>CM041780.1:124322671-124922671 GCA_023374045.1 Limonium bicolor
AGAAATGGCTGGACACAACTGGACAAGGGGCGGACGTGTGTAAATACAACACAGATCCAGAATTAACGCGCAGTTTTCTTCTTCGCCGACTGTCTTCCCCAAGTTGCTTCTTCCTTTGCGGCGCCTACCATGTCGAACTGCTTCATCAACCATCAGGCGTCTACCTTAATTCCCTCACGCATCTGTCTCCAATCAATCTCAGTTCTGTCTCCCTCTCCTCTCCAGCTCTATCATCAACCTCATCCTCTGCCTCTATATAAACCCAGCACCTTCAACCATAATGGGTGTGCCTCTGTGCCTGTACGACGGGAGTCTGAAGAAATCATTCACCACACTCTCATCCATTCTCTTCCATTCATTTCCTCCCGTAACCCACAACATTCCATACTCACGCAGTAACAAAAAATAGAAGAGCAGCAGTGAGAGCAAGAGCAGACCCGTTCTTTCTGAAATAATGTCAAAATCTATTTGTGCTATCTTCTTATCTCCGTTAATGTCTGAGTAATTTTCTTTTGTATCCTAGGATGGGGGTTTGATTCTAATATTACGTAAAACAATATTTATCACCTGTCTCTCTTATTAAACCTGTTTTAATTCCTTTCAGTAAATATTGTTAAATGTTTTGCGTGGCAAACAACTGCATTTTTATGGTAACTATCAACATATGATTTGAGATAGTCTAAGTACCACAAAGGAATTAATCTTGGTATTTACACTCCGGATTGAGCAGGAAAAACTAAGGCTGTTACTAAGAGTTCGTAACTGACAATTATTAACTCTAATAGACAATAAATAATTGAGACATGGTTATAAATCTGTTTAAGTAATTTAGGCAATTTCCCCGCTATCCTAGGATACCTTTTTCCATCCACATCACTTAATTCACCTGTTTTTACTGTTTTTATTATTTCTGTACTAATCCAACAACAAATCAAGCTTGCCTCCGGCTAAACCCCTTTTTACGGTTTTTATTAACTACCAAGACTAGGATAATTGAAGAATTTCCCTGTGGATACGACACTTGTTTTACTACTCCGAATAGGTGCACTTGCCTATTAGTTTGCTATAAATCTATGTTTATTAACGTGTAGTTTTATCCCAACAGAAACCAAGTTAATCATTGTGAAATACATAGCAGTATACACAGTGAACTAACATAGAAGTGGATAGAAAGTTTGTAACTCACCGAATTCACTCACGGTAAGAGATACCACGCGTCGGTTGAGAAACCATTATTACCAAGATAAAGGTGATGAAGGGGAGATGTACAATACATTGAGGATAATGAATGAGGCAAACTAACCTCCAAAATTATCAGAGTCGCGCAGCAGAGGCCAGTGAACCCATACTTCAGATACCGAATATGCATTGTGAATAAGAAGAAATGGCTAATTATTAACGCCTAGAAGCCTCACAGGCCTGAACCGAAACCAAATATGAGTTAAACAAACTCCAATGAGAATTCTTGGTTCAGTGACTAAACCGTCAATATGGTTAAGATCCTCTAACCAGAATGCATTATATAACGGACCACGTGGAAGTTAAAATACTTCACGGCGGCAGAACATTTTAAGCCAATGTTCAGTGATTGATTACGTGGGCGTAATCCCTTTTAAAGGGGGGGCAGAGGCTAAAACCGCTAAGTGTGTTTTAACGTACAAGTGTATGTGAACTATGTTGTGCATAGCACAAAATAATTTGTTTTGATGATTGGTGCGTATGTAATATGAACATACGCATTCATTCATGGTTTAATTGTGATAATTGCGCACAGAAGATGCGAATACCATTGTGATAAAGGTGTATACTTTGTTAACTGTTGTGTGTGAGAGTACAAGTGTAAGGGAGTAAAGAAACTCCCGGGGAACTAAACTC
Organism: Limonium bicolor; assembly: GCA_023374045.1. Lineage (NCBI taxonomy): Eukaryota > Viridiplantae > Streptophyta > Magnoliopsida > Caryophyllales > Plumbaginaceae > Limonium > Limonium bicolor. The sequence goes on from CM041780.1 coordinate 124,324,547, forward strand.
TGACAGTATATGTTCGTATAATATTAAATGTAATACCGTGTATTGTATTTTGATAAAAAAAATATATATACAGTGTTGTGATTTATGAAGGGGTATGAAACCGATATAGAACCTAGTGAGAATTAAATTCCCTAGGTAACTCGAATTAAGTTGAATATGGAAGATGATCGATGGACAGAGTTCCACCCTTGGAGATGTAATGATTATGACTAGAAGGATTAAAAGATAGAATATGGTATATGCTTGAATTAGTTGATGTTTGAAAATGAAGTGGGAGGTGAAACTTGATTATCATGAGATCAAGGGAAGCCAAACACAAATTGGGGTGGAAGGATAGTTCAACACTGATGCTGATCACATCATGGTTGGATGATTCTTAAAGCTCCCTATAAGTGGTCACAAATAACCGCGCTAGGAAAAGATGCAAAGAGCATAAAAAAAATTTTGACTTGGAGTTGGATGACGTTTTCAAAAAGGATTTTCAATTGGTATTTTCAAAACTTTCGATTGATATTTTGAATAAAGTATTCTCTTATACTTAACCTCGTGAAGAATATTTTAGTAGTACTTGCTCACGAGCTGAGGACGTATGAGTCTTTGTCTTCGGACCGGTGACATGAGAAGTATATATGTTAAAAAAAATTAAGTGGTTGTTTTGATCTCCCAAAGGAACGGGGACCTGAAGGTGTCCATCGTGACCGGGTTCTGCGGGATCACAGTGTATATGTACTCGACATGGGACTATAGCCCATGAAGAGATGTAAAAGGTATTTATGATTGCTATACATGCTAAGACATGTTGTGTGGTATGTGTAATAAATATTATCCCGACCTATGAGTCTAAATGTGGTTATGTTACCCACACCTGAGAGTCTGAGGGTTGTTATGTATGCGCAAATGTTGTTAAGATACCCGGACCGTTGAGTCCGAGGTTATCATGTAAGTATGTTATGTTATGTATGGATGTGGATATGTTACCCGGACCGTTAAGCCCGAGGTTTTTATGTAAAGTACGATATGTTATGGAAGTGGTGAGGTTTGTTATGTGAAGGTATGTTTGGCTATGGAAGTTTTATTTTGCAAGTAATCCCCGTATTCTAATCCGATGATGCGTGGGAAGTGTGAACTTCGAGGACGAAGTTCTTTTAAGGGGGGTAGATTGAAATACCCCAAACCGTTAAGTTTTAATTAAATATGTGATTATGATCTTTTCTAAGGCTAAGTAAGCCCTTAAGAAACATTAATAGACAATTTATACCGAAGAAAACACCATAAAGTCAAACTAAGCAAATACTTGCCCTAGACTTGGTGTGAGGTACCCCAAACCTAGATATGTTATTCAAATGTTAAACTATGGTATATTAAGGCTAAAAAGTGCCTTATAGATATTAGTGAACAATCTAAACCATAGAAAACACAATTAAATACCATAAAGACAATATGGGCGAAAATGTGCTCTAAGCTTGGGATAATCTTGGTTAAGACTTAAAAAGATTACCAAGACCTTTTTTACATGTTAATGGACATATTAAATCAATTACTAAATAAAACCATGCTTGAAAACAAGTTAAAACACAAAATGTGCGTTAAGGAGTCTTAAAGCACATTTTTGAAAAATTGTCTTGTAAATGGGTTTTGAATGGCTAAATGTCCATCATTACTCTTTAATTAACATGTGTACTACTTAGTATCACATTAGGAAGTCTAAATCATGGGGAAATCAAAAATTTCACAATTATGTGCCTTGGTTAGTGAATAGTAACCAAATAGTGCTAGTTTAAGACTTTGGTCAATGTAAGTCAACTAGATGGTCAACAAAGACCATAAAACACCCCATTTGACTAAGGGGGCCGGTTTTCATGTGTAACTCACCACACTTAAACCATTAAATAAGCTAAGTAAAGTAATAAAGCAAAAAGTACTATTTGCTTTTAGCTTAAATATCTCCAAAAGCAAGTTTTTCTTCTAATTCTCTTCATTCTCTTTGCTTCCCCACCGTCTCCAACCTCTCTTCTCCCTTCTCATTCTCGGTTTGCTACAGCCCACACAAATACTCCATCTTTGAATCCTTGTAATTCCTAGCTCCATATACCAAATCAAAATCCAAGACCACCATTCTCTTAGTCGAGTCAAGCTCTATAATCTTGTCTTTTAAAATCATCAAAACCACCATTTCGGTGCCAAGGAGAACTTCCATGGAAGGAGCTTGAGCTTATATTTTTATGCCTTGTTGATCACCTTTGCTTCAAGGTAAGGAAAAACCAAAGAAAACTCCATTTCCTTCATTTTTGGTGTTGACCGAAAATGCACCTTGTAATGGTGTCTTCTCTTGTCTTGGTTTAGCTTCATTCTCATCTTCAAAGGGCTAGGTGTAGTCCTCTCTTGCTACTTACTCAAACTCCCTTCCATTTCCAAGGTAAAACAATCACTTAGGTGTTTTAAGACAATATCTATAACCTAAGGTTTATAAATGTGTTGGGCGTGAAGCTTGAATGCTCATTACCTTGCTTGTACATTGATTAGAAAGTTGACAAGTGATCAAACTCCTTGCTGATTTTCGGTTCAAGGAAACAAGAAAGAAGTTTGAGAGGAAAAGAGGTAAATGAACTATCTCAATGTAGTTTAATGTCTTAGGAAAAATGAGCTTATATTGCTTATTAAAACTACCTAAGGAGCCAATGGCAAATGAGCTAGAAAACTATTCTCAAGGAGATTATAAAAGGGCATATGTGATGTTGGGTGTATTTGTAGGTCAAAGGCAATACATATGAAATTTAGTGTTTATGGTTTATGCAATTTAAGGGCCTAAGAGCCATGTTATTTAAGGGCCTAAGTGCCAAGCAATTTAAGTTTATGCACTATATTGTGATGTGGTGTAATTTAAAGGTTAGTTATGTGTAAGGAACATTGCTTGTGAAGATAAATGTCTTTGATGGTTAAAGGATGAAAAAACATATGTTTGTGTGTAAGAATGTTTATTAGGAGGTTGAGTGTTCTTGGATTGTGTAAAAGTGGAAAACTATGTGTTTTGGTGTAAGGTGATACAAGAGAAGCTATGGCAAAATTTAGTTGATGAACAAAGGAGTTTATGTGTTATAATGAGGTTTTATGGCCTAGAAGGTACTAGGAATTTGTTAAGTGTTAAGATGGTGAAAGGAAGTGAATTAAGGTGTTCTTAAGTGTTAAAATGACTAAGGCATTATCTTGGAGGATTTGAGAATCAAATGAGTGTTTTGGGATGCACCGAAGTCATGAAGGAATTGTGTTTAGGTTTATGCAAAACTTGGTAAAAAGGAGAAATATAATATCTTGTGAGGAGGTATAAACTTGTGGAGAAATTTCAAGTAGTTGTATGAAGGAATTTTGGATTGTAAATGATGCTTGGGAGATGATGTTGTGGTGGTGAGAAACATTTTGGGCTAGTGGTTATCATAGGTGTGAAACACCACTTAGAAACCTAATGAAAAATATTACAAGTGTTGGTAAAGTTTGGGAGAAATTGAGTAACAAGTTTGGGAAATGATTTAAGGTGATTCAAAGTTTTTTTTGGTATTAGAATATGCATAAGTACATGTGTGAAGTTTGGGTAAACAATGGGTGAAGAGAACAAGTTAAAGAAGGCTTGAAAATGTTAAAATTACAATTCTGTAGCTTTGGTCCGGGACTTGGTCCCAGGTTAAGGTCCCGGACCACATACAAAAACTGGCCGAGAGTTGCATCAATAACTTGGTCCGGGACTTGGGGTCGGTACAAGGTCCCGGACCAGTGCAATTTTTCACCCGAGAGTATGCTTAAGTGTTGGTTCGGGACTTAAGGTAAGGACCAAGTCCCGAACCACTCTAAAAATGTTGTTTAAGGTTGGAAAATGATGTGTAATGATGGGGATTGGTAGGTAATGATGTTAAAAGGTTGTTTAAGACATGTTTGGTGAGTTATAATGACAATTAAGTGGGTGAAAAGTTGTAGAAAAATGTGGAAGTAAAACAAGTTTAAAATGTGAAGTTATTTAACAAGTTAACAGGGTTAATTATGGTCATGAGATGTTAAACAAACATATTACCCCAATGTTACTGAAATCAATTTTAATGTTACTAGTTGTCCAAGAATTGTTCGAGGAACATAAGTGGACACAATAGAGAGGACCTTGGTGACAGGTATGGTTTTCTTGCAACCTGTTCCTACCGGATTACACCGGCTTGTACGCCAATGTGTTTTTCTGAGTGTTTGCCACCTTGTAAGATAAAAACATGTAATGAGTTTATAGTAATTCATTTATGTGGCGTGTTTATTTCCGATACCGTTTAACCTCGAAAGTGTTAAACCTTAGCTAACCAAATCTAGGATCACATAAGAGATCGGTATTCGGATTTAACGACCCGAACCATGGGAACGTTCTAACCACGGCTATGCGTGAGTTAGTTGTGTGTTGTTTGTGCGTAAATGTATGTACCTCCCTTGTGTGTTTAACCAAGTTGTAACACCGTATGGTGTATGAATGTGATAGGTTCCATAGTGGAGCCCTTAACTATATATATATATATATATATAGAAGGGGGGTGAGGAATTCGGTCGTTCCGGTCGCGCGTTGTTTGAGAGTGGGTATCCATCCATGCTTTACCTTCCTCTTTGTGCTTTTATGGTTGTTTTCCTTCTTGGATTACATTCACCCACAAGCTTATCCCAAAGCTAACCTTCCTTGTAACACCCCATCCAACATTAACACACTTACAATAAACTGCAGCGGAAAAACAACCTCATCACATTACTTAACTCGTTGGTGTTACACGCCGTTAGCCACCCACGTGGCTAACAAGGCTAATACACATACATTGTACCGGTCTGATGGGCTAAATTCCCGAGCGACTACACATTACTATCCCTTTCCATTAACAACAACAACAACGTACACCTTCCTACTATACCGAGTATAAATAAACTGGTGCCGACAACAATTTCGGTCTTACTACACCTACTGTATATATACACTTAAATGTTTACCCATGTACAATGACTACCCGTCCAACTCTCGAACGGCTTCCAGCACTTCGTACCTGAAATAGGAAAAGAAGAGAAAGGGTGGCCCCCAAGGGGCTCAGCACCTTTGCTGGTATGGTAATCCCGCAGCCCACATGCTACCGGGCCACGCACAACTAATTGTCGTCTTAGCATGCGGTTGATTATTTTTAAATCATACATGCAACTGTAAACACACAACACCTAATCATTTGCCTCAACGGGCTCAACAAACGGATAATATATCCTTACTTAATAAGTCACTCATGGTATTCATCATCCCTAGAGTGTTCCTCCTCTAATGGAGCTACTTCCTTAATAGACGACACATACCCTTAAATCGGGTTATCCTTAAACGCCTCTTATCACAAACTGGGAATCATATCCATGATCCACACACTCCACATTATACAACCTACAACATACACTACATACAACACTTAACAACACTTTGCACGTTTCCACGTGCACAACATAATACCGCAATAGACACTGCATCACAACAAAAATACATAACATAATGGGAGTGGTTCTCTTAGGAACCGACCCAAACATTGTTTATACACTGGTGAGCCTAGAGAATGTTGCCAGTCTCATGATAAGCTCGTTATACAATAACAACAACACTCATTACCGTCCTAATAGTTGGACGAGTAACTTAAGTTAAGGCGGTTCGGGTTTGGAGGCCCGAACACACCACACAAACACATGTTCCCCCTAAACCGATCATAAGTCAGAATAGCTAAGCTTTGGAGTAAGCTAATGGGAGATCATAACCCGTGAGGGAAACAACCATAACAAAGAGAAGGGTAAGGCTAGGAAGGATACCCTCTCCCAAACAACGCGCGACCGGCCAAACCGGATTCCTCACTACTGTTAGTACATACTTACTTTAGATAATAGTTAGAACCCCACTATGGAGTCTATCACACCTACACACATACAGTATTACAACTGGGTTAAACACACAAGGGAGATCCCTACATTCACATACACATATCACACAATTAACACACGCATAGCCGTGGTTAGTACGTCCCATGGTACGGGTCGTTTACTCCGAATACCGAACTCTCATGTGATCCTAGACTCAGTTAACTAAGGTTTACACTTCCGAGGTTAAATGGTATCGGAGTTGTACACGCCACATAAATGAATTACTGTAAACTCATTACATGTTTAATCTTACAACGTGGCAAACATACAGAAAAACACATTGGCATACAAGCCGGTGTAATCCGGTAGGACACAGGTTGCAAGAAAACCATACCTGTCACCGGAGTCCACGTTACCACGTCCACTTATGTTCCTCGAGCAATTCTCGAACAACTGTTAACATCACATGTGTTTTTATTAACATCGGGGTTTGCTTGATTATTTAATGTCTAATGCTTAACTTTCCCCGTTAACTTAGTTACATAACTTTACATTTTAACTTGTTTTACTTTTACATTTTGATACAACTTTTCACCCACTTAATTGCCATTTAAACTCACCTAACATGTCCATAACAACCTTATAACATCATTACCTATCAATCCCCATCATTACATATCATTTCATAACCTTAAACCATGTTTTTGGTCCGACCGGACTTGCCGACCGGACTTGTCCATGTCCGGTCGATTCCAGAACACATTTCCGTCAGAATTTTTCTACTCCGACCGAACTTACCAAGTCCGGTCCTATGTTCGGTCTTTTCCCGAGAGTTTCTCCCCTTTGTAAATTTAGCCCGACCGAACTTACCAAGTCCGGTCCTATGTTCGGTCTTTTCCAGTAACTCAATCCGTACTCAAAATACAGGCCCGACCGACCTTGCAAGTCCGGTCCCCAAGGTCGGTCTTTTCCAGAAGCCAATTCTCGCAGGGTAAACTGGGCTCGACCGAACTTGCAAGTTCGGTCGCAAGTTCGGTCTGCCCCAGACCTTTGTTTTCCTTTTCACATTCAACTCCAAACTTCACCCCATACAACCTAGTACCCCCTAATCTCATTTAGGCACTTCCAACACACCTTTATCCATGTGTTAAACTCTTTAAATCACTCACCAAAACCATTTTATCATTCACAAACTCCTTACAAAATTCCTAGCACTTGGAATGTTTTCTCCTTAAGATTTCTAGGTGGTATTTCACCTATAATGACCACTACACTAAAAGCTTCTTCACCTTCATAACATCATTTCTTCCTTGTACATCAACATTACCCAACTTTAAACAAACTTCTCCAAGACTTTATTTCATCCTAAAACACTCATTAAATTCCTAGAACTTCCAAGATAGCACCTAAATCCTTGTAACACCTTAATGCACGTTTCCTTCCTTAGTGAAACATTTGTTCACCTTTAATACTTCCTAGTTCACCAAAACTTTCTTAAAACACTTAGAACTTCTCACACATTTCCCAAATTTGGCCATAGCTTCTCTTGTATTTACTCACATCCAAACACTTAGGTTTTTACCTTATCTCATTCAAGAACTCCTAAAATCCATCAAGAACATTTTTACACACAAACTTCACACATCAAGCACTACATCACAATATAGTGCATAACTTAAATTGCTTGGCACTTAGGCCCTTAAATAACATGGCTCTTAGGCCCTTAAATTGCATAAACCTTAAACACTGAATTTCCCACATAAGTAATGCCTTTGACCTGCAAATACACCCAACAATACATATGCCCTTAATAAACTCCTTGAGAGCATTTTACTAGGTCATTCACCATTTGCTCTTTAGGTAGTTTTAACAAGCATTATAAGCTTATTTCTCCTAAGGTATTTAAACCACATTAAGATAGCATATTTACCTCTTTTCCTCCCAAATTTCTTTCTTGTTTCTTTACAAAACCGGTAAGGCATTTGGTTCCTTGCCAACTACTAAACATTGTACAAACAACATAATGAGTATTCAAGCTTTAAGCTTCATCTCATTGTAAACCCTAGTTACACATATTGTTTTAACACATTAAGGTAATTGTTTTACCTTGGAATTGGAAGAGGACTTGAACAAGTATCAAGAGAGGACTCCTCCTAGCCCTTGGAAGATTCAAATGAAGCTAAAACAAGCAAGATAAATACACCATGGTGAGGTGAATTTTCGGTCAACATGAAAACATGGAGGAAACATGGATTTTCTTTGAGTTTCCTTACCTTGAAGCAAAGGAGAACAATAATATGTGAAAAGGTGAGCTCAAGCTCCATCAATGGTGAATCTCCTTGGCACCGAAATGAGGCTTTTGAAGATTTGAAAAGATAGAAGTGTAGAGCTTGCTCCAACTAGAAGAATGGTGGTCTTGAAATTAAATTTGGATAAGTGAGCTAGATTTTACAAGAGTTCAAAGGTGGACTTCCATGGTGGTGGTGATATATTACCGAGAGAGAACAAGAAGAAGAGAGGAAGAAGAAGTTGGAACCGTGTGAAATGGAGGAAGGACAAGAGAGAATGAGATAAGTTTGCTTTAAGAAGATATTTGTAACTTATAAAGCAAATAGTACTTTACTTAAAGTTTTACTTTAATTATTTGATTTATTTTACAACTTGGTGACTCACTACTACAAAAACCGGCCACCATTTAATTAGAAGGGTAATATAGTCTTTATTGACTCATTTAATTACTTATAACATCATATGTTACAAACTAGCTTATAAAAATCACTATTCACCTATACAAGGCACTTAGAAGTGAAATTTTTGATTTCCCATTAATATAGCCACCCAAATGTGATACTATATAGTACACATGTTAGTTAAAGAGTAATGATGGACATTTAGCCATTCAAAACTCATTTACAAGACAATTTTTCAAAAACGTGCTTTAAGACTTCTTAAAGCACATTTTGTGTTTTAACTTGTTTTCAAGCTTGGTTTTCTTTAGTAATTGATTTAATATGTTCATTAACATATAAATAAGGTATAGGTATGACCATTAGGTCTTATACAAATTTATCCCAAGCTTAGAGCACATTTTCGCTCATATTGACTTTAAGGTATTTATTTGTGTTTTGTTTGGTTTCCTTGTCTTCCAAAGCTTCCTAAGGACTTATTTAGCCTTATTAAATCATAATTGAATATTATTTAGTCTTGGTAGGCTCTTTGGGTCCTAACCAAGTTCACTCATTGCTTAGAGCATGTTTTTGCTCAAACTGTGTCTTAGTGCTTTATTGCACTTTACTGTGTTTTAAATTGTCCACTGATGTTTCTAAGGCACTTTTTAGCCTTTATATAACATAGTTTGCTATTTAAACCACATATCAAGGTTTGGGGTATTTCATTCCTTGACTATTGTTCGGGGCTAGGGGGACATATATGTAAGGTGTGTTCAGATCACTACATCCGATCCATCTTTAAGTTAAGTTACTCGTCCGACAAAAAGGACGGTAATGAGTGATGTAACAAGCTTATCATGAGGGTGTTATCATTCACTAGGCTTACCAAGTTAACTAACTGTGTTGGGTCGTTTCCGAAAGTGAAATGTTCCTGTTATGTAGGTGTTGTTGAGGCTATGCAATATTTCCTACTATGCCATGTATGCTAAAGTGTGATGTGAGTTGTTGTGTGGAGAGTAGGGATCATGGATATGAGTCCCAGGTTATTATAAGACGATTTGGAGTATAACCCGACTAGTGGGTAAGTGTCGTCTATTAAGGAAATAGCTCCATTAGAGGAGAACCCTCTAGGGTTAAAGGACACAAAGAGTGATCTAATGAGTAAAGATGTGTTGACTGTTTTGTTGAGCCCATTGTTGTGGGTATGTAACGTGTTATGTGTTTATAGTTTACATGCATGATTTAAATATAATCAACCACATGCTTAGACGACAAATAGTTGTGTGTGGCCCGGTAGCATGCGGGTTGCATGATTACCATACCAGCAAAGGTGTTGAGCCCCTTGGGGGCCACCCTTTCTTTCCTATTTTTTAGGTACAAGGAGCTGGGAGCCATTCAAGAGTAGGACGAGGTAGTTGTTTGTGCATGGGTAGTCGTTTTAATTACTTATGTATTGTTGGAGTAGTAAGACCGAAACTGTTATCGGCATTGGTTTGTAAATACTCGGTATAGTTGGAATGTATAAGTATAATGAACGTTGGTAATGGAAAGAGATTGTAATGTTTAGTTGCTCGGGAATCTGGTCCATCAGACCGATACAATGTACGTGTATTAGCCTTGTTAGCCACGTAGGTGGCTAACGACGTGTAACACTAGTAAGTTAAGTAATGTGATGAGTTAAGTTTTCCGCTGCAATTTGTTGTTAAGTGTATGGTTGTAGTTGGGGTGTTACAAAAGAGAACCAAACTAGTTCTAAGACACAGGATACTAATACTAGCTCTGGTTACAGATCTAGATAGTCGGAGGCGTTCGGCGGATTAGGCGAACGTGGTGTTAAAAGCTAGCCAATCTCTGGTGTACGGTATGGGATTCTTGTAGCTTGCTTGCTAACGGGGTCTACCTTGGTTTGTGTGCTATGTGTTATTGTGATACGACCAAACAAGATTAAGCAAGAAACGGATCTACTGTATTGTTATTGTGTGTCCATTGCACACTAACACGTCTTGAATCAGAGCTTGTTCATTAACAATGTTTAGTAACAATTGTATAAGGTTATAAACACTCCCTGTTGTTAGTTGCTTAATACCGAGAGAGGTTTAACTAACAAATTGTCAATGAGACTTCAACTAACTGGAACTTGGGGGGAGAGGAATCCGGGACTGACTCCGGTCATGCATGTTTAGGTTAGGAGGTCGGCATCTGTATCAGATCCGTCTTTCGCATATGGCTCGTCTACGACTTATCGCCTAGGGTCGACAAACAGACCCGACCATCTCGAGTGAACAGTTCGAGGTGGGAGCCAAATTCAGGAGGCACGGGAGGGTCAAGCCTACACCCCTCATAACTTAAGATTTAATGTTTATTAACCCAATGGAGCTAATGACTCATTGGCTAGGGTTACTTTGACCCGACAAAAATAAACAGTTCAGTTAGAGAACAACCAGTTCTTTTAAGAGAACGGTTGACACTTATAAGGTATGGTCAAACACGAGAACTAAACAATTCTCAGGCCTCAGGAGTTAGGAATCTAACTTACTCATTAATGGGCGTCCATTACGACGTTCGATTTGATGGAGCTGTGAATGTTGCACATGGGTGTGTTGTTTGTTATCGTACTTCTTATTATTATCTGTATGAATAATCAATTGCATGTGTACGACAAAGTAGTCGTGTGTAGCCCTGATAGCTTGTGGGCTGCACGTTTTCTGTACCAGCAATGTGCTGAGCCCCTTGGGGCCTGTGATTTAAACTTTGCAGGTAGATGCCAGACGAGGACTCAACCTGAGAGTAGGAGCGAGTAGAGTACTTCGGGTTGCTTTTACATTTGTTACACGAGTTGTGCATGTACACTCGTTTAGTAAATGGATGAGATGTTAGTATGATGTATTAGGATATGAGATACTCGGTATAAGTTGTGGTTTATGGATTGTATAGTATAGATGCTCGAGTAATTATCCAGTTAGTCAGACCGTGACTTGTAAGAGAATAGGCCTAGTTAGTCACGTGGGTGACTAACGGCGGTAACACCAATTTAGTAGAACTTTTCCGCTGCGTTGTTAATGAACGAGATGGACTTAGGGCGACGATCATTGTTTTTGGAGATGGGGTGTTACAATGTGAGATTAATTGTTTCACATGAATGATAAGAAAATATCATTTATATTATGGGTTTTATAATTCATATAGATTTATATGAATATTTGGAGTGAGGTAAAATTTTATAGTATGATTGGGTAATTTTATAAGACTAAGGATAGGATGTTATAAGGTAGAGAAATGCAATTATAAAACATTAGATATAAAGATTTAGTGTTAAGTTTCAAGGTATTAAATAAATGATGAATTATATAATTCAAGTATTACGATATGAATTATATAAACCTATGAACTTGGATATATTAACCAAGTCAACTTAATTGACCAAAGAGGGTCAAGTTGACCAACTCACACATTTAATGAGAGTTTTAAAGTGTAATAATACTATAAGGTCAATTGTAACATATAGTAATAAACTATGTTGTTATACACACACACACACACACACATATATACATAAAATATACAAGTAAGTATATATATGATCAAGTATAGTAACCTATGAATGGATGGTATGGATTATAAAGATTAATCTTAAGTAGTAATGTAATACTACATGTTATTTATATCACAGCTAAAGGATGGATTAAACAAATTCTGAATACAGTCGAGAAAACCCGAGTAATCTAAACTAGCTGATTGAGGGGGTTAATAGGCGGGGAAGTTAGCGTTTATTCGGAAACACCGAATTAGGTTGGGATCGAGTGATTAACACCTAGTGTTATATATTATTCCAGACCTTAGAGATTAGAGAGTGGGCCGAGATCCGGACATCAGCTCTTCCCACCGTCGGTGAACGGTATGTTACTGAGTGGTGAAAAATCCCGAGGGTTTCCTTGGGTTCAGAAATTGTATGTTTAATTTCTCAAGAGCGATATGTGTGTTATATTGGGCACTTATCAGTAAGTATATATATGATCAAGTATAGTAACCTATGAATGGATGGTATGGATTATAAAGATTAATCTTACCGATTACCACTCGACATTAATTACGAGCAAAATTGTAAAACATGATTACTTACTTAAGTTCAATGAACATTATACATTCCTAATCAATCTAAGTGCAAAACTTAGAAAAGATATTCGGTATCACCAATCTCTAGAGCACGGACTCGAACATGAATATGACCTAGACTACTTCTAGGTATTCTGTAAGACCTTTAAGACATCTAAATGAAAATGTATTCTCCATAACCTAAGAGTAGATCTTATGTAATTGATTGAGTTACTTAATCATATGATGAGAAGTGGTATATGGTGTATGAGTAGAAACCTAGGGTAGTCTCAGACTAGCTGGTTGCATAGAGTGATCACTAGAGTGGAAACCCGGATCGGGTCCGCTCTTGGAAAACCCAATGAGCCCGATAGGATCGTTGGTTAGATGGTACCTGTTGTTAGTCATTGGCTGCAGCCAAGGACACCTTTATTAGGCAGAGAGGAAGCCTCGTGATCTTTGGATCGTTGGCCAGATGGCACTACTATTGGTGCACCTAGGATGACTGTCCAATTAAATAAACATTATGAATTATAAACAGGGTTGTCCTAACATGACACCCAAATGAGATAAGAGTAAAGTAAAACAGATGAGCCTACGAGTATCACATATACCGTAGTGCGAGATTTCAATACTCTGTATAACATGGTAAACGAATAACAGGCCTCCAAGGCCGAGTAGTGAAATCCGTTCGCAAGTTATTCACTTATTGTTTAATGATGATCTATTGTGGATTGGTGTGATTATTTGAATGAACTGTTGTGTGTTTAAATTCCAGCAATTACAATTTGTAATATATACTTGTAAACCGGAACAACATGAAATGAATTGCATGTCAAGATGACTAAATGATCTAAGTGACCTAAAGGGTATAGGATCATACTTTAGCATATTAAGCGTTTTCTGAGCCTATACGACAACATATTACAAGGACATGATCGAGTTGTGAAGCACGAGTGCGGGACTTTTAGGTAGACGACAGTGGTTTTGATATCGCACTTCTGAGACTTCGTCTGTATGACATTACGGTTGTATAAACGGTTGGGATTCCTTAGTTGCTCACCTGTTCTAGATATTTGTATTATTGATCAGTTGTGTATATATTAGTGGTGGACTATCTCTAGTCATCACAGCGGTTGTGAGTAATATTTGTTGGTAAGTGGTAGCCTTGTTACTCACATGGGTGAGTGACGGCGTGTAGCACCCGTGTTAGAGAAGTTAGATTTATTTTCCACTGCAACTCATGTGTTTAGTTATGCTACGACTGTCGATTATACGAGATTAGGAGTAGGGGTGTTACACATGCGCTTTGGGCTCACTCTCTCTCATGGGTTTGGAAATTAAGTTGTTCAATTATTCTTTACTAAGTTTGATAATTAATTGTCCCTTGTGCATTGATATATGGGTTGGAATTTGAGTTTGATAACTAGCATGACTTGTCTCTTGTGCTTAGATAAGAACATGAATCGAGTGATAGTTACCCGAATGTTATGAACTTAAGACAAATCATTTATTGGCTGGATGGTCCTTATTAATTCTTCATCTTAGAGGAAATTGATATAGAATTCCTTCCACAATATGATCCCACATGACTCACAACTCCTATCTTTGATACTACACTTGGGTTGAGTCATAATCTAGGATGATGAATAATCTAAGTAGCAGCCCCAATGTTTGATTTGTCTTACAATTCTTAGCATTCGTTGGTAGCTTGAAACTCTTTTCTATGTTCAAGGTTGGGGTGTGGGATATGATTAGATTGTCACATTTCATCCCATTGAGAGGGGTTGTATGATCCCATTGCACACATCCCAACCTTCTTACGTTCTCTTGACTGATTTATTTTGTCTCTCTTGGTTGTGTTCTATGGCATTTACATATTGCTTGAGGAACCGAGAAACTGCTCTAGGACTAAGAAATTGGACTTTGGCTAGAACTATCTCAGCCTGCAGAAAACGGTTGGTGTATGCTGATCCCTATCAGCTCAAGTGAGGTTGCAATGGCATCCATGCGACCCCCCATAGCAGCTCCCTATTTAGAATTTTTTATTGCACTTGTAATAATCCGTATTTTTATTTATTGTCTTTATTTCCTATTGTAGACTTAGAATTAATTCACTCCTTCTATTTCATATCATGATCTTTACAATATTTCTTTGCATGTAAAATGTTAGAATCTCTTTTGGTGGCATGAACATAGGTGGATCTAATATTTATATCTTCGCTAGCTATCATAATTAGCTACATTTGAAAACCTTTATCATGTTATTTCAAATTCATTGAGATTTGTTTGAACTTTATTGATTGTTTCTTGTGACTTTGTTATAGTCCCCTTTTGGGTCATTCTAGAAAGCCTATATGACCTAGCCCTTAGGATAATGGGTGTCCATCCACACTTAGGGTCATGTGTCCTTCTTGGTGGACGTGACACCCTACGCCTAAAAACACATCCTTAAAGCCAAAAGAAAATGGAAACTAACCAAACCACAAAGTCTCCTTTTTATGTTAGTATTTTCTATTAGCTCAAAAGGACATCTAATTCAAAATTCATATCAACCTTCCAACTTCTCGTTTTCTATAGCAAAAACAATCATTATTTCCAATTCAGAAATCAATCTTTAAATTCGACAATCATTTTTAAATTTCAAAACCACTCCTAAAAAGTTATTTCTAATTGTAAAAAAAATCATTCTTTAACTTCAAAATTCATTTCAAGTTCCAATTAAATAAAAATTTCATTTCAATTTCCAATTCAATTCAAAATTTATTTAATTTCCAATTCAATTTGAAAATTCATTTCAATCCTAAGTCAATTCAAAATTCATTTCAATTTCCAAGTCAATTCATACAAGTCATTTCAACTTCAAAATCATTTCAAATTAAAAGTTCTTCAAAAATCATTTATAACGAAAAACCATTTCCAATCTCAAAAATATCATTTCAAAATGCCAAAATCATTTCTAATTTCAAATACCAGTTTTAAATTAAAGAATCATTTTCAAAAACTCAATTAAATTCTAAACTCTAAATTCACTTTTAAAATTCAGATATCATTCAAAATTCAAATAACTACAAAATTCCCAAAACAAAATCAAAACAATCTTCATGAAATTTTGAACATTTTCGCAAATCAAAGTCTTTTTCAAACAACAACTGCAAGTTTTCAAAACCAGCAATCCTTCATACAAATCCGGATTTTTTGAATTATCTATCTCTTTGAGGTTCTCAAATCTAGATATTTTCAAAATAGCTCCAAATTCACAAAGTTGTAGTTATCTTTAGTTACTCTCAACATCTCAAAAACTCAAATGTTTCTAATTCTCAATTGTCTCATAGACTCAAACATCTCACACATTCACACATCTCATATGTCTCATTAAATCTATCACAAATTCTGACATCTCAAAATTCATTTATCTCAGTGGAATCCGAATATCTCATAAACACTTCCCATATTTCTTTCTAGCACAACAAATCTTAAAGCTCCAAACTTCTTGAAAACCTCAAACTCCTTAAAATCTCACGTCCTAAACTCCGATTGTCTCATAGACACGAATTATCTCCCAAAATCCAATTTCTCTCCAACTCTGAATGTCTCACAGACCCAAGTGTCTCACTTACTCTGTCATCTCAAGATTTGAAACGTCTCACAAACCCAAGCGTCTCACAGTGTAACACCCCTACTAACTCGGCTCCTAATTGTCGTAATAAACGTCGTACTTAATAACTAAATCGCAGCGGTAAATAACAGACTGTCGTACTAATGGTGTTACCATTACCACTCACCCATACGAGTGATAACGCGTTACCTGATAATCAACATACGAAATGTTTTCCCGCAGTGATCACAAGAGATAGATAGCAGTTTAGATAATACTAAAAGAACTACAACATAATACCACCTTACACATAAATCCGTACACGTGAGCATCTAAGCGAAAATACACCTCGGTTCACCAAACCCGAGTCCAATATAACCACTGTAACAAACCGTACCGATGTTAATTCCACAAGTGTTGCGCCCTGCGTCGACACACAACTAGTATCCTGAAAATAAACATGGTTGTGGTACGGAATCAGCTCCAGCTGAGTATGTCATCACATGCCCCGTCATGCCCCCTCAGACCCCTCAATTATTGGCGAGAGCATGGGATTCGTTACATGCAATACCGTTTTAATATTTAAACTGTAAACAATAACAGTATAACCATACAATAAAACACAACCATTATCATGCATTTCACACAACATAAAACCACACAGCATAACCAATGAACAACAAGGCGGAACAATGAGAATTATAAACGAGTAAAATTCCATCTTTGGCATAAAAGGCCAATACTGTCCTCCAAATGTACGAGCTAACAAGTTGTTCGTAATTGTTCAGTTATACCCGGTGACAACGTCTCGTTAAAACGACATGTCTCTAAATTACCCATATATTATGGTGGGTCACCCACGGCAGTAGCCACTCCAACGGTAGAGTCTCCGACCAACGAACCATTCTAGTTCGCGGGATATTTCTTGATACTTACGGACCCGTACGCGGACTTCCTGGTATCGTTTTTGTGATCACAGCGCGCACCAAGAGCCACATCCTCTTGGCTTTGTTACATCTATACCATCGCATGCATCGCATTACAAATTTTTCTGACAAAGCAGACTAAGGTCATTAGCCCAATCCGAAGTATGTAAACTTGGGATCCAGTGTTAGATACAAGAGCGGCGTTTAGAATGGCCAATGCTCCGTAATTAAGTCTCGGATAATATACATATCTTATTATCCTAGTGCTACAACATTTTTCTGACGTTCCTTATATTACACATATAAGATAGCACCATAGCCGCTAGTTCGTTTTATATATAGGTTCATATCTACGAACCAATACTGTTATCGCAAAAACAGTAAATAATAAGCAGCTTAAATATACAGTTCATGCGTATTAATTCACACATTTAGACAAACAATCTTATCACAGATTTCACACATAAGTCTGAAATGAGGAAGTCCTCATAGACAATCAGAGACACATAACAACATACCGTTCACCCTGATTTTAGAACGGTGGAGTATGAATCAGCTAGATCTGGTGCTCCACGAGTCATCTCTAACAGTCTAACAATACGTATAGTACTATAGATTAGTATCCCGTATAACAACATTACTCTACGTTACCCCGTACTGTCGCTAATCCTTCCCGGTTCATTCCCCGTTAATTACTAACAACGTTTGTCGGGTTTTCGATTTAACTCGGGAATAGTGAACGTTATATTACATGCACGTTTACATCGTGGTATATTAATATACTTAACTCAATATTTGTTATCGTATGTAATTTATATACACTGTATATGATAGCTGTCACTATATTGTGAGTATAATCTTGATCATATATTATACATCTCACCTTAGTATTTATTTTCCTAAGGTTAGTTTTTCCAAGTGTAGTGTTGTATAATCCATATTTAAAATACTTAAAATCATTTAACTCCTTATTATTCCATAAACAACATAACATTAGATTTTCCTTATCTAATGTTTATAATTCTTTTCTCCTTAACTCATATCATTTTAATTGATATTATATGGTTATTGAACCATATTGTATTTCTCACTCCATAACATATATTTATTTATATATATGTATTATGGGATCATTTATTATATGGTAAACCTTTATAATGTATTCATTCTTCCTTAATGGATATTTCTTATGTTAAAAATTTTACAACCCTTATAATTTATAAACATATTATAAATTCTCATTCAAAAATATTCATTATTACTGAACAGCACTTATGCTCTTTAATATTTACAAAATCACCACATTAATTATATAATGTCACATTATAGTTATATAACATATCTTATGATATTTAAATCATTAAAACATTTATAACCTATAGTTATAAAATGTTACAAAATACCAAACAGCCCATATGGTTGTCGGTTTTTATTTAATTCCACCAAAGTTTCAGAAATTACATAATCACCCCAAATTATTTTCCTTGTTATACTTACAATATATACCTATATTATACTCTTTAAACCTTAATATATTATAACCTATGGTTATACTTCTTGAAATAGCCGAACAGACCCCATGGTCTATTCTAATTTAATTTCCACCACTTAACTTTCTATATTCTCCAATCACCCCATTTTATAACATATAGTTTCCCTATGTCATTAAAACTATATATTATACTTATATCTTAATAAAACCTCATATATAATTCCAAAAATTACCAAACTATACCAAAAGGTTATAAACATCATTCCTAACCTTATACTTTCAGCATTTACGGTTTTTACCCCATATGTTACCCAAATGTAACAATGATATAAAATATCATATTTATACTTATATAATTCATACTAACTCCAAATTTAACCAAATAATTCCTAAAAATTCCTAATAACCCAAGGTTTGTTCTAAACTCCATTTGGTACCCATTATTTTCGGAAATCACCATTTCTCCCCAATATTTATAAATCTTTTACAATTTCATACTTAACTTATTATAAGTTAGTATTTAATTCCATAAATTCCCAAACTTGGTCAAAGTCTCCTATATAGTCAACTTTGACTTCTAAATTCAGTTTAAAACCCAAACTTTTGGTAATTACTATATATACCCCAAACTTTCCTATTTTTACAATTTTGGAACAAAACTTTATAAGGTGTTATAATTTTTATTTAAATTCATTTTAAACTCCAAACTTCAACCTAATACAGCCCATGGCCTTATATTTTTTGCTAATTACCTTTTGACCCCAAACTTAATGCTAAATGCATAAATAAAATTAAATAAGCTCTTAAACTTAAATAAAATGGCCTAATGACATGGCCTTATTACAACCTTGAACTTGCAAAATAAATTATACTTTAAATGTCTCAAAAATACTTTAACTCACGGCCTTACCACCAATTTTTCCATATTTACCAATTTTCCACATAATGTCTTAATTTGACCATTATGTTAATTGAATCCTTTAAATGACTTGCTTATATTAACTAAGTCATTTCTGGTCACTCTTAGGTTTAAATTAACCATTTTAACCAGTCCACTCTCGGCACAATATATAATATAAGCTTTAAAGCATATAATATATAGTTACGAGTGTTATACCTTGATTTATAAGCTTTTTAAGGCTTGAATGGTCACGCCAGCTTGGGAGTTTGGTTTATACAGCTTCTAAATGATTTCTAATAGCAAGAATAAGATATAGTTAGGTTCCAAAAATAGAACCAACTATAAGAGTAATTTTAAGCCATGAAAACCTAGATTTTTCACCTTAAAAATGACTTTAATCGACTTATCACTCCTTGTACTGTCACGGAAGTTTGGAGGTGTTTTTATACACCTCTTGACTTGCATTAAACAGAGAGTAAAGGTTATGGCTCAGCTTAGAACTGAAACTAACTTTAAGAGTCATTAAAGGTCTTAAAACATGGATTTTTTTTTACCTTAGGATTTGAAGTTGTTCCCAAGTGTTCCACAGCCCTATTTTTCAGAGTAACGAAGGGTGTTAATCCCTTAATAAAATCATGCCAAATTGGTGGAACAACTCACTTATACAGAAGCTAGAAGACTTACTCTTTAAACCCCCTTTTTAAGGTGTTTTGGGTGGTTTTGGCCAACTTCAAGTGTATGAAGGTTCACCAACGGTTCTAGCATGAAAAATATGATGATTATAGAAGGTTTAGTTGATAGGAATCAGTTAGAACAACAATAGAGAAGAAGGTAGGTGCTTAGAGCATATTTTTACCTTAAGGATTGACTTTGCTTTACTTTCTTCCCCAACCTTGGTTCCAGCCAAAAATAACCCTTTATTGCAACTTAGATCCAGCCTAGATACATGGGTGGAAGGAGATGAATCTTAGACCATTGGATAGCTAATGAAAAGAGGAAGAGAATGAACAATCATATGAATTAAGAGCTTACCTTATGCCTTAGGAATGGATTTCTTTCCAAGCTTGTTCTTGGCTGTCTAGTAGCAGACTAAGAGAGGATTTGGAGTGTTTGAAATCACAGCCAAGGAGGAAATGAGGAGGAAAGAGAAGAATAAGACTTTTAAGGCATTATTGGTAAAGCATGTGTATAATTTAGTGTTTGTTGACTAAAGCCACCTAATTAAGACTTTTTGGATCATATTTTGCAATTTGGCAGCCAAGTGGGTGGGTGCTGGCCGGCCACCTTTAGCTCCATGGGCAAAATGGTCTCTTTTGCTTTATTTTTAATGTTATGACTTATAGCTTGTACATTTGGACTTATATCATGTGTTAGTTTGTTACCAACATGATTTATTCATCCTTAAGTGTATAAATACATTTTCCTAAGGAATTGGTATACTTTACCATTCATTAAAACTAGTAAAAATGTATACTTTGATTTACCTTTGATATTGATGTTCTTTTTGCACATCATGTGTATCTGGACTTGTTTAATGTGTTAACATGTATAACATGTGTTATTTAGTGTCCAAAGGTGTACGCACTTGTGTTACAAGTGATATTTTACTCACAAGTCATTTTGACTTCTTAAAGTATATTTTTCCTCAAGTGTTTGTGTTCTTTGTTCATGAAGATGTGTATATCATGATAAATCAATTGTAGGTTGATTTTCCTCCTTTAATATGCTCCACGTATGTCCATGTGTTTATTAAGGTTTAGTAACCTTCCTGGAGTATACACTTTTATTTATATAAGTGTGCTTAGGAGTTTTCATGATTCATTAAGGCTCATTAGTGAAATACCCCAAACCTTGATATGTGGTTTAAATATCAAATTATGGTATGTAAAGGCTAAAAAGTGCCTTAGTAACATCAGTGAACAATTTAAACCATAATAAATGCAATAAAGCATTAAGACACAGTTTGAGCAAAAACATGCTCTAAGCTATGAGTGAACTTGGTTAGGACCCAAAGAGCCTACCAAGACTGGATAACATTTAATTATGATTTAATAAGGCTAAATAAGTCCTTAGGAAGCTTTGGAAGATAATGAAACCAAACAAAACACAAATAAATACCTTAAAGTCAATATGAGCAAAAATGTGCTCTAAGCTTGGGATAAATGTGTATAAACCTAATGGTCATACCTATATTTTATAAATATGTTAATGAACATATTAAATCAATTACCAAAGAAAACCAAGCTTGAAAACAAGTTAAAACACAAATGTGCTTTAAGGAGTCTTAAAGCACGTTTTTGAAAAATTGTCTTGTAATGAGTTTTGAATGGCTAAATGTCCATCATTACTCTTTAATTAACATGTGTACTATATAGTATCACATTTGGGTGGCTATATTAGTGGGAAATCAAAAATTTCACTTCTAAGTGCCTTGTTTAAGTGAAGTAACTTTTACAAGCTAGTTTGTAACATATAATGTTATAAGTAATTAAATGAGTCAACAAAGACCAAACTACCCCTAAGTATAAGATGGGGGCCGGTTTTTAGTAAGGTGAGTCATCACCATGTAAATAAATTAAAGGAAGGAAGGAAAGAAAGTAAAAGAAAAGTTACTTTAGTACATAAATATCTTCTAAAAGTAGACTCCAATCTTCATTCTCTCATTTCCTCCAATTCCCACCGTCTTCTACCTTCCTTCTTTCTCTCTTTTACGATTTGCTATGGCAACCTCCCTTCTCCATCTTCATTTCTTTGCCAAATCCAACTCCATGCTCCAAATCAAATTCTAAGACTATATTTGTCTTAGTTAGACCAAGCTCCACATTTCTATCTTTTCAAATCTTCAAGAACTCCATTTTGGTGCCATGAAGATTCACCATTGAAGGAGCTTGAGCTCATATTTTCATGCCTTGTCATTCTCCTTGGCTTCAAGGTGAGGAAACTCAAAGAAAAATGACATTTCCTCCATGTTTGTTGTTGTCCGAAAATTCACCATTAATGGTGCTCTTATATTGGCTTGTTCTAGCTTTCATTCCAAGCTTTCAAGGACTAGGTGGAGTCCTCTCTTCATAGATATTCAAATTCCCTTCAAGATTAAGGTAAAACAACTACATTAATGTTTTGAAATAATGTAAACCTAGGGTTTACAATGAGATGTAGCTTAGAGCTTGAATACTCATTATGTTGTTTGTATAATGTTTAGTAGTTGGCAAGGAGCCAAATGCCCTACCGGTTTTACAAGGAAACAAAAAATTTGAGAGGAAAAGAGGTAAACAAACTATCTCAATGTAGTTTAAATGCCTTAGGAAAATGAGCTTGATTTGCTTAATAAAATACCTAAGGAGCCAATGGCAAATGAGCTAGTAAAATGCTCTCAAGGAGACTAGTAAAAGAACATATGTATTGGTGTATGTATTTGCAGGTCAAGGCATTATTTATGTGGGAAATTCAGTGTTTAGGCTTATGCAATTTAAGGGCCTAAGAGCCATGTTATTTAAGGGCCTAAGTGCCAAGCAATTTAAGTTATGCACTATATTGTGATGTAGTGCTAAATGTGTGAAGTCTGTGTATGAAATGTGTTTGATGGATTTTAGGTGTTCTTGAATGAAATAAGGTAAAAACCTAAGTGTTTGGATGTGAGTATATACAAGAGAAGCTATGGCCAAATTTGGGAAAAATGTGTGAGAAGTTCTAAGTGTTTTAAGTGGTTTTGGTGAACTAGGAAGTGTTATAGGTGAATAAATGTTTACTTGAGAAGAAAACATGTGTTAGGTGATTTAGAGTGATGCAAGGATTTGGGTGTTATCTTGGAAGTTCTAGGAATTCAATGTGTGTTTTGAGAGTGTATTGAAAGTCTTGAAGAAGTTGTTTAAGGTTTGGGTGATGTTGATGAATAAGGAGAATAATGTTTGAAGTAAGGTTTTGAGAAAAGAATTCAAGGAGTTGTAACAAGGAGATTAGTTAGAAAGAAAAGGAGTTGAGAGATGATGTTAAGGTGTAGAGGAAACACCTTGGTGTGGTGGTCATATTGGTGAACTACCACTTAGAAATCTTAAGGAAAACATCCTAAGTGCTAGGAATTTTGTAAGAAACTTGTGAATGATAAGATGGTTTTGGTGAGTGATTTAAAGAGTTTAGCACATGGCTAAAGGTGTGTTTGAAGTGCCCAATGAGGTTAGGGGGTACTAGGTTATATGGGGTGAAGTTTGGAGTTGAATGTGAAAAGGAAAACAAAGGTCTGGGGCAGACCGAACTTGCGACCGGACTTGCAAGTTCGGTCGAGCCCAGTTTACCCTGCGAGAATTGGTTTCTGGAAAGGCCGACCTTGGGGACCGGACTTGCAAGGTCGGTCGGGCTTGTTTTTGTGTACGGATTAAGTTTCTGGAACCGACCGAACATAGGACCGGATTGGCAAGTTCGGTCGGGCTAATTTTCAAAGGGGAAGAAAGTCTCGGGAATAGACCGAACATGCGACCGAACTTACAAGGTCGGTCGGAGTAGAAAATTTTGACGGAAATGTGTTCTGGAATGGACCGAACTTGGACAAGTTCGGTCGGTAAGGTCGGTCGGACCAAAAATGTTGTTTAAGGTTATGAAATGAATGTAATGATGGGGATTGATAGGTAATGATGTTATAAGGTTGTTATGGACATGTAGGTGAGTTTAAATGGCGATTAAGTGGGTGAAAAGTTGTATCAAAATGTAAAAGTAAAAACAAGTTAAAATGTAAAGTTATGTAACTAAGTTAACGGGGAAAGTTAAGCATTAGACATTAAATAATCAAGCAAACCCCGATGTTAATAAAAACACATATGATGTTAACAGTTGTTCGAGAGTTGCTCGAGGAACATAAGTGGACGTGGTAAAGTGGACTCCGGTGACAGGTATGGTTTTCTTGCAACCTGCGTCCTACCGGATTACACCGGCTTGTATGCCAATGTGTTTTTCTGTATGTTTGCCACGTTGTAATATTAAACATGTAATGAGTTTACAGCAATTCATATATGTGGCGTGTTCAACTCCGATACCATTTAACCTCGGAAGTGTTAACCTTAGTTATCTGAGTCTAGGATCACATGAGAGTTCGGTATTCGGAGTAAACGACCCGTACCATGGGACGTACTAACCACGGCTATGCGGTGTTAATTGTGTGATATGTGTATGTGAATGTAGGGATCCCTTGTGTGTTTAACCCAGTTGCAATACTGTATGTGTGTAGGTGAGATAGACTCCATAGTGGGGTTCTAACTATATCTAAAGTAAGTATGTACTAACAGTAGTGAGGAATCCGGTTTGGCCGGTCGCGCGTTGTTTGGGAGAGGGTATCCTTCCTAGCCTTACCCTTCTCTTTGTTATGGTTGTTTCCCTCACGGGTTATGATCTCCCATTAGCTTACTCCAAAGCTTAGCTATTCTGATATGATCGGTTTAGGGGGAACATTGTTTGTGTGGTGTGTTCGGGCCTCCAAACCCGAACCGCCTTAACTTAAGTTACTCGTCCAACTATTAGGACGGTAATGAGTGTGTGTTGTTATTGTACAACGAGCTTATCATGAGACTGGCAACATTCTCTAGGCTCACCAGTGTGTAAACAATGTTTGGGTCGGTTCCTAAGCGAACCATTCCCGTTGTGTTATGTGTTTTTTGTGATGCAATATCCATTGCGGTATTAGTGTGTACGTGGAAACGTGCAAAGTGTTGTTAGGTGTTGTATGTAGTGTATGTTATATGTTGTATAATGTAGATTGTGTGGATCATGGATATGATTCCCAGTTTGTGATAAGAGGCGTTTAAGGATAACCGATTTAAGGGTATGTGTCGTCTATTAAGGAAGTAGCTCCATTGGAGGAGAAACACTCTAGGGATGATGAATACCATGGATGACTTATTAAGTAGGATGTATTATCCGATTGTTGAGCCCATTGAGGCGAAATGTTAAGTGTTGTGTGTTATTGTTACATGCATGATTTAAATATAATCAACTGCATGTTAAGACGACAATTAGTTGTGCGTGGCCCGGTAGCATGTGGGCTGCGGGATTACCATACCAGCAAAGGTGCTGAGCCCCTTGGGGGCCACCCTTTCTCTTCTTTTCCTATTTCAGGTACGAAGTGCTGGAAGCCGTTCGAGAGTAGGACGGGTAGTCTTTGTACATGGGTAAACTTTCAAGTGTACGTATACAGTAGGTGTAGTAAGACCGAAATTGTTGTCGGCACCAGTTTATAAATACTCGGTATTAGTTGATAAGGTGTATGTCGTTGTTGTTGTTAATGGAAAGGGATACTAATGTATAGTTGCTCGGGAATCTAGCCCATCAGACCGGTACAATGTATATGGATTAGCCTTGTTAGCCACGTGGGTGGCTAACGGCGTGTAACACCAACGAGTTAAGTAACGTGAAGAGGTTTGTATTTCCGCTGCAATTTATTGTAAGTATGTATATGTTGGATGGGGTGTTACAAAAAGTGGTATCAGAGCGAAAGTATCGCTCTGATGACTGAATTACCGAGCTTAGGAGTACCGAGTTAGGATTTAAGTACTTTGGGTTAAGGGTTGAGTGATAGCGTGAGAGATACGCTAGATAGGAATTACCAGTGTGTACTGGAAACCTACAATCTCCATCCCACCCTCCACAGTCCCTGTTTTATAACTTGGGGAACAACGCCAGAGAGATGAAAGTCCTCTCATACTCGGGAATACCCGATCTGGCTGCTATTAAATACCTTTAGGGTACGGGGAACCTGTCATACGTTGATCCCGAAAACTGTGAATCCCGGAGACGGTCTCCATCTGAACAATGTTGACCGCATTTCATGGCAATGAATGAAGGATCTTGTGCATAGAGGAATAGAATTTCCGGCAACCTGGGTCGACATGCTAAGCAGCGAGAATAACCAACTTGCAACTCACCAACCGTGCAACAGGCAAGAAGTGGATTAGTGAAACCGAGACAAGTGTCTACGGAACCAAGTTGATAAATAATACACCAACGGTATACCAACCGACAAAGGACTACAACGTAGTGCCCAAACAAGAGACAAGTCTCAGTAACCACGACAAGTGCGTGGAACGGGCTATAAGGAGGATACAATACTAAGAAAAGGGGTCTCCCAGAGTGGGAAACATCCTAGTTGATGATTATCATGTGAGGACAGTGAGGAGTTACCCAGAGAGTTATTATCAAGGCAGTAAGATCAGTGAGGGCCAACAAGGCCACTGTTGACAGTATGGGTAAAACAATACCACAACTGGTATGTGTTAAACCGATAGCCAGTTAGCATAGCGCACTTGCCGTAGCAAGTGCTGCTATAACAGGGCTTTCGGGAAATTTATAACCACTACAAGTATTTAGTAAAGTACCATGAAGTTAAAAAGGATCATTATGACCATGGAAGGGCTTGATAGCCTAACCTCTGTAACTGTAAGTAACCAGTCAGCAAGAAGCTAGACATGGTTAAGGTAAGAAGATGTTGTGAAACCATGAAAATTTTCTTTCAAACCCAGATTTACAAACCCTTTTCTTTTCAAAACCAAATTTTCTTTCAAACCAACACTTCTTTCCAACCTTCTTTTAAACCAAACCAGTAAAACCAAGAGCAGTTGATAAGATACGACAGTGGATGAACTTTCCCTCGATTAAGTTCGGGAAGCAAGGAATGAATATTGTCACGGGACAATATAAGGGAGTGACAACAGAATACTTCACCTAGGCGGTGACGGACACTACAAGTGTACCAACTGATTGTGGGACGACCGCACTCCGATAGGAGCTTGTGGGCCTGACAGACCTACTTATGGGCTAGTTGGGTAAGTAGCAATGTATCAGTATGATACCCCATATATGTATACGAGAAGAGTCCGGAACACGGGAAGTAGTCGACTCCATCACGGTCAGCAGTATAAATCAAACAAGGGCTAAGGATTACAAGGAATAGTTGAAGTTAAGGAACTCAGTTAAGTTAACGAGACTAAAGGATTAGTGAATTCCTCTCAAGGAAATGTTTAAGAGTCAGGAAGTGCGAAGTGCACTGACTGTTATGTAAGATATCATATATATCTTAAGGATCCTCAGGGATAAACATGATAGCTGGAACGGAGACTCAGCCTATGTATGGCAAGGCAGATGCCTAATGTGGACACATTAATGTGCAATGAACGGATGAAAATTTCCAGAATGAGTACCTACACTATCAGGAAATGTTGATCTTCACAGAAGGAGATAATAACCAGTTAAGAACGCAAAAGGGCGTGGCTAACATAATATACCAATAAGTGTGAGCCAAATGTAAGGCATAACGTAACAACACCCAGGAGCAACCCTTGAGGGGTGTTCGCATCAACAATTGTTGAACAAAATGACATGACAGAAACACAAGGGTGAAACTAACACCCAGTTTAGACATAAATTGTCAGGAGACGGACTGACAAACCTAAGGGGGCATCCCATGAAAGGAAACGGAATGCAACGACCTTGTCATGGAGCTCATATAATATCCAAACCATGTAATGTTGTACAGAGAAGTACATGTGTGTGGACAACCTACAATGAGCGAGCTCAAGGCAGTAAGGCTTATAAGCCACAAATAAATGTTATGAAAAATAGATTGACTGCAAAAGTTTATGTTGTATAAGTAAATAGAGTGGGAGACGAACCACTGCATTAAGAGTGGGGATACCTCTCGATGTTGTGAAACCGCAGAAGCGGTAGTTATGTGGATCAAGTTCAAGAAATATTTAAGGATGGACGACGTTATTACTGAAAAAGAGCAGTTAGCTTAATAGTATGTGTGTATAAAGTGAAACACCGAGCTGAATAATGCCGGCTTGTGACTCGAATGATTAATGCTCAAGGAGCATTCAGTAGTCATCCAAATGAGTGATGAACCATAATACGAATGATGTAAGTTTATGTGTGGAAGTTGAGGTGACAGCAGATACGATATAAGCTGATGTTATACAAGGAGTAAGAGCACGGTGCGCAACAAGCGACCGTCGTATAAATGTTGTTAAACGATAATGTAACAGATAAGACCAGTTATGAGTTAAACTCAGTGGACATGCAAGCAAGTGATGATACACAGACTGGGCAATAAGCCAATGGTCGGTACTATGTGATGAGGAACTCAGTGTGAATTCCATGGCGAATCGCATAAGGGATTTACTGTCAAGAGTTTACGCCTCTGCACTCTGTATGACTGAGTGTTTTGGTATTGCACTTGCGCAGTAATGATCGAATGAGATAGCTAGGAATTGGAAACATGTTGATTGTGGACAAATAATGTTATAATGGCCGATGCATAAGAAATGCAAAGCCGCACCAATAAAAGAGTACTTGTACAAAACCAAATGTGGAGACATGATTAACAGTAAGTGACTACAGTAGCACTAACTGCCAATATCGGTATGGAATATACCCCAAATGTTATAAATAGCTGAGAGAGCACTACACACTAAGTAGTAGCTCAATCTCAACCGACAGTAAGTCGTGTAGAAGCAAGTCAATCATTGTGAAATACATAGTGGTATACACAGTAAATTGTTATGAAAGTGGATAGGAAGTGTATAACTCACCGAATTCGCTAACGGTAAGAGATACCACGCGTCGGTTGAGAAACCATTGTTACCAAGATGAAGGTGACAATTGGGGATGTACAATACAGTAAGAATAACAAAAAGGGAGCAATTAAGCTCCACAGTTATTAGAGTTTCGCAGCAGAAACTAGTGAGCCAGTGATCAAGTGTTGAATGTACATGGTAAACATGAGTGGATGGCTAATTATTAATGCCTAGAAGCCTAACAGGCCAAAATCGAAATCAACTAAGAGTTTAAACAAACTCCAATGAGAATTCTTGGTTTAGGAACTAAACCGCCAATATGGTTAAGATCCTCTAATCAGAATCCATTGTGTAATAGACCGCGTGGAAGTTAAAACACTTCACGACGGCAGAACATTTAAGCCAATGTTAGTGATTGATTACGTGGGCATCCCTTTAAGGGGGGTAGAGCGCAAACCACTTAGTGATGTGACTTACATTGTGCATAGCACAAAATTATTGTTTTGATGATTGGTGTGTGTGTTACGTAAACATACACATTCATTCATGGTTTAATTGTGGTAATTGCGCACAGAAGATGCGAATACCATTGTGATAAGTGTGTGTGTTGTTAACAGTTGTGTGTGATAGTACAAGTGTGGGGAGTAGAGAAACTCCCGGGGGAACAAAAGCCCCGACAGTGTATAAAGGTAAAACCAGGTGTTGTATTTTGATAAAATATATGTGTATATATATATATACTTTATAGTGATGCATGAAAGGGTATGAAACCGACATAGAACCTAGTGAGAATAAGATTCCCTAGGCAACAACATTAAAGTGAATGGAAGTAACTGATAGACGGAGTTCTATCCTTTGGAGATGTTATGATCATGATTAGAATGATTTAAAAGATAGAAAATTGGAAATGAGTGATTTATTTGATGCTTGAAAATGAAGTGGGAGGTGGAACTTGATTTGCATGTGATCAAGGGAAGCCGAACACAAATTGGAGTAGAAGGATAGTTCAACACTGATGCTGATCACATCAGGGTTGGATGATTCTTGAAGCTCCCTATAAGTGGTCACAAACAACCACGCTAAGAAAAGAAGCAAAGAGCTTAAGTTGGACTTGGAGTTGTGTGTGTTTTCAAAAGGATTTTCAATTGGTATTTATAAAACGTTGATGGATACTTTACATAATTAAAGTTTTCTTACTTAACCTCACAAGGAAATTTTAAATTTAAGTGATTGTTTTAATCTCCCAAAGGCACGGGGACGGAAGGTGTCCATCGCGACCGGGTTCTGCGGGATCATAGTGTATATCAAGGATATTTTTGATTGCTATACATGCTCTGACATGTTGTGTGGTATGTGTAATGAATGTTGTTTTGACTTGGATTTCCTAAAGTGTATACTATCAAGGCCTATGAGTCGAAATGTGTGGTGTTACATAGACCTATGTGTCTAAAGACTGTTATGTTGTGGGGACCTATGTGTCCAAATGTTGTTATGTTACCCAAGACCAGTGAGTCAAAGGGGTTGTTATGTATGTGTAAGTGTTGTTAAGATACCCGGACCATAGAGTCCGAGGTTATCATGTGGATATGTTATGTTGTGTGTGGATGTGAATGTGTGCCCGGACCATTAAGTCCCGGTTGTGGTTGTGATTAAGTGTTTGGTTTGGTATGGAAGTTTATTTCCAAGTGATTCCTGTGTTCAAATCTAATGATGTGTGGAAAGTGTGAACTTCGAGGGCGAAGTTCTTTAAGGGGGGTAGACTGAAATACCCCAAACCTTGATATGTGGTTTAAATATCAAATTATGGTATGTAAAGGCTAAAAAGTGCCTTAGTAACATCAGTGAACAATTTAAACCATAATAAATGCAATAAAGCATTAAGACACAGTTTGAGCAAAAACATGCTCTAAGCTATGAGTGAACTTGGTTAGGACCCAAAGAGCCTACCAAGACTGGATAACATTTAATTATGATTTAATAGGCTAAATAAGTCCTTAGGAGGAGCTTTGGAAGATAATAATGAAACCAAACAAAACACAAATAAACTACCTTAAAGTCAATATGAGCAAAAATGTGCTCTAAGCTTGGGGATAAATGTGTATAAGACCTAATGGTCATACCTATATTTTATAAATGTTAATGAACATATTAAATCAATTACCAAAGAAACAAGCTTGAAAACAAGTTAAAACACAAAATGTGCTTTAAGGAGTCTTAAAGCACGTTTTTGAAAAATTGTCTTGTAAATGAGTTTTGAATGGCTAAATGTCCATCATTACTCTTTAATTAACATGTGTACTATATAGTATCACATTTGGGTGGCTATATTAGTGGGAAATCAAAAATTTCACTTCTAAGTGCCTTGTTTAAGTGAATAGTAACTTTTACAAGCTAGTTTGTAACATATAATGTTATAAGTAATTAAATGAGTCAACAAAGACCAAACTACCCCTAAGTATAAGATGGGGGCCGGTTTTTAGTAAGGTGAGTCATCACCATGTAAAATAAATTAAAGGAAGGAAGGAAAAGAAAGTAAAAGAAGAAAGTTACTTTAGTACATAAATATCTTCTAAAAGTAGACTCCAATCTTCATTCTCTCATTTCCTCCAATTCCCACCGTCTTCTCCTTCTTTCTCTCTTTTACGATTTGCTATGGCAACCTCCCTTCTCCATCTTCATTTCTTTGCCAAATCCAACTCCATGCTCCAAATCAAATTCTAAGACTATATTTGTCTTAGTTAGACCAAGCTCCACATTTCTATCTTTTCAAATCTTCAAGAACTCCATTTTGGTGCCATGAAGATTCACCATTGAAGGAGCTTGAGCTCATATTTTCATGCCTTGTCATTCTCCTTGGCTTCAAGGTGAGGAAACTCAAAGAAAAATGACATTTCCTCCATGTTTGTTGTTGTCCGAAAATTCACCATTAATGGTGCTCTTATATTGGCTTGTTCTAGCTTTCATTCCAAGCTTTCAAGGACTAGGTGGAGTCCTCTCTTCATAGATATTCAAATTCCCTTCAAGATTAAGGTAAAACAACTACATTAATGTTTTGAAATAATGTAAACCTAGGGTTTACAATGAGATGGAGCTTAGAGCTTGAATACTCATTATGTTGTTGTATAATGTTTAGTAGTTGGCAAGGAGCCAAATGCCCTACCGGTTTTACAAGGAAACAAGAAAGAAATTTGAGAGGAAAAGAGGTAAACAAACTATCTCAATGTAGTTTAAATGCCTTAGGAAAATGAGCTTGATTTGCTTAATAAAATACCTAAGGAGCCAATGGCAAATGAGCTAGTAAAATGCTCTCAAGGAGACTAGTAAAAGAACATATGTATTGGTGTATGTATTTGCAGGTCAAAGGCATTATTTATGTGGGAAATTCAGTTGTTTATGGCTTATGCAATTTAAGGGCCTAAGAGCCATGTTATTAAGGGCCTAAGTGCCAAGCAATTTAAGTTATGCACTATTTGTGATGTAGTGCTAAATGTGTGAAGTCTGTGTATGAAATGTGTTTGATGGATTTTAGGTGTTCTGGAATGAAATAAGGTAAAAACCTAAGTGTTTGGATGTGAGTATATACAAGAGAAGCTATGGCCAAATTTGGGAAAAATGTGTGAGAAGTTCTAAGTGTTTTAAGTGGTTTTGGTGAACTAGGAAGTGTTAAAGGTGAATAAATGTTTACTTGAGAAGAAAAACATGTGTTAAGGTGATTTAGAGTGATGCAAGATTTGGGTGTTATCTTGGAAGTTCTAGGAATTCAATGTGTGTTTGAGAGTGTATTGAAAAGTCTTGAAGAAGTTGTTTAAGGTTTGGGTGATGTTGATGAATAAGGAGAATAATGTTGAAGTAAGGTTTTGAGAAAAGAATTCAAGGAGTTGTAACAAGGAGATTTAGTTAGAAAGAAAAGGAGTTGAGAGATGATGTTAAGGTGTAGAGGAAACACCTTGGTGTGGTGGTCATTATTGGTGAACTACCACTTAGAAATCTTAAGGAGAAAACATCCTAAGTGCTAGGAATTTTGTAAGAAACTTGTGAATGATAAGATGGTTTTGGTGAGTGATTTAAAGAGTTTAGCACATGGCTAAAGGTGTGTTTGAAGTGCCCAAATGAGGTTAGGGGGTACTAGGTTATATGGGGTGAAGTTTGGAGTTGAATGTGAAAAGGAAAACAAAGGTCTGGGGCAGACCGAACTTCGACCGGACTTGCAAGTTCGGTCGAGCCCAGTTTACCTGCGAGAATTGGTTTCTGGAAAAGGCCGACCTTGGGGACCGGACTTGCAAGGTCGGTCGGGCTTGATTTGTGTACGGATTAAGTTTCTGGAACCGACCGAACATAGGACCGGACTTGGCAAGTTCGGTCGGGCTAAATTTTCAAAGGGGAAGAAAGTCTCGGGAATAGACCGAACATGCGACCGAACTTACAAGGTCGGTCGGAGTAGAAAATTTTGACGGAAATGTGTTCTGGAATGGACCGAACTTGGACAAGTTCGGTCGGTAAGGTCGGTCGGACACAAAAATGTGTTTAAGGTTATGAAATGACATGTATGATGGGGATTGATAGGTAATGATGTTATAAGGTTGTTATGGACATGTTAGGTGAGTTTAAATGGCAATTAAGTGGGTGAAAAGTTGTATCAAAATGTAAAGTAAAAACAAGTTAAAATGTAAAGTTATGTAACTAAGTTAACGGGGAAAGTTAAGCATTAGACATTAAATAATCAAGCAAACCCCGATGTTAATAAAAACACATATGATGTTAACAGTTGTTCGAGAGTTGCTCGAGGAACATAAGTGGACGTGGTAAAGTGGACTCCGGTGACAGGTATGGTTTTCTTGCAACCTGCGTCCTACCGGATTACACCGGCTTGTATGCCAATGTGTTTTTCTGTATGTTTGCCACGTTGTAATATTAAACATGTAATGAGTTTACAGCAATTCATATATGTGGCGTGTTCAACTCCGATACCATTTAACTCGAAGTGTTAACCTTAGTTAACTGAGTCTAGGATCACATGAGAGTTCGGTATTCGGAGTAAACGACCCGTACCATGGGACGTACTAACCACGGCTATGCGTGTGTTAATTGTGTGATATGTGTATGTGAATGTAGGGATCTCCCTTGTGTGTTTAACCCAGTTGCAATACTGTATGTGTGTAGGTGAGATAGACTCCATAGTGGGGTTCTAACTAATATCTAAAAGTAAGTATGTACTAACAGTAGTGAGGAATCCGGTTTGGCCGGTCGCGCGTTGTTTGGGAGAGGGTATCCTTCCTAGCCTTACCCTTCTCTTTGTTATGGTTGTTTCCCTCACGGGTTATGATCTCCCATTAGCTTACTCCAAAGCTTAGCTATCTGACTTATGATCGGTTTAGGGGGAACATGTGTTGTGTGGTGTGTTCGGGCCTCCAAACCCGAACCGCCTTAACTTAAGTTACTCGTCCAACTATTAGGACGGTATAATGAGTGTTGTTGTTATTGTACAACGAGCTTATCATGAGACTGGCAACATTCTCTAGGCTCACCAGTGTGTAAACAATGTTTGGGTCGGTTCCTAAGCGAACCATTCCCGTTGTGTTATGTGCTTTGTTGTGATGCAATATCCATTGCGGTATTATGTCGTGTACGTGGAAACGTGCAAAGTGTTGTTAGGTGTTGTATGTAGTGTATGTTATATGTTGTATAATGTAGATTGTGTGGATCAGGATATGATTCCCAGTTTGTGATAAGAGGCGTTTAAGGATAACCCGATTTAAGGGTATGTGTCGTCTATTAAGGAAGTAGCTCCATTGGAGGAGAAACACTCTAGGGATGATGAATACCATGGATGACTTATTAAGTAGGATGTATTATCCGATTGTTGAGCCCATTGAGGCGAAATGTTAAGTGTTGTGTGTTATTGTTACATGCATGATTTAAATATAATCAACTGCATGTTAAGACGACAATTAGTTGTGCGTGGCCCGGTAGCATGTGGGCTGCGGGATTACCATACCAGCAAAGGTGCTGAGCCCCTTGGGGGCCACCCTTTCTCTTCTTTTCCTATTTCAGGTACGAAGTGCTGGAAGCCGTTCGAGAGTAGGACGGGTAGTCTTTGTACATGGGTAAACTTTCAAGTGTACGTATACAGTAGGTGTAGTAAGACCGAAATTGTTGTCGGCACCAGTTATAAATACTCGGTATAGTTGATAAGGTGTATGTCGTTGTTGTTGTTAATGGAAAGGGATACTAATGTATAGTTGCTCGGGAATCTAGCCCATCAGACCGGTACAATGTATATGGATTAGCCTTGTTAGCCACGTGGGTGGCTAACGGCGTGTGTAACACCAACGAGTTAAGTAACGTGAAGAGGTTTGTATTTCCGCTGCAATTTATTGTAAGTATGTATATGTTGGATGGGGTGTTACAATTAGCCTTCTTAACTCATTAATTGTCTTTTAATTTAGTTTATGAACCTTAGGGGTATTTCAATCTACCCCCCTTAAAAAGGCTTTGTCCCGAAGTCCTTATTCAAATTCAGTTCTCCTAAGGAATCAGTTCCACTAGGTAACCATAAAACAGTCCATCGCTAGGGAGTATATCCCACTAGGTTCAAACCTAGTCTATATGTATCACAATTGATACAACATTAATCATTCCATATAGTCAAAATCATGACACATTCATTCATACGCAGTACTAAACTAGGTGCAAAAACCAATCCGGAGTACTCAAAGGTACTATATAATATATATATATATCCAAACACATGTGCATTGGGGCATTACATACAACCAATTCATCAAACAAACATGTATGATGCAGCATACCACCAAAACACACCACAAAACCAACCTATTCATAACAGATGCGCAAGCCACGTGGCTTCTAACCTCTAACCCCCATAAAAAGGGTTTGACCATGAACCCGTACAAATATACACTACTACTCGAAGAGTGATGGATCTTCGCTCTCATGAGTTCTTCTAACTCCCATGCCTCCTCTAACTCAGTTCGAGCCAGAACCTTGACCATGCTAACGTCTTGTTCCTAGTCGTCTCATCTTCATATCGAGATGCGGAGTGGTACTTCTTCATATCGAAGAGCGGGGTCAACTCTAAAGTCCTGGCTCTAGGATTGCGATGGTGGGGGCACCTACCTTTTCAACTGTGAAACGTGAAAGACGTCGTGCACCCTCCCGAGCTCTACTGGCAAGTCCAGTTCCGTAGGCTACGGCCCACTCCGCTCCCTAATCGCATACGGTCCAACGTATTTCGGGCTCACTTGCCCTTCTGCCCAAACCGAAGATCCCCTTCATGGGTGACACTTTGAGGAATACCATGTCATCGGTAGTAAACTCAATTCTCTCCTCCTAGTGTCGGCATACGATTTCTGTCGGTCCTGGCTGCCTTCATGTTCCTACGAATCTGTAGGACATCCTCCTTGATCTGCTCTAGGTACTCAGGCCCTAGAAGCGTATCTCGCTGGCCTCGTCCCAGCATAAAGGAGTCTACACGGTCTACCGTATAGTGCTTGGAACGGTGGCATCTGAATGAGGAGTTAGCTGTTGTTGTAGGCGAACTCTATCAGATGTAGACGCTCTAACCAGCTCCCCTGGAAATCCAAGGCACATGTTCTCCCATGTCCTCCAGTGTCTGGATGGTCCTCTCACTCTGACCATCGATCTGAGGATGGAATATCGTACTCAGCTTCAGCTTCGTACCCAAGGCTTCCTGAATCTGACCCCAGAATCTAGATAGAAACGAGGATCTCTGTCAGACACAATGGTCTTCGGTACACCATGGTGTCGGATCACCTCCTTCTAGAACAGGTCTGCCAACTTCGGGACCTTCTAGGTATCCTTCATCGCCACAAACTTTGCCACTTTCGTAAGACGATCCACGATGACCCAAATCATGTTCAGTCCTCCCTTAGTCGTGGGAGACCGACAACAAAATCCATCGAGATGTCCTCGAACTTCCAGCAAGGAATAGGCATGGACTGCACTAATTCGTCGGGTCTCCTGTGTTCAAACTAAACCTTCTGACAGGTCAAGCATCTAGTCACATAGTCGCTACGTCCTTCTTCATCCCCCGCTCCACCAAAAATGGACCTTCAATCCTTGTACATCTTCGAAGACCCAGGTGGACGGATAAGGACGAGCAATGAGCCTCCTGGAGTATCTTCTCCTTCAGGTCAGGAGAAGACTCCTGAATACATAACCGGCATTCAATCGAATCTACCGTCGTCGCTCTGTTCAAAGTCGTACTTCTGATTCTCAAAACAACCCTCTGCTATCTTCTGCCAGATACTCTGCATATACTGATCGCTCTCCTGTGCGGCTCGTATCTCATCAATCACACTCTGCCCCCAATAGAGTAAACAATGAGTGTGCTCGCAGCTCAGGGCGTCGGCTACAACATTTGCATTGCCCTCCTTGTATCTCAGGTCTATGTCGTAGACCTTCAGAAACTCGACCCATCTTCTCTGTCGCATGTTCAGCTCCTTCTGAGTGAAGAGATGCTATAAACTCTTGTGATCAGAGTAGACGGTGACTGTCACACCATAAAGATAGTGGCGCCAGATCTTCAAAGCGAAACTACTACGCCCAACTCAAGGTCGTGTGTGGGGTAGTTCACCTCGTGCTTCTTTAGCTGTCGAGATGCGTAGGCAACAACCTTCCGTGTGCATAAGTACACAGCCTAGACCGGTTCCAGAGGCATCACAATATACCTCGAACCCATCGGTGCACTCAGGGATAGTAAGAACGGGTGCCGATGTCAGAGATCCTTTAGTGTCTGAAAGGACTACTCGCACTCGGCAGACCATAAGAACTGGGACTCCTTCTTCATAAGGTTAGTCATCGGTTTGGCCACTTTGGAAAAGTCCTTCACGAACCGTCGGTAGTAACTGGCCAAAATCAAAAGCTGCGGATGTATGTTACTGTCTTCGGCCTCGGCCAACTCTTCACTGCCTCAATCTTGGCAGGGTCTACAGATATCCCGCTTGCTGAAATAATGTGTCCAAGGAATGACGTTGTCTAACCAGAACTCACACTTCGAGAGTTTGGCATACAGCTGGTTCTCTCTCATGATGCTCAAAACCTGCCTCAGATGTAACTCATGCTCCTCCTGAGTCTTAGAATAGACCAGGATATCGTCGATGAATACCACAACTGAACTGTCAAGCTGCTCTCTGAAGAGACGGTTCATCAAGTCCATGAAGATCGCTGGCGCATTCGATAACCCAAACGGCATAACAGTGAACTCGTAATGCCCATACCGAGTTCTGAAAGCTGTCTTCTCCACATCACCCTCTGGAATCCTGATCTGATGGTAGCCAGATCTGGGTCTATCTTTGAGAATATACTGGCTCCTCTCAGCTGGTCAAACAAGTCGTCAATCCGTGGCAACGGGTACTTGTTCTTGACTGTGACTGCATTCATCTCGCGGTAGTCGATGCAGAGTCGCATACTACCATCCTTCTTCTTGACGAACAGCACTGGAGCACCCCAAGGAGAAACACTAGGTTGTATGAATCCCTTGTCTAGGAGGTCCTCCAGTTGTAGCTTCAGCTCTCTCATTTCAGCCGGTGTCATACAGTAAGGCGCCTTAGCAATAGGGCCCGTACCTGGCAAAAGTCGATGGCGAACTCAACCTCACGCATTGGCGGCATGCCTGGCAGCTCATCAGGAAACAAGTCGAGAAGTCTACTACGACTGGAATGTCTGAGTTCATCTCATCGCTCTGTCTCGTGTCTTGAACATAACAGAGGAAGGCCTGTCTGCCCTTCCTCACATCCTTTATCAGGGGAAGTGTTGTCACAATCTTAACAGTCGGCTCATTCTTCACACTGCGGTATGAAACTGTCTTGCCACTCGGCCCCTTCAGCAGTAGTCGATGCTCTGCACAATGTAGGCAGCCCTTATGCTTCTGCAGCCAGTTCATACCCACTATAACATCGAAACCCAAATTCTTGAACTCGACCAAGTCGATGGGAAAGGTCTCAGTCATGATGCTGATCTCCAATCCTGTACTGTCTAGTGCATTCAACTCTCTCCTTAGAAGGAAGAGTGACAGAAAAGTCAGAGAGCTGTTCGGGGGCTGCCCTCAGCTTCTTCGAATGTAGGGAAATAAATGAATGCGAAGCTCCGGAGTCGAACAAGATGAAAGCACTAACACCAGCGACAGGAAAGGTACCTGAGATCATCTCTCATAATAGCATCGAGTCGATTTAAATCACTTATTAATTGTTGGTTGTTAGTTGTCATACCTGTGATGACATTACCGGATTCCTTGGCTTGCGCCATATCTAGGATGCTTAAGGTACTCTCCTTTTCATTTTCGTGGCCTGGAGGTATAAGTTAATGGTATTAATGGAAAACATATGCTTGAAGGAACATGAACTCTTATTTCATTTATCCAATTGGCATTGCAACATGGTTACATACTTAGCTACCAAAATACATCAGTACTGTCTGAAAGTTAAATTTAAACGGCCGGGTCGGATGTGGGTGTCGTTCACTAAGCTGGTGATGCGGTATTGAGCTTAATGCTCTTGATTCCATGATATACTAGCCTTGATTTTCCACCAAACACCAACACATCCCCAGACTTGTGGACGATCTTGCTTGCTAGATCCATCCTCTTCTGGTCTCCATAGATGAACTCAGGATCATCGCCAATGGAGAAAGACACAACCGGTATTCCACGGTGATGGACTCGGTCGTCTCATCACTATCTTGGTGCATCCCAAGCTTTCCTTCCTTCTCGTTAGTTGATGATGCAAACATCAGGTGTCATGTCGGGTAAAGGGTGATTCTCGCAGTCTTAAGCATTATCCATCGCTCTTCTCACCAAGGTTAGGAAACTCTGAGGTATCCTAGGTATTGATACGCCATCTACCATCCTCACCTCTCTGTAAACCCTAGTTTATGAATCCCAATCCTTCCCTAAGCACATCATGTGCAGTTTCATCTTAGAACCACTACTAAATATAGGGGTATAAAATCCTCCCAGTCCCTTTCCTAAAGCTCTACACTCCTCTACTATGGCTATTTGTTCATCTAAGGTTAGGAACTCTCTGAGAAGTATCATGCCCGGTCTGATTACATGACATAACTCGCCAGGGTACTCCCGTCTTTCTTCCACGGGTCTAGGTGATCTCGGTCTTGTGAGTGTGGGATAGCAGATATCGAAGTCTCCTAAGGTAAAAGGTTTCCTAAGTAAGTCGTTTATCTAAGCGGTAATTAAAGCATACATGCATGTTAAGTAAGCGTTTAACACTTAGTCATGCTCTCACACAATGGTTAAGGTTTCAAAAGCTAACCTTCACCACGCTGCGTACTCGTACCAACGCCCGAAGCTCCCACCGCATTCACCGTACGGTTGTTCGGTAGAGTTGTCTTCAGGGTCTGCTGCTGCTGTTGCCCCTTCTGGGCTATGGGCGTCTGCCCCTTCTGGCCTCCTCGAGCTTCAGCTCCACCAGCTGTTGTGCTCTGAGTCCCCTTGAATGGGCGGTACGATCGGCTCTCCGGATTCGCGAAGCACTCGAATGACCGATGGCCCTTTCTTCCACAGTGGTGGCAGTCCACCACATTCCCAGTGCAGTCAACACCCGGGTGGTCTTTACCACAGCGCTTGCAATGGAAGTGGCGCTGGGGTGCAGAACCTATTATCACGCAATACTTGGATTAATAAAAAGGTATTGGATAGTCTAATTTACAACTCACTCATGAGGTTAGATCGCTTACCCCTGGGGGTGCAGATCTCAGTGGCTGGGCATCATAGGTAGGTCCGGTCAGCATCGGAACCTTCTCCTCGCCCTTCTGACTGGCCTGCTCCTTCTTCTTCTCCCTCTAGGAGAACTTCTTCTTCCTGTTATCGTCAAAGAATTAGGAATTGCAGGTATAATAGCAGGCAAGTAAGTAAAGTAATTTAATAGCTTAATAGCGGTTCTAACTTCCAGCCCTTGTCGCCACTGCCTCCAGTTACCATCTCTGCCTCCTTCTCGGGGCCTTACGCTTCTGCCACTAGAAATCATCCCAGCTGTTTACCAACGCTCGGTCCGAGAAGCAGCATCATAGCACTCCTATAATGCTTCAATAAGTGTCCCGACACTTGAATTAAACCGTACTGAGTTACAATTGCACAAACTGTTAATTAATTTACCTTTACCGTAGGGTAAAGCAGCACCCATGGCTGCCTTGATGGCATAGCGCAAACCACCTCTGAACTTCTCCACCTTCACAGTGTCAGAATAGACAATGTCTGGGACGAAGTCTAACAGCCCATGAACGAGGAGTAGTACTGATCCACTGTCATACTACCTGTCTCAGCGCCTTGAACTCCACCCTCTTCCTCTCTTTAGGTGAGCAGGATAATACTTCTCCCTCAGCAACTCCATGTAACCCGTCCAACCGAAACCCTCAATAGCAGTGTAATGAGCCTTCATGGACCTCCACCAGGTACTGGCGGCGTCCCTCAGATGGAAGGCTGCTATCCCGACCTAGTGCTCAGCAGGCACATGAATGGCGTCGAAAGCCTTCTCGTGCTCAATATGTATCTCTCTAGGACGGTAGGGTCAGCCACTCCATCATATGTCGGCACTCGCGTATCGGCAACACTCTTTAGCTAGTTCGGCTCCTCGGTGCGGGTTAGGTGGGACTATAGGTGGCGCTCCAATCTGGATGCCTCCCATATGGGCCAGCTGTGCAAAGGTAGCTACCGTCTCAGCAATGCCCACGGCTGGGTCTCAGGAGGACCTCCTTCAGACCCCCGCCTCTACCTCTGCCAGCTGGTCGACCTCTAGTAGACATCTGAAAGATTCATATTTAAGTCAACACTCGGTAAAGATACCGACTTCCACCATTAATAAGTTCACATGGCCATAAAGGTGTTAAAACAACTTGCTCTCCAATCTCATGATCCTTCTTGATCTCCACTTTCTCAACGGTTTCTCGTAATTAAATATCCTAGGCTCACGGTACTTCAACTGCTATCTCTTGTAATCAGAGCGGAGAGCGGATACCACTTATTGTAACCCCCTACTAACTCGGCTCCTAATTGTCGTAATAAACGTCGTACTTAATAACTAAATCGCAGCGGTAAATAACAGACTGTCGTACTAATGGTGTTATCATTACCACTCGCCCATACGAGTGATAACGCTTACCTGATAATCAACATACGAAACGTTTTCCCGCAGTGATCACAAGAGATAGATAGAAGTTTAGATAATACCAAAAGAACTACAACATAATACCACCTTACCCATAAATCCGTACACGTGAGTGTCTAAGCGAAAATACACCTCGGTTCACCAAACCCGAGTCCAATATAACCACTGTAACAAACCGTACTGATGTCTATTCCACAAGTGTCGTGCCCTGCGTCGACACACAGCTAGTATCCTGAAATAAACATGGTTGTGGTATGGAATCAGCCCCTGCTGAGTATGTCATCACATGCCCCGTCATACCCCTCAGACCCCTCAGTTATTTGGTCGAGAGCATGGGATTCGTTACATGCAACACCGTTTTAATATTTAAACTATAAACATAACAGTATACCATACAATAAAACACAACCATTATCATGCATTTCACACAACATAAAACCACACAACATAACCAATGAACAACAAGGCAGAAATGAGAATTATAAACGAGTATAAATTCCATCTTTGGCATAAAAGGCCAATACTGTCCTCCAAATGTACGAGCTAACAAGCTGTTCGTAATTGTTCAGTTATACCTGGTGACAACGTCTCGTTAAAATGATGTGTCTCTAAATTACCCATATATTATGGCGGGTCACCCACGGCAGTAGCCCTCCAACGGTAGAGTCTCCAACCAATGAACCATTCTAGTTCGCGGGAAATTTCTTGATACTTACGGACCCGTATGCGGACATCCTGGTATCGTTTTTGTGATCACAGCGCGCACCAAGAGCCACATCCTCTTGGCTTTGTTACATCTATACCATCGCATCGCATCGCATTACCAATTTTTCTAACAAAGCAGACTAAGGTCATTAGCCCAATCCGAAGTATGTAAACTTGGGATCCAGTGTTAGATACAAGAGCGGCATTTAGAAAGGCCAATGCTTCGTAATTAAGTCTCGGATAATATACATATCTTATTATCCTAGTGCTACAACATTTTTCTGACGTTCCTTATATTACACATATAAGATTGCACCATAGCCGCTAGTTCGTTTTATATATAGGTTCATATATACGAACCAATACTGTTATCGCAAAAACAGTAATATAAGCAGCTTAAATATACAGTTCATGCATATTAATTCACACATTTAGACAAACAATCTTATCACAGATTTCACACATAAGTCAGAACTGAGGAAGTCCTCAGAGACAATCAGAGCACATAACAACATACCGTTCACCCTGATTTT
Organism: Limonium bicolor; assembly: GCA_023374045.1. Lineage (NCBI taxonomy): Eukaryota > Viridiplantae > Streptophyta > Magnoliopsida > Caryophyllales > Plumbaginaceae > Limonium > Limonium bicolor. Next base: position 124,368,063 of record CM041780.1, read on the forward strand.
AGAACGGTGGAGTATGAATCAGCTAGATCCGGTGCTCCGCGAGTCTCCTAACAGTCTAACAATACGTATAATACTACATATTAGTATCCCGTATAACAACATTACTCTACGTTACCCCGTACCATCGCTAATCCCTCCCGGTTCATTCCTGTTAATTACTAACAACGTTGTCGGGTTTTCGGTTTAACTTGGGATTAGTTAACGTTATATTACATGCACGTTTACGTCGTGGTATATTAATTTACTTAATTCAACATTCGTTATCGCATGTAATTTAATATACACTGTATATGATATAGCTGTCACTATATTGCGTGTATAATCTTGATCATATATTATACATCTCTCCGTATATTTATTTTCCTAAGGTTAGTTTTTCCAAGTGTAGTGTTGTATAATCCATATTTAAATACTTAAAATCATTTAACTCCTTATTATTCCATAAACAACATAACATTGAATTTCCTTAACTAATGTTTAAATTCTTTTCTCCTTAACTGATATCATTTTAATTGATATATGGTTATTGAACCAAATTGTATTTCTCACTCGATAACATATATTTTTTATATATATGTATTATGGGACCATTTATTATATGGTAAACCTTATAATGTATGCATTCTTCCTTAATGGATATTCTTATGTTATAAATGTTACAACCCTTATAATATATAAAGATATTAAATTCTCATTCAAAAATATTCATTATTACCGAACAACTTATGCTCTTTAATATTTACAAAATCACCACATTAATTATATAATGTTACATTATAGTTTATATATAATCTTATGATACTTAAATCATTAAAACATTTATACCTATAGTTATAAATGTTACAAAATACCAAACAGCCCATATGGTTGTCGGTTTTTATTTAATTCCACCAAAGTTTCAGAAATTCCATTATCAGCCCAAATTATATTTCCTTGTTATACTTATAATATATACCTTATATTATACTCTTTAAACCTTAATATAATTATAACCTATGGTTATAACTTCTCAAAATAGCCGAACAGACCCCATGGTCTATTCTAATTTAATTTCCACCACTTAACTTTATATATTCTCCAAATCACCCCATTTTATAACATATATTTTCCTTATGTCATTAAAACTATATATTATACATATATCTTAATAAAATCTCATATATAATTCCAAAAATTACCAAACTATACCAAAAGGTTATAAACATCATTCCTAACCGTATACTTTCAGCATTTACGGTTTTTACCCCATATGTTACCCAAATATAACAATGATATAAAATATCATATATTATACTTATATAATTCATACTAACTCAAAATTTAACCAAATAAATTCCTAAAAATTCCTAATAACCCAAGGTTTGTTCTAAACTCCATTTGGTACCCATTATTTTCGGAAATCACCATTTCTCCCCAATATTTATAAATCTTTTACAATTTCATACTTAACTTATTACTCCCCTCCGTTCAACAATAACTGTCATTTTAGAAACTTGCACACTTATTAAGAAAAGTAGGACAATGACGCATGTGCCCCTACTTTTTACTTTTCCATTTAGATAATAATTACTTTTATATTGAATAGTAGGGGTAAAAGTGGAAAGAAGTGTGTCAAAAAGCTAGAATGACATATATTTTTGAACAAGAATCACATCCTAAAACGACAGATATTAATGAACGGAGAGAGTATAGTTTAGTATTTAATTCCATAAATTCCCAAACTTGGTCAAAGTCTCCTATATAGTCAACTTTGACTTCTAAATTCAGTTTGAAACCCAAACTTTTGGTAATTACTATATATACCCCAAACTTTCCTATTTTTACAATTTTGGAACAAAACTTTATAAGGTGTTATAATTTTTATTTAAATTCATTTTAAACTCCAAACTTCAACCTGATACAGCCCACGTCCTTATATTTTTTGTAATTACCTTTTGATCCCAAAATTAATGCTAAATGCATAATAATATTAAATAAGCTCTTAAACTTAAATAAAATGGCCTAATGACATGGCCTTATTACAACCTCGAACTTGCAAAATAAATTACACTTTAAATGTCTCAAAATACTTTAACTCACGGCCTTACCACCAATTTTTCCATATTTACCAATTTTCCACATAATGTCTTAATTCGACCATTATGTTAATTGAATCCTTTAAATGACTTGCTTATATTAACTAAGTCATTTCTGGTCACTCTTAGGTTTAAATTAACCATTTTAACCAGTCCACTCTTGGCACAATAATAATATAAGCTTTAAGGCATATAATATAGTTAATAGTATTATACCTTGATTTATAAGCTTTTAAGGCTTGAATGGTCACGCCAGCTTGAGAGTTTGGTTTAGACAGCTTCTAATTGATTTCTAACAGCAAGAATAAGATATAGTTAGGTTCCAAAAACAGAACCAACTATATGAGTAATTTTAAGCCATGAAAACCTAGATTTCTCACCTTAAAAATGACTTTAATCGACTAATCACTCCTTGTACTGTCACGGCAGTTTGGAGGTGTGCTTATACACCTCTTGACTTGCATTAAACATAGAGTAAAGGTTATGGATCAGCTTAGAACTGAAACTAACCATAAGAGTCATTAAAGGTCTTAAAACATAGATTTTTTTACCTTAAGATTTGAAGCTGTTCCCAAGTGTTCCACAGCCCTATTTTTCAGAGGAACGAAGGGTGTTAATCCCTTAATAAAATCATTCCAAAGTGGTGGAACAAATCACTTATACAGAAGCTATAAGACTTACTCTTTAAAGCCCCTTTTTAAGGTGTTTTTGGTTGGTTTTTGCCAACTTCAAGTGGATGAAGGTTCACCAATAGTTCTAGCATGTAAATATGAAGATTATAGAAGGTTTAGTTGATAGGAATCAGTTAGAACAACAATAGAGAAGAAGGTAGGTGCTTAGAGCCCATTTTTACCTTAAGGATTGACTTTGCTTTACTTTCTTCCCCAACCTTGGTTCTAGCCGAAAATAACCCTTTCTTGCAACTTAGATCCAGCCTAGATACATGGGTGGAAGGAGATGAATCTTAGACCATTGGATAGCTAATGAAAAGAGGAAGAGAATGAAGTATCATATGAATTAAGAGCTTACCTTATGCCTTAGGAATGGATTTCTTTCCAAGCTTGTTCTTGGCTTTCTAGTATTAGACTAAGAGAGGATTTGGAGTGTTTGAAATCGGCAGCCAAGGAGGAAATGGGAGGAAAGAGAAGAATAAGACTTTTAAGGCATTATTGGTAAAACGTGTGTATACTTTAGTGTTTGTTGACTAAAGCCACCTAATTAAGAATTTTTGGATCAGCTTTTTCAAGTTGGCAGCCAAGTGGGTGGGTGCTGGCCGGCCACCTTTAGCTCCATGGGCAAAATGGTCTCTTTTGCTTCATTTTTAATGTTATGACTTATAACTTGTACATTTGGACTTATATCATGTGTTAGTTTGTTACTAACATGATTTATTCATCCTTAAGTGTTTAAATACGTTTTCTTAAGGAATTGGTATACTTTACCATTCATTAAAACTAGTAAAAATGTATACTTTGATTTACCTTTGATATTGATGTTCTTTTTGCACATCATGTGTATCTTGGACTTGTTTAATGTGTTAACACGTATAACATGTGTTATTTAGTGTCCAAAGGTGTATACACTTGTGTTACAAGTGATATTTTACTCACAAGTCATTTTGACTTCTTAAGGTATATTTTTTCTCAAGTGTGTGTGTTCTTTGTTCATGAAGATGTGTATATCATGATAAATCAATTGTAGGTAGATTTTCCTCCTTTACTATGCTCCACTTATGTCCATGTGTTTATTAAGGTTTAGTAACCTTCCTGGAGTATACACTTTTATTTATATAAGTGTGCTTAGGAGTTTTCATGATTCATGGTTCATTAAGGCTTATTATCCTTCTTAACTCATTAATTGTCTTTTAATTTAGTTTATGAACCTTAGGGGTATTTCACACAGACTCTGTCATCTTAAGATTTCAAATGTCTCATAGACTCGAGCGTCTCACAGACTTCGATATCTCATTCATTCCACCATCTGAACATCTCAAATGTTTCATAGACCCGAGCGTTCTCACAGCCTCCAACTTCCCTCACATCAAACCTCTTAGGAAAATCTGAATACCTTATAAGAACCCTTTCATTCCTAAAGACGGCCAAACTCTTTCAGGCTACACAAGATTTCAACATTCACGAATCACAAACTCTTCTAAATCATGACTTTTCCTATATCCTTTAGACTCCACAAACCCTTTAAATCCTTAAAATCCTCAAACTTCTTTAAACCCTAAAACTCCCAAAATCCCAAAGACCGTAAACTACATAAGGTTTGATCTCAACAGGGAGTTGAGTACATTGGCAACCCACCCAGGGTGCGACACCCTTTCAATGAAAAACCTCTTCCCAACTCTAAGGCAATTTCCACATCTCTCAAAACACTTAAATCTCATTGGAATCCCTCAAAACTTTAAAATCTCAAAATCATTAAAATTTTAGTCTTGTTCATTCCCTCAACACCAAACTTTTCCCGATCTTTCATACTCACCCGAATTTATTGATTCCTTTTCTTGGTGCTAGCTTGGCAAAAAAGCTTGCCTCATCAACTCTCCACACTCTACTCTCTTCCTATCCTATCCTTGTGGCCCTTTGAAATGAATCTCTCTAAATAAGGTTTTGAAAGAAGACAATCCTGATAATTAGAGACCGGGGTTTCCTCGGGCACCATCCGAAGTCGTGGTCGTTGCCACTTATAAAGGGTGTAACCCAGTACAAACCCACATAAAATCTCTAGTATGATCAGATAAGTCCTTTCCATATGAAACAAATCTTAGAGTCAATTAACGTTAGAACCCTTCTCATTTTCCTTCATAGTAATCATAGGTCAAACTAGGTGGCGACTCAAGTCGATTCCACCCTTGGGCATAAGAGCCCATTGAGAGCGGGTGTAGTGCTCACTAGCATTCCCTTAAAGCTTTCTGGGAAAGACGGATGATAAAGTAGGTACTTTGAGGGATGCCAGGATAATGGGTTTCAGCCTCCACGGAATCATTTCTATGATCCAGGTTTTCAGTCAAGAACCAAATTTAGACCCCTCATATCGAAAAAATCACCTCTACAAGGGGCAAAATGGTCATTTTCCAGGGCACAATTAATGTCTGTTACATAATCATGACACATGATAATTTTGAAATATTTTTGTGGCATATAGTGAACAAGTTTCAAAATCAAAGTATATTGTGAATTGCAAAACATATATGAGGCACATTGTGAATTTTTAAATTTAAAGAATCATTCAATAGACTGAATTTTATTTAAAAAATCATTCAGTAACATGCTAAAATACAGTGTTGTTACTTTTGTTACAAAAAATGATATCATGAATGTATACAGTGATAGATGTTAAAATAACATGTTTGCCAAGTCCTCGTGGCTTGGTCAGTAGAGGAGTGGCATCCTAGAACCAATGGTCCTGGGTTCAAAACCTACTCACTACCGTAACTATAAAAAAAATTCATAGCCCGTATAACACGGTCTTTATGTTGTCGATTGTTAAAACTTGTTGACTATTGTGTGAAAAATATTTGGCTCAGTCGAAAAGGCTTTACAAGTTATAAAATGAAGTTGTTAGTAAAGTTCATGTTGTTAAATAAGTGAAATTGTTGTCGAATTATCTAAAATGACGCTTTACCATAGAACCTATCTAAAACAAATGCTTTACGATATATATCATCGTCTAGTTATGGGTACAACAGATTCTCATTCTCAAACTAAGGGATAAGATATACAATCAACATAGTTTCAACTAACAATCCAAGATATACCCTAATATGTATATCTTGGACGATTAACTATGCTCTTGTTACACAACTAGTTCTCAGATAAACCCGACATGATTTCTTAAAATAAACAAACAAATCACCATTAATACGTCTCTCCACAGAGATTTGAAGTCTCATCCGGTTAGAGCATGTACCGTCGGTGAATTTTTTGTTGGAAAAAAAATGAGATTAAGATTCAAGAGAAAAAATAGGATGAACAAATTATTAAAGCTCATGCCACACAATAAATGCAGAATCATACTGGTGATGCATACGACAAGTGGTTTGGTTGCAACACCAGGAGGTATATTGGGCTTACTAGAGCTTTACTGGGGTACATGTCGAGTAAACATTACTTTATTTTGACAGTTAATCATTGAGATATCTTTTATGTTATCACGTGATAAATTACTGTGCAGGGGGACACCACAAATGAGGTCATCAACATGCTTGAGGTAATGCAAGTTGACAACACTCTTACGAGACTACGGTGATGAGAGACGAGTACAACAACACATACTACGTCCTCCTACGACCACAACAGGACCCTGGAAACGTCCCTGCGATCAAGCTGTTGACTAGGAACCAGAGGCACAAGATCCAGGTAGAAGACAAGGGCATGGACGTGGTCGTGCACATGGTTGAGGAAGAGGAAGATAACGCACACATGGTTGAGCTGCCGAGCCAGACCTTCTCTAGAAGGATGATGTATTTGACATTGCTGGTAGCATTCCCATATCTCAGGTCGACACCAATGAGTTTGCTTACAATGGGAGTAGCTCAAACATTCACGGAGCATCATCATCACAAGTAGATGTCAGCTACTTAACACATGCTGACCTTGGCTTGTGTTCCACTTCACCGTTAGAGCCCCTTTTAGGGATATAGATCCCCAACATCATCATGGTGTAGGAGATCTTTATGGTTGTTGTAACGCCCCATTTTCTACCAACTGTTATCACGTGGTGTGATAGACAAAGTGCACAAATAAAACGCGGAAGCAAATAAAAGCTTACAAGAGCGTTACCGCCACACTCACAACCTCTGTGAGTGCCTAGGCTTATTACAACAATCCAAACCCAAAATAAAAGTCTGAATAATAAACATTCCTGAAAACCTTAAACAAACTAGGTGGAAGTCTCTAATCCCCAAGTCTTCCCCACGCTCTCGTGCAGCTCCAAAGCTCCACTAGTATTCTTCATCTGCGGTCATTTGGAAACAACACAAAGAAGGGACCGCAGGGCAAAGCCATAAAACGTCAGCAAAACGCTGAGTAAATCCAAGACAAGATCAAGAAAATAGGATTCAAAGTAGTTATAGATACATCATCAACTCAAGCATTTAACAACTGCGAAATAAGTTCAGAACGTAAAGAGTTCATAAATCACTTTGTGGTAACAAGACCACTGTTAATCTTTTCTCACCATTTAATTCATAACGTGGGACAAATCCCGATCATTAAGGCTCCAACCAACCTATCCTTCCACCACGTAAGGACTCTAAAAGATGTGCACACCCCCTATAGTACCTTTGAACTATAGAGTAGAAATCCTGACGCAAACTCAAGGAGCCCGCGGCGTACCAAGAGATAAACGGGCAAACGTACCCAATCATATATATATATATCTCATAAAACCAAGTTTGAATAAGTCAAGTATCCAATAATACTTTTCCACAAATGAAAAATAAATCAATTCAACCACCAAGTTCTTAAATAAAGAACACAAACAAGCACAAGGCTTAAATCACTTTCACCACTTAGAAGATCCACATAGTACAAAGGTAAAGTTTTATCAAAACACCAAGGTACTTTCATAAGTATTATCCAAGAATCACTTCAACTCATATACTTAAAATAAACAACCAAAATATAAGTTACAAGTTGGGCTATAGTCATAAGACCACAAAACATATTTGTCTCCATAAAAAGCTTAGAACTCATTTCGACTTCTTAAAGACGTGACCAATTCGCTAGCCAAATGACTTCTAAAAATAGAGCGAATTGGTGCAATAGATAGAGGATAAAATCAGTAGAGATTGATATGTAATAATATAAAATTGGACGAGTAAAACTCCCTAAACTCATGTTACAAGTTAGGGTATCACAATTACGTTTTTCCACCTTTAAAGCTAGTTGGTTTAAATACTCAGTTCGACATCTTAAAGCATAACAATTTAACTACCCAAATGATGTCGAGAAATAGAACGAATAGGTTCATTGGATAGAGGATTCAAATCAGTAGAGATTGATATGTATTAATAGAAAAATGAATGAGTATAGCCTTCTAAATCCTTCTCACAGTTAGGGGATCTTAAAACACGTTTCCCCCTTAGGTCTAACTTTCACCAAGATTTAGGGTACCTACGAACCCAAATAAATTGTATAGCTTGTAAGGGATCTTAGAAATGGAATTACCTTGAATATTCTTGGTTTAATCTCCCAAAAGGGCCTTGGAAACTTGCTAGATGACACAAACTCCACAAGGCCCTCAAATTGCTTCCTTGCGCACAGAAATCTATTACCTTATAACAAGAGCTTTCGGTAAGGTTTTTGAATGGGGTTTTAGCCCAAAATTAAGAGGATTAAATGAATATTAATTTGGGATCGGTTTTACCTGAAGATAGTGTTGGGACATCGAGTGTTGCAGAGATAGCCTATCACCTCGACAGAGTCAATCATCCCTAGACAGACACAAAGAGTGAGCCGCTTCAATAGAGTCCACGTAACTAAGAAGACTTCACAGACTCTCCCTGTGTTGCGAATAATAAGGAGTCAACTCGGGAATGCCTTAATCGCCACAACGGTCATGAAGTCTTCCCTCAACACCCGAAGATCGCGGCCCAAGTAAGAGACTACTCAAAGCCGTTGGAAGTTGCCCACTAAGTTAGTTCCGGTATTTTCGGAACTAACTCCTTCGACCTACCGTTGTATTAGAGTATAAATAAGTTGTGTAATAGTCAGTTTGAGGTGTGCTTTCATTGAGGATTATTTAGAGCTTAGAGAGAGAAAGAGAATCGCTTTGTAAGCCAGAAAGAGAGAGAGAATACGTACCAAGTTAGTTTGCGCTTTAGATAGACTCTGCCTAGGAAGATCCTAGTTTCACTACGCTTACCATTGATCTGATTAGAAAGTGTGTTGGGTGAGTGAGTGAAAAACCGCTAAGTAGATCCTTTCTACTTAGTGGACATTTGTAAGTTGTTTTATTTGACCAGGAAATGAAATAGCTTATTTGTGTATCTTGCTGAGTTCCACAGAGTCCTTCTCCTTTTCATCGCTTCGCTTCAATTACCGCAAAAGTCTTCCGCACCCTTAGTTAATCAATTCGATTGAGTGCCTCTATCACAGAGTGTTTCACTTACGAAGGCTGATTGAGTCAAACCAACTCTTAGACTCACACCTTTGGTTGGTTTGAGTTAGCCACCCGATCCTACACGTGGTATCAGAGCCTTGCTTAGGCTAACGGTCAATCAACGAAGCAATGGCAGATCTCTTTGCCAACCAAAACAACAAAATGCACTTCGAGCACCCCAGACTCACCTCCACCAACTACGACCATTGGAAAAACGAGATCGAGCAACACATTGAGTCCGTCAACTCTGAGCTTTGGGAGATAGTCACTGGAGGAGATCTTGCAGTCAATCCAGATCGATCAACATGGACTGCTGCAGATCGCAAAAGGTACGAGCTGAATCGACAAGCATCACGTGCAATATACACTTGCCTGTCCATCCCAGAACAAAGGAGAGTCAATCACTGTAAGTCCGCAAATGAGATATGGACACTCCTTCAAGCTACCCACGAAGGAGTCACTGAACTCAAGAAATGCAAAGCTCAAGAACTCCGAATGGACTATGAAAATTTTCTGCAAAAACCCGGTGAGTCACTGGAAGAAGTGCTTGATCGTTTCTACTTACTAACTACTACTATGCAGGAAGTTAGCATCTTACCAGATAGAGAGAGTGTCTTGCACAAATTGCTGGACAGTCTCAGAGAAGAATGGGCAGAGACGGTAATCTCCACCAAAGCATGCAAGGACTTTCCAAATGGAGCTGTCAAGACCTAGGTTCCTATCTACAATCCGTAGATAAATACAAGAAGAATGTTCGAAAGAAATGTGGTAATACTTCTTCTCCCTCTTCTAGTAAGACTACTACTTTGAATGACCAAGCCTTGCAGGTTAATTCGACTCAGTACACTCAAGAAGGAGCCTATGTCGCTGATACTCAAATCAGACAAGCAAGGCTGAGCTGGTGGATATTATTGTTGAGGAAAGTGAGGCTGAGACTATGGAAGACTTTGTCTTCATAGTCAAGAACTTCCGAAAATTCATGCGTAACCAACCTAATCGACAGAGTCGGTCGTTCTCAAACACCTCCAAACAAGTCTTCAATTCTGTCACTTGTTTCAACTGCAATAAACCCGGTCACTTCAAGAAGGACTGTCCCTTACTCAAGAACCAGTATGGAAAATCTCAAGGGAGATCACTGATGGCGCTGTTGGTTGGGGTGATTCAGACTCCGACGATCCAGACGCAGAGTCCAGCGGCCTGGTATGTCTCATGGCACACGACACGACGGAATCCATAATTCCAGACAATGAGGTAACTCGCTCACCTTGAAACAGACCTTTACCGTATTTCTCCTATGGGATTTATGACTTAATTGCTAAAATTGTCTCCGAGAACAACTCCCTCAAAGCAAGTCTTACCAGCAAAATAACCGAGCTATCTGAGGAACTCGAAATCTCAAAAGGTCTTATGTATGCCCTAAGAGATGAAGCTGAGGAACACAAAACCATCTCTTGTTCTCTCAGGTTAGATCTACAAGAATCAAGGCGTCATGTTGATTCCCTTCAAAAGGAACTTCATGATACCTTAGAGCGACTCAATTTAGCCAGGGTGACCAGAAAGAGTCTCTCACCCTGATCGACTCTCTCAAACAAGACCTCACCATCTTTACTGACAAGTGTTGTTCTCTTCAAAATGATCTAAATGCTTCTGAATCCAAAATATATCCCTGAACACCACTATCAAAAACCTCACTCAAAAACTGAAAGAAAAGGAGCACGCTCTCTCCCTTAAGCCAGTCAAGTTTATCAAACAAGTCACCTCCTCTGAACTACCTGAGTGGGCCACTCCAAGATCAAAGAAATTAGCCAAGATCGAGATGATCTTCGCTCCAAAGTAGAACAACTCTCTCAACAGATTGTAAATCTACAATCCGGAGTTCGATCCACTCAATCCACGCCCAAGTGGCACAAGGGTAAGTTCGACATCCCAAAGAATATGTCCAAATCCGACAACAGAGCCAAACGATATCAAGAAAAGAAAAATTCGACTCCTGGTGGAAAAGACAACAGAAATACGTCAATCTTCCACCAACCAATATTTGTGGCTACTGCGGGAGTCTTGGACATAGAGATAGTGTATGTGATAAACTGAATGAAGATCTTTCGTTTAATGTCAAACGTGTTAAATTGATACTTGAAGCACGAGAAGAATTGAAAAGATCTGGCTCGAAAAGGGAACCCAAGTACATCTGGGTTCCCAAATCTAACAAATGATCTGTTCTTTTGTAGGTGAAGGCGAATGGAGACAGCTGGTACTTGGATAGTGGATGCTCTCGTCACATGACTGGAAATCCAAATCAATTCAATTCGCTTTCATCCTACCAAGGAGGTAAGGTTACTTTTGGAAACAACAACCAGGGTGAAATCGTGGGAGTTGGCTCCGTAGGTAACCCCTCAAAATTTAAAATTGATGGAGTCCATCTGGTCACTGGACTCCAACATAGTTTACTAAGTATTTCTCAAATTTGTGATAGATTCAATTTGGTACTTTTCTCCTCTTCGGATTGTAAGGTCTATGATGAGCATACAGGTTCATTAAAAGCTGTGGGACGTAGAGAAGGAAATCTCTACAAAATGTGCTTAAACTCCATTAATCCAGACGATCAAGTCTGTCTCAACGTGCATTCCAAAAACTCATTGTGTGGCACTCCAGACTTGGTCACGCAAATCACAGGTTGTTGAACAAACTCAAAAGCAAGGACTTGGTGATTGGTTTACCCGACACAAACTTCGACACAGACTCTGTCTGTGAAGCACGCGTAAAAGGCAAACACACCCGGTCCTCCTTCAAAAGTAAGTCGACTCTCTCTACTAGCTCTCTGTTAGAATTGCTCCACATGGATCTTGTTGGTCCCATGCGTACACAAAGTAGAAGTGGTAAGAGGTACATTCTAGTCATAGTCGATGACTATTCAAGGTGGACTTGGGTCATTTTTCTATCTACTAAGGATGAAACTTTTACGGAGTTCATCAACCTCCATAAAATGTTTATCAACAAATTTTCATTCACTTTGAAAACCCTGAGAACGGACCAGGGTACTGAATTTTGCAATAAGTCGTTTGATGAGTTTTGCAGGGACAACGGAGTCGATCACCAAATCTCATCTGCACGCACTCCGGAACAAAACGGAGTGGTTGAACGAAAGAATAGAACTTTGGTAGAAATGGCACGCACCATGCTCATTGACAGTCAACTCACTCCATCATACTGGGCAGAAGCTATTAACACAGCATGCTATGTGTTAAATCATGCGCTGATTCATCCATTCCTTCACAAGACACCCTATGAACTACTCCGTCAACGTAAACCAAGTCTTATTCATCTCAGGCGTTTCGGATGTAAGTGCTTTATCCACAACAATGGTAAGGACAACTTGGGTAAGTTCTCTCCTAAAAGTGATGAAGGTATTTTTCTTGGCTACTCTTCTAAAAGCAAAGCTTATCGTGTTATCAATCTGAGAACTCAGTGTTTAGAAGAGAGTCCCCACGTCAAGTTCGATGAGTCCCACAATGTTGGCTCATCTTCTGATCAACTTGACTTTGCTCCTGACGATTTCCTCACTGATCCACACTTCATCACTGTACCCATAGGAAGACTCCCCGATTCCCAATCAATCACTCCTAATAATTCTCCGGCAAACAAAAACAATACATCAGACTCTGACTCTGACCATAACCCGGAGACACCCTTACCACAAAACTTGACCTTTGATCCTCTGACAGAATACACCCCCTCCTGCTTCACGTCGACAGTTCCAACAAAAATCAGCTCACCCTCCTGAAAACATCATTACAGACCCAAACTCCGGTGTTCAAACACGCCTCCAAGCTATGCAAAACCTCTGTGCCTTTGGTGCTTTCTCTCCAGCACTGAACCAAGAAATGTCAAAGAAGCACTCCTTGATAGTGATTGGGTCATTGCATGCAGGAGGAACTGAATTCTCTCCAAGACATGCTGTCTGGGAGTTAGTTCCTCGACCCACACATCAACAACCATTGGTACTCGTTGGGTCTTTCGTAAAAACTTGATGATGCAGGACAAGTTTTCAGGAATAAAGCTCGATTGGTCGTTCAGGGCTACAATCAAGAAGAAGGGATTGATTATGATGAAACCTTCGCTCCCGTAGCTCGTCTTGAAGCAATTCGCATGCTAATTGCGTTTGCTGCTTCAAAGGTTTCCAATTATATCAAATGGATGTCAAGACAGCCTTCCTCCATGGCTACATTGATAGAGAAGTCTACGTCGAGCAACCACCAGGGTTCACAGACTCCGTCCATCCCGACTACGTCTACAAACTGTGTAAGGCCCTTTACGGACTGAAACAGGCTCCACGTGCCTGGTATGAAAGACTGTCTACATATTTTGCAAAATGGTTTCTCTCGAGGTAACGTAGATAAAACGCTCTTCATTCTTCACTCATCGCATGACTTACTTCTAGTACAGATTATGTTGATGATATCATTTATGGCTCTACAAGTAACACCCTCTGTGACCATTTTGCTAACCTCATGAAGCAAGAGTTTTCCATGAATGAGTTAGGTGAGCTCAAGTTTTTCCTAGGATTACAAATTCAACAGGAGAAGGACGGGATTAAGATCCACCAGCAAAAGTACATCAAGGAACTCCTTGACAAGTACAACCTCAAAAATGCCAAGAGTATGTCCACACCAAGCTGTACATCTGCAAAACTTCATCCTGATGATGATGGAGTCGGTGTCAATGCCACAGAATATAGAGGAATGATAGGGTCCCTCTTGTACCTTACTGCCAGTCGCCCCGACATTCTTCACGCAGTCTGCCTCTGTGCTCGCTTCCAAGCAGCACCGAAGCAGTCTCACCTCAAAGCAGTCAAGCGCATCTTCAGATATCTAAAAGGTACAAGTACACTCTATCTATGGTATCCACGATCCCCTACTTTTACTTTATCTGGATATAGTGACTCTGATTGGGCTGGCTCTCTCCAAGATTGAAAGAGTACTTCAGGTAATGCACAGTTCTTGGGTCTTTGCCTTGTTTCATGGTCCTCCAAAAAACAGAATTCCGTAGCACTCTCTACAGCAGAGGCAGAGTATGTCTCTGCTGCAGCCTGTTGCTCCCAACTCCTTTGGATGAAACAACAACTTCAAGACTATCATGTCACCCAAGAACAATCCCAATTTTTGTGACAACAAAAGCACAATCAAAATATCAGAAAACCAGTCCAACACTCAAGAACCAAACACATTGAAATTCGCTTTCACTTCTTGAAAGACTGTGTCGAGAAAAAGCTCATCCAACTTGACTTTGTGCCCACAGAAGATCAACTTGCAGATATCTTTACTAAACCCTGTCTACAGCAAGATTCGAAGCACTGCGATCAGCAATCGGATTGACTCCGTCTACCTAGACGGTCGCATCTCCTTGCCCCTACCGCAATCTTCAGCAGGTACTCCCTCATGTCTCATAGTCTGTCTTTGTTTGCACTTGAATCTGGAAATGTGTTTATTACTTAGCATGCCTATAACTCTAGCGCTACCACCCACGTCATCTATCCGAACCCACCCGCCTAAATCCTCGCCGTTAATCTCGCTAAACCCTGACGTCGCCGCATTTATCTCACCTGACACACGCCATCTCTGCAACTTCCAGCCTTTATATCCATCACCCGTCCACTCCATCTCTCTCACTTCCATCCTTTTTACACCCAAGTATACTACAATTTCCAAATGGCAGGCATCAATTCAACGGCATCAACATCCCGGCCGATATTTTCCAAGATCCTATCCGCCTTCAGGCGTACCTCCAATCGATGGCCAACCCGAATCCATCTCCACTCACCACCACCACCACCACTCACTCTCCCACCAAAACCACCTACCTCGTCCCCCACACACTCCGCCACACCACCACCAGCCACCCATGATACATCCCCCCATCAAACACCACCCTCTGCCACACAAAACTGACATTCTTGAAACCGATTTTTGAAGAAGCTACACCACTCCACAACCATGCCACCATCCCACCACTGCAAGATCAAAACCCTACTGCCGAAACCCAACCTACTGATCAACCGCAAGCTCCAACCGCCAAATCCCCTACACCACTGATAAGTGGTGAAATAATGATGTTTCAATGCCTTTACACCTTTCATTTCATTTGGTGTATAGCCTATTTCACCACTTAATAGAGTGTTTTTGTGATTAATAGTGAACTTATACAGTTTGATCTTTTGATAGGTAAAAGCTCACCTTGAGCATACTTTTGACCCATTTTAGAGCTAGTGGCATGCACCAACAGCTTCCCCATCCTTCAAGCTTTCCAACGCCGCAAACGGGGAGCAATTCCGAGCCGTAACGAAGATTCTAGGCCCCGCGCAAGTTAGAGAAAAATGTTTTCTGCAGTCGACCGACCCATGGACCGACCCACTGGGTCGGTCGGAAGCTCCTGGAGCAGAAATTTGTCTCTGCATCGGACCGACCCATTGGACCGACCCACACTGGGTCGGTCGGAACTTAAAAATGGTCACGTGCCTCGTCTCCAGAAGGCCGACCGACCCGCGGGACCGACCCACGGTGGGTCGGTCGGACGCGGAAATTTTCTATACTAATGCCAATTTTGAGGCTTTTTCACTATCTTACACTTCTACACACCAAAAGACCTAAACAAGGAGAGAGAGAGGCGATTTTGAGGGAGAAAAGAAGAAGAAGAAGAGAGCTCACCTTCTCCAAGCTCAACCACCTTCATCAATGGCTTTTTCTCTCTCTCTCTCTCTCTTTTATGTATCTTATGGCTGAGTAGAACTATTTAGCACTTGGGATGGGGATTTGAACTTGAATCCCTCAACTAGCTTGTAAACCCTTGCTTCATTAATTATGATTGTTTTCTCTCTCTTGTTCATTTAATGCTTTAACTTGATCAATTATGGCATTTATGGTGATTCCCAACAACACAAGACTTTGAGTTGGGGGTTGTGACCTAGAAGAGAGAGGAACCCTAGATTGTGCTAGCTTGATTAGTTGGTGAAATTTGGGGCTATTTATGTGGACTTGTAATTAATGCTATCTAGTGATTTGAACTCCTCTTGATTTGAGAGTTGAGAGTATCTAGGTAAGAGTTGGCTCTTCCATGATTTGGAAGGTCATTACAATAGTCCAAATAGACAATTTGAGTGAATTGGGTTTATGAGTGAAGTTGGGGTGTATTTAGGTGAGAATAACCATCCTAGGGTGCTTTCCATCCAAAACCCTTAACAACCAATTTTAGTTTCCTAGTTAAGTTGCAGTTTTTCTTGAACAAAATCATTAAGCTTGCCGCCGGCTAAACCCCCCCTTTACTCATTTATTATTCCGTTACCGAATACCGAAACTAGGGAAATAGATAATCAATTTCCTGGTGGAACGACACTCGTTATCTACTACTTCGATTGGGTCCACTTGCCCATATTTTGTGATATTGATCTGCATATACATATATTTCCTCTGACAAGTTTTTGGCGCCGCTGCCGGGGAAATTGATAGTCTCTATCAGTTTCCCCAGTTTCGGTATACCGGTTTTATTTATTTTAGTTTTCTTTAGTTCCTTTTATTTTACCTACCTCTAATATTTAGTATTGTTTGTGGGCAAGCTTGTTTAGGTACCCTCTGCTCTTCTTGTGTATGCCAAGTACCCGTTCTAGCGACTCTCCTCTTGCTAGTCCGAGGCCTGATCTCGAACGATCTCTAAGAAGAGTTAGAAGAAACTTGAAAACACTTGCCATGGCGGACAATGACCCGCATGTAGAGAACAATGGTCATGGGGATGAACAACCACAAGGCCAACACCGACCTCTCAAGGACTACCACCGACCAAACACCGAAGGGAGAGCCTCAGCAATAGTTCTTCCAACCTTAACACAGGCTGAAGCGGCTCAATGGACTTTCAAAACCCATTTCATCACCGCCATCCGGGACCAAGGAAAATTCAGTGGGGCTAATCCGGATGATGCTCCAAACCACTTGAGCGTCTTCGTGGATTTTTGCAACTCCTTCGGTAAAACAGGAAATCTAAACGAGAGGATCCGGCTACAACTCTTCCCCCACTCACTGTCCGACTCAGCTTTGAGATGGTACCGTAGTCTCCCATCAAATTCTATCGAAACATGGGAGCAAATGGCTAGCAAATTCCTTGCCAAATACTACCCCACAAGTAGGACAAGGCAATTAATTGGCGAAATAAATACTTCTACCAAGAGCCGGGTGAGACCTTGTACGATGCTTGGGACCGGTTCAAGGAGCTGCTCATGAATTGCTCCCATCATGGTCTAGATGACCAATCCTTGTGTCTCTCATTCTTCAAGGGCTGGGACGACTCCAACCGCCTACTTGTTAATTCCTCCGCGGGAGGGAGCTTCATGACAAAGTCTCCGAGGAAGGAATAGAAATCCTAGAAACAATGACCAATGACACAGGCATGGTCTAGAGCCAAGGGAAGAGTACCAAGAGCAGCTGGCCTCCTCAATGTGCAACCCACCGATCATCTCTCAGCTCAAATCTCATCTCTCACGAAGATGGTAGAGAAGCTAGCTACCGCTCAAACCGAAATTGTCAATCTATAGCTTCTTCATCTTCCGGTCAATCCTCGGAAGGATGTGCCATATGTGCGGGTCCCCACGACACTCGATGTTGTGAAGGGAGCTGAACACGAACCAACAAGAGGATGTGAACTTCATAGGCAACCGAGCTTACAACAACAACAATGCGCCATGGAGGAACCATCCTAATTTTCATGGAGAAATGACCCAACCAAGGAGAACCAAACAAAAGCTTCAACAACTCTCAAGGGTATAGACCTCAAGCCCAAAACCAACCATCAAACTTTCAATATGGGTATAGGCCACAAGGAACTCCTCCGGGCTTCCAACATCAACAACAACAACAAGGGTCCCCCCTCCTCCTCTTCTAGTGGGACTTCAAGGTTGGAAAACCTCATGGCGGATTTCATTGTCACCGCAAGACCAAGTTCTCGGAACAAGAGGCTTTCAATGAAATCAAACGGCATTCAACAAAAACATTGAAACCCAACTTGGTCAAATATCTCAACAACTCTCCCAAAGGCCACGGGCACCTTTCCAGTCAACAAAGCCCAACCCGAGGGAAGAGGCCAAAGCGGGTAACATTGAGAAGTGGTCACCCCCTTCAAACTTCATCTCCAAGCTGATCATGAGAGCCAAGAGAATCAATGAAGAAATTCAAGATCGCCAAGAGGAAAAACAAGAGATTGTTGAGGAAGCTCCTTCTCAACCGAAAAATACTTCCAAGGAGAAGGAGTCTCCTGAATCATCTTCCCCTTCTACTTGCTAAACCTTTACTACCTCTTCCATTCCCAAATAGACTCAAAAAGAAAAATCTAGATGAACAATTTGGAAATTTTTAAGCATTTTCAACAAGCTAACAATTAATGTTCCTTTTGCAGATGCTTTGAAACAAATGCCTATCTACGCCAAGTTTATGAAAACATTCTTGCTAACAAGAGAGCAACACTTGGTGCAGAGACGGTGCAACTCACCGAGGAGATCTCGGCGGTCCTACTGTGGAACCCCCCTCCAAAACTCGGAGACCCCGGTTGCCTATAATCCCCTGCTCTATCGGTGATATAAATTGTGGTAGGATTATGTGATTTAGGTGCAAGTATAAATCTCATGCCGCTTTCAATTTTTAATAAACTTGGGATTGGCGAGTGTGCACCCACTGCTATGCAACTGCAACTTGCTGATAGGTCATTCGTCTTCCCGAAAGGGAATGTTGAGGATTTAGTAGTGACTGTAGGGACTTTTGTTTTCCCGGCTGATTTCATCGTTATTGATATGGAGGAGGATGCTAGAGTACCACTGATATTAGGTCACCCCTTCTTGCGAACTGCTAGGACCTTAATAGATGTGGAAAATGGAAAAATTATCTTGAGGTTTCATGATGAAAAACTTGAGTTTGACATGTCTAAGGTAGTGAAAAAACCCGCAATGCGGAAGCTGCTTTTGCCATAGATTGTTGACTCAATTTTGCAAGATAATTACTCTTCTTGTTTTGATTACGATGCTCTCACCATCGCTTTGACTGATACTTGTGGAGACCGGGAAGAGGAACCGGAGGTAAGAGAGATGGTCGCGCATTAGACAAGAGGTCAATGCCATACCGGACACACTACCCACCACCGGAGCCCTTGGAGCGCACTGCACAAAGGCTACCCCCTCGGTTGAGAAGCCTCCCACCGTGGAGTTGAAACCCTTACCCTCTCATTTAAAATATGCTTATCTAACTGAACCTTGTGATCTTCCTGTTATTATTTCTTCCTCTCTTACAGGAGCACAAGAAGACAGTTTGTTGAGGGTGCTTCGAGACCACAAGAGAGCTTTGGGTGGTCCATCTCAAACATCAAGGGTATTGCTCCACATTTGTGCACTCACCGAATTTTCATGGAGGACGACTACAAGCTGTGGAGGGTGATTTTTCGGTATGAGGGGGGTCTATCTAAGTAAGGTCTGACTGAGAAGCCTAGATCCTAGAAAATGCCATTCTGTGGAGGGTGAAATCCCGTTATTCTGGCATCCCTCAAATACCTACTACATCGTCCGTCTTTCCCAGAAAGCATAAAGGGGAATGCAAGTGTGCACTACACCCGCTCTCGATGGGCCCCACGCGGACTTATGCCTCTATAAGGCGGAATTGACTAGAGTCGCCACCTAGTTTGACCTAAGGAACTAGGAAGGGAAGAGAAGGGTTCTAAGAACCGTTGGTTGACTCTGAGATTGTTACCATGGATAGGACTTATCTGGTCATGTCAGAGATTCTGTTGTGGGTTCGCACTGGGTTACACCCCTTAGAAGTGGCAACGACCACGACTTCGGATTGGTGCCCGAGGAAATCTCGGTCTCCAATTGTCAGGATTTCCTTCTTTCAAAACCTTTTTGGAGAGATTCATTTAAAAGCCAAGGATAGGATTAAAAGAGGGGTGAGGAAAGGATGAGTTCGAGGAGTTAGAAATAGGTTGGTCTTGGATTTGGTTTGACTTGTATTGAGAGGTTTTTATTTTTTGAGAGGCTGGAGGTTGTTTTGGCTTTCATGGGGATTAGAGGATGATGGGAGTTTTGAGGAGTAATTGGTCATTTGTGGTGGAGTTAAGGGGTTTCAGATTATTTGGTGGAATTGAATTGTTTGTGTTTGTGAAGTTCGGATCTTGAAATGGTCGGGTTTTTGAAGTGATTTGGGAAGTTGAAAGTGCTGAAGAGAAACTCGGGTTTTCAAAACGATCGAGTATGGAAGAGGATGCTTGGTTTACAGGTGTTCGGATTTTGAAAATGTTTCAGATTTCTGAGGGCCTTCAGAAATTGGAGGTCCTATATGATTTAGAGTTGGTTCAGAGGAGGAATGAGAAGTATTTATGGGTCCTAGAACTTTAATGGAAGGGTTGGATTGGTTTATTCAGAATTGTCTCTCTTAAAGTTTTAAAACCGAAAAATCATTTTTTGTTGTAAAAGGGCGGATAATCCTGAGGGATTACCCTATGTACCCCCTCGAACACGACACTTAATTAATGGTAAGTGCCGAGGCTCGAAAGATGGGGCAATGAATTTATGTCGAAAAATAGGATTCAGAGAAACACCATGAATGAGATGTACTCGGTCGAACTCTAATATCGTCTCTAACTCCTGGGTTTTAAAATGTTAAAAACCGAAAACATTGAAATCGAGCGGAAAGGAGTTAGACGATTCTAAAATCCCGGCTGCAACTAGGAAGGTCGTTACTTCCCTAGCACCCCGCCTTGTAAAAATCTAGGCTGCAATTAGGGGAGGTTTGTCACCCTAATGCCCTGCCTAAAAAGATCCAGACTGCGACAAGGGAAGGTTATAACCCCAGTGCCCCGCCTCGGATTTTTATTCTTGGGAAGGAAGACAAGTGATGTCCTAACCATGGAGGAAATGTTTTGAAGGGGTTAGACATTACTTGTTCCCCGAAAACGACTTATTTGAGTTAAAAAACTGAGTTTGAAAACCTTTGAAGTTGTTCGGAATTCTCTATGAAGAAACACTGATTTTGAAAAATGTTTTAGGAGAAAACTTTCTGTATATGTGAGAAGAACTTTCTGCGTTTGAGAAGAGTTTTCCGTGATGTGAGAAGAGTTTTTCCTTTAAAATTCCACAAATAGTTTCTTTTTTGAATAAAGTGATGGTTTGAAATTCTTTTTTTTTGGTTTTTGGATTTTGAAAGGAAATTACAAGTTGAGTGTGGATTGGATGAAATGTATTTGGGTTTGAGTTGAATTGAGCTGGATGAAATAGGTTTGAATTGGATTGGAATTCGGTTTGGATTGAGGTCGAGTTGAATTGGATTGAGGTTCAGGCTTGAACTAGATTGAAGTTCGGGTTGGGTCAAGGTCAACGTTTTTGGTCAAGGTCAACATTTTTGGTCAAGGTCAACGTTTTTGGTCAAGGTTTGACTTTTGTGGACTTGACTTGACTTGTGTGGGCTTGGGCCGAATTTGGGTTGGGTTTGGGCCGGATTGGGCCATGTTTGGGCTTTGGGTTTGACTCAGAATTTGGACCTTGGAATTGGATTTTGGGCTGAATTGGTGTTTGGGCCCGAAGTGGGTTTTTGGGTTTGGTTTAGAATTTAGGCCTTGGAATTGGATTTTGGGCTGAATTGGTGTTTGGGCCCGATTTGATTTTTGGGCCTGGTTTAGAATTTAGGCCTTGGAATTGGATTTTAGGCTGAATTGGTGTTTGGGATATTTGATTTTTGGGCCTAATTCAAATTTTGAGCCCTATTTGGAATCTGGGCCTGATTAGGTCTTGTGAATTGAACACAATTGGGCCTTGTCTCACACTGAAGGTGAAATTGAATTTTAAACTCAATTTGTATTTGGATTTGGATTTGAATGTATTCTTTGTTATTGGGTAAAGTTTTTTAATGAAATTAAAGGATGGTTTGGGATAGGCTATAAAAGTTTGGAAGGTATTGTTCCCCACAAAGCAAATCAAAAATAAGCTAGCTGTGGGGTACCATCAAAGGCTTTAAGAGATCTTCAAAGTTTGGAAAGTATTGTTCCCCCACAAAGCAAATCAAAAATAAGCTAGTTGTGGGGTACCTTCCAATACTTTGATAAAAAAAAAAAGGTGACCTAGGGGGGCTTTCTAGGGCTATTCCTATGGTTGTTCTCTAAGAAATAAGTCAAACGGCCAACGTAAATAACAAATGATCATACAAGATAGTGAATTCATGAAAATCACATGGAATCTAACAAAACAATAACAAAGCTTAAACCCGGCTCCTATTTCATTTTTCGTTATGACTTAAATCGAACCCTTAAATCATACCCTAATCTAAAATTACCAGAATGAAGGTTATTTTACATTTTATTTAATCAAATCAGGCACAATTAATAGGAATTCCAGCAATCAATGTCGATTCAAACCCAAATACGGTCAGAAACAAGGAGTGATGATATCCAAGGCAAAACTATACACGGAGCGACTGATCAGTTGAACAAACCAAACCATTGGAAACATTGCAAAAGGAATTTCAACCGTTATTTTGAGTCTGCAGGGTTTCACAAGAATATGCAAGCTTGGTCCCTGGTTCGCAAGTCCGCAAGCCAAGCTCCCTCAACTAGAATCCTTGCAAGGTACCTAGCCTGGCAAGTTCGTAACCCCACATAGTCGATTTCGTTCCAAATAAGGAACAAGAATCCGTCATCGATTGAGGATGGATGAATGATCTAGTATTTCTGGGAGGAGATGAAGAGAAGCGCGGCTCATGGATTAGAGTTTTTTTTTTTTGTGAGATCGAACAGAGAAAGAAGAATGGGTGAAGAACAACAGAGTGAGAGGTGAATGAGGGAGAAGGTGGCTTCGAGAGATTTAGGTTATTTTGGGTATGTGAATTTGATGACCGGAGAATCAGGAGCAAAAGTGTGTGGGGTTGAACAAAAAAATAAATAAATAAATAGTTCGACTAGGGTTCATTCCATTGACAGAGGTAGACTGGGGGTGATGAGTTGTGTTTGAGAGGAAGATCAGGAGTAACGGTGGTAGTCTCTCGCAATCGATCCCCGTGGTGGCGGCTGATAGAGATGAGAGAGAACCGATAGGGTTTATCGATTGGGAAGAAGAGGTAGAAGAAGAAGATGGGAGGTGCCTGTATTGAGGCGGTTGTTCATTCCCAGAAGCACAGATTTGTTTTTGGTTTTTGAAGACGATACCTCCGAGAGAGGATGGAGGCACAGAGCAGATGTGCTAATGTCGCTTGCTGAGCCAGCGTGAGGAGAATGAAAGAGGTGACATAGCACGTGTTCCTTGTTCATCGGTTGGTTTCTCTCAGAAGAAGAAAAATGAGGACAAGAGGTCGATCAAATGAGGAAGAAGAGAATCATCTGGGAATGTTTTGAGTCTCGTGTTTTTTTTTGGAGATGACTGCTACTGTAGTTTTCTTTATTTCTTCGTGATGGAGATGATCGGAGAGGATGGGGTATGAACAAGAACAGTGCCTGTATTGGTCGGCTACCGTAGTCTAGGTTTTTTTGTTGCTTCCCTTTTATAGAAAAGGATGGAGATGAGCAGATATACATTAGGGTTTTCATTTTGTCTTGGGCGCAGATGGAACAGGGCCTGACCGGCCGAGACCACACTCGGTTGGACCCAAAATTGAGAAGAAACAATCGAAAGTTAAAGGGACAAAAAACGTCTTTGGCCCAGGTTTTGAACTTGGGTTCCATGGCCTTCCTCTCTAACATGCTAACCGACTAAGCTAACTCAGAACTCAATACATAGATGGAGGAAATAAAACAAAAGCCTTAATTCTGACCGGATAACTCATCTAAAAGTGTTACCGTTTCAGAAGGAAAGTATACAATAAAAATGAGAACAATAAGATTCAAAACGTGATGAGTTTAAAACCGCATTGTCGTTTGAAAATTTGTTTTAGCAAAATCGTGTTTTTATGAAATGCTTTGAAAAAGACTATAAAACGGTGGTTGCATTTTGGCATGCACGTCAATACGTGTTGACAAAGAAAGGCGACGACCCCTCTTATTGTGTTTCTTATTTTGGAATTTGCTTTATGGGGTGAGAATTTTTGGTGTCTACAGATGGCTCCCCTTGATTCAATTCTGCAAGCCCTTGTAGAATTGGATCAAGGTTGACGGGGCGCCAAAAATTCTCACAGTGGTTTATGATTTGTTCTTATGGGTGCGGGTGCACGGGGACTTATGACGGGCCCCAACTAGACCTCTTGATATCTAGCTCTAGGACTTATGACGGGCCTAGAATGCGATTGAAAGTACGAGGACTTATGACGAGCCTCAGTTAGACCTCTTGACATCTAACCCTAGGACTTGTGACGAGCCTAGAATACTAACAATAGGTTTTTTTTTAGGGTGCACGAGGACTTATGACGAGCCTCAACTAGACCTCTTGACATCTAGCTATAGGACTTATGACGAGCCTATAATGCGATTGAGAGTACGAGGACTTAGGAGTGCCTCAACTAGACCTCTTGATATCTAGCTATAGGACTTATGACGAGCCTATAATACTAACAACCCGATTTGGTTTAAGGTGCACGAGGGCTTAGGAGTGCCTCAACTGGACCTCTTGATATCCAGTCCTAGGGCTTATGACGGGCCTAGAATGCGATTGAGAGTACGAGGACTTAGGAGTGCCTCAACTAGACCTCTTGATATCTAGCTATAGGACTTATGACGAGCCTATAATACTTTGATCGAGTACCATACTAGTAGCGCAATAGCTGCCTAGCAGGTTAAGACGGGACCGCACTAGTAGCGTAGTAGCTGCCTAGCGGGTTATGAAGTGAACGATCTCGCACTAGTAGCGTAATAGCTGCCTAGTGGAGGAAAAAGGCGGGACCGCACTAGTAGCGTAATAGCTGCCTAGCGGGTTATGAAGTGAACGATCTCGCACTAGTAGCGTAATAGCTGCCTAGTGAAGGAAAAGACGGGACCGCACTAGTAGCGTAGTAGCTGCCTAGCGGGTTATGAAGTGAACGATCTCGCACTAGTAGCATAATAGCTGCCTAGTGGAGGAAAAAGGCGGGACCGCACTAGTAGCGTAATAGCTGCCTAGCGGGTTATGAAGTGAACGATCTCGCACTAGTAGCGTAATAGCTGCCTAGTGGAGGAAAAGACGGGACCGCACTAGTAGCGTAATAGCTGCCTAGTGGGTTATGAAGTGAACGATCTCGCACTAGTAGCGTAATAGCTGCCTAGTGAAGGAAAAGACGGGACCGCACTAGTAGCGTATAGCTGCCTAGGGTTATGAAGTGAACGATCTCGCACTAGTAGCGTAATAGCTGCCTAGTGGAGGAAAAGGGGACCGCACTAGTAGCGTAATAGCTGCCTAGGGTTATGAAGTGAACGATCTCGCACTAGTAGCATAATAGCTGCCTAGTGGAGGAAAAGACGGGACCGCACTAGTAGCGTAGTAGCTGCCTAGCGGGTTATGAAGTGAACGATCTCGCACTAGTAGCGTAATAGCTGCCTAGTGGAGGAAAAGACGGGACCGCACTAGTAGCGTAATAGCTGCCTAGCGGGTTATGAAGTGAACGATCTCGCACTAGTAGCGTAATAGCTGCCTAGGAGGAAAAGACGGGACCGCACTAGTAGCGTAATAGCTGTGGGTTATGAAGTGAACGATCTCGCACTAGTAGCGTAATAGCTGCCTAGTGAAGGAAAAGACGGGACCGCACTAGTAGCGTAGCTGCCTAGCGGGTTATGAAGTGAACGATCTCGCACTAGTAGCGTAATAGCTGCCTAGTGGAGGAAAAAGGCGGGACCGCACTAGTAGCGTAATAGCTGCCTAGCGGGTTATGAAGTGAACGATCTCGCACTAGTAGCGTAATAGCTGCCTAGTGGAGGAAAAGACGGGACCGCACTAGTAGCGTAATAGCTGCCTAGTGGGTTATGAAGTGAACGATCTCGCACTAGTAGCGTAATAGCTGCCTAGTGGAGGAAAAGACGGGACCGCACTAGTAGCGTAATAGCTGCCAGTGGGTTATGAATATGTGTTAGATTGTGAACGGACTATGTGGGTAGATGCAAATGATATGCAATGTAAGATGGCTAAAAATAAAAGCACTGGTTGGATCGAGACTCCCTGTTTGTGGATGTAGAATCCTTTTTCGAATGAGTTGATGGCTTTTGAGTTGCTTCGAAGCTTCGGGATGACTCCGACATGGCTTCAAAGATCTGAGATGGCTCCAGCATGCGTTGATGGCTTCGGTATGCGCTGATGGCTCCGGTATGCACGGATGGCTCCGGTATGCACTAATGGATCCGGTATGCACGGATGGCTCCGGTATGCACGGATGGCTCCGGTATGCACTGATGGATCCGGTATGCACGGATGGCTCCGGTATGCGCTGATGGCTCCGGTATGACCAATGGTCTCGGGGTGGTTGGTGGGTATGATATGGTTGGAGTGTTTTTGATGGGATGGGATCATTCTGGGTGGTTGGTGGGTTTGATGTGATTGAAATGCTTCGATGTGGTGGGTAGATTTGGTTGAAGTTTTTTTTTTTTTAAGTAGTTTGATGGCTCCAGTGATGGATTTATTGTTGTTTGACGGGATTTGTTGTGGGCTTTGTAGTGGGTGAATGGTTTTGTATGGGTGAGTGACGAGACACAGTTAAATGACTTTATTGGTAGTTCCCATCATGGTTCCAGGATTTCCATGGATGGCTCCAGGATGACCTTGTGTTGATTGAGCATGACGACGCTTTGGTTGGTTCACTTCGATGACACCGAGGGGAAAAGGGAAATTTTCGCCCTTGTTGTGGTCGCCCTATACGGGCTGCCTACGTACTCAATTCCATATTGAGATCAGACCATACGTAGTTCAATACTATGTAGGCAAGGCCCGGGTGACGGAATGGCTCCGATGTGGATTTGAGGTGGCTCTCATATTGTTCTCGGACTGTTGGTATGACCCCTGTGTAGTTCCGAGGATGGTTTCAATGTCGGATGATGGCTCCCGTATGGCTCTTGCTCGGCTTTGGGAGAGGTGCCAATGAGGCTCGAGTATGACAGTGGATAACTCTGGGATGGTCTTCGTGTGGCTGCAGATAGCTCTTGAATGGTTCGATGTAGCTCGGTGATAGCTCGGGATGGCTCCGAAGAGGCAAGATATAGCTCGATGATGGCTCGGGATGGCTCTGGTTGACATCAAAAGTTATGCTTCAACAACTGCAACTGAAGTCGACTTTCAGCGAGACTAGGTGGAGTTCTTACCAGTCGGATGTTGAAAATGAAGTGGTTATGATGCATGCAAATACTAAATGCAAGAAGAGATGCAAAATGCATGTGCAGTTTTTCGAGAGAAGGTATGGTCCTATCTCTATTAATATGAGGCTTACAAATATAAGACATCTTCGGTTCGATCTCGAGTGATTGTTGAGCTCGAAGGCGTGAATCACTTTCCTCTCATGGAGGGATGTGGGTCAATCTCTCGTGAGTATGGTCGTGTGTGCTAATGATGATACTCTTGATTGCTTGGAGCAGTATTTTCCTAAGAATTTCTTTTCGAGGTTCTGGACTTTCCGATCCTCACAAATTCCTCACCTGCAATGGGGTTAGCTGTTTATGATTTGGTGCTTCGATCAAAGAGTCACTCGCACTCAAAAAACCTTGTAAGGTAAGGTTGCGCTCATTCGCTCATGGTCCCTTTGGTATGATGGGACATGTTGATAACAAGTACGAAGCTTATGATTCATGTTTCAGATCCGATACTTTCAGTTAACGCTCATCAACTAACGAGTCAGAGGTCTTTTATTAGGTTATAATGGGGCTGAGGGGTATGATGTATGTCACATGGGACTGGAGGATTTATTCGGGAATCGTGGAGCTTTGTGCAATAGAGGACATGTTTCGCCTTTGCCATGGGTGGAATGATTAGACGGGTTTTGATAACCCCTTATCGGTTTCTTCATGACATCATTGGTCCTTTTGGTTTGGATTTCTCCTTCTTGCCTCTTCTGGCGTACGATTTGAACTTTCTTCTCATTTTTTTTTGTGAAATTGCATTTGGCTCTTCGATTTTCTATGCTTTGACTCATTGATTTTCTTGAACATTTTTGGTGTTCTTTTTCAGTGTTTGGATTTGGAGTTGCATTGACTCACCGATTCCTTTGAACATTTCATTTGTTGTTTTTGTGAAAGATGGTGGGGAGAGGCCATGGCTCCGGCTCCTTCGAGATCCTCTATTGCAGGGGAAAGTAAGTGTATGTGTGAGTTGGCATGTTGTGGAGTTTTCTTCTTCTTTTTTTTGCAGAAAGAGTTTTTCATGAAAAGCTCAGCGGGGCTCACTAAGGGATTATGTATAGGGCAGTCAAAGCTTTTTTTGGTTTTGTGGAGGTTTTTATTCCTAAGTGCCTCGTCATTCTCATTATTCAATGATTGTTTTCTTACTACTTCTCGAATCTTTGCATGAATCACAGTTCGTGTCTTGTTATCAACATTGATCTCGCTATGAATTGTGCCTCTCCATGTGCTGAAGGAATGCACAAGTCGCTCATGGTTTTACCTCTATGGACTCGCTCTATCTTCCCTCATCGCTCGGTGGATGGTCCAATACCCTCTTTTGGAATTCAAGAGAAAATACCGCTCTTCGCACACTACTCACTTGGTTTGTGGCGCTGATTTTGATGAGACCCTTGTGTTCGCTGACGGGTCGAGAGTTTAATGGTTCACGCACTCTATTCAATCAATCTCTCCAGATTTTCGCAAAAATGCCGCTTCGATACGAATATATGCAAATGCAACTATCTACAATGCAATTTATTTTGGTAATATGGAATTACTATGTATAAGATGCATGAAACACTGAAAAACGATGAATGGAGATGGTTGACTTTGGATTTCGACCGAATGCTCTTTTTTTTTTGTCCTCTGGTTTTCTTTTTGGATGTGATGCATGCGTGGTAAGGCTACACCTAATCTCGCTTGAGTCGGTTTCAGTTGAGGATCCACGATGCTCATCTCGCCAACAATGGTTCTTTAGGCGGTCGGTTGTTGAGTGGGTCCCGGAAGAAACGTGACCCCACATGTTTTAGCTGTAAATCGAACCTTGACCGTTTAAGGAGTAGTGATCCCTATACTGCGCCAGTCAACATGATAAAACTGTCTTGTTCCTCCTGTGATTCCTGGATAGGTTAAACAAAAAGGGGGAGGGATGGGATGCAACCCTTCAAACACTTTCATTACAATAAAACATGACTCAACTACTTTCTGTCACTATCGTCACGGATTAACACATGGTCCTGCATGGCTCGGTGATGCCTCAGGAAAGTGCGCCTTCGTGGTCTAGGATGAACGTCTTAACTCTAAAGAAGATACCTCTCCTCTGTCTATCAGCTCTTGGATTGCGTTCTTTAGTGTGGTACACTCATCGGTGGTGTGTCCCCGGATTCTATGATAGTCGCAGTATTCATGCAAATGTGGCCCAAGTTTCTTGATTCTTGACCTTGTATTGAAAAGTGCTAGATGACCTCCCTCGACTAATATTTTCAATGCTTCGCTGAGCGACATTCCGAGGTTCGAAAGTTGTCCCTGTGAGCTTTGTCCGAATGTACGTTCCCTTCTTTCCATGATTTCGGGTTGCTCTGTCAATTTGATTTCAGTGTCCTCCAAAGCAATCACGGCCGCCATCAATCGTTTGAAGTCGCAAATACCCAGGTATCTCAACTGGCATTGGTACTGTTCTCTCAGGCCAGAAATCACCATTCGTATTTGTTCTTCCTCATTTGGTCGATTATTCATTTGTCCTGCCTTCACCCTCCATCTTTCTATGAATTCCCTCACAGTTTCGTCATGGTTTTGACGGGTGATTTCTAAATCTCTGTGTGTAACTTCATGATGAAAGTTACCACCGTATTGAGTGAGAAATTCAAAGTACAGGTCTTTGCTTGACTTTTCTTTCAAATCCAGACCCATAATCCAAGAGTAAGCAGGCCCCTCTAAGTAGAATCTAAAGCACGCGGCCTTCATCTCATCGGATAGACCATGTAGATCCATGAGCTTATCATACCTATCAACGTGATGCCTTGGGTTTCCAATCCCTTGATACTTCTTCATCTCAGGCAGACTCACGCCTTTTTGCAGACGAGCATCAGGATACGGGTTAGTTGGCTCCCAACCTGCAGACTTAAAACGTTGGGCTAGCTCTAGTTCCGCCTTCAGTTCTTTCACCAATTCTTTCATTGGACTCGCTCTGAGATCAAGGTTTTGGATTGAAATGGCTTTCTCAGGATAGCCGGTGTCAAGAGATTGAGAGGGCAGTATTGTTCCTGGTTGAAGGTGTTGGCTTGAATTTGATGAGTGATGAGGTACTTGCCGAAGAAGGACATAT
Source organism: Limonium bicolor (assembly GCA_023374045.1). NCBI lineage: Eukaryota > Viridiplantae > Streptophyta > Magnoliopsida > Caryophyllales > Plumbaginaceae > Limonium > Limonium bicolor. The sequence goes on from CM041780.1 coordinate 124,398,615, forward strand.
TTTTGCATGGGCAAGGAGAGGTTTAAGTCGGAATGCACCATGGGGGAAGATGGGCCTTGGGTCTTACCCTCGTCACAGACCATTTGTGGTTGCCAAGTTCCTCTCATAGCGGTTGGGGTTCTCAGAGTTGCACTGTACATAGGTGAAGAAGGCATGCTTGGTGTGGTTCGGGCTTGGACAGAGAGAGTGTGATGATCCATTGCTTGAAACTCATAGGCATCGTATGCAGGGTAAGTTGGAGAGTCCTTGTAACTGTTATCCGACCCCGCATAGACCCTATTTATTCTTCTTTGGACAAATTCTTCTATCTTCAGGTTTTTCTCCAAGTCATCAGCAAGGTCATGGATCAATCTTTCGTGAACAAATCGACCTTCAACTGTTTGATCATGTCGAGGGGCTCGCTCCATCTTTTCTGCCGTTGCTATAGGTAGACTGGTCTTCTTTCTTTCTAGTTGCCAACTGTCACGAACACCTGCATGCACAAGGATTAGAATGAAGAAGAGGTAAATCAGTATGTTTTATTAAACAAAAATTTGTTGTTTGATGAATGTGAATGAATGTTGGTGCGAAACGAATTATCTTGAAAATGTTGAGAGATAGGCGTCACTTTATTTCATCGGTCAAATTTTTTTTAAAGGGGATGTATCCGTAGACACCGCAAATTTCACCCCATAAAGCAAAGTTTTGAGAGTGATAGATAAAACGTGAAGGGTCGTCACGTTTGTTCCTTTCTTTAAACAAGACGTGCATGCCAAAAGAAACCGAGTTTTGGAAAACAATTTTTTTTAAAAAACCGTGTTTTCAAAGTGGCGGATTTTCTCAATATGAATTTTGACGCTCGGTCATTCGCAAAGAAAATAGGGAGTGGGGAACCCTATACACATTGATCTAAACAAATTCAAAGGGAATGTATAAACCTATACATGTACTCTATTGAGAGATGGACAAGCGAGAAAAGAATCATAGGGAAAACCTATACATCATTCTAAAAAGTCATTAAAAAGGGGAATTTTGAGCTAAACTTCTTCTGAATTCTTTTGGTCCGCCTTCGGGCTTCTGATTGGCTGCTCACGCTTGGGCAACTGGTTGGCTGCTCACTCGTCTTCGAGCTCTTGACCGGATGCTCGCTCGTCTTCGGGCTTTCGCAGCGAAGTGGTACTGCCATCAAGCAATACAAGCTGGTGTTCGTCTAACTTTCAACAGCTTGAACTCGAACAGTCGTTGCTAGTCTTCATGTCGCTTGACTCGTTCCGCGGGTTGGTGCGTCTCTGGCTTTCGGCTCGAACCGCGTAGTCGATCTTCATACTGCTCCTCTTGCTCCGACAATAAGAATGAGGGATATTTTTGAGAAAGGAAAGGTGAATGATTGAGCACAAAATCATTGTGAAAATCCACCACTTCTGTGAAAACACGAAATGACTAGTACGCTCCACGGTAATGGCCGCTGCTCTTGAAGGTGGGATGAACTTCAAAAATAGCGGGTCACAACATGGGGACTAAATCATTTATTTTGAAATACGTTTGTGAAAAACAACTTGAAAAGTGTTTTCAAAACAATTTTGAAAGAATGTTGGTGAAGAAAGTTGTTTGAAATTCATTTGTAGAAAGTGGGTTTTTCGAAATCAGTTTTTTTGGAAATTGTTTCGGAAATAACATTTTAGTGAAATAAACTTTTTTTAAAGGAGAATTGACAAATTTTGAAAACCTCATTTATGAGAAAATATTTTGTGGAACTTTAAATTAAACGAGCTCGCAAAACAGCTTTTAGGGATATGCAAACGAGAATTCCGAACATTTTAAAACGAATTGATCTGAAAAAGTAGTTTGCACACATGTATAGCATAAAGTAAATCGCGGCTATATTGGATGTGGAGCTGTAAGTGTTAATGTTGGGATAATCACTTTCCAGGTCAATTATGATTCCATCTCACCGGGGGAACCGTCGTCCCTTCACTATCATCTCTCGGTTTTTTCTCTGCTATGCCTTTGGGGGGCACGTATCAAGAAATTCCGGAGTGCTTAAGTTCGAAAGGTCAGGACACCCGAGATGATAAGGAAACATACGCCACGGCCAGTGATGATCCGACAACACCCCACTTTTCGGAAAACTCGGGGAAGTATTGCATGGGAACGGGTCTCTCGTCACCTGCACGGTCAGGTGTGTCTAAAGTCCAAATTATTCACTGACTACGTTGTGCCATGTATGGGTATCCGGTAAATACGGGATCCTCTATGGACGTATAGCGTGACATTGGGCTTTAGAGACACATGTAGTGCAGAGGAACAATGGAGAACTGAGCCCATGCAATCTTCAGGGTAAGGCAAAAGGGCGGTCAGACAGGCGGCATACAAGGGGGTGACTTCCATAAACCCGTCTTAGACACCGGACCAGGTAGCTGGACACTGAAGGCTCAAAGTTCACTATATGCTGGCATCGACTCGGATAATGGAGGATAATTTTGGATCATGAGCTCAAAGCGTCGGTCAGAAACCTTACCGCCTCGTGGGTTTGTTCACTCATAAAGTGACCCTAGCTCATGGGGAATCAACCGTGGACCGGTTGGGGATCCCGTGACATCGTGGGTAAATCGGGTGACACAGAGGAATGCATGTCCTAAGCTACCCACCCCATGCACCCCACAATTGTAACATAAATATGAAAGCGATAAATGAAACAAACGAAGTTAGCACCGACCTATTTGCTAAGGGTTTTATCTTGAGATTAGTGATACCAAACTGGTTGTTTATTAACCTAAAGGGAAGTTAGCTTCATTCAGTCCTAAGTGTCTCTTTCTAATCGTGAGCTAATTATTAACCCAATTGTTGCAATGTTTGTTGAGGATCTAATGTGTCCTATCTGTCCTCATCAGATACACACTCTAAGTGTGGAATAGAATAATCCTAAAGGCTTTGAAATGAATCTCTTGAAGGTTTTGAAAGAAGTGGGGAAGTCCCGACAATTTTGAATGGAGTTCAGTCTTCCTTGAGTTAGAGAAAAACTTACTCAAGTTTTCCCCAGCAGAGTCGCCATTCTGTGGAGGGTGATTTTTCGGTATGAGGGGGGTCTATCTAAGTAAGGTCTGACTGAGAAGCCTAGATCCTAGAAAATGCCATTCTGTGGAGGGTGAAATCCCGTTATTCTGACATCCCTCAAATACCTACTACATCGTCCGTCTTTCCCAGAAAGCATAAAGGGGAATGCAAGTGTGCACTACACCCGCTCTCGATGGGCCCCACGCGGACTTATGCCTCTATAAGGCGGAATTGACTAGAGTCGCCACCTAGTTTGACCTAAGGAACTAGGAAGGGAAGAGAAGGGTTCTAAGAACCGTTGGTTGACTCTGAGATTGTTACCTATGGATAGGACTTATCTGGTCATGTCAGAGATTCTGTTGTGGGTTCGCACTGGGTTACACCCCTTAGAAGTGGCAACAACCACGACTTCGGATTGGTGCCCGAGGAAATCTCGGTCTCCAATTGTCAGGATTTCCTTCTTTCAAAACCTTTTTGGAGAGATTCATTTAAAAGCCAAGGATAGGATTAAAAGAGGGGTGAGGAAAGGATGAGTTCGAGGAGTTAGAAATAGGTTGGTCTTGGATTTGGTTTGACTTGTATTGAGAGGTTTTTATTGTTTTGAGAGGCTGGAGGTTGTTTTGGCTTTCATGGGGATTAAGAGGATGATGGGAGTTTTGAGGAGTAATTGGTCATTTGTGGTGGAGTTAAGGGGTTTCAGATTATTTGGTGGAATTGAATTGTTTGTGTTTGTGAAGTTCGGATCTTGAAATGGTCGGGTTTTTGAAGTGATTTGGGAAGTTGAAAGTGCTGAAGAGAAACTCGGGTTTTCAAAACGATCGAGTATGGAAGAGGATGCTTGGTTTACAGGTGTTCGGATTTTGAAAATGTTTCAGATTTCTGAGGGCCTTCAGAAATTGGAGGTCCTATATGATTTAGAGTTGGTTCAGAGGAGGAATGAGAAGTATTTATGGGTCCTAGAACTTTAATGGAAGGGTTGGATTGGTTTATTCAGAATTGTCTCTCTTAAAGTTTTAAAACCGAAAAATCATTTTTTGTTGTAAAAGGGCGGATAATCCTGAGGGATTACCCTATGTACCCCCTCGAACACGACACTTAATTAATGGTAAGTGCCGAGGCTCGAAAGATGGGGCAATGAATTTATGTCGAAAAATAGGATTCAGAGAGAAACACCATGAATGAGATGTACTCGGTCGAACTCTAATATCGTCTCTAACTCCTGGGTTTTAAAATGTTAAAAACCGAAAACATTGAAATCGAGCGGAAAGGAGTTAGACGATTCTAAAATCCCGGCTGCAACTAGGAAGGTCGTTACTTCCCTAGCACCCCGCCTTGTAAAAATCTAGGCTGCAATTAGGGGAGGTTTGTCACCCTAATGCCCTGCCTAAAAAGATCCAGACTGCGACAAGGGAAGGTTATAACCCCAGTGCCCCGCCTCGGATTTTTATTCTTGGGAAGGAAGACAAGTGATGTCCTAACCATGGAGGAAATGTTTTGAAGGGGTTAGACATTACTTGTTCCCCGAAAACGACTTATTTGAGTTAAAAAACTGAGTTGGAAAACTTTTGAAGTTGTTCGGAATTCTCTATGAAGAAACACTGATTTTGAAAAATGTTTTAGGAGAAAACTTTCTGTATATGTGAGAAGAACTTTCTGCGTTTGAGAAGAGTTTTCCGTGATGTGAGAAGAGTTTTTCCTTTAAAATTCCACAAAATAGTTTCTTTTTTGAATAAAGTGATGGTTTGAAATTCTTTTTTTTTGGTTTTTGGATTTTGAAAGGAAATTACAAGTTGAGTGTGGATTGGATGAAAAGTATTTGGGTTTGAGTTGAATTGAGCTGGATGAAATAGGTTTGAATTGGATTGGAATTCGGTTTGGATTGAGGTCGAGTTTGAATTGGATTGAGGTTCAGGCTTGAACTAGATTGAAGTTCGGGTTGGGTCAAGGTCAACGTTTTTGGTCAAGGTCAACATTTTTGGTCAAGGTCAACGTTTTTGGTCAAGGTTTGACTTTTGTGGACTTGACTTGACTTGTGTGGGCTTGGGCCGAATTTGGGTTGGGTTTGGGCCGGATTGGGCCATGTTTGGGCTTTGGGTTTGACTTAGAATTTGGACCTTGGAATTGGATTTTGGGCTGAATTGGTGTTTGGGCCCGAAGTGGGTTTTTGGGTTTGGTTTAGAATTTAGGCCTTGGAATTGGATTTTGGGCTGAATTGGTGTTTGGGCCCGATTTGATTTTTGGGCCTGGTTTAGAATTTAGGCCTTGGAATTGGATTTTAGGCTGAATTGGTGTTTGGGATATTTGATTTTTGGGCCTAATTCAAATTTTGAGCCCTATTTGGAATCTGGGCCTGATTAGGTCTTGTGAATTGAACACAATTGGGCCTTGTCTCACACTGAAGGTGAAATTGAATTTTAAACTCAATTTGTATTTGGATTTGGATTTGAATGTATTCTTTGTTATTGGGTAAAGTTTTTTAATGAAATTAAAGGATGGTTTGGGATAGGCTATAAAAGTTTGGAAGGTATTGTTCCCCACAAAGCAAATCAAAAATAAGCTAGCTGTGGGGTACCATCAAAGGCTTTAAGAGATCTTCAAAGTTTTGGAAAGTATTGTTCCCCCACAAAGCAAATCAAAAATAAGCTAGTTGTGGGGTACCTTCCAATACTTTGATAAAAAAAAAGGTGACCTAGGGGGGCTTTCTAGGGCTATTCCTATGGTTGTTCTCTAAGAAATAAGTCAAACGGCCAACGTAAATAACAAATGATCATACAAGATAATGAATTCATGAAAATCACATGGAATCTAACAAAACAATAACAAAGCTTAAACCCGGCTCCTATTTCATTTTTCGTTATGACTTAAATCGAACCCTTAAATCATACCCTAATCTAAAATTACCAGAATGAAGGTTATTTTACATTTTATTTAATCAAATCAGGCACAATTAATAGGAATTCCAGCAATCAATGTCGATTCAAACCCAAATACGGTCAGAAACAAGGGTGATGATATCCAAGGCAAAACTATACACGGAGCGACTGATCAGTTGAACAAACCAAACCATTGGAAACATTGCAAAAGGAATTTCAACCGTTATTTTGAGTCTGCAGGGTTTCACAAGAATATGCAAGCTTGGTCCCTGGTTCGCAAGTCCGCAAGCCAAGCTCCCTCAACTAGAATCCTTGCAAGGTACCTAGCCTGGCAAGTTCGTAACCCCACATAGTCGATTTCGTTCCAAATAAGGAACAAGAATCCGTCATCGATTGAGGATGGATGAATGATCTAGTATTTCTGGGAGGAGATGAAGAGAAGCGCCGGCTCATGGATTAGAGTTTTTTTTTTGTGAGATCGAACAGAGAAAGAAGAATGGGTGAAGAACAACAGAGTGAGAGGTGAATGAGGGAGAAGGTGGCTTCGAGAGATTTAGGTTATTTTGGGTATGTGAATTTGATGACGGAGAATCAGGAGCAAAAGTGTGTGGGGTTGAACAAAAAAATAAATAAATAAATAGTTCGACTAGGGTTCATTCCATTGACAGAGGTAGACTGGGGGTGATGAGTTGTGTTTGAGAGGAAGATCAGGAGTAACGGTGGTAGTCTCTCGCAATCGATCCCCGTGGTGGCGGCTGATAGAGATGAGAGAGAACCGATAGGGTTTATCGATTGGGAAGAAGAGGTAGAAGAAGAAGATGGGAGGTGCCTGTATTGAGGCGGTTGTTCATTCCCAGAAGCACAGATTTGTTTTTGGTTTTTTGAAGACGATACCTCCGAGAGAGGATGGAGGCACAGAGCAGATGTGCTAATGTCGCTTGCTGAGCCAGCGTGAGGAGAATGAAAGAGGTGACATAGCACGTGTTCCTTGTTCATCGGTTGGTTTCTCTCAGAAGAAGAAAAATGAGGACAAGAGGTCGATCAAATGAGGAAGAAGAGAATCATCTGGGAATGTTTTGAGTCTCGTGTTTTTTTTTGGAGATGACTGCTACTGTAGTTTTCTTTATTTCTTCGTGATGAGAGATGATCGGAGAGGATGGGGTATGAACAAGAACAGTGCCTGTATTGGTCGGCTACCGTAGTCTAGGTTATTTTTGTTGCTTCCCTTTTATAGAAAAGGATGGAGATGAGCAGATATACATTAGGGTTTTCATTTTGTCTTGGGCGCAGATGGAACAGGGCCTGACCGGCCGAGACCACACTCGGTTGGACCCAAAATTGAGAAGAAACAATCGAAAGTTAAAGGGACAAAAAACGTCTTTGGCCCAGGTTTTGAACTTGGGTTCCATGGCCTTCCTCTCTAACATGCTAACCGACTAAGCTAACTCAGAACTCAATACATAGATGGAGGAAATAAAACAAAAGCCTTAATTCTGACCGGATAACTCATCTAAAAGTGTTACCGTTTCAGAAGGAAAGTATACAATAAAAATGAGAACAATAAGATTCAAAACGTGATGAGTTTAAAACCGCATTGTCGTTTGAAAATTTGTTTTAGCAAAATCGTGTTTTTATGAAATGCTTTGAAAAAGACTATAAAACGGTGGTTGCATTTTGGCATGCACGTCAATACGTGTTGACAAAGAAAGGCGACGACCCCTCTTATTGTGTTTCTTATTTTGGAATTTGCTTTATGGGGTGAGAATTTTTGGTGTCTACAGATGGCTCCCCTTGATTCAATTCTGCAAGCCCTTGTAGAATTGGATCAAGGTTGACGGGGCGCCAAAAATTCTCACAGTGGTTTATGATTTGTTCTTATGGGTGCGGGTGCACGGGGACTTATGACGGGCCCCAACTAGACCTCTTGATATCTAGCTCTAGGACTTATGACGGGCCTAGAATGCGATTGAAAGTACGAGGACTTATGACGAGCCTCAGTTAGACCTCTTGACATCTAACCCTAGGACTTGTGACGAGCCTAGAATACTAACAATAGGTTTTTTTTAGGGTGCACGAGGACTTATGACGAGCCTCAACTAGACTCTTGACATCTAGCTATAGGACTTATGACGAGCCTATAATGCGATTGAGAGTACGAGGACTTAGGAGTGCCTCAACTAGACCTCTTGATATCTAGCTATAGGACTTATGACGAGCCTATAATACTAACAACCCGATTTGGTTTAAGGTGCACGAGGGCTTAGGAGTGCCTCAACTGGACCTCTTGATATCCAGTCCTAGGGCTTATGACGGGCCTAGAATGCGATTGAGAGTACGAGGACTTAGGAGTGCCTCAACTAGACCTCTTGATATCTAGCTATAGGACTTATGACGAGCCTAAATACTTTGATCGAGTACCATACTAGTAGCGCAATAGCTGCCTGGCAGGTTAAGACGGGACCGCACTAGTAGTAGTAGCTGCCTAGCGGGTTATGAAGTGAACGATCTCGCACTAGTAGCGTAATAGCTGCCTAGTGGAGGAAAAAGGCGGGACCGCACTAGTAGCGTAATAGCTGCCTAGCGGGTTATGAAGTGAACGATCTCGCACTAGTAGCGTAATAGCTGCCTAGTGGAGGAAAAGACGGGACCGCACTAGTAGCGTAATAGCTGCCTAGGGGTTATGAAGTGAACGATCTCGCACTAGTAGCGTAATAGCTGCCTAGTGGAGGAAAAGACGGGACCGCACTAGTAGCGTAATAGCTGCCTAGTGGGTTATGAATATGTGTTAGATTGTGAACGGACTATGTGGGTAGATGCAAATGATATGCAATGTAAGATGGCTAAAAATAAAAGCACTGGTTGGATCGAGACTCCCTGTTTGTGGATGTAGAATCCTTTTTCGAATGAGTTGATGGCTTTTGAGTTGCTTCGAAGCTTCGGGATGACTCCGACATGGCTTCAAAGATCTGAGATGGCTCCAGCATGCGTTGATGGCTTCGGTATGCGCTGATGGCTCCGGTATGCACGGATGGCTCCGGTATGCACTAATGGATCCGGTATGCACGGATGGCTCCGGTATGCACGGATGGCTCCGGTATGCACTGATGGATCCGGTATGCACGGATGGCTCCGGTATGCGCTGATGGCTCCGGTATGACCAATGGTCTCGGGGTGGTTGGTGGGTATGATATGGTTGGAGTGTTTTTGATGGGATGGGATCATTCTGGGTGGTTGGTGGGTTTGATGTGATTGAAATGCTTCGATGTGGTGGGTAGATTTGGTTGAAGTTTTTTTTTTTTTAAGTAGTTTGATGGCTCCAGTGATGGATTTATTGTTGTTTGACGGGATTTGTTGTGGGCTTTGTAGTGGGTGAATGGTTTTGTATGAGTGAGGACGAGACACAGTTAAATGACTTTATTGGTAGTTCCCATCATGGTTCCAGGATTTCCATGGATGGCTCCAGGATGACCTTGTGTTGATTGAGCATGACGACGCTTTGGTTGGTTCACTTCGATGACACCGAGGGGAAAAGGGAAATTTTCGCCCTTGTTGTGGTCGCACCCTATACGGGCTGCCTACGTACTCAATTCCATATTGAGATCAGACCATACGTAGTTCAATACTATGTAGGCAAGGCCCGGGTGACGGAATGGCTCCGATGTGGATTTGAGGTGGCTCTCATATTGTTCTCGGACTGTTGGTATGACCCCTGTGTAGTTCCGAGGATGGTTTCAATGTCGGATGATGGCTCCCGTATGGCTCTTGCTCGGCTTTGGGAGAGGTGCCAATGAGGCTCGAGTATGACAGTGGATAACTCTGGGATGGTCTTCGTGTGGCTGCAGATAGCTCTTGAATGGTTCGATGTAGCTCGGTGATAGCTCGGGATGGCTCCGAAGAGGCAAGATATAGCTCGATGATGGCTCGGGATGGCTCTGGTTGACATCAAAAGTTATGCTTCAACAACTGCAACTGAAGTCGACTTTCAGCGAGACTAGGTGGAGTTCTTACCAGTCGGATGTTGAAAATGAAGTGGTTATGATGCATGCAAATACTAAATGCAAGAAGAGATGCAAAATGCATGTGCAGTTTTTCGAGAGAAGGTATGGTCCTATCTCTATTAATATGAGGCTTACAAATATAAGACATCTTCGGTTCGATCTCGAGTGATTGTTGAGCTCGAAGGCGTGAATCACTTTCCTCTCATGGAGGGATGTGGGTCAATCTCTCGTGAGTATGGTCGTGTGTGCTAATGATGATACTCTTGATTGCTTGGAGCAGTATTTTCCTAAGAATTTCTTTTCGAGGTTCTGGACTTTCCGATCCTCACAAATTCCTCACCTGCAATGGGGTTAGCTGTTTATGATTTGGTGCTTCGATCAAAGAGTCACTCGCACTCAAAAAACCTTGTAAGGTAAGGTTGCGCTCATTCGCTCATGGTCCCTTTGGTATGATGGGACATGTTGATAACAAGTACGAAGCTTATGATTCATGTTTCAGATCCGATACTTTCAGTTAACGCTCATCAACTAACGAGTCAGAGGTCTTTTATTAGGTTATAATGGGGCTGAGGGGTATGATGTATGTCACATGGGACTGGAGGATTTATTCGGGAATCGTGGAGCTTTGTGCAATAGAGGACATGTTTCGCCTTTGCCATGGGTGGAATGATTAGACGGGTTTTGATAACCCCTTATCGGTTTCTTCATGACATCATTGGTCCTTTTGGTTTGGATTTCTCCTTCTTGCCTCTTCTGGCGTACGATTTGAACTTTCTTCTCATTTTTCTTTTGTGAAATTGCATTTGGCTCTTCGATTTTCTATGCTTTGACTCATTGATTTTCTTGAACATTTTTGGTGTTCTTTTTCAGTGTTTGGATTTGGAGTTGCATTGACTCACCGATTCCTTTGAACATTTCATTTGTTGTTTTTGTGAAAGATGGTGGGGAGAGGCCATGGCTCCGGCTCCTTCGAGATCCTCTATTGCAGGGGAAAGTAAGTGTATGTGTGAGTTGGCATGTTGTGGAGTTTTCTTCTTCTTTTTTTTTGCAGAAAGAGTTTTTCATGAAAAGCTCAGCGGGGCTCACTAAGGGATTATGTATAGGGCAGTCAAAGCTTTTTTTGGTTTTGTGGAGGTTTTTATTCCTAAGTGCCTCGTCATTCTCATTATTCAATGATTGTTTTCTTACTACTTCTCGAATCTTTGCATGAATCACAGTTCGTGTCTTGTTATCAACATTGATCTCGCTATGAATTGTGCCTCTCCATGTGCTGAAGGAATGCACAAGTCGCTCATGGTTTTACCTCTATGGACTCGCTCTATCTTCCCTCATCGCTCGGTGGATGGTCCAATACCCTCTTTTGGAATTCAAGAGAAAATACCGCTCTTCGCACACTACTCACTTGGTTTGTGGCGCTGATTTTGATGAGACCCTTGTGTTCGCTGACGGGTCGAGAGTTTAATGGTTCACGCACTCTATTCAATCAATCTCTCCAGATTTTCGCAAAAATGCCGCTTCGATACGAATATATGCAAATGCAACTATCTACAATGCAATTTATTTTGGTAATATGGAATTACTATGTATAAGATGCATGAAACACTGAAAAACGATGAATGGAGATGGTTGACTTTGGATTTCGACCGAATGCTCTTTTTTTTTGTCCTCTGGTTTTCTTTTTGGATGTGATGCATGCGTGGTAAGGCTACACCTAATCTCGCTTGAGTCGGTTTCAGTTGAGGATCCACGATGCTCATCTCGCCAACAATGGTTCTTTAGGCGGTCGGTTGTTGAGTGGGTCCCGGAAGAAACGTGACCCCACATGTTTTAGCTGTAAATCGAACCTTGACCGTTTAAGGAGTAGTGATCCCTATACTGCGCCAGTCAACATGATAAAACTGTCTTGTTCCTCCTGTGATTCCTGGATAGGTTAAACAAAAAGGGGGAGGGATGGGATGCAACCCTTCAAACACTTTCATTACAATAAAACATGACTCAACTACTTTCTGTCACTATCGTCACGGATTAACACATGGTCCTGCATGGCTCGGTGATGCCTCAGGAAAGTGCGCCTTCGTGGTCTAGGATGAACGTCTTAACTCTAAAGAAGATACCTCTCCTCTGTCTATCAGCTCTTGGATTGCGTTCTTTAGTGTGGTACACTCATCGGTGGTGTGTCCCCGGATTCTATGATAGTCGCAGTATTCATGCAAATGTGGCCCAAGTTTCTTGATTCTTGACCTTGTATTGAAAAGTGCTAGATGACCTCCCTCGACTAATATTTTCAATGCTTCGCTGAGCGACATTCCGAGGTTCGAAAGTTGTCCCTGTGAGCTTTGTCCGAATGTACGTTCCCTTCTTTCCATGATTTCGGGTTGCTCTGTCAATTTGATTTCAGTGTCCTCCAAAGCAATCACGGCCGCCATCAATCGTTTGAAGTCGCAAATACCCAGGTATCTCAACTGGCATTGGTACTGTTCTCTCAGGCCAGAAATCACCATTCGTATTTGTTCTTCCTCATTTGGTCGATTATTCATTTGTCCTGCCTTCACCCTCCATCTTTCTATGAATTCCCTCACAGTTTCGTCATGGTTTTGACGGGTGATTTCTAAATCTCTGTGTGTAACTTCATGATGAAAGTTACCACCGTATTGAGTGAGAAATTCAAAGTACAGGTCTTTGCTTGACTTTTCTTTCAAATCCAGACCCATAATCCAAGAGTAAGCAGGCCCCTCTAAGTAGAATCTAAAGCACGCGGCCTTCATCTCATCGGATAGACCATGTAGATCCATGAGCTTATCATACCTATCAACGTGATGCCTTGGGTTTCCAATCCCTTGATACTTCTTCATCTCAGGCAGACTCACGCCTTTTTGCAGACGAGCATCAGGATACGGGTTAGTTGGCTCCCAACCTGCAGACTTAAAACGTTGGGCTAGCTCTAGTTCCGCCTTCAGTTCTTTCACCAATTCTTTCATTGGACTCGCTCTGAGATCAAGGTTTTGGATTGAAATGGCTTTCTCAGGATAGCCGGTGTCAAGAGATTGAGAGGGCAGTATTGTTCCTGGTTGAAGGTGTTGGCTTGAATTTGATGAGTGATGAGGTACTTGCCGAAGAAGGACATATTTTTGCATGGGCAAGGAGAGGTTTAAGTCGGAATGCACCATGGGGGAAGATGGGCCTTGGGTCTTACCCTCGTCACAGACCATTTGTGGTTGCCAAGTTCCTCTCATAGCGGTTGGGGTTCTCAGAGTTGCACTGTACATAGGTGAAGAAGGCATGCTTGGTGTGGTTCGGGCTTGGACAGAGAGAGTGTGATGATCCATTGCTTGAAACTCATAGGCATCGTATGCAGGGTAAGTTGGAGAGTCCTTGTAACTGTTATCCGACCCCGCATAGACCCTATTTATTCTTCTTTGGACAAATTCTTCTATCTTCAGGTTTTTCTCCAAGTCATCAGCAAGGTCATGGATCAATCTTTCGTGAACAAATCGACCTTCAACTGTTTGATCATGTCGAGGGGCTCGCTCCATCTTTTCTGCCGTTGCTATAGGTAGACTGGTCTTCTTTCTTTCTAGTTGCCAACTGTCACGAACACCTGCATGCACAAGGATTAGAATGAAGAGAGGTAAATCAGTATGTTTTATTAAACAAAAATTTGTTGTTTGATGAATGTGAATGAATGTTGGTGCGAAACGAATTATCTTGAAAATGTTGAGAGATAGGCGTCACTTTATTTCATCGGTCAAAATTTTTTTTAAAGGGGATGTATCCGTAGACACCGCAAATTTCACCCCATAAAGCAAAGTTTTGAGAGTGATAGATAAAACGTGAAGGGTCGTCACGTTTGTTCCTTTCTTTAAACAGACGTGCATGCCAAAGAAACCGAGTTTTGGAAAACAATTTTTTTTTAAAAAACCGTGTTTTCAAAGTGGCGGATTTTCTCAATATGAATTTTGACGCTCGGTCATTCGCAAAGAAAATAGGGAGTGGGGAACCCTATACACATTGATCTAAACAAATTCAAAGGGAATGTATAAACCTATACATGTACTCTATTGAGAGATGGACAAGCGAGAAAAGAATCATAGGGAAAACCTATACATCATTCTAAAAAGTCATTAAAAAGGGGAATTTTGAGCTAAACTTCTTCTGAATTCTTTTGGTCCGCCTTCGGGCTTCTGATTGGCTGCACGCTTAGGCAACTGGTTGGCTGCTCACTCGTCTTCGAGCTCTTGACCGGATGCTCGCTCGTCTTCGGGCTTTCGCAGCGAAGTGGTACTGCCATCAAGCAATACAAGCTGGTGTTCGTCTAACTTTTTCAACAGCTTGAACTCGAACAGTCGTTGCTAGTCTTCATGTCGCTTGACTCGTTCCGCGGGTTGGTGCGTCTCTGGCTTTCGGCTCGAACCGCGTAGTCGATCTTCATACTGCTCCTCTTGCTCCGACAATAAGAATGAGGGATATTTTTGAGAAAGGAAAGGTGAATGATTGAGCACAAAATCATTGTGAAAATCACCACTTCTGTGAAAACACGAAATGACTAGTACGCTCCACGGTAATGGCCGCTGCTCTGAAGGTGGGATGAACTTCAAAAATAGCGGGTCACAACATGGGGACTAAATCATTTTTTTGAAATACGTTTGTGAAAAACAACTTGAAAAGTGTTTTCAAAACAATTTTGAAAGAATGTTGGTGAAGAAAGTTGTTTGAAATTCATTTGTAGAAAGTGGGTTTTTCGAAATCAGTTTTTTTGGAAATGTTTCGGAAATAACATTTTAGTGAAATAAACTTTTTTTTAAAGGAGAATTGACAAATTTTGAAAACCTCATTTATGAGAAAAATTTTGTGGAACTTTAAATTAAACGAGCTCGCAAAACAGCTTTTAGGGATATGCAAACGAGAATTCCGAACATTTTAAAACGAATTGATCTGAAAAAGTAGTTTGCACACATGTATAGCATAAAGTAAATCGCGGCTATATTGGATGTGGAGCTGTAAGTGTTAATGTTGGGATAATCACTTTCCAGGTCAATTATGATTCCATCTCACCGGGGGAACCGTCGTCCCTTCACTATCTCTCGGGTTTTTTCTCTGCTATGCCTTTGGGGGGCACGTTATCAAGAAATTCCGGAGTGCTTAAGTTCGAAAGGTCAGGACACCCGAGATGATAAGGAACATACGCCACGGCCAGTGATGATCCGACAACACCCCACTTTTCGGAAAACTCGGGGAAGTATTGCATGGGAACGGGTCTCTCGTCACCTGCACGGTCAGGTGTGTCTAAAGTCCAAATATTCACTGACTACGTTGTGCCATGTATGGGTATCCGGTAAATACGGATCCTCTATGGACGTATAGCGTGACATTGGGCTTTAGAGACACATGTAGTGCAGAGGAACAATGGAGAACTGAGCCCATGCAATCTTCAGGGTAAGGCAAAAGGGCGGTCAGACAGGCGGCATACAAGGGGGTGACTTCCATAAACCCGTCTTAGACACCGGACCAGGTAGCTGGACACTGAAGGCTCAAAGTTCACTATATGCTGGCATCGACTCGGATAATGGAGGATAATTTGGATCATGAGCTCAAAGCGTCGGTCAGAAACCTTACCGCCTCGTGGGTTTGTTCACTCATAAAGTGACCCTAGCTCATGGGGAATCAACCGTGGACCGGTTGGGGATCCCGTGACATCGTGGGTAAATCGGGTGACACAGAGGAATGCATGTCCTAAGCTACCCACCCCATGCACCCCACAATTGTAACATAAATATGAAAGCGATAAATGAAACAAACGAAACAAGTTAGCACCGACCTATTTGCTAAGGGTTTTATCTTGAGATTAGTGATACCAAACTGGTTGTTATTAACCTAAAGGGAAGTTAGCTTCATTCAGTCCTAAGTGTCTCTTTCTAATCGTGAGCTAATTATTAACCCAATTGTTGCAATGTTTGTTAAGGATCTAATGTGTCCTATCTGTCCTCATCAGATACACACTCTAAGTGTGGAATAGAATAATCCTAAAGGCTTTGAAATGAATCTCTTGAAGGTTTTGAAAGAAGTGGGGATCCCGACAATTTTGAATGGAGTTCAGTCGTCCTTGAGTTAGAGAAAAACTTACTCAAGTTTTCCCCAGCAGAGTCGCCATTCTGTGGAGGGTGATTTTCGGTATGAGGGGGGTCTATCTAAGTAAGGTCTGACTGAGAAGCCTAGATCCTAGAAAATGCCATTCTGTGGAGGGTGAAATCCCGTTATTCTGGCATCCCTCAAATACCTACTACATCGTCCGTCTTTCCCAGAAAGCATAAAGGGGAATGCAAGTGTGCACTACACCCTCTCGATGGGCCCCACGCGGACTTATGCCTCTATACGGCGGAATTGACTAGAGTCGCCACCTAGTTTGACCTAAGGAACTAGGAAGGGAAGAGAAGGGTTCTAAGAACCGTTGGTTGACTCTGAGATTGTTACCTATGGATAGGACTTATCTGGTCATGTCAGAGATTCTGTTGTGGGTTCGCACTGGGTTACACCCCTTAGAAGTGGCAACGACCACGACTTCGGATTGGTGCCCGAGGAAATCTCGGTCTCCAATTGTCAGGATTTCCTTCTTTCAAAACCTTTTTGGAGAGATTCATTTAAAAGCCAAGGATAGGATTAAAAGAGGGGTGAGGAAAGGATGAGTTCGAGGAGTTAGAAATAGGTTGGTCTTGGATTTGGTTGACTTGTATTGAGAGGTTTTTATTGTTTTGAGAGGCTGGAGGTGTTTTGGCTTTCATGGGGATTAAGAGGATGATGGGAGTTTTGAGGAGTAATTGGTCATTTGTGGTGGAGTTAAGGGGTTTCAGATTATTGGTGGAATTGAATTGTTTGTGTTTGTGAAGTTCGGATCTTGAAATGGTCGGGTTTTTAAAGTGATTTGGGAAGTTGAAAGTGCTGAAGAGAAACTCGGGTTTTCAAAACGATCGAGTATGGAAGAGGATGCTGGTTTACAGGTGTTCGGATTTTGAAAATGTTTCAGATTTCTGAGGGCCTTCAGAAATTGGAGGTCCTATGATTTAGAGTTGGTTCAGAGGAGGAATGAGAAGTATTTATGGGTCCTAGAACTTTAATGGAAGGGTTGGATTGGTTTATTCAGAATTGTCTCTCTTAAAGTTTTAAAACCGAAAAAATCATTTTTGTTTGTAAAAGGGCGGATAATCCTGGGGATTACCCTAGTACCCCCTCAACGACACTTAATTAATGGTATGCCGAGGCTCGAAAGATGGGCAATGAATTTATGTCGAAAAATAGGATTCAGAGAGAAACACCATGAGATGATGTACTCGGTCGAACTCTATATCTCTCTAATCCTGGGTTTAAAATGTTAAAACCGAAAACAGTGAAATCGAGCGGAAAGGAGTTAGACGATTCTAAATCCCGGCTGCAACTAGGAAGGTCGTTACTTCCCTAGCACCCCGCCTTGTAAAAATCAGCTGCAATTAGGGGAGGTTTGTCACCCTAAGCCCTGCCTAAAAAGATCCAGACTACGACAAGGGAAGGTTATAACCCCAGTGCCCCGCCTCGGATTTTTATTCTTGGGAAGGAGCACAAGTGATGTTCCTAACCATGGAGGAAATGTTTTGAAGGGGTAGACCATTACTTGTTCCCCGAAAACGACTTATTTGAGTTAAAAAACTGAGTTTGAAAACCTTTGAAGTTGTTCGGAATTCTCTAGGAAGAAACACTGATTTTGAAAAATGTTTTAGGAGAAAACTTTCTGTATAGTGAGAAGAACTTTCTGCGTTTGAGAAGAGTTTTCCGTGATGTGAGAAGAGTTTTTTTTCCTTTAAAATTTCACAAAATAGTTTCTTTTTTGAATAAAGTATGGTTTTGAAATTCTTTTTTTTTGGTTTTTGGATTTTGAAAGGAATTACAAGTTGAGGTGGATTGGATGAAATGTATTTGGGTTGAGTTGAATTGAGCTGGATGAAATGGTTTGAATGGATTGGAATTCGGTTTGGATTGAGTCGAGTTTGAATTGGAGTTGAGTTCAGGCTTGAACGTAATTGAAGTTCGGGTTGGGTCAAGGTCAACGTTTGGTCAAGAGTAAAATTTTGTCCGGTCACGTTTTTTGGTCAAGGTTTGACTTTGTGGACTTGACTTGACTTGTGTGGGCTTGGGCCGAATTTGGGTTGGTTTGGGCCGGATGGGCCATTTGGGCTTTGGGTTTTGACTTAGAATTGGACCTTGGAATTGGATTTTGGGCTGAATGGTGTTTGGCCGAAGTGGGTTTTTGGGTTTGGTTTTAGAATTTAGGCCTTGGAATTGATTTTGGGCTGAATTGGTGTTTGGGCCCGATTTGATTTTTTGGGCCTGGTTTAGAATTTAGGCCTGGAATTGGATTTTAGGCTGAATTGGTGTTTGGGATATTGATTTTTGGGCCTAATTCAAATTTTGAGCCCTATTTGGAAATCTGGGCCTGATTAGGTCTTGTGAATTGAACACAATTGGCCTTGTCTCACACTGAAGGTGAAATTGAATTTTAAACTCAATTTGTATTTGGATTTGGATTTGAATGTATTCTTTGTTATTGGGTAAAGTTTTTTAATGAAATTAAAGGTGTTTGGGATAGGCTATAAAATTGGAAGGTATTGTTCCCCACAAAGCAAATCAAATCAGCTGCTGTGGGGTACCATCAAAGGCCTTTAAAGATCTTCAAAGTTTTGGAAAGTATTGTTCCCCACAAAGCAATCAAAATAAGCTAGTTGTGGGGTACCTTCCAATACTTTGATAAAAAAAAAAAAAAGGGACCTAGGGGGCTTTCTAGGGCTATTCCTATGGTTGTTCTCTAAGAATAAGTCAAACGGCCAACGTAATAACAAATGATCATACAAGATAGTGAATTCATGAAAATCACATGGAATCTAACAAACATAACAAGCTTAACCCGGCTCCTATTTCATTTTTTCGTTATGACTTAAATCGAACCCTTAAATCATACCCTAATCTAAAATTACCAGAATGAAGGTTATTTTACATTTATTTAATCACATCAGGCCAATTAATAGGAATTCCAGCAATCAATGTCGATTCAAACCCAAATACGGTCAGAAACAAGGGGTGTTAGACCAAGGCAAAACTATACACGGAGCGAACTGATCGTTGAACAAACCAAACCATTGGAAACATTGCAAAAGGAATTTCAACACCGTTATTTTGAGTCTGCAGGGTTTCACAAGAATATGCAAGCTTGGTCCCTGTTCGCAAGTCCAAGCCAAGCTCCCTCAACTAGAATCCTTGCAAGGTACCTAGCCTGGCAAGTTCGTAACCCCACAATAGTCGATTTCGTTCCAAATAAGGAACAAGAATCCGTCATCGATTGAGGATGGATGAATGATCTAGTATCTGGAGGAGATGAAGAGAAGCGCCGGCTCATGGATTAAGTTTTTTTTTTTTGTGAGATCGAACAGAGAAAGAAGAATGGGTGAAGAACACAGAGTGAGAGGTGAATGAGGGAGAAGGTGGCTTCGAGGAGATTTAGGTTATTTTGGGTATGTGAATTTTGATGACCGGAGAATCAGGAGCAAAAGTGTGTGGGGTTGAACAAAAAAATAAATAAATAAATAGTTCGACTAGGGTTCATCCATTGACAGAGGTAGACTGGGGGTGATGAGTTGTGTTGAAGGAAGATCAGGAGTAACGGTGGTAGTCTCTCGCAATCGATCCCCGTGGTGGCGCTGATAGAGATGAGAGAGACCGATAGGGTTTATCGATTGGGAAGAAGAGTAGAAGAAGAAGATGGGAGGTGCCTGTTATCGGGCGGTTGTTCATTCCCAGAAGCACAGATTGTGTTTTGGTTTTTTGAAGACGATACCTCCGAGAGAGGATGGAGGCACAGAGCAGATGTGCTAATGTCGCTTGCTGAGCCAGCGTGAGGAGAATGAAAGAGGTGACATAGCACGTGTTCCTTGTTCATCGGTTGGTTTCTCTCAGAAGAAGAAAAAATGAGGACAAGAGGTCGATCAAATGAGGAAGAAGAGAATCATCTGGGAATGTTTTGAGTCTCGTGTTTTTTTTTGGAGATGACTGCTACTGTAGTTTTCTTTATTTCTTCTTCGTGATGGATGATCGGAGAGGATGGGGTATGAACAAGAACAGTGCCTGTATTGGTCGGCTACCGTAGTCTAGGTTATTTTTGTTGCTTCCCTTTTAGAAAAGGATGGAGAGAGCAGATATACATTAGGGTTTTCATTTGTCTTGGGCGCAGATGGAACAGGGCCTGACCGGCCGAGACCACACTCGGTTTGACCAAAATTGAGAAGAAACAATCGAAAGTTAAAGGGACAAAAAACGTCTTTGGCCCAGGTTTGAACTTGGGTTCCATGGCCTTCCTCTCTAACATGCTAACCGACTAAGCTAACTCAGAACTCAATACATAGATGGAGGAAATAAAACAAAAGCCTTAATTCTGACCGGATAACTCATCTAAAAGTGTTACCGTTTTAGAAGGAAAGTATACAATAAAAATGAGACAATAAGATTCAAAACGTGATGAGTTTAAAACCGCATTGTCGTTTGAAAATTTGTTTTAGCAAAATCGTGTTTTTATGAAATGCTTTGAAAAAGACTATAAAACGGTGGTTGCATTTTGGCATGCACGTCAATACGTGTTGACAAAGAAAGGCGACGACCCCTCTTATTGTGTTTCTTATTTTGGAATTGTTTTTATGGGGTGAGAATTTTTGGTGTCTACACAAGCCACTTGTTCAACCTCAAAGGCGGCTCAACCCGAACATGAAGGAGGTAGTTAAGAAGGAGGTCCTAAAGCTACTCGACTCCGGGATCATCTACCCCATATCCGATAGTCAATGGGTGAGCCCGACTCAGGTGGTACCAAAGAAAGGAGGGATCACGGTGGTGTCGAATGAAAAGGGTGAGCTGGTTCCCCAAAGGACAACAACCGGTTGGAGAGTATGCATCGACTACCGGAAGTTGAACACGGCTACAAGGAAAGACCACTTCCCCCTGCCTTTCATCGACCAAATGCTAGAGAGGTTAGCCGGACAAGACTTTTATTGCTTTCTTGATGGCTACTCGGGGTACTTCCAAATCCCCATAGCCCCGGAAGATCAAGAGAAGACCACATTCACATGCCCTTACGGGACATTCGCATATAGAAGAATGCCTTTCGGATTATGCAATGCTCCCGCAACATTCCAAAGGTGTATGATGGCCATCTTCTCCGACTTTATTGAAAAAAGCATGGAAGTTTTCATGGACGATTTCTCGGTCTTCGGGCTCAATTTTGACTCTTGTCTAGAGAACTTGGACGCCATTCTCTCCCGATGTGAGGAAACCAATCTAGTACTCAATTGGGAGAAATGTCACTTCATGGTGAGAGAAGGGATCGTCCTCGGGCACAAGATCTCTTCCAATGGGATTGAAGTCGACCGGGCCAAGGTCGAAGTCATAGAGAAGCTGCCACCACCTACCTCGGTTAAAGACATTAGAAGCTTTCTTGGCCATGCCGGGTTCTACAGAAGGTTCATCAAGGACTTCTCCAAAATCTCCAAACCTCTGTGTGACCTCTTAGCAAAAGATGCAAAGTTTAAATTCTCTGAAGAATGTCTAAAAGCCTTCCACACTCTCAAGGAGTGCCTCGTCTCAGCACCGATAGTGGTATCACCGGATTGGGGCCTCCCTTTTGAGGTAATGTGTGATGCAAGCGACTATGCGGTGGGAGCAGCCCTATGTCAAAGAAGGGAGAAAATTCTTAGAACTGTCTACTATGCAAGCAAAACACTCAATGATGCTCAGAAAAATTATGCCACGACTGAGAAGGAGCTCCTAGCGGTGGTCTTTGCATAGATAAGTTCCGCTCATATCTCTTGGGAGCAGGGTGATTGTTCATACCGACCACTCAGCTCTCAAGTATCTCTTCACCAAGGAAGACGCTAAACCGAGGCTCTTGAGATGGATTCTATTGCTGCAGGAATTTGAGATTGAGATTAGGGATAAACCGGGCACTCAAAACGTTGTTGCTGACCACTTGTCTCGAATGGAGACCCCGGATGATGGTACCCCTATCAATGAGCTCTTCCCGGATGAGACCGTGTTCACAATTGGAGAAACCGGTGATCCTTGGTTTGCCGACATCGCAAACTACCTGGTGAGGGGAGTAGTGCCATACGAAATGACATACCAGCAGAGGAAGAAATTCTTCGCCGACGTCAGGCATTATTTTTGGGATGACCCTTACCTATTCAAAGTCTGTGCCGATGGGATGATTAGGAGGTGCATACCCATAGATGAAGTTCAGAGCATCCTCACCCATTGCCACTCCCTTGAGGTAGGGGGCACCACGGGCCAGCCAGGACAGCAGCTAAGGTGCTCCAGTCCGGATTCTTTTGGAAAACGCTTCACAAGGACTGCCACTCCTTTGTAGCTGCTTGCGACCGGTGCCAAATGCTAGGAAACATATCCCGGAAGCACGAGATGCCACTTAATGTAATGATCGAGGTCGAACCCTTCGATTTATGGGGCATTGATTTCATGGGTCCATTCCCCTCCTCCCACTCAAATCTCTTCATCTTGGTGGCGGTGGACTATGTCACGAAATGGGTGGAAGCCATTGCATCTCCCACCAATGATGCCAAGGTGGTGACCAAGTTCCTAAAGAAAAACATCTTCACAAGGTTTGGGGTGCCTAGGGCGATTCTCAGCGATGGGGGATCTCACTTCTGTAACAAACAGTTTGAGGCGTTAATGGAAAAATACGGAGTGAGACACAAGGTATCCTTGCCTTACCACCCTCAAACAAATGGGCAAGCCGAGGTGACAAATAGGGAGCTGAAATGGATACTACAGAAGACGGTAAACTCCTCCAGGAAGGATTGGTCCTTAAGACTAGACGATGCTCTATGGGCTTACCGGACAGCATACAAGACTCCCATCGGGATGTCTCCATACCGTCTAGTCTTCGGCAAGGCTTGCCACTTACCCGTTGAGCTGGAGCACAAATCCTATTGGGCTGTGAAAGCCTTAAACTTTGATCTCAAGGGTGCCGCCGACAAGAGAAAATTTCAACTCACCGAACTGGAGGAATTCCGGGAGGAAGCCTATGAGAACAACCGCATTTACAAGGAGAAGGCCAAGAGGTGGCATGACAAGATGATCTTAAGGCGGGAGTTCCATGAGGGAGACCGGGTATTGCTCTACAATTCGAGGTTGAAGCTTTTTCCGGGTAAGCTCAAGTCACATTGGTCCGGACCATTCACCGTCACCAAGGTAACCCCATATGGTGCGATTGAGCTGAAGAATGTGAAGGGTGAGACATTTATGGTCAACGGGTCTAGGTTGAAACATTACCTAGGAGGCGATATCGAGAAGGTGGAGACACGTCCTCTCTACTTACAAGAGCCCCAGGTTTGATCTAACCCTCACAATGGTCTAGCCAAAGACCGTAAAAAGACGGGCAGCTTTCCGGGAGGCAACCCGGACAACTCTCTATCGTTCGTGTGCATCATTTGTTTGTTAATTTAGCTTTGTTTTGGTGTGTTTCTGCGTGTTTTTGCATGTTTAAGTTGGTTGTGGTTGAAAATAAGCATTTTGGGCAAGAAAACATCTCTTTTTGGGGAGCCTCTGTCAAAGACCGACCCTAGGACCGATCCTAGATGGGTCGGTCGGCTCAAAACTTTGAAAAAATTGGTCTCTGTAACACAGACCGACCCTATGGTGGGTCGGTCGGGTCGAAAAATTTGAAAAATTTCTTTCTGTTGAAGACCGACCCACCGACCGACCCTAGGTTGGGTCGGTCGGGTCGAAAAATTGAAAATTTTCTTTCTGTTGAAGACCGACCCAACGACCGACCCTAGGTTGGGTCGGTCGGGTCGAAAATTTTGAAAAAAAAAGAGAGAGAAAACGCGGCGTTTTCTTCTTTCTTTCTTCTTCCTTTCTCTCTCTTTCTTTCTTCTTCCTCGCGCACCCGACACAACCTCCATCGCCATTCCTCCTTCTCTTCTCCTCTCTCTCGCGCCCAGCCACACACCTCCAGCCCTACTTCCGACGACCGCCGCCGCCACCCCAGTCCCCTCCGACGACCGTCGCGAGCCCCAGCCGCACCGGACCCCAGCCACGACCCACACACCACACACCCAGCCCCTCTCTCCATTCGAAACCCTAAACCCCCAATCGAATTCCATTTCGATTGTAGCCCAAAATCTGTTCAATTTCAACTTCTTTTCCACATCTAAACACCTAGGTATGTGATTCTAACTCTACACTGTCATTTTGTAAATTTTTCGAGCAAGTTACACTTTGGCCTAAATTCAAATCGAACCAAACGGAGCCTTAGGTGGGAAATTGTGATTTTTGCACATTTGTGGATTTGGACTGTGTTGAATGATTAATTAGGGACTTTGTGTGGGTTTGGAGCTTAAAAATGTGTCATTTGGTGGTTCTAAGCATACATTGGTGCTTAATGTCTTAAATTGAATAATGTTTGTTTAGCATTATTCCAAGGTGTTTTAATTTATGCTAACTGCTTTGTGAATGATGCTGGATGTCTAAACACCATTGAGCCTCTATTGGTCGCATTTTGTGGGTGCAAGTTGTGTCGCCTAAATTGTGAAACCTTGATAAATTGGTAGTGTGCTTAGTGGGGAGTTTTCATTTTGATTGAAATTATTAGTGGGATACTTGGTGAGCTGCATGGTACCCTTTTGGATGAAAGTGTGGAGGTTCTTAGAACCGGGGAAAGGGAAGAAAAACAAGGGAAACCATGGCGAAATTTTTCTAGCACCGTACCATTGCTTTTGCTCTTCTTTGTGCTTCATGCTTATTCCTTGCCCAAAATGCTTAGTATTCCTCCTCTTTTTATTCTAACTTCACACCACTTGTTATTTGTTTCTTCTTTTGTTTCTCTTTTGTCTTTATTCCTTTTTGCAGAACAATGGCCCACCGAAACCGACGTGCCACTCGAAGGGCAGCCGCCAATGCCGGTCTCCTTGATGGCCGATTCCTCAATGAAGCTGCCCGGGCATGGTACAATGCCCCACGTCGAAAGGAAATCGTGCGGGAGAGGACGGTGGACCCTACACTCATTGATACACTTCAGCTTCGCGCCGTCCTCGATCCTCTCCAGTGGAGCTGTCTGCTGAGCATGGGCGGGGAATACTTCCCCAGCCAGATTTACGAATTCTACGCTAATGCCACGGTGGATCGCCATGAGCGGACGGTCTCTTCCTATGTTGGGGGGCAACCAATCGAAATCACCAAAGACACCTTCCAGCGCTTCCTTGAGGTGCCTTGGGAGGATGTGACCTACCGCTCCTGGATTACCTCCCACGAGCAGGACGACCATAGGAAGCACTACCTGGCCACTCTCCCCGTTCAGCGCCGAAAGAAGAACCAGGCGGGGACTGATGTTAGAGTCACGATGACTCTCAACATGGTCACTGATCCGGTCAAGAGAGTCTTGCTGGCACTGCTCCGCCATAACATCCATCCGCGTGACAGCAAAGATCTTAATGCGACGGACTGTTTCCTCGTCGACTACATGCTGACTCCGGACATCACTGACGAGCCGATGTCCCTCTCCGGATTGATGTTCCGGCATCTGCTCCACATCATCGCCAAGAAGGACACCCAGCACCTGGGGTTCCCCTTCTTCATTCAGCAGCAGATTGCCCGGCTGGGGCTGCCGACTGCTGGGCTTCAGGCCAGTCCTCCCATGGAGTTGATCGGGGCGCACACTATGAGGAGGTTTGGGTTCACTCAGCGCGCATAGCTGGTACAAGGAAGACGCTCAGACGGCTCAGGCGTCCTCCTCGGGTGCCTCTGCTAGTGCCGCTCCGCTCCTGCTCCTCCCTCCTCCCCCACCGACCGGCGTTGTATCCGAGGAGCGCTTTCAAGAGTACCAGCGTCAGGTGGCTGAGCACCAGCGCCTGGTTGCTGAGCAGCAGCGTCTGATGGCGGAGCAGATTCGCGCCCTTCAGGAGCAGATGGCACATGGCCACCCCCCTCCCCAGTAGTTCTTTATGCAAAATGTGGATTGTCATTATTCTTGCACTTTTTAGACTCCTTCTGATTGCTGTTTCATCTTCGTTTTTTTTTACATTCAGCACTCTAGCTTTGCAGCACTTTCTTATTTTCTTTAATGCACTTTCGGATTATATGCTTCAGGACTCATGTATGAGCCCCATTTTGCTTACTAATTATGGCCTTTTTGCGAATTCTTCGGAATTACGAGTGCGCCTCGTTTCCTTTTTGCCTTGCATTGTAGATATACACATTGAACGCAAGCGCTCCTCAAGGGTGAGTAAGGCCGCATGCAAGAGGAACTCTTGCAAATTTTTCCTAGCGCTTCAACGCCCCGGACACTCACAAGTGTGGGGGAATTTGATCCACCACTCACACCTTCTCAGGGGAGTCCTCGTTCTCTCACGCCTACACACTTACATACTGCGCTAAACTTTTGTACTCTATGTTAAGTGCTTCGAAAAGGTCTTCTGTTTGTGTTCCCTTGAGTTTTGCTTCGAACAATGCGGACATTGTCCCATTCAAGTGTGGGGGAAACGACCTTTTCTTTTTGGTGCACTACTCAATTTCCCTATACGTATCTACAGCTCCCATGTAGAAATTACATTTATAGCAAGTGTCTCCATGAATTTTTAGAATTCTTCACTGATTGTTTTTCAAAAAGATCTCTCTTGAGGAGCAATTGTTTGCGGTGCTTCCATAAACCCCTCTCTTGGTGATTTTTTATTGCTTAGGGGTTCTTTCTACCTTCTCATCTAGGGATTGCTAAGGGGTGCTTCCTTGTGAAAAATATTTATATAGGAACTTGAGAGACACCATAGGTAACCAACAAATGAGAGTTGAGTGTTCATTAAAGTAAGGCAAAATGCCAAACCATCTCTCCTCATCTCTTGTTGCAAAAGTGAATCAAATGCAAATCTCTATTTTTCCTTTTGTTTTTCCTCAATGCCCATTCTTGAGAGAAGTTGGCCATGGTAAAAGTTCTCCAAGTTCCAAAAATCTCTAAGAACTTGGAAGCACTCTAGATCATACCCCAAAACTCTATATTTTTTATTTACCCTAAGCACACCCATGTCACCACGAGAAGGTCGGTTGCACTCCTCTTGAGATGTTTCACAAATTTTGCTCACTTGAATTCAAGAGTTCATTTAACACTTGCTTGCTTTAAATATTCCTTTTTACTGTGGGTTCCTAGCAAATTTTTGCTTGAGGACAAGCAAATAGATAAGTGTGGGGGAGTTGATAAGTGGTGAAATAATGATGTTTCAATGCCTCTACACACCTTCATTTCATTTGGTGTATAGCCTATTTCACCACTTAATAGAGTGTTTTTGTGATTAATAGTGAACTTATACAGTTTGATCTTTTGATAGGTAAAAGCTCACCTTGAGCATACTTTTGACCCATTTTAGAGCTAGTGGCATGCACCAACAGCTTCCCCATCCTTCAAGCTTTCCAACGCCGCAAACGGGGAGCAATTCCGAGCCGTAACGAAGATTCTAGGCCCCGCGCAAGTTAGAGAAAAGTTTTCTGCAGTCGACCGACCCATGGACCGACCCACACTGGGTCGGTCGGAAGCTCCTGGAGCAGAAATTTGTCTCTGCATCGGACCGACCCATTGGACCGACCCACACTGGGTCGGTCGGAACTTAAAAATGGTCACGTGCCTCGTCTCCAGAAGGCCGACCGACCCGCGGGACCCCACGGTGGGTCGGTCGGACGCGGAAATTTCTCTACTAATGCCAATTTTGAGGCTTTTTCACTATCTTACACTTCTACACACCAAAAGACCTAAACAAGGAGAGAGAGAGACGATTTTGAGGGAGAAAAGAAGAAGAAGAAGAGAAGAGAAGGAAGAAGAAGAAGAGAGCTCACCTTCTCCAAGCTCAACCACCTTCATTAATGGCTTTTTCTCTCTCTCTCTCTCTTTTATGTATCTTTATGGCTGAGTAGAACTATTTAGCACTTGGGATGGGGATTTGAACTTGAATCCCTCAACTAGCTTGTAAACCCTTGCTTCATTAATTATGATTGTTTTCTCTCTCTTGCTCATTTAATGCTTTAACTTGATCAATTATGGCATTTATGGTGATTCCCAACAACACAAGACTTTGAGTTGGGGGTTGTGACCTAGAAGAGAGAGGAACCCTAGATTGTGCTAACTTGATTAGTTGGTGAAATTTGGGGCTATTTATGTGGACTTGTAATAATGTATCTAGTGATTTGAACTCCTCTGATTTGAGAGTTGAGAGTATCTAGGTAAGAGTTGGCTCTTCATGATTTGGAAGGTCATTACAATAGTCCAAATAGACAATTTGAGTGAATTGGGTTTATGAGTGAAGTTGGGGTGTATTTAGGTGAGAATAACCATCCTAGGGTGCTTTCCATCCAAACCCTTAACAACCAATTTTAGTTCCCTTAGTTAAGTTGCAGTTTTCCTTGAACAAAATCATTAAGCTTGCCGCCGGCTAAACCCCCCTTTACTCATTTATTATTCCGTTACGAATACCGAAACTAGGGAAATAGATAATCAATTTCCTGGTGGAACGACACTCGGTATCTACTACTTCGATTGGGTCCACTTGCCCATATTTTGTGATATTGATCTGCATATACATATATTTCCTCTCACAACCAACCCCACCTGCATCTCCCGTAAAATCAACAACACCACCACAACAACCTCAACCCAAAACCCGCAAGCGAAAAGCCCAAACCTCTACTCGACCCACAGCCAAACGGATTCTCCGTTCATCTGTCAAGGCGCAACCAGTCTCCTCTGGTTCCGGCGAATCGTCTCCAGTTCAAAAATTGCCCATGGCTAGTCATAATGCTTCTACTGGCGCCACATCCTCCAAAGACCAGAAACCACCAAAGCCACACCGGAGATGTGCGAAGATAGACCCTTTCAACCAACGCTACATGCTCGGAGACCCTGCCTCCGAACGGAATATCGTCAGGGGTAAGTTCCTCGACTTTTCTTGGGCTCTATCTTCAAACCTAGGGGAGTTAGTAACCATGCTAGAGGTTCAGGGGTGGAAACACCTCTTCTGTGAGATAACGGAGTGGTATCCCCAAGAGTCTGTCGATTTCTTTCAAAATCTTGTTATCAGAAACGGTGCTGCACAGCCTTTTGTTAATTCCACCCCAATCTTCTTCAATCTTGAAAAACTGTCCCAAATCCTTGGAGTCCCTGCTACTGGCCTGTCCTTCTATGAGAAAGGAGTCCTTCCTGAAATCCCCGGGGTCCCACAAAATAAAATCTATCGCTTTTTCTCCTCCAACAAAAAGATTGGCTCACCCATACCCCGTGGTGATCTCTCCATTTTACACCAACTCCTACACATTCTGGTCATCAAAAACATTGTCCCACAAAAAGAAGGAAATCTCATGGTCAACTGCTTGGACCTCACCATAATGTACTGCATAATCAACCGTCATTCCATTAATCTGGCCCACATCATTCTCCATCACCTAGCCCAGTCTGTCGATACCCCGAAACACTCCCTGGGGTATGTGTTCTGGCTGCCTCGAATTCTCAAATTCTTTCAGGTACCCCTGGCGACATCGACGCCAGAGTCCATCGAAGAGGCAGACACTATCAATGCGGTATCTGAATCGGCTGACATCCATCGACAAATCAAACCTGCTGCCCCCACCATCAACTCCAACGATGACGGGAACATCCACTTCTCAAGAGGCAGTCCCTCAAGCTACACTCCTACCCCTTCTGGAGAAAGTGGAGCGACTCCTTGCGCAAGCAGCATAGCTGATTCAGGGGCAAACGTGGATGATGGACAGACTCGCTGGGATAGAGACGACTGTGGCGGCCTTGCAAGAGCAACTCCTTGACATCCAATCCACCTGACTCCAACCCCTTAGCCATGACGTGTGTGTGTAGTGTTAGGACTTAGGTTGTTTTTAAGTTCTAAACACTTTTTTGCTGGTTTGTGTGTGAATATTTTGACTAACTCTGTGTGACTGTGGGCTTCCCTCTGATGAAAGCAAAAGGGGGAAGCGGTGAATCCCGTCTGGTGTACGGGTGATTCTGTTGCTGTTTTAAACTGCTTTTGGATTTGCGCTGCTGGACCGTGTGGTCTAGTATCTTAACTGCTTTATATACTATGCTATATCCTGCCTATTACACTGCCTATTTAATATTTGCTTGCCTGGAGTCCCTCTACGATCAAGGGGGAACCTAAATGGAGTCTTTGAACTCAATTACTACTGCTGCTATTAAGGGGGAACTTCGACAGGGTCGGTTCCCCTAGTCCTTTGTGTTTATATTTCAGGATTGACTCCATCGGGATTCACGGAGGTTTGCTATCATCAGCAACAAGGGGAAACGTTGGGACATCGGAGTGTTGCATAGATAGCCTATCACCTCGACAAAGTCAATCATCCCTAGACAGACACAAAGAGTGAGCCGCTTCAATAGAGTCCACATAACTAAAAGACTTCACAGACTCCTGTGCTGTTGCGAATAATAAGGGGTCAACTCGGGAATGCCTTAATCGCCACAACGGTCATGAAGTCTTCCCTCAACATCCGAAGATCGCGGCCCAAGTAATGGGACTACTCAAAGCCGTTGGAATTGCCCACTAAGTTAGTTCCGGTATTTTCGGAACTAACTCCTTCGACCTACCGTTGTATTAAGAGTATAAATAAGATGTGTAATAGTCAGTTTGAGGTGTGCTTTTATTGAGGATTTTTTAGAGATTAGAGAGAGAAAGAGAATCGCTTTGTAAGCCAGAAAGAGAGAGAATACATACCAAGTT
The DNA here is from genome assembly GCA_023374045.1 of Limonium bicolor. Lineage (NCBI taxonomy): Eukaryota > Viridiplantae > Streptophyta > Magnoliopsida > Caryophyllales > Plumbaginaceae > Limonium > Limonium bicolor. The sequence goes on from CM041780.1 coordinate 124,429,314, forward strand.
AGTTTACGCTTTTAGATAGACTCTGCCTAGGAAGATCCTAGTTTCACTACGCTTACCATTGATCTGATTAGAAAGTGTGTTGGGTGAGTGAGTGAAAAACCGCTAAGTAGATCCTTTCTACTTAGTGGACATTTGTAAGTTGTTTTATTTGACCAGGAAATGAAATAGCTTATTTGTGTATCTTGCTGAGTCCCACAGAGTCCTTCTCCCTTTTCATCGCTTCGCTTCAATTACCTCAAAAGTCTTCCACCCTTAGATTAATCAATTCGATTGAGTGCCTCTACATCACAGAGTGCTTCTCACTTACGAAGGCTGATTGAGTCAAACCAACTCTTAGACTCACACCTTTGGTTGGTTTGAGTTAGCCACCCGATCCTACAGATAGGCTCTAAGAACAAGCTTACTAGATCAAACTTTCTCGAACTCAGAAACTGTCTTTTGTGACTTCTTCACCTTCCCTTGCACTTTCCTTTGACCCTAGGCTCTCTTGGTGATTGTAAAAGGACTTGGGAATGTCCAGAGAGTAAGAGTGAGTGTTAGGGGTCGTGGCTCATGGTTTATATAGGGAAGATATGGAGTAGACAAGCCTTAGAGTGCTATACATCATTTCTGGCCAGATTTGTTTCTTTGCAATGATGCTTGTTTAGACAGCATTATAGTGCTCCATTAATTCCTCCACTTGAATACATTATTAGTCCAACATCAGGGCCTTTAGAAGATGCTCAATCCAATTCATAAACTAGCTAAAGTAGGCAGAACATGAGGTGGAAAACAAAAGAAGGGAATTTGTGCTTTATGAAAAGTTGTAATGGCACAAGTGGCTGGCTACTTGATTGCCTTGCTGCTACTTTCTCCTCTTATATTTTATGTAATGGGCATGTTCTATGTCTGCTAATGGAGGTTACCTAACATGTAAGGGACCCAAAGGTGCTAAAGAAAAGAAATTAAATAAGCTAAAGACTTGATGTGTTGGAAAGTAGTGCTGGAATGGTGGGAGAGGTGGGTATGGACGAATTTTGTATGCCATTTACCTCTCTTTTTTTTGCTTTGTCAACACATGTAACTTGGTAGATTGATGTGGTAACTAAGGTAGGTAATTACCATGAAGATATAATGGGTAAAAACTACAAATTGGAATCATATAAAACAACCTTTCCTAGGTAACTTTCTTCGGTAAATTTCCAAGTTACCTTGCCAAGAGATTTCACCTTCTATACTACTACCATCTCATGGGTAATATTTAGGACTTCTAATAGCCTTAAATAATATAAGACAATCTAGCTTAATTCACCTTAAAGAGTGCTTTAAGGGTTAATAAGTTAATACCTCTTTTTAGTGTCAAAAATGACGAGGTAAAAAAACGGATTTTTACTGAGGTAAGTTCTTGGCCAAAACTTGAGCTTTTGTGAGGGCTATAATTCTAAGGAGTGAATATCTATTTACTAGACCATTAATGCCTAGTAAAAGTCAAGGTTATACTAAAAAAAATTCTAAGGAATGATTAACTTTTTACTAAGCCGTTAATGCCTAGTAAAATCTCCTCGTAAAAACTTTCATAACTTTGGGGTATTTCATTCACCCCCCCCTTAAAAACAAACTTCACCCTCGAAGTTACCCTAGGTACTCTAGTTTAATTTTAAACCTCTACTTGTTCTAGGAAGAAAAGGTATCACACAATTCTAGAACTTTTAAGCAATCACCCAGTAGGACATACCTGATTTGTTCCATGTCCCTGCAGGTTAGTCACAGATATCACAGTAGTTAAAGTGACGATCCTAACATACGTCTCAGTTTCCCCATCCTAGGTACATTTTAGATCCTAGTTTCTTTTTAATCAGAGCGTCCTTGCTCTGATACCACTATGTAATGCCCCATTTTCTACCAACTATTATCACGTGGTGTGATAGACAGAGTGCACAAATAAAACGCGGAAGCAAATAAAAGTCTTACAAGAGCGTTACCACCACACTCACAACCTCTGTGAGTGCCTAGGCTTATTACAACAATCCAAACCCAAAATAAAAGTCTGAATAATAAACATTCTTGAAAACCTTAAACAAACTAGGTGGAAGTCTCTAATCCCCAAGTCTTCCCCACACTCTCGTGCAGCTCCAAAGCTCCACTAGTATTCTTCATCTGCGGTCATTTGGAAACAACATAAAGAAGGGACCGCAGGGCAAAGCCATAAAACGTAGCAAAACGCTGAGTAAATCCAAGACAAGATAAAGAAAATAGGATATCAAAGTAGTTATAGATACATCATCAACTCAAGCATTTAACAACTGCAAAATAAGTTCAGAACGTAAAGAGTTCATAAATCACCTTGTGGTAACAAGACCACTGTTAATCTTTTCTCACCATTTAATTCATAACGTGGGACAAATCCCGATCATTAAGGTGATCCAACCTATCCTTCCACCACGTAAGACTCTAAAAGATGTGCACACCCCCTGTAGTACCTTTAAACTATAGAGTAGAAATCCTGACGCAAACTCAAGGAGCCGCGGCGTACCAAGAGTTAAAACGGGCAAACGTACCCATTCATCATATATATATCTATAAAACCAAGTTTGAATAAGTCAAGTATCCAATAATACTTTTCCACAAATGAAAAATAAATCAATTCAACCACCAAGTTCTTAAATAAAGAACACAAACAAGCACAAGGCTTAAATCACTTTCACCACTTAGAAGATCCACTTAGTACAAAGGTAAAGTTTTATCAAAACACCAAGGTACTTTCAATAAGTATCATCCAAGAATCACTTCAACTCATATACTTAAGATTAAAACAACCAAAATATAAGTTACAAGTTGGGCCATAGTCATAAGACCACAAAACATATTTGTCACCATAAAAAGCTTAGAACTCATTTCGACTTCTTAAAGACGTGGACCAATTAGCTAACCAAATGACTTCTAAAAATAAAGCGAATAGGTGCAATAGATTGAGTGTTCAAATCAGTAGATATTGATATGTAATAATAGAAATTTGGATGTGTAAAACTCCCTAAACTCATGTTACAAGTTAGGGTATCACAAATTATTTTTCCACCTTTAAAGCTAGTTGGTTTAAATACTCAGTTCGACATCTTAAAGTGTAACAAATTTAACTATCCAAATGATGTCGAAAAATAGAGCGAATAGGTTCATTGGATAGAGGATTCAAATCAGTAGAGATTGATATGTATTAATAGAAAAATGAATGAGCATAACCTTCTAAATCCTTCTCACAAGTTAGGGGATCTTAATGCACGTTTTTCCCCCTTAGGTCTAACTTTCACCAAGATTTAGGGTACCTACTGTAGACACCAAAAATTCTCACCCTTTTTTATTTTGAAACAAAAAATACGAAAATAAAGTCACTTCTAGAAACGAGGCGGTTGTCCCCGCTTTCAACCAAAGGAATTTCCTTTTCCCGGCTTTTAAATCTCACATTCCTATGGGAAAGGGAGCACGAGCCTTTTATCGTAATCCGTTTTAACCTACTTCATTTCGTATACATATTTTGTTGCTTTTTAAAACATTTCACGGTTTTGTTATTACCTTGTATTATTTTACGTGTTCGATCGATTTATACTTTTATTATTATTTGTTGTTTTTTTTTACTTTTCCGTTCTATCGTCACTATTTTTTATTTTGTGTGTCCCTTTACTACCATTATTTTCTATTTACTTTGAGTTTTTATCTTCATTACGAGCATTAATTTTCATTATTTCATGTGCATATGCTTTTCTTTTATTTTATATCTCTTTACGTTTTTGAATCTTTTTTTATTTGTATTCCACACTTTCATATCATTAGATTAATCATCTCATTTTATTGTATATATTTCCTTCTGGATTTGACGCGTTTTAGAGGAGTTATCCAGTCGAATTTAGAGCTCTTGTCTTATTTCCCTCATGTGTATACTGAAATTCAACCCAGCATAACTGGTTAAGACCCTTACTGTACAACCCATCAGTCTACGGTTCGATTCCTAGCGCGAATGGAAGACATTTCCCTTGTTTTGCCCCGGCTCGTAACATAACACTTGCCTTATTTCCTCGCATCTATATACCGAATGCGGTTATAGCTCGGTTGGTCAGGGTATTCAGGGAGGAAGCTGATGGTACCGAGTTCGAGTCTGGGTGGGAGCATCCCTCACCTTTTATTTTTTGTTTGCCACATGCATAGACCAGGCCCAGCCCCTTCTCAATTGGACCCGTTTTTTACCCCAAGACCTTAGAAAAGCCCATGTTTACAAAAGAAGCCCTAGATTAACATCTGGTGGCATCTCTCCATTATAAAAAACATTCTCAAAAACCCTACTGTACAGACGATCGGAATCAGACACAGATCCCCAAAATTCTCATTTTGAAAGAATAGAAACGTCTTGCATTTTCTTCTGTCTTTTACCTCTCGAACTCGACTGTCTCTTATCGCCCTCTTCCACCGGGAAGCTCATCTTCCTTCTTAAACCCTTCTTCCGACAACGCGTATCCCACCGGAATCCGGTTGTAGCCAGTCACTCCACCGTCGACAGCGTAAGTTGGTTTCATCACCCTTGCTCTCAAGATCTCTCTAATGTAGCAATCTTCGCTTTTGTTCTTCTCGTCTCCACGTTTCAAACTCATTTTGCCCAAGGGCTCAGCCCGATGACGGCAAAGGGTTAGGGTTCAGTCGAGAAAATCTTTTTCCGACGCGAAACCCGTCTCCATTTCTCACTACACTCTTCTCCTTCTCCATTTGGTAAACCCAGAAACAGGCCTCGAACCGTTTGTTTCGTAGGTCCCTGGTTTCAGAGGGTTAAACACTTACGTTCCATCTCAAATTCATTCCTGTTTTTTTGTTGTTGTCCCTTCGTTTTTTTTTGGATTTCTACATACGTTTGATCGTCGGGGATGAATGTAGTTTCGGTAATCGTCCCGACTATAACTTTCATCCACCCTCGGCTGGCGGTTCTTCATTCCCGTACGTACTTTTCGTATCTTCTAACCTTTTCGGTGGTATCATTTCGCGTCTCTTGTATCTGTATTCCGTGTGTGTATGGCTCCCTATTTCTGTTTGACCTCAGTGTTTGTTTATCCATCGGCCTGAGTCGTTCCCTTATTTTTGTTTCATCGTTTTGTATGCAGTTATATCTTAAGCCAGTATAATCTCTCTCTGTTTCCGTTTCTTCGGTTTGTCCTTTCTATCGAGCTCCGTTGTATCTCACCACTGGTCATATGCTTAATATCATGTATCTGCATATTTGGTGGTTTTGATATCTCCGTAACCTCAGACTGGATCATTCCAGTCCCGATTCACTGCTTTTCGTTTTGTATACTGCTTCTAGTCATACCGAGTACCACTGTTTTCTATTACTGTACACTTCCAGAGCGAGTCTCACCCCTATTGCTCTTAGTCGACTTGGTGGTTTACCCACGAATCTCCTCCTTTGTTCTTGGCCTAAGTTTCAAATGAGACTCGAAACCTTTCACTTCGTATAGCCATTGAGTGTCTGTTTTTTTCTGATGAAGATTTTAGTCTCACCATCTTGAGTGTTCGACAAAGGGTACAGTTTAATTCCGTGAAACTTGTCTCGTTTTCCTTGCTAACCTGTTGAACTAATGTTGTTTTATCTCTGATGTTATGAGATTTGCAGGAATTGTAGATACTCTTCCTTCGGTATTAATTCTGGTTTCCTATAATTACTCTTCATATGTTGTGTGGGTGCTCTATATCTTGGTCATATCTACTGATGGTTACAAGTTGTTTGAGTTTGTTTCGTTTTAGTTCTAGAAATATATGCTCGGTGTGTAAAGTTCGATAGAAACCCCAGAATTTGCTTTGTTTGTCTGGAAATCGGTGAGTTTAAACAATGGTAGCCTCTGACCTGTTACACTATGTGTTGTAGTTTAGTTGTTAGTTCTGTATAAATCCAAATTCATCTCACTGATTGCTGGCAATCCATTAAGGAATAGCGCTCCATCATTGAAATACCCCAAACCTTAATATATTGTTTAACACTTAAATATGGTGTATTAAGACTAAAAAGAGTCTTAGAACATTAGTAAACAAATTTAAACAAAAGGAAACACAAAATGTGCTTTAAAGTCAATAAGAGCCAAAATGTGCTCTAAGCTTGGGATAAACTTGGTTAAGACCTAATGAACTTACCAAGACCTCATTTATACACTAATGAACATATTAAATCAATTACCAAAGAAAACCAAGCTTGAAAACAAGTTTAAACACAAAATGTGCTTTAAGGAGTCTTAAAGCACATTTTTGAAAAATTGTCTTGTAAATGAGTTTGAATGGCTAAATGTCCATCATTACTCTTAAACATATATGTGTACTATATAATATCACATTTGGGTGTCTATATTAGTGGGAAATCAAAAATTTCACTTCTATGTGCCTTGTTTTATGAATAGTAACTTTTATAAGCTATTTTGTAACATATGTTTGTATAAGTAATTAAATTGACAAACAAAGACTATATTACCCTCATTATAATTAGGGGGCCGGTTTTCTAAGGCTTGGTGACTCACCACCCTCTTGTTAATTTGTTAAGTAAATAATGATGACTAAGAAAGTACTATTTGCTTTTAAACTACAAACTTCTAAAGTAAAACCAATCTTCATTCTCTCATTCCTTTCCTTGCTCACACGGTTCCCACCTCTCTTCTTCCTTCTTCTTGCTGTTCTCTCACGGTAAATACTACTACTCCATTGAAACTCCCACTTTGACCTCTTGTAAAACTTGCTCACTTGTCCAAATCAAAAACAAACACCACCAATCTCTTCCTCTCATCAAGCTCTTCATTCCTATCTTTTCAAAAGTCCAAGACAACCATTTCGGTGCATGGAGTTTCTCCATTGAAGGAGCTGAGCTTGTATTTTTACATATTGTTACTCTCCTTGACTCCTAGGTAAGGAATCTCAAACAAAATCAAGTTTTCCTCTTGTTTTTGTCATGTCCGAAAATACATAGTGAAGGAGCTTTTTATGTGACTTTGTTCTAGCTTCATTCCAACTCTTCATGGACTAGGTGGAGTCCTCTCTTGCTAGATATTCAAACTCTCTTCAAAGAGCAAGGTAAAACAACTACATTTGTTTTTTGAAACAATGTAAAACTAGGGTTTACAATGAGATGGAGCTTATAGCTTGAATACTCATTACAATGTTTGTATATTGTTTAGAACTTGTCAAGAATCAAGTACTCTATTGGTTTTCTAAAGGAAACAAGAGAAGTTAGTTTGCAAAAGAGGTAAATCTACTAACCTAATGTTGCTTAATGCCTTAGGAGAAATGAGCTTATAAATGCTTATTAAAACTACCTAAAGAGCCAATGGTGAATGACTTAGTAAAGTGTTCTCAAGAGCTTAGTAAAAGGCATATGTGTTGTTGAGTGTATTTGCAGGTTAAAGGCAAATATATTGTGGAATTTAGTGTTTATGATTTGTGCATTTTAAGGGCCTAAGAGCCATGTCATTTAAGGGCTAAGTGCCATGCAATTTAAATTGCACTATATTGTGATGTAGTGCCTTGTGAGTGAAGTTTGTGTATATAAGTACTTGATGGATTTTAGTGATCTTGGTTGTTTGTTGGTAAAAACAAGGTGTTTTGGATTAGTAATGTTCTAGGAGAACCTATGTCAAAATTTGGGTAACAAATGTGAAGTTCTAAGTGTTAAAATGGATTTGATAAGTTAAGGAGTATTTAAAATGGTTAAGTGTTGTTCTTGTGTAGGAAACATGCATTAAGGTGATTTGGGGATGTAAACAAGGACTTAGGCATGAGCTTGAGATTGTGGTATGTACCAAAGTCATTTGGGACTTATTAAAGACTTAGGCAAACTTGGTAGATAAGGAGAAAGTGTGAACTTGGAAAAAGAACTTCAAGAGTGACATAAGGAGTGGTTGTGAGAAATAATGCTTAAGAGATGGTGTTAAGATAAGGAGAAAACATTTTGGGATAGTAGTTATCATAGGAGAGAACACCATTTAGAAACCTAGTGTAAAATGTTGTAAGTGTTAGGAATTTTGTGAAGAGATAAGTAAAGGTTTAAGGAATTAGAAAAGAGTTTGTGAGTGTTTTAAGGATGGGTTAAGTTGTGTTTGAAGTGCCCAAATGAGGTTAGGGGTACTAGGTTATATGGGGAGAAGTTTGGAGTTGAATGTGAAAAGGAAAATAAGGATTTGGGGCAGACCGGACTTGCGACCGGACTTGCAAGCCCGGTCGGGCCCTGTTACACTACCGAGAAATGTTTCTGGAATCGACCGGACTTGGGGGACCGGACCTACAAGTTCGGTCGGGCTTGTTTTGTGAGAGGGAAAATGTTTCTGGAATGGACCGGACATAGGACCGGACTTACAAGTCCGGTCGGAGTAGAAAATTTTGTACGGATTGAGTTACTGGAATCGACCGGACATGGGACCGGACCTGACAAGTCCGGTCGGGCTGAATTTCCGAAGGGGAGAAACTCTCTGGAATCGACCGGACATGGACAAGTCCGGTCGGCAAGTCCGGTCGGACCAAAACTTGTAAAAAAAAAAAAAAAAAAAAAAAAAAACAGAAAAGAATGTGTCTTATGTAGTTACCCTAGGGTGTATAATGAAGGTAACCTAGGGTAAGATAGACATTAAAACATGTCACACAATTATGTTAAACACTTAGTAAATTTGGAGGTTAAGTAAGTTAATTAACCGACATTCTTGAATATTGTATAGGAGTGACTTACGGAGGGAACCAAACGAGCAAGGACCAAGGTATGGTTTTCTTGCAGTCTGTTGCCTAGCGGTTTACACCGGTTTGTGTGTTGTATGTTTTTCTGTGTGTTTACAACGTTATAAGATTAAACATGTAATGAGTTTACAGTTGTTCATATTATTGTGTGATGTGTTGTTGTGACTCATTTCCCCTTGTGTGTCTAACATGACTTACCACCTATTGTGCGTGGGTTTTAAGTTCCACTATGAACTTCTAACTAGTGTTAACTGGGAAGTGAGGAATCCGGTTATCCGGTCATGCATGTAAGTTAAGAGTAGATATCTGAATCAGATTCGACTCTTATGTTGTTAAGATTGTTCACCTTAATTTGGCGTTCGATCTCCCGCTAGCTTCTTCCAAAGCTTACCTATTCTGACTTATGCTCGGTTTAGTGGGAACCTGTGTTTGTGTGGTGTGTTCGGGTCACTAAATCCGAACCATCTGTGACTTAAGTTACTCGTTCGTCTAACAGAACGGTAATGAGTGTGTTTAACGAGCTTGACATGAGAGTGAATCACTCTCTAGGCTCTTATGTTATTGACCCTTGTGGTTTGTTATCGTGGAGTGAAAATCCACTGTGTATGTGTTGTTGAGCTATGCACCATTGATGCCATGCTCCATGTTATGTTATGTTATGTATATAATTGAATGCCATGTTATAATGACAAGTAGCTGCGCGTATCCCGGTAGCCGATGGGCTGCGCGTTAGCCATACCAGCCAAGGGTTGCTGACCCCCTCGGGGGATCCATATTTCTTATACTGCAGGATGAGGATCGAAGAAGCGGAGTGGCTTTAGATCCTAAGATGTAATCCCTTTGTATACTTTGGATTTGGCCCGGGATGCGTCTGTGCTCCTGTGGCGTTATGTATTATTGGGTTGTTGCAGTTACAGTGATGTATACAGTGAAGGATGTATGTAGTACTCGGTATTGTATATAATGTATTTATGGTTTAGTTTTATGCTCGGAGTCTGATCATCAGACCGGTACAATTGTATTTATTCTGCCTTGTCAACCACGTGGGTGGTTGACGGCGTTGTAGCACCGAAGCGTTAGTTACTGTTTAGTTGATTAATCCGCTGCGATTTCATTTAGTATCATGTGCGTATTAGGGGTGTTACAATCATATCTGTACAGTTGGGTCTAATAATGTTGGAGATAGCATGTTTCACCTTAGGTTATGTCTCTTGTATAACTGGAAAATCAGTTCAATGGTTTTCAGCCAACAAAAGAAAGGAATCTCAGTTAGGCTTTGATCTAGCTCCCGTTCGTTCAAAAGAATTCTAAATGACCACCTAGATACTGTCTGATGCCTTGTCCAAATAGGGTTCATTGTCAAGAAGTTCAACGCATGACCATTTATATATTCTGATATGCTTCGGATCACCAGTATCGATTTTGTTAAGCAATGAGCATGAATAGATTTTGAAATTGGATTAGCAGTTCAAGTTTAGGATTGATTACTCCTCAGGTCCCTAATGGATTAACTCTTTCTGTTTAAGCAGTATCCACAACTTTCATGATCTTGTAATTCAATCTTAGCTTGCTCCTTTTCCTCTCGTTTATGGCCCGTGTTTCTCTTGTGTTTGTTGTTCTGTGTATACATATTCACTCTTTGCATTCGATTTCCTCCTAAAATTTCATTCCATTGTCTGACTTTGATAATCTCTTACTAAGCCTTAGTTACTATGTCCTTAGGCCCAAGCCTTAGGATAGTGGGGTCCCCCTAGCCTGATAGACCATTGGCCTATCTCATGGTGGTGACATCCTAAACCTCAAAACACACATTTATTTATAAGCAAATAATGATCCACTTAGGATAGAGGGTGTTCCCCTCGCCTGATAGACCATTGGCCTTCTCATGGTGGTAACACCCTAAGCCCTAAAATGTACCTAATATATGTATATATGTAATTAAAATCTCACTTCTGTTTCAGACGTTCAACTCCTTAATTCAAATACTGACACTAATCTTTTCATTTGCTCGCCCTCCATCCTCAAATTCAAAAATTGTCTCTCATTTCTATAACCATTTTGTAAATACAAATCTTTTTTTTTAGTAATAACTCATTTCCATCTGATTGCTTTTGTTTCTCAAAGATTAGAAAAAAAAACCAAATCAGCGCAAGCCCAAACCGGCTCAAAGTCCAAACGACCCAAAGCCCAAACTGGCCCATAGCCCAATCCATGTGTGGCCTAACTCAGAAAATAAATCAAAACCCCTTTCAGCCCACAATCGGCCCAACCTACAATCATTTCAAGCCCACAATCATTTCAAACCCACAATCGGCCCAAATACTCAGCCCGGCCCAAAACCAATCCTGGGCCAAATCCAATCTCAGCCCATGTCTAACCTCGCCCATGTCTGACCCTGGCCTAAGTCCAATCTCAATCCAATATCCAATCAAACCCAATACCTCCAAACCCAGGCCCATCCCATAACTCGGCCCATCTCACCACCAGGCCCACCTCCAAACTCGGCCCAATTTCATCAAATCCGCCTGAGACCTCAAAAAACTCAAAGTCCACAAGAAAGCCCAAAACCATAAAGACCCATGTCTCAAACAAGGCCCAAGTCCAAAATAGACCCAGTCCACAAAATCAAGCAAGCCTAAGTCCACAAAAATCAAGCATAAGTCCACAAAACAAGTTAAGTCCACAAGAATCAAACCTTGACCCGAAGGTTGACCTTTGACCTGAAAATTGACCTTTGACCCAAACCACACTTGGTCCAAAGCCCATGACCCAAACCCAATCTTGGTCCAAACCACACTTGGCCCAAAGCCCATGACCCAAACCAATCTTGGCCCAAACCACACTCGGCCCAAAACCCATGGCCCAAACTACTCTCGATCAACAACAGACCAGGTAACCCCTATCCTAACAATTTCAATCAGAATAATTGGAGGAACAATCAACAACCTCCATGGAGGGGTAATGATCAGTCTATAGGTAATTTTGGGTTCAATCAAAATAGACCACCTTACTTTAGACAGCAGGAGCAATCCCAAAATTCTCAAGGAGGCAGTGGTAAAATTGAGAATATGCTGGCAGAATCCTTAAACAAGGCCAAACTACAAACTCCAGGATTGCCGAAATAGAAGCTAAACTTTCTGAACAAGCCGCTAAAAACGCTGATCAAGCTTCTATCAACCTGAGCCTAGAGAGGCAAATGAGTCAAATTTCACAACAGCTGGCACAGCGACCGACGGGTCACTTCCCAGTCAGCCTGACCCTAACCCAAGGGAGCATGCAAAAGCAGTAACTCTGAGAAGCGGCAAGGAACTAGTTTCTGATGTTCCAGAAGTTGAAGAAGATTTTAATAAGCCAGCTGAATCTCAACCTGAAGTGGAGGAAACAACAAATCCCAAGGAGAAGGAGTCTCCTGAATCTCTCACTATTAAACCTTCTCAACTCTCTTATAATCCTCCTATTCCATTCCCTAACAGACTAAAGAAAAGAACATGGACGAGCAATATGGAAATTTCTTAATATCTTTAAGAAATTAACTATTAATATCCCTTTTTCTGATGCTTTGTCTCAAATGCCTATGTATGCTAAATTTATGAAGGATATTTTGTCTAACAGGCGTTCTTTGCTAGAGTCTGACACAGTCAAGTTGACAGAAAGAGTATCTGCAGTTCTCCTGAAGAACTGCCACCCAAGTTAGGAGATCCGGGTCTTCCCATCATTCCATGCGCTATCGAGAAGGTGATTGCGGTAACGGTTTATGTGATTTAGGAGCAAGTATTAATTTGATGCCTTTATCTATTTCAAGAAATTAGGTGTAGGTCAATGTGCTCCCACATCTGTTCAGTTACAACTAGCAGACCGTTCCATAATTTATCCTAAAGGAAAAGTTGAGGACCTGGTAGTTTCTATTGATAAATTTATTTTCCCTGCTGATTTTATCATCATTGATATGGAGGAAGATACAGATGTACCACTAATTTTGGGCAGACCGTTTATGAGAACTGCCCGCACTCTCATTGATGTGGAAGGAGGGAAGATTATTCTAAGATTTCATGATGAGCAGGTTGTTTTCGACATGACACGCAACATGAAGCGTCCTGCCACTGTTCAATCCTGCTTTGCTATAGATATTATTGACTCTTTAGTGCAGGAAACTATTTTAAGCAGAGAAGAAGAGGAAATCCTGGAAAGATGTCTTATGGCATCTTGTGAAGCTGATGATGAGGATCCAGATATGGCCCTCATGGCTGAGGAGTTAAACAAAAGGCGGCCACACTTCCACAAGTACCAGCAGCAATTTGAGAAAGTCGAGCGAAGTGCTGACCGGCCAAGACCATCTATTGAAAAACCTCCTACAGTGGAGATGAAACCTCTTCCCTCTCATTTGAAATATTCTTTTCTTAATGAACCATCGGAATTACCTGTTATAATCTCTTCTGACTTGACAGGAACTCAAGAGAAGCAACTACTGGAGGTGTTGCGCAATCACACATCAGCTATTGGTTGGTCTATAGCAGATATTAAGGGAATCAGCCCTCAGTTGTGTTCTCACCGAATCTATATGGAAGATAACTACCGACCATTGGCTCAGCCTCAGCGACGTCTTAACCCAGTCCTAAAAGAGGTAGTTAAGAAAGAGGTAATCAAACTACTCGATGCAGGCATTATTTACCCTATTTCAGATAGTAAATGGGTAAGTCCAGTTCAGGTAGTACCAAAGAAAGGAGGAATACTGTGGTTCCTAATGAAAAGGGTGAGCTGATTACCCAGCGTCCCACTACAGGATGGCGGGTTTGTATTGATTATAGAAAGTTAAATGATGCCACTCGTAAGGACCATTTTCCATTACCTTTCATTGATCAAATGTTGGAAAGACTAGCTGGACATGACTACTACTGCTTTCTGGATGGCTTTTCAGGTTATTTTCAAATCCCTATAGCTCCTGAGGATCAGGATAAGACAACTTTTACCTGTCCGTATGGAACCTATAGTTATAAAAGAATGCCATTTGGATTATGTAATGCTCCTGCCACGTTTCAACGTTGTATGATGGCCATCTTTGCTGAATATATTGAGAAATGCATTGAGGTTTTTATGGACGATTTTTCTGTTTATGGTCTAACATTTGAATCCTGTCTAGAAAACCTTGATCTTGTGTTGTCCAGGTGTGAAGAAACCAATCTGGTGTTAAATTGGGAAAAATGCCACTTCATGGTTCGAGAAGGAATCGTCCTGGGCCACAAATTTCTTCAAAAGTATTGAGGTAGACCGGGCTAAAGTCGAGGTAATTGAAAAGCTCCCACCACCATCTTCTGTTAGAGATATTCGTAGTTTTCTTGGACACGCAGGTTTTTATAGAAGATTCATCAAAGATTTTTCCAAAATCTCTAAACCTCTGTGTGATCTACTGGCGAAGGATGTTAAGTTCCATTTTTCTGAAGAATGTCTGACAGCTTTTAATTCATTAAAAGAAAAGCTAATTTCTGCACCTGTCGTTGTGTCTCCTGATTGGTCACTCCCTTTTGAGATAATGTGTGACGCTAGTGATTACGCTGTGGGAGCCGTGTTATGTCAGAAGGTTGATAAAATTCTTCGGGTAGTATATTATGCAAGTCGAACTTTAAATGATGCCCAGAAAAATTATGCGACCACAGAAAAAGAATTACTAGCTGTAGTTTTTGCTCTAGATAAGTTTCGATCTTATTTACTGGGTGGTAAAATTATTGTGCATACTGACCACTCTGCTCTTAAGTATTTGTTTGCTAAGGCAGAGTCAAAACCCAGGTTAATTAGGTGGATTCTCCTATTGCAAGAATTTGATATTGAGATCAGGGACAAAAGGGACACAAAATGTGGTAGCTGATCATCTGTCCAGAATGGAGGCATCTGATGATGGGACTCCCATCAACGAGTCCTTCCCCGATGAGTCAGCATTTGCAGCTGAAGATGTTGAGGATCCATGGTTTGCTGATATCGCTAACTACCTTGTTAGGAAGATTGTTCCAGCTGATATGACTTATCAGCAGAGAAAGAGGTTCTTTTCCATTGTCAAACATTATTTTTGGGATGACCCTTATCTGTTTAAAGTCTGTGCAGATGGTATCATTAGGAGATGTGTCCAGAAGTCAGAGGTCAGAAACATTCTCCTCCATTGCCATTCCAGAGAAGCCGGTGGACATCATGGCGCCACTCGAACCGCTGCAAAAATACTAGAATCAGGTTTTTTCTGGAACACCCTTCACAAGGATTGTCATGTTTTGTTTCGACATGTGATCGGTGTCAAAGGCAAGGTAATCTATCTCGTCGAAATGAGCTACCACTGAATAACATGTTAGAAGTTGAGCTATTTGACGTCTGGGGTATTGATTTTATGGGTCCCTTCCCAAACTCTTTCGGTAATCTTTACATCTTAGTAGCTGTTGATTATGTTTCAAAATGGGCGGAAGCCCTTGCCTGTTCTACTAATGATGCTAAAATGTTGTGAAGTTCCTGAAGAAAAATATTTTCACTCGATTCGGCGTTCCTCGAGCCATAATCAGTGACGGTGGCTCCCATTTCTGTAACCGCCAGTTTGAAGCACTATTAAAGAAATGGGGTTCGACATAAGGTTTCCTTACCCTACCATCCTCAAACAAATGGGCAGGCCGAAGTGACGAACCGAGAGCTCAAGTGGATCTTGCAAAAGACGGTGAACTCTTCTCGAAAGGATTGGTCACTTCGATTAGATGAAGCGCTCTGGGCCTACCGCACTGCTTTCAAGACACCAATTGGCATGTCTCCCTACAAGTTGGTTTTTGGGAAGGCATGCCACTTGCCTGTGGAATTAGAATACAAGTCATATTGGGCCCTGAAAGCTCTTAATTTTGACCTACAGCAAGCCGGTGATAAACGCAAGTTCCAGTTGACAGAGTTGGAGGAACTCAGGAACGAATCTTAAGAATGCTGTAATATATAAGGAACGTACCAAGCGCTGGCATGACAAGATGATTGCCAATCGGGAACTCAAGGTGGGGGACCAAGTCCTACTTTTCAACTCCAGGCTCAGATTCTTCCCAGGTAAGCTGAAATCATACTGGTCAGGACCTTACCCTATTATTAGCATTTCCCCATTCGGTGCGATTGAACTCGCCAATGCAAAGGGGGAAACATTTAAGTCAATGGGTCAAGAGTCAAGAATTTCTGGGTACTACACTGGATCAAGCTGCTACATATGAAATATCTCTTAAAGATCCAACTGCAGGTTAGCTACTTCACAAAGTCCAGCCAATGACTATAAAGAGGGCAGCTGACTGGGAGGCAACCCAGGGGTAATTTTCAAATTCATGTTTTATAAGCTACGCATCTATTTCTCTCTAATATTTTGTGATATATATATATAAAAAAAAAAAGGGCGAGGAAGAAAGAAGAGGAAGGAGATAATTGTACCTGTGCTATTAACGCAACGCTTCCTAGCGTTATTTTGGTATTTGACAGTGTGTGTAGGTAAACCGTTTGTTGCAATCACTCCAAGCTGAACCCTTGCTTAGACTCAAGTGTGAGGAACATCGACCCCACCGCCAATGCTTTAAGTGTGAGGAAGGGCACCTTCCTCAATCTCACGATATCAGGGGAGTCTCAGTTCCTTTATTTTTAATATTTATGTTCAGCCACTCGAGCTTTAACTGTTGATTCATGAGTCTGGCATATTTTGAAAGGTCTTTTCTTGATTATTTTATGAACAATGAGGACATTGCTCCTCTTAAGTGTGAGGAAGTTTAGACCTTTCCCTGAAAATATGCCAGTAGTACCTAATGCCACACTTGATTTTATTGTTCTCTAATTATGATAGTAAGCTTCTCTAAAGGCCAATACATGTTGAATTTTCGGGCTAAAATTTTTTGTGGAAGTTTTTGAAATCGAGCCTGATGACAACCTCAAGAATCGTTCTGCTTGACGTTGTTTGTATGTATCAATTTCTTTTTCAAAATTAAATCTATTTTCACTGAAATCTGGTGGATAAGCTGATTGTGGAAATTGAGCTACCTTAGCTTGGCAATCATGGGACTAAGTGAAAGTTTGGTATGGAAAGGATAAGGCAAGGTACTCCTCTGATCATATAATGAAGTTTTCTGAACCAAAACAGGCCTCGTTCATTCGGTTATTAAGTCCTTGGGGTGCCTTATCACCCATCTACCTAAGGTCTTGTGATCTGGGATAGAAGGCCAAAACCGCTACATGGGTGAAGAGAAAAGTCTGGGGGATGAAAACAATTGTGCAAACAATGAAAAACAGAGAAGAGAAAAGAAAAAAATGAACATGCAAAACTCTTAATGCTGAATAATTGTCACAATTTTTCATATTTTGATCATGAGTATGTGGTGTTGAAAGGTATCACGGAATAAGGTGTTACTTCACACCCCTTGTCATCCAAAGGTTAGAGAAAAGAAATTGGTGGAAGGTTCCAAGCTAATCTATGTTCAATTTTTACAATCTGACTTATCCATGCTCTTATTAAAAATTTTCTGTTTCACTGTTTACAAAAACCTACATCTAAGAGCAGGATTATTCTTTTGATTGCCATTTAGCTTGATTTCCTTCCACGATTGTTGAATCCCGGAGTTTGATACTGTAACCTTAGAGAAAGTTTGTTCTTTATTTGCTTGAGGACAAGCAAAAGATAAGTGTGAGGAAGTTTGATAAGTGCGAAATATATAGACTTTTAAGGGTTTAATTACCTTATAATTTGCAGTATTTTAAGTAATATTTCTCACTTATCTGACGATTTTCCTAGGTTTATGTTTTGATATGAATTGATATATTTTATGTGTTAAATGTAGGAAAAGTGTTGGAATCAAGTAGTTTACTTCACAAGCTTTCCAACGCAACAAACGGCGAGTCAAACGGACTTATAACGAATAATCTGGAGCCGATTCAAGATTGGACTACATCGTATATATATATATATATATATATATATATACTAACTGGCGGACAGGAGAGCGCAGACACAACAGGCGTCCGCCTCTTATCTCGCGGTCAAGAGAGTCGTCCGCCTCTTATCTCGCGTCAAGGGAGAGGAGTCCGCCTGGTTTGGTCGCGGACAGGACAACGTCCGCCTGGGACAGGACAGAGGCGTCCGCCTCTTATCGGGCGGACAGCACACAGATGACTGCGAGGCGGACGGGACCAACGCGCGACAAGGTAGAGACGACCGCGAGGCGGACTGAGCTAGGCGCGAGGCGGACAAGAGCATTTCAGCGCACGGAACAGAATTCCGAACAGAGTTTTCTTCTCCTTCTTCAGGCGCCGCAGTCGAACTACTTCATTAATTGCGATCGCCCACCTTAATTTGCGCGAGCGTGACGCCGGCTCTTCAATCAATGGCTGCTGCAGATCATCAATTAAATCTGTCTGAAATCAATTGCACTGCCCGATGAAATCTCAATCTTCACGGATCTGCACCAACTCCTCCGACTATCTTGATTCACCCTGTCACTTCTCCTTGTCTGTTTCCCATGTCCTCCGCCTATATAAACCCACACTACTGGAAGCTAAAAACACACGATCCATCCAGTCATCCATTCATTTATCAGTCCACGAATTAATCCGTTCACCCACGCATTCTCCCACGATCGCACTCCATTCACTTCATCAAAATCCATCATCCATCCACTCCATTAAATTCCCACGTAATACATACACCCACTCTTATTTTATTTCCACTATTACGCACCAGCTCTACAAATAAATTAGCATACAGACAGGGGCAACGCAACGAAGTTGAAGCGAGGAACCGGAGTGAACTTCTAAACTGGAGTTATCTCTTACCCTTACTTTAATTTATTTAATGCATTCCTTTTCTGTTATCGTTGTTTCTGTAACGATGAGCGAGTAAGTATTTTAGCTTCCCGGGTTGGGAAGCGAACCTATTTCCTAAATTCTGTTATGTATTTCTTTAAATAAATTTAGTTAACTGCAACAGTTCAATTCCTGTCCTTCAAGTGTTTTAATTATTTGGCCGGTAGTTAAAACAACCCTTGTAGTTATTTTATTAAAATGCGAGAGCTGAGATAAATAACTAGACGAAGGAAGTTGAACCTAATTAACAGCTAGAAGCCTGATCCGGCCTATAGGTTAATTAGACTCCAATAGAAACTGCTCTTTATGCGATTAATTGTGTCCGGTCTAGAGCATTAGCCTGCTGCTAGGTCTAACAATTGGTTAGGATTCATTATACTTAGTCGTAAATGAATTAATTAAAGTTTCTGAGTTATTGCAGTAAAATTAAAGGAAGAATTTACTAACAGATATAAAAGGAATAGGTAAGCAAACAACCCGGGGTGCGCTTTTCTATTTATCACATTCACCACTCTTTAAATCCCTCTGTGTTTATTTATCTTTTAAATTGTTCTATTTTTCCTTGTAGTTTAGTTTCTTTTTAATCAATCAATCAAAACCGAAAAAGTGATATTCCTGTTTTCTTTAGTTTAACTTAATTTCCCAGTTAATCAAATATTTGTCAATTAATTATACGAGGTCCCTGAGATCGACAACCCCATTTAATCACTATACCCGCAAAAATAGGTACACTGCCTATGTGGTAGAAGTAGTCACATTTTCTCCATTGTCAGTAGTCCTTTTGCCCGTAGCAAAGGCGGTGGTACTGCTCCAACCGCTCTGGATTGGCCACATGCTCGGCCTCACCAGCTTCCACATCGCCTCCGCCCCCCTTCAGGTAAAGCAGCTAAGTCACCTTGATCCCAGCAGGACATCAGGGTCTCGAAGCGGTCTCCAGCTCGGAGAGTACGCCTCAAGCTTGCGGGATCGGTCTCCCCCTTAAAATGCGCGGGTCGAAGATCACGCAAGCCTTCACCCAGTTTGGTTTCCCTAGTTGTGGCGTGGAGGTGGTGCACCCACCCAGGCTGATAGCCCATATGCCTAAAGCGGCAGCTACGATCTCTCGATCGTCTGCCCTCCAGGTATCCCTGGAATATCCTCACCCGGCCGCGACCTCGCCTCCTCTAGGCGTCCTGCCATCTGAACAAGCATAACTTACATTAGATTCGCATTCACCACCGTTTTGGTTAGTAATTTATAACGTCCGTAGACGGTAAAGACAATCCACACTTATTAGTGGTCATCTGACTCTACTCACTCTAACTTCTCATACCCTTACCCATACTTACTCCTTACTTATATCCTAACTCGGTGGTTACTTAATCCGGTATTTCTTGATCAGAGCGTAACTACGCTCTGATACCACTTTTTGTAACACCCCATCCAAAGCCTATCGTGGTTATCGCAATCTGAACACTTAATCGAAAACGTCGCAGCGGAAATACAACACCTGGACCTTGCCACGGTCTGATCGTTAGAATATACCGGCTTATATACTTACAATACTTATCCAAAAACACTTATCCAACTTAAACATCAACATTCGTAATACCACAACCAACCGAGTGCTAGTATCTTAAACATATCCCAAACTTACATCAATTTAACATAAACAGTCGGGAGCACAGGCGCAACCAACTCAAAGTATAAGTCCCAACCTAAGTCTAACCGCTCCTACTCTCGTAGTGCGTCCTCATGGGCCTCTTACCTGCAAGTGTAAAAATAGCCCCCGAGGGGGTCAGCACGAATGCTGGTACACCTCTCATGGCCCCCAAGCTAACGGGGCTACGACGACTAATTGTCGATAGCATGGAAATTGATTACATACACAAGCATAATATGAAGTGCAATAACAACAACCACAGATGAACATATATAGTTCACAACCAATGAACGACTCAAGCGTTCCCTAACAAGTGGGTTAGTAACCCCCTCCTTAGTCCTCATTTCCTTAATCTCAGTTCCTTACCTTACCTTAATCTTAATCTCAATCTCAATCTTAATCTCAGTATACAACCTTTCCTGGAAGGGATTGGTTGTAGCTTAATTCGAACCTGGGATTTAGGTGATCCCACCGCACCATCTTAATGCCACCTACTCTGGACGGGAGTCCAGCGTAGCTGAGCCGGCAACCGGCCCTAGGCTACAAGTCCGAAGACAAGTCCTTAAGCGGAGGGATCTGATTCAGATACCGTCCCCCTTTTTCTTAGCATGCATGACCGGAGATCGGTCCCGGGTTTCCTCACTCAAGTTCCAGTTAGTAAACATCTTAAACACCATGTGCCAGCTAAGCCTTAACGGGCATTAACCATCAACCATCAAACTTAACTCTTATTCTTAACTCAGTAAGTACTAAACTTGGTTAGTAACAATCTCAAGTCTCGCGGGTTAGTGTAAATATAACACAATCACAACGAGAACAATATAACCGGTTGCATGCTTTATCTTGTTTTAGTCATAGCAATAAACAGATAGCACACAAGCCGAGGGACACCTCGTTAGCAAGCAGGTCACAAGAAGGATTGTACCGTTCACCGTCGATCGTTGTTTGTTTAACCTTCTTCGGGGTCCCAATTCACAAACCTAAACATTCATTCATTTTTTGGTTATTAGTTATTTGCACCTTACTTAACTCACTTAGTCCCTAAGGACTCCCATTCAATAACCTCTCAAGTCTTTATCACTTAGCTTACAATCTTAACTTTAAACATTAAAGCTTAAACTTAATCTAACTTATTCCTTAAGTTCTTAGGTCCTAATCATTATTACCCTTCTAATGGCATACCCTAATACCATTAACTCCTTAGAAATAAAATTTCTTCTTTTTTTTTTGTTTTTTAGGCTCGACCGGACTTACCGACCGACTTGCCAAGTCCGGTCCATTCAGTAACCTTACCGTTTGAAAATTCTACCCCGACCGGACTTACAAGTCCGGTCCTATGTCCGGTCGATTCCAGAGACCTATTACCGTACAAAATTTTAAGCCCGACCGGACTTGACAAGTCCGGTCCCATGTCCGGTCTATTCCAGAAACTAATTCCTCACACAACACAGCCCGACCGGACTTGTAAGTCCGGTCCCCAAGTCCGGTCGATTCCAGAAACATTTCCGGTAGTGTAACAGAGCCCGACCGACCTTGCAAGTCCGGTCCTAAGGTCGGTCGGCTCCAGAAACTTGTTTCTAAATTTCTTTTCAACTCCAACTTCTCCTCATATATTCTAATATGTTATAACCTCATTTGGGCACCTCAAATACACCTTAAGCCTCCTTAAATACCTTAAATTATCCACCAAGATTCACCTTAGTCATTGTGCATTTTTTCCTTGTAATAATGCTAACACTTGTAATGTTTTCCTCTAGGTTTCTAGGTGGTGGTTCATACCTAATGTAACCACTATGCCAAATGTTTTCTCACCACTATAACATCATCTCCCAAGCATCTTTCATTATCTAAAACTCTTTCAAGCATTTACTTAAAGTTCCTTACGAGTTTAACTTCCATCATTATCACATTATTTCCCTCCTAGTTGTGCACCAACATTTGCCTAAGTCCTAACACTCGAATACATTCTCTTGATTCCTAAATCTTCCATGGTGATACCTAAGTCATCATAAGTCATTAAAAACCCTTAACTTCACCCTTTTTTTTTATCAAGACAACCCATAGAACATTCCTAGTACTTCCTTAGTATTAAATTCCCTTAGAATATCTTAAACACTTAAACTCTCCTTTAAATTTTGCCATGGGTTCTCTAGTATATAGTACCTCCTAACACATGGTTTTTCTCCAACAAACAACCAACATCACCCAAATTCTCACCACAACAACTTAACACCCAATTACACCAAAACCACACCACATCATCATATAGTGCTTTAAACTTAAATGCTTGGCACTTAGGCCCTTAAATGACAATAATCTTAACCACTGAATTTCCACATATATTTGCCTTCAACCTGCGAATACACTCAACAAGGCTCCCATTGAAATAAAATGCTTCTTGTACTTCACCTTTATATTCTTAAACTATCTCTTTTCTCATTTGCTCCTTAGTCACAAGTTCACAAGTATAGTCATTGTTTCTCCTAGGTTTTATATCACCTTCCCAATATAAACTCTACACTAAACTCATCATATACCCACATCTCATTTCCTTAAACAACAAAACACCTTAAGGTAAGTAATTTACCTTGTTTTCTCACAAGCTTAAAAGCTTTTCTCCTTAGGTTTTCTTTGTTCAATCTCGGTCACCAATGTGATTCTCCTTGCCAATGTTCTAACCAATATCCAATGACTCCAATGAGTACTAGATAACACATTAACCCTAAGGAACAAACCCTAGGTTTAAAAATATGTTTTAAGGTATTAATGTGATTGTTTTACCTTGGTTTCTCAAGACAAACTTGGATGTGAAGCAAGAAGGACCTCCTCTCTCCTTTGAAGAGTAGAAACAAGCTAGAACAAGGCATAAACATGGAGTCCCATGAGTATATATTTTCGGACATGTGAAGAAAATGGTGGAAACCTAGATTTTCTTACACTTTCTTTACCTTAAGAGAATGGAGATGCCAATGGAGTCTCCAAACTTGAATTTCCTCCTCTAATGGTGGTTTGACTTGGCACCAAAATGAAGCTCTTGAAGTTTTGAAAAGATAGAAAGGAGGAGCTTGAGCTAACTAAGAAGAATATGTATTTTGTTTTGATTGGAGCTAAAATGAGCAAGTTGTGTGCAAGAGAAGATGGAGCTTTCATGGAGGTGAGCTCTACGTGAATGGAGAAGAGAAAGAGAGCAAGAAACCGTGTGAACAAGGAGAATGAAGAAGTGAGGAGAGGTAAGTAAATGTGATATTTATCTTAAAAGGTGAATAGTGTTTTTACTTTATAACTTACTTATTTTGCTTTCTCTTTACTTAGCTAGATAAGTGTGGTGAGTCACACTTAAAAAACCGGCCCCCTTTAATGAATGAGGGTAGTTTAGTCTTTGTTGACCAAATGTCTCACTTATATAGACTTATGTTATAAACTAGCTTAATTAATTCACTATTCATCAAAAACAAGGCACATTGTTGTGAAATTTTTGATTTCCCATTGATATAGACCTCCAAATGTGATACTATATAGTACACATATTAATTAAAGAGTAATGATGGACATTTAGCCATTCAAAACTCATTTACAAGACAATTTTTCAAAAACGTGCTTTAAGACTCCTTAAAGCACATTTTGTGTTTTAACTAGTTTTCAAGCTTGGTTTTCTTTGGTAATTGACTTAAAATGACCATTAGGATATTACTAAGGTCTTAGAACAATATTTGGGTACTCTCCCATGTCTCTCCAAGCTTAGAGCACGTTTTTGCTTAAACTGCTCTTTTTGGTGTTTCCTTATATTTTCTTTGATTAGAAATGTTTCTTAATGTTTCTAAGGCATTATTTAGCCTCCTTATATCTTAGTTTATCATTTAAACACCATATCTAAGTTTGGGGTATTTCAATAATAATCCTTAAGTTTCTTGGCATTAGATAAGCCATATGAAATACATTTATAACATTTATTACCAATACTTAGGATGTGAGTTTACAATTAAGTGAGATTTAGTAGTTAGAGTTTATAGAAGGTTTATAAATAGGAATTTGATACTTAAACCTTTGAACCTTTTATTAGATAAAACTAAGTTACATAAGATTATATTGATATACTTTACGGTAATGGGAAGTAATGATAGGTTATTTGAATATAAAATATGAGAATTTTCATAATAGATTATCGTATTAAAGAATTAACAATTTCACTTATGAACCAGAATTTAATTCTCTGATAAATTCTACTATATGTAGATATATTGTCCATCCTAAACACAATAAAGGAAATTAATTTATTAGGTTATTCTTTTGAAACCTTAGGTTTTTGTAAAACAATTTAAAATGTAATTAAGGCTTAAGTTTAATGAAGTTTAGTACAAGGATTATGCATAGTCTATAGAGAGAATGTGTGTAAAAATAAAACATTTAGGATATTAAATGTAAGTAAGGATACATATAAGGTTATGCTAAACACCTTATTGTATAGGTAATAATAAAATATAATATACCTTGTGAATAACTAAATGTAAGATTAATTCATTAAATCTAAGTTAACTATTGTATAGTTATTCAGGATGAGAAGCTATTTAACATCTTATGACAAGTTTATTAGATGGTTGTAATTAAAAGTCATTCTGAACTAAAGATGAGATAATTGAGTTTAGCAGTTCAATTAAGTTATAATAAAACGCGTCTACAACACTACGATTTCAATATACAAGATGTAGATCTTAATTAAGTTAAGGGAAAGACTTAATCATAATTGGTTATCTAGTAGATATTGTTTGAATACATAATCTTTACATTGTGAGATAGTAGTATTATTCTGAGATGAGTCCATCGTAGGTCATAATACAATGTTTATTCTAAATTAAGAATAAAGGTATTGAGCTTAAGATTATTATTGAAATTCTTAGATTTAATTATATAATATAAACACATTTATGTTATAAAGGTCTCAAAGTCTTGGATGTGAGGATTGTGGTTAAATATGAATAAAGTGGATAGGAGTGGACAGTTAGCAGGTGTTAATAAATACGTTCCTTGATCCTACAACCTTGAGTTATACAACATTCTAGGACAAGTCAAGGTTATACATAACATTTAAGTGAGGGCTTAAAAGACAATTGAGACTTAGAAATAAGAGTGAGGAGTTTATTTAAGCTTAACGTGGGCTACAAGTGATTGATGATAGACTACCTTTAATATTCTTCAGAGTACTGTTGATTGTTTGCGCAAGTTGATTAGAACTGCTACAGCGTTACCCAGGTACGATTTCTCGTACTCCGATATTTTTGCTGATTGACTTGTGGAATGTTTTGGAAATGTTAACTGACTTTAAGAGGAATTACTAAAAAGGAAATGGTTGTGTGACTAACCCAGCTTGTGTGACTAACTGAGCCTTGAATGTGAAACTCACTTGGGTATTGGTCCTTCTATTTGGGAGTTCCGTTAGACATTGACACCTTAGGGTTTACGCTTCTACACTCTGTAGGACTGAGTGTTTTCGTATTGCTCTGGGTAGTTAGTGATCTAGTGGGAATTTGGAAAAAGGTCAATCTTGGAAATTCTTCTTTTGACTCTAGATATCGTTTCATCCATGAGCTGGTTCTAGAGGTTTCGACGTGCGCGCGTCTTCAATGGTAATAGTGAGGGGTTGTATATCCCCTGCCCTTAGTGGACGTGATAGACAGTGAGGGGCTGTATATCCCCTGTCCTTAGTGGACGTGATAGACAGTGAGGGGCTGTATATCCCCTGTCCTTAGTGGACGTGGTAAACAGTGAGGGGCTGTATATCCCCTGTCCAAAAAGGACGTGCTTGGCGGTGGGGGCCATCTCTCCCAGTTGAATTATTCCATTCTTGAGTTATTGGTTCTTGAATCTATCTTTTCATTCCTAGTCCTTTGTGACTATCTGAGTCTTTCTACTCCTAACGGGAATTGGGTTTAACTAAGGCAATGGATGTTCACTAACACATGGAGTGGTTTTGTTTAACTAACTTTACTTTTCGCTATTAACCTTTATTCTTATCCTGTTATCTTGGTTTGGTGATTTGTGAAGTGCCTTGTTCCTCTGTGTGGTTTAAGTGTTTATTTTCCTGCTATTAATATTTAAGAATTGTATTATAAGTTTGTTTTGGAGGATCGTACCAGTTCCATTCCAGGGAACTGACCCACCCCTCTTGGGGAGGCTGCTTGGTTTTATCTTGCAGGTACGAGTTATTTTATAGGTGGCCACGAAGAGAACGAGTGATTGGGATGGGATTAGGATTTGAGAGTTTATACGTTTTATTACTGTTTTACTTTGATAAGTTTTCTCGAGGTTCAGGCCGTGACAGTTGTAATCATTAGTTGTATTTTGGTGAGGTTTGGTACCGGGTGTTTGGAACCCGATGGTCTGTACGCCTTTAGTATTTTATTTCCGCTATAAATATATAAATATGGGTGTTACATTAACATAATTTAAACTCCCGTTGAACCACCGCCCCACTGTAACTACTACTTTCCAGCATAATTATTCCCACTACTACTCCATCATTAATCACTCTTATCACTATCTATATCAAATTCATCTACCCATACTACTCCACGTACTCTTCCACTAAATTCTACAACCATCGACCTCCATACTCATCCCAACTATCTCTATAAATAGTATCATCCATAGACCACCATAGACACAATTAGTACGTGGTGTTTCCACACCACTACTACTACATCTCCATCCATCTCACTCATATTAATCCTCCATTCCATTTCATTCACAACATAACCACCATACAACACCTCACTCACCTTCATAATCCATTCATCCATTTTCCATTCACACCCATTATTCAACCGATAAATCGACATATTATCAGTCCAAATAACAAGGCAATATCAGGATATCAGATAAGATGATTTCTTATTCTGTCTATTTATTTATTATGTCGGTTTAGAGGATTTACTCTGAGGGATGGTTTATTTCAGTTTTTTTAATTATGTAATTTATATTTTCTGGTTTTAATTAATTACGGATTGTTACGATTAATGTTATTCTTGCGCTTTTTAATAAATGTCATGAGTTTATTAAAATTGCTTTACTAAATCTATTTGATCCGACAAAGTGATAAATAGATCGGTTAAATTAATCTGTATATCTGTGGAATTATTGATTGGATTAATTAATTATTCCTGCAGACGCAAATTATTATTCCTCGTACTTAATCCGTTTACATATGTTTCTGCTCGAGTCTAGACTAGACCCCGCATTTCTGGTAAACGAGTTCTTCTGAGACTATGATTTAGCTCTTAAGAAAATATTAGGAATTTTGCCAATCTGTCTCTAATTAATCAGTAGACATAATTGATCAAACGGTTTTTAACCTGAACCCAGAGTCCCGCTCATCCATATCATCTATCACTTTACTTTATCTGTTATTTATTTTCCTGTCTGTTATTTTAATTATCTCGTACTTGTTAATTATTTAAATCCCAAAACAAAAACAACCCCTTTTGAATTACCTAATGTCTTAGGCTAGACTTACTTTATCAAGTCCCGTGATTGACACCTGGTCGCTTCTAAATTGCTATACTACTACGACCGGGATTTTTGCAACCCGACGGTCTATTGATTTGTTGATTTCTAGGATTAATTCTTAGCATTTAATACATCAAATAAATCGTTTGCAAAATGGCGCCGTTGCCGGGGACTTGACTTTGTCTAGTCCCTAAGCCTTGGTTAATTCATTTGTTATATTATAATATTTTGTTTCTTTTATTTTTGTTTTTCTGTTTTTATTTTTGTTTCTAATATTCTGTTTGCTATTTTTGTTTCGTAATTCAGTCTTACTATTATTTATCAGTTCTTTTTGCTGTTTATTGTACTACAACTGTTTCTGGCATTTAATTATTCCAGCAATTTACTTTTCGTTTTATTTGCAGTTATTTATATTCCAGTTATTTATTTATCATCATTTAAATTTTCTTGTCATTTAATTTTTATCATTTAATTTTCAGCAATTTAAATTTCAGCCATTTTATTTTTGTTATTTAATTTCTGTTCTTTATTTAATTGTTATTCAAATTCCAGTTATTTAATTTTTGTCATTTAAATTACTGTCATTTAAATTCCTGCAATTTATTTATGTCCTTTTTAATTGATATTGCATAATTTTCGTTTTATTTAATTCAAAAAAAAATTGTAGCAAAGGATTTGATTGACAATTATTTTTGTTATTAGTTATTTCTGACTAATAATGGCAAGTGGGAGGAATTCGATTGGGATTCCTATTATTCCCAAGATATATGCTGCTCTCAGTGTGGGGACGCACATGAATATGAGGACTGCCACTGGTAGCTGAAATGGTGGATAAGTTGATGGCTTCTCAGGAGCAGCAAACTACAATCAACCAGAGTCTGACAGCTGGTCAGCAGAAATTAGAGAATGCCATGGTAGAGATGCAGGGAACGATGAGCTAGTTAACTCAGCTCCTCTTACAGCAGAGACCTTCTGGATCACTGCCTTCCCAACCAGACTACCTGCAGAATATAGGTGTTCCACAACACAATACAATCATAAACAATGTTGTTGAACAACCTGAAGAAGAATATTTCTACATGAACAAACTGGAGTTCTTTGCTGATTTGGAAGACACAATTATGGAGTTAAAAACTCAGCTAGTTCAAATATTGCTAAAACCAAGGAGCAAAGCGGTTCATGATGGAGTACACCCTACTGCAGACGGTTTTCTTTCCTCCTTCTCCATGCTCTATCCAGAAGATGAGGATGCTCACATCCTCGAATTTGAGAAGAAAGAACCACCACCACTTTGCCATTATCAAAACCTTTTCGAGCCTCACTTAAAGGAGGAAGATGTTTACATCCTCCAATTTGAGGAAGAACAACAATCAGCACCTGGTCTTCTGCTTGAGACCCGTTACCGTCAATACCTCCTCAAGGACCAGGTTCTGTGGAGCATTTATTTTCCTATTTTATTTGTTGAGGTAACACTTTGTTTTGATCCAGGTGGCTTAATCCTGATTGCTGGCCACTTCATATCCCCGTTGGCACCACAGTCAACTTTTATCTTCGATCCTGGATAACGAAGTGAGAGTCTAGCCAGAGACTTTAACTCCGGGCAGCTTGGTGGGAGGCAACCCACCGGTTTGTAATTCTTTTCAATTTATTGGTTTAGTTGTTTATTTTAATCTTTTGTTTTTATTTTTGTGGTGTGTTAACAGATGTTGTGCATATTGCCAGAGCCTTGGCTCTTATTTTCTACTAATGGTTTTGTCTGTTTCCACTTGAGTTCTTCTGGCCTTGCAGATTCAAAAACTCTCAATTAGCTAATATTGTGCTTGGCTGAACTCAAGTGTGGGGGAATCATGAAGCATTACTCCTAAAAGATCAGGAGCAATTCTTACACCCTCACTCTTTGCTTTCTGTATTTTGAGTACTTAATTTGATCTTGCCTGACTTACTGCTTATCTGTGTTAATTAGTTAGCATTTATCAAGTTTTTTTTTTGTGATATTTTTGGGTGATTTATAGTTTTAAATATGTTAACTTATAAATTATGTTTATATATAAAGAGATTTTCAACGTGTCCGGAATTGCGTCCGCGCAACATCACGCGGACACGGCATAAAACCACCATGTCCGCATTCCGGACTCTTACACGGACGCAATTTTTCGATTTTTAAGCCTCGTCCATTAACGAGACCACAAATAGGACACGATGGAATTTAAACGAGTCCGGTTAACGGACGATTTCGCGGACGCTAAGCAACTCAGTCACGTCCGCAACACGGACAGCAACACGGACGTGACTTAAAACCGTGATTCCTTTCTTCTTCTTTCTTTCTCTCTGTTTTCCTTTCTTCTTCGTTGATGTCGAACTCCAATCCAACCCAGAACACGAATTCTTCCTCTTCCCCAACGCAGCACCATCTACACTCTCCTGTTCCTTTCCCTGTCGAACTCGACGCAATCCTCTTCCTCACCATCGCCACAGATCATCTTCATTTCTCTGTCTGCATCCTCTGTTGAGCTCGAACCCAGACAACAGCCGCCCTCCTCTCCTGTGTCGCCACCACCACGAAATCCACACCGCCGACGACACGTAACAATAGCCCCACGAACCACCGCCGCTTTCAGTCTTCAAATCGAGATAGCAACAGTTTTATTATAAAAATTTTGCGCCATTTTCAATTCCCTTGAATTCCTTCGCTTCTGTTCAAAATTGGACGCATTTGATGAATTATAAAGTTCTGTGAATCGATTATGGAATTAATTAGGTAATGGGCATGCGAATTAGTGAGAAATCTGAGCAATTTGTGTGAATTTGTGTGATTTGGGCGTATTTGGTCGCCGCGAAATTTTTTTAGGGTTCTTGAGCCGTCCGGACTTGCGTCCGCGCCAGCCCATCCGGACACAAGTCCGGACATATTGAATTTTTTGCAAAAATTTTGAAAATTGTTTCTGGCTTTGCACCTTAATGTTTGTTGTTAGTTACGCTTCGTATTATGACTGTTAAACCCTACATTGCCTTGTTCGCTAGCAATAACGAACTTTTGAGAATACGAATTACTATGGGCTCGTGTTTGTCAGTTTGTGTGTTCTTTGACTTTCACCATTGCATCTTGTTTATTGAACTTTAATTTCATGTCTGACAACAACAAATAGATGGTTCGTACTAGAGGAGGTAGGATCGGGTCCTCTTAGCGAGACCCACGACCCGATGATACATCAGATGCACCACCTCCACCACCCTCTCCCCTACGTGAGGATGGGTTTATCTCTGCCACTGCCCGTGCCTGGTATGACCAGGGCAGGAAATTTGTCATAGAGAGGCGAATCACATCGGAGGTGATCAACGCCACAGACATACATGCTATCTTCGAGGGCTTCGGGATGGCTATAGTACTGAGGATGGGCGAGGGCCTGTTCTCTCCTGACCTAGTCCGAGAGTTCTACGCGAACGCCCAGGCGCATGACACGCTGAATATCATCACTTTTTACGTGCGCCGCCACCGGGTTGAGATCACTCCCACCTCTTTCAGCACCGTTTTCCTGCTTCCAAATAACACGGAAACACATGTGGATATGAGTGAGGACCTGCTGAGGACCACTAGGACTAGCTAGATGGGTCCAGGAGATTGGTCAGATGTCGAGACACCGGGGAGAGGAGACTAAGGGTGCCATCCCCTACACCAGCCTCCCATCGCTCATGCAGAGGCTGGTAGCAGAGCTCCTCAGCCATCAGATCCGGCCTCGTGCTGGAAATGATGTCACTGATGAGGATTGTCTTCTTATTGACTACTTCCTAGCACCGCCTCCCGAGCCACGACGACAGATCTCGGTGCCATACATCATGTTCCACCAGCTGCACAAAGTGGTCACCTACTTGAGATCGAAGAAGAAGAAGATCACGCCTATCTTTCCCTTCTTCATCCACCA
Source organism: Limonium bicolor (assembly GCA_023374045.1). Classification (NCBI taxonomy): domain Eukaryota; kingdom Viridiplantae; phylum Streptophyta; class Magnoliopsida; order Caryophyllales; family Plumbaginaceae; genus Limonium; species Limonium bicolor. Next base: position 124,460,925 of record CM041780.1, read on the forward strand.
CCACCTCGCTAGTGTGCTACCTGACGACGTCTTCACCGGGGTCGACGTGCGCGAGGATGAGAGCCCTATCTCTCTTCAGACTTTGAAGAGATGGGGCTTCATGCGATTAGAGAATGAGAGCGAGGTACGCGGCAGCTCTGGCCTGGGGGCTACTGCTTCATCCTCGACCTCGGGCTTTGCACCGACAGTCACTACTACCATGCAGCCACCTACTGCCCCAGTCATGAGCATTCCACCTGAGCTGCAGACCACGATGGATACCCTCCTACAGCAGCAGCAGACGATACAGCAGCAGGTCGGAGCCGTCCAGCAGAGACAGGAGCAGATGGCAGGGGATATTGGCGAGCTGCGCCAGACCCAGGACCGGCTTACTCAGCGCATAGAGCGCAGCGACGAGGTCTAAAGTCGGACAGCTGTAACACCCCCGAATAACCCAACAGTAGTCTGAACGGTGCGCCAAACGATATTACAAAAAGTCTAAGCAGCGGATTCACATCCATCCGGGTGTCACAGACGCCAACCACCCACGTGGTTGACACCACAACACCATCAACAACAAGCTACGGTCTGAATAACTGGAATTAAACCTTAACCAAATCCAAGTACCAACAGGAAATACAAACCAAGTACTGAGTGTCTACATCATAAGTTCTTACGTAAATAACACAACCCGAAACATACAACAAGGGTCTAGTGATACATAGTCACAACCCATACATCAGAAAACATACTACTTAAAGGGTCTTGCCCAAATGGACTACCCCCATGGTAGTCACCCTGCCTACTCTCCGCCATCGTCCAGATCCATACCTGTAAAAATTAAGGACTCAGCAAAACTATGCTGAGTATGAACGTGTGTAGCCCGTATGTTGCCGGGCCATATGACTACTTGGTCGAATATTATTAAGTCAATTTACATGCTATAATAAAGCAGTAAGGCACACCACAATATATCATGACATCATACCCACTTTAAGGTAGCATAGCAATATCAACAAACATCCAAGCACAACATGCTGGCATCATAGCACATCAAACATGCAACCAAGCACAACGAGCTGCTAGTATATCAACAACAATCATGTAAGTAATAAAACGTGTGCATAGGTATATTATACCCATGATCCTCATTATGGGATTATACGAGCGTTGTGTGTTTTCATTTCTTTTCTCTTGTTCCCGAAAAGTGTATTTTCTTTCTCTTTCCTTGCACCAGGTCTGGGGATATAGTTTAGATCCCGTGACCATCTCATGTAGGTGCTAGTCTTTCCTTGTTTCTTTAAGGGTTATTTGTGAATTGTCTTATCACCACCATTTGGAGAACGTCTTCTTCATAGCTAATCCTTCATTCCTGGATAGCTATTTCTCTCTCTATTGTTTTTAAATGTTACTAGCCACTGCCCCGGATACCAAGGGTCCGTCTCCCTATTCATTTTCCATGTTACTAGCCTCTGCCCCGGATACAAAGGGTCCGTCTCCCTATGCCTCTTAATGTTCTGGTCTCTACCTTGGATACGAAGGGTCCGTCTCCCTATTCCTTTTTATGTTACTGGTCTCTACCCTGGATACAAAGGGTCTGTCTCCCTATTCCTTTTTATGTTACTGGTCTCTACCCCGGATACAAAGGGTCTGTCTCCCTATTCCTTTTAATATCATTGGTCTCTACCCCGGATACAAAGGGTCTGTCTCCCTATTCCTTTTAATATCATTGGTCTCTACCCCGGATACAAAGGGTCCATCTCCCTATTCATTTTTAACGGGTATTGACTTATCATTATCATTGATAGTTCGACACCATAGTGGGCGTCATTAGAGTTCCTCTATAGTTAAGAGGAGTTTTCCCTTTATGTAGTTCCTTTGTTTGTTTACGAAGTTCGTTGTGTTTCATCTCAAGGTTTCATCAACGAGAAGGGACTACACTACTGTGTGCGCGCAAGCAATATGCACAATAATAGCAAGCGGGTAAGCAAGGAACATAAGCAATCCATTCACATGCTTTACACAAGCTCACAATAGACAAATAAGCACGGTAAAACAAACATTCGTTTTCATGCATTAGTCTTGTGGTCATAGTCAAACAAGGCACACAACACACAAGCCGTGTAACACGGCAACATACGAGCCACACATGTCCATACCTTATTCAGAAGCAAATGTCGTCTCACACACGGGTTCCTGGTCAGCATTCGTTACGACCCTAATGCTGATTAAAAACAATGTGTCAGTCCATGATTTCATGTGACGACATTTTATTCTAGTTTATCTTATTTATACCTGGGGTTGTTCCCTAAGTGAGTCGTTGAATGTACAGTTTATTTTAAACCTTAGAACTTCCCAAGTACTCACCTTAGATTATTACCTAACTCCTAGGACATTCACGACTTTGTGTTACATGTTAACTAAGTCTCTTTTTTTTCCCTTAGCTAATGTTTTAGAGCATTTCAAGTGTTAACCATGTAACATGTTTACATAAGATAGATTTAACTTGTCTATAGTGTGTCCTCTCCTAGATAAATAGGTGAGTAATGTTTTAACCCTTATATAGTGATAATATAGTCCATAGAATACCCATAAAACCCCTTTATACAGAAGCCCAAAAGTTTCTAAATCTGAAACACAATTCCCATGTAATACCTTATCTAACGTTACTTTTAATGTAGAAATCGGTGTTTAATCTTCTCCACATGTTTCGCTAACCTAGTTATGTTTATTAGCTATTATTTGGGTTCTTTATTAAGTTTGAATCCCACTTATAATACCCTTGTAACACAGTTATACAGAACTTATAATATCAATGAAAACTGAAACCACAATCTAAATACTTCTTCTTGTTTCTTGTTATTCTTTAGTTCAACGGATGTTTCACTCCTTCCCACAGTATTACCCAACTAGGTATAGGTGTTAATAATGTTTTTAAGTCAAAACCACCCTAGTAAAATACTCACCCAACTTCTGTACTCAAACACACAGAAACAGCAACTACCCAAAATCTAAAACTGAAATCTGTACAATACCCCTCCATAGCTACTCTTTCTCTGATACGTTACTTTGATTTCTATCTCCCCCAAAGTGTTTATAACCTTACCTAAGGGTATTAGAGATGTTTTAAACTGAACACCAACTCAAAACAGTCCTGTTAGCACCCCTGGAAGTTCTTTATACTGAAACAGGTACTGTAGAAATAAAAACAACAACACTAGAGTTTGGTATTCCTTTTCTCAACCTCTTGTTTTAGTTGTTAATATATCATCAAAACTTTCCCACGTATCCACCCACTTAGATGAGTGTTCCAGCAACAATTTAAACTCCAAAACAACCCAACTACCCTCTGTCACCTGATTATACAGAACTTTAATGGTGCAGAAAACAAGACAGAAACCTGAAAACAGAAAGCATGACCTGATAACTTCTCTTCTATATCTTTCCTGTTTGTTCACGAATTTGTCCTTTAACTTTCTACCAATTATTTTACCCACCTAGCTAAATACTTAATCGAGATTTTGGCCCCATAACCACTCAAAATCACATTGATAACCCCTCTGAAAACCTCTCATACAGAACCGGTATTATTGCAGAAACTTGAAGCGTCTCCCTGAGTATACTTTCCCTCTGTTGTATTACATCAATTCCTATCCTTCCCTAGGTGTTCACAATTTAAGTTAAGTGTTTTAGTTAGGTCCTGAACTTAAAAACAATCCCCAAACAATATTAATGACACTACCGAACTTCTTTAAACTGGACTGAAGAATGTTGCAGGAACTGATACACCACTTCATGTTACTACTCTCCCTTTGCATTACATTGATCCCTATCCTTTCCAAAATGTTAACAGACTTATCTGGGCACGTTAGCTAGGTTCTGCATTAATTATCTAGGCCAATACAACCATCTTAATCCACTTGCATTATAGTTATACAGAAACTGATGATATTGAAAATAAAACTACAACATGGGAACTAGGAACTGCGGCTTAATCATCTGTTCTTTCAGTTCTCTTTTCCCAAAATTATCTAGCTTCTTAATTTGGAAGTATTCATATGGTTCTATCCCCGAGAGAGCCCACAACAACATTGGTTATACCCCTGAGGAATTGATATACAGAAAACACCACATCTCAGAAACTGAAACTGATGTTTCTTTCTTCTCCCCAGCAGAGTCGCCATTCTGTGGAGGGTGATTTTTCGGTATGAGGGGGGTCCATCTAAATATGGTCTGACTGAGAAGCCTAGATCTTAGAAAATGTCATTCTGTGGAGGGTGAAAAACCCGTTGTTCTTGGCATCCCTCAAATACCTACTAAATCGTCTGTCTTTCCCAGAAAGCATAAGGGGAGTGTAAGTGGACACTACACCCGCTCTCAATGGGCCCCACGCGGACTTATGCCTTAGAGGCGGAAGTTGACTAGAGTCGCCACCTAGTTTGACCTAAGGAACCAGGAAGGGAGGAGAAGGGTTCTAAGAACCGTTGATTGACTCTGAATTTACTGCTTATGGATAGGACTTAGCTGGTTGCGTCAGAGATTCTATTGTGGGTTCGTACTGGGTTACACCCCTTAGAAGTGGCAACGACCACGACTTCGGATTGGTGCCCGAGGAAACCTCGGTCTCCAATTGTCGGGATTACCTTCTTTCAAAACCTTATTAGAGAGATTCATTCAAAAGCCAATGATAGGGTTAGGACAAGAGAAAAGAATACGAGTGGATGAGGCGAGTTTTCCTGCCAAGCTAGCGCCAAGAAAATGAATTGATGAATTCGAATGAGTATAGAATGAAAGATTGGGAAAAGTATGAGGTTGAGTGAATATACAAGACTTGGAGTATGACGGTTTGAAGTTTGCGGGAACCGAAGAAGGTTTGAGTGTTTTGAGAGACATAAGAGCCACCTCAGAAGGGGAAAAGGGTTTTTTTGTTTGGAATGGGGTCGCACCCTAGATGGGTTGCCTACGTACTCAACTTCCTGTTGAGATCAGACCTGACGTAGTTCCCGCTTTAGGGTTTTGGGAATTTTGAGATGTTGGAAGTTTCGAATTTGAGAGGTTAGTCTGTGAGACGCTCGGGTCTATGAGACATTAAAATCTCAGGATGATTGAGTCTGTGAGACGCTCGGGTCTGTGAGACATTCGAGTTCGTGAGATGTTTGAGTCTGTGAGACACTCGGGTCTATGAGACATTGGAGTTTTAGGAGATGTTTGAAGTTTCGGGTTTGAGGGGGTAGTCTGTGAGACGCTTGGGTCTATGAGACGCTTGAAACCTTGAGCCGTCGAAGTCTGTGAGATGCTCGAATCTGTGAGACGCTCGGGTTTGTGAGATGTTCGGGTCTGTGAGACATTCGAATCATTGGGATAACAAAGTCTGTGAGACACTCGGGTCTGTGAGACGATACAAGGTTGTTTGGAGGTGAGGTGGTTGAGTGAAAAAGGCATTTTGTTCGATGTGGGGTCGCACCCTGTGTGGGTTGCCTACGTACTCAACTTCCTGTCGAGATCAGACCTTACGTAGTTCAGGTTTTTTTGAGTTTTGGAATTTTTGATGTTTGTGGGGTTTGAAGATATTTGAGGTGTTTGAGATTTATAATGGTTCAGAGTTTTGAGAAATTTTGGGTTTGGGATGCTAGCCTGTGAGACGCTCGGGTCTGTGAGACGTTTGAAATCTTGAGATGTCGAAATCTGTGAGACACTCGGATCTGTGGGACACTCGGGTCTATGAGATGCTCTGGTCTGTGAGATATTCGAATCATTGGAATAACAAAGTCTGTGAGACGCTCAGGTCTGTGAGACATTCTGAGTTTAAGGGAAATTGGAATTGAATTGAAATTGAAGTTGAATTGGAATTGAATGAATTTGAATCGAATTGGAATTTACAAGTCGGGTTGAATTTGGGCTGAATTGAATGGATTTGAATTTGAGATGGGATTGCATCGGTTTTTGGATTGATTGTGTGCCAAATTTGAACTGATGGACCTGGCTTAGGCCTTAAGATATGGGCCAAAATAGGCCTTAGAAGTTTGGCAGAATTGGGACCTTGGAATGGGTCTCGGATTGAGCTTTGAAATGGGCTTTGAAATGGGCCTCGAAATGGTCCTTGAAATGGGCTTTGGATTGGGCCTCGAACTGGGCCTTGGATTGGGCCTTGAAATGGTCCTTGAAATGGGCTTTGGATTGGGCCTCGAAATGGGCCTTGGTTTGGGCCTCGCATTGGGTTTTGAATCGGGCCTTGAATTGGGCTTTGAAATGGGCCTCGATTTGGGTTTTGAATCGGGCCTTGAAATGGGCTTTGAAATGGGCCTTGGATTGGGCCTTGGAGGATGGGCCGGATCGGGTCTGTGAAAAGTGGGTCGATTAGGGCCTCAAAGATGTGGTTTGTGTGTAGGGTGTCACCACCACCAAGGATCTACTAAGTGTGGGGGACACCCACTATCCTAATGTTTGTTCTATGAACTTTCTAAAAATGACCCAAATGAGGATCACAACAATGTCGCAAGTAAATCAACTATAGCATAATGAAACAAGATTTAGCAATTAAATGAGTTGGTCTTGAGTGAAGATTAAACTAGAATCATGCTTTGACTCAATTTCTCAAATCGAATCTATATACAAGGAGCAAACAGTGATACTAGAAATGTAAACATGTTGGTCATGATCAAGAAGAGGTATAGGTGATAGGAAACCAACCTACGGGGTGGCCTGCCCCCGGTTTATCATTCAGTCAAACACATATATGAAAAGATATTCAGCTGAATCGGAGGGTCGAACGCCCCTAATCCCGTCTTAACATCGATGAGCAAATATCAAGCCAGAGTCCTCAATTTTCTAAGCCCATAGTCAAGTCCAAGCTAAGCAAGAAGTGTGAGCAAGCACAGTCCGCATCCAGTCGATTGTATGTACCTCGGTCAAGTCATAACACAAGAATAAGGAGCAGATGGAGTCGGATAACAATTGGTAATAAGAAAATGCTGGAGTCAAATCAAATTCACAAACGACATCTACACGCAAAGGAATAAGTGTAATGCCAGCAGCAAATGTAATTCCCAAATCATTAGTGGGCAAAGAGAGTCATGTAGTGCAAGCACCAATATGGAAAGGAGTAATCTAATTATAGATAGAAATTAATGAGCCTTGCCCCTTTTCAAGAACTAAAAAAAACAATTTCCTACCAAATAATCCCGCCTAAATCCAAGTTTCAAAGCGAAAGGCACCTCAACAAAACATGAAACCAAAGGGTTAGAATTAGATCTCAAGTCGAACTAAACATCTCGGTGTTCTATATAACTATTTAAAGTCTAAAATCTATATGCATCAAATAAAACCCGAACAGCTATCTACACAAAACTATAATCAAAATGTCCATCTTCAAAATTGACTATAATTTGTATACGTATTTAACCAAATATACAATTAGCTAATAGCACTTATTATATGGAGGACACCCACAATATATACATATAATATCGTAACAGTTTTAAAATAACAAATAACTAAACATAATTAGCAATAGCAAAATAAGTAATGCTCCACATCAACGCAAGAGTTGCTGGCTAAAAAAAAAACTAAAGTCGAGGCAAAGTTAAATTGGATAAGCAGACCCAAAATCATGGTAGACCTGAATGATAGACAAGTTTATCATCGAACAATGGTAACGTAGAGTTTGTACAGCCAACGAATTAAGCAACCAACCGAGACCTAGAATCCCGTATTTACAAAACAATCAGATAGACTGAACTCTTGAATAACTAATGTGGGTACAAATCTCATGGACTGCGATCAAAGACAATTCGAAAGCCAAACATTTATTTTGATCTAAAACCAGGTTCATTACAGTGTAACAAGTAAATTTAAGAACGGCCAATGTCGACTCCCGCAATTAACAACGAGGGATCACCAGTAATAACGTCAAAGGTAGATATAAATAATGAAAGATGCTTCCACGATTTGAGAAAAAAAAAAAAGAAATAAAAAAAAAAGAGAAATAAAAAAATAATAATAGAAGGGATTAAACGAGCAAGTTAGCAGACGAGAAGAATCGGAATAGCGTCCCTTCGATGTTTCAAACAATGATGAACTTGAGGAGGAAACAAAACAGTAAATGAGAATCGAATACAATCAAGTAAAATGAGATTTGGTTACCGACTAGGTAACGAATTCCTCATCTTCAGAATCGGAAGCAACATTGAGGCGGAGGACTGCAGCCACACCTGGATCGACCCATCGAGAGTATGGAAGAATGAGGCGTAGAGCCTGTTGTTTCTTGCTCGCCAGGTAGGTTGTAAAATTGCCGTCGGTGAAGGGAAACGAAAAAAAAATTGGTGTCGTATGCTCCCTGTCTGTTTGGTTTGCAGATTTTACCATGTGAAGAGAATGAAGTGAGCTGGATGCTCCTTGTTCGCCGGTTACGTTGCAAAATTTCCGAGAGTGTGTGAGAATAAAAGAGGTGTAGAGCATTCGTTGTTCGGTGGGTTACAAAATTACCGGTGATGGAGGGAAGTGAAAGGGGACAGAGCTGCTTGTTCCTTGTTTTCCAGGTAGGATGCAAAATTATCGTTTGTGAAGAAGTTGAGAGTTGGTTCACAGCTATGTTCCTTGTTGTCGGTCGGTTGCAAAATTGCCGGTGGATGAGAACTAACAACGCAGAGCAAATGTTCCTTGTTTGCTAGCTTGGGTAGCAAATTACCGAGAGTTAGACAGATGAAGAGGAGGCTGTATGTATTCTGTTCTCCAATTGGGTATGCAAAATACCGTGAGTGTGAGAGTGAAGAAGGCACAGAAATGCATATTCCTTGAACAACAGTTTGGTGGCAAAAAGGTCGTCTGAAGAGAACGAAGAGGGGGTAGAGATATATGTTCTAGATTTGCAAAATTTCTGGCGAGGAGAGGATAAAAGAAGTGAAGCCTGTATATTCCTTGTTCGCCTGTTGCTTTTGCAAAATTATCAGGACTAGATAGAATGAAAGAGAGGTAGTATGTGTTTTCCCTATTCGTCAGGTAGATTGCCGGAGTAAAGAGAATGAAGAGGGCGTGATGTATACTCAGGTGAAGAGAGTGAAGATGCAGAGCTTGTACGCTCCTAGAACGTAAGTGAGGAAACTGGAGTGGAGCAGTGAACATGTATATTCCTTGTTCTTCTGTTTTGGTTGCACAAACCGACGAGAGGATGTGAAGAGAGCATAGTTCTCCGGCTGCAGTGAGAAATAAAATGGAGGGGAACATCGATTTCTCTTGTTTTCAGGGATGGAAGAATGAGAGGGAGTAGGTGAGTGAATGAAAAAAATCGAGAGAATGGGAATGAGAGATGGCGGCCACTAGAGAGCAGGAGCTTCGAAAGTTTTTTCAGGGTTTTCTCCTTTTGTCTCTTCTGATGTTCGATTTGAACTTTCTTCTCATTTTGCTTTTGAAATTTGCATTTGGCTCATCAACTTTCTCAAGCGTTCTCTGCTTTGTATTTTAGCTTTCAGCTTTGGAGTTGTATTGACCAGTTGACATTTTCGAACATTTTTGGCGTTCTTTTTTGGTGTTTGGCTTTGGAGTTGCATTGACCCATTGGTTTCTTCGAACATTTCATTTGTTTTTTTTTTTTTGTGAAAGATGGTGGGGAGGGGTCATGGCTCCGGCTCCTTCAAGATCCTCTATTGCACGGGTAAGTGTGTATATGTGGGGTGGCATATTGTGGAGTTTTTTTTTTTGAAGAAAGAGTTTTTCATGAAAGGCTCAGCGGGCTCACTAAGGGATGATGTAGAGGGCAGTCAAAGCTTTTTGGTTTTGTGGAGATTTTTATTCCTAAGTGCCTCGTCATTCTCATTAGTCAATAATTGTTTTCTTACTATTCTCGAATCTTTGCATGAACCACAGTTCGTATCTTGCTATCGACATTGATCTCACTCTAAATTATGCCTCACCATGTGCTGAAGGAAAGCACAAGTCGCTCATGGTTTTACTTGATTGGCTCTCTCTACCTTCCCTCGTCACTCAGTGGATTGTCCACAAACGACTCACTGAAATTCAAGAGAAAATACCGCTCTTCGCACACTACTCACTTGGTCTGTGGTGCTGATTTTGATTTGACCCTTGTGTTCGTTGACAGGTCGATTGTTTTGTGATTCAAGCATTCTGTTCAATCAATTTCTCAACATTTTTTCAAAGATGTCGTTTCGATACGAGAGTATGCAAATGTGACTATCTACAATGCATTATATAGTGGTAATATGGAATTACTATGTATAGGATGCATGAAATGCTGAAAATGATGAATTGAGATGGTTGACTGAATGTTTTTTTTTTTGGATGCAATGCATGAGTGGTGAGGCTACACCTAATCTCGCTTGAGTCGTATTCAGCTCGCGGCTTATGAAGCTCATCCAGCCACTGTTGGTCCTGGAGATGGTCTAACTGTCGGGGTTGTTGTCGAAGAAGAAATTCTCGAGTGAGGGCGGCTTGGTGATTGGCTCCTGGATTTTTGAATTTTTAGGGAGTGACAACTCCCGCATGGTGGCCCAACGGTATGACACGCTCTTTCCCTTTTAGTCACTGGCGTGCATGGTGATTCTGAGTGGGAGAGGTTTGAACTCGGTTTTCTTTTCTATCCTGCTGAGATCGGGCTCTGGCGGTCGAGATATTGGGATGAAAGTGTGTGTGGTGGGGTGACAATGAAACACATGGTTATGCAATTTTTTAGATGGACATGACTCGTGAATGATTGATGGAATTGAAATGGCTGGAAGTGCAAGTGACTCTTTTTTTTTGTGTGGAATGTGATGCATGTGTTTTGCTTTGTGCTCAATTGCATTTGTTGGTGTTGTTTATTTAGGGGATACCTCCTATAGATACCGTGAATTCTCTCCCCATAAAGCAAAGTTGATAAATGATATATAACTGTGAGGAGTCGTTCCTTATTCATTCTTCTCTTTATTCGTGCATGCCAAAAGAAACCAAGTTTTAGAAAAACAATTTTGAAAACGCGTGTTTTCAAAGTGGTGGATTTCCTCAATAGAAATTTTGATGCTCGATCATTCGCAAATAAAATAGGGGATGGGGAACCCTATACACATTGATCTAAATAAATTCAAAGGGAATGTGTAAACCTATACAAGTAATCTATTCAAAAATGGACAAGAGAGAAAAGAATGCTAGGGGAAAACCTATACATCAATTCTAAAAGTCATTAAATAGGGGAGTTTGAGCTTAAAAACTTCTCCCGAATTCTTTTGCTTCGTCTTCGAGCTTCTGACTGACTGCTCAATCGTCTTCGGGCTCCTGATTGGCCGTTCGCTCGTCTTCGGGCGCTTGACTGGTTGCTCGCTCGAGTTCAGGTTGTTGCAGCGAAGCAGTATTGTGATCAAACAAAACGGGTTGGTGTTCTTCTAATTTTCAATAGTTTGAACTTGAACCGGTGGCTGATCTTCGGTCGCTTGACTCGGGTTGGTACCCCCTGTTTCGGCTCGAATCGTTGTTGGTTTTCATGCACTCCACTTGCTTCGATGAAGGAAATGAGGGCGTTTTTTTAGAAAGGAAAGGTGAATGATCGAGCACATATCGTTGAGAAAATCCCCACTTTTGCGAAACACGAAATGACTAGTACGCTCCACATAATGACCGCTGACTCTTGAAGGTGGACAGAACTTCAAAATAACGGGTCACAACATGGGGACTGAGTCATTATTTTGAAATACGTTTGTGAAAATCAACTTTAAAAACTGTTTTTCGAAAACTATTTGAAATAATGATGGTAAAGAATGTTGTTGAAATTCATGTAGAAAATAGGTTTCGAAATCTATTTTTGAAAATCATTTTGGAAATTAATTTTAAAGATGAAGTGGCAGGTTTTAAAACCCCAATGTTTATGAGTACAGTATAGGTGGGATTCAAAATTAAACGAGCTCGTAGAAGAAAGCTTTAAGAGACATACAAAAGAGAATCCGAACGTTTAAAACAGGTTGGTTTGAAAAAAACGGTTTTGCCACGCAGGTATCGCATAAGAAATCGTTGGTTGTGTTGCTGTGGAGTTTGTAATCTATGTGGGATAATCACTTTCCAGGCCATTTATGATTCCGTCTTACCGGGGAAAACCGTGTCCCTTCACTATCATCTCTCGGGGTTTTTCTTTGCTCGCTTGTGGGGCACGTTATCAAGAAAGTCCGGAGTGCTTACGTTCGAAAGGTCAGGACATCCGAGGTGATAAGGAAACATATGCACGGCCAGTGATGATCCTAAAACCCCACTTTGGGAAACTCGGGGAAGTACTGCATGGAAGGGTCTCTCGTCATCTGCACGGTTAGGTGTGTCTAAAGTCCAAATTATTCAGGAACTACGTTGTGCCGTGTATGGGTATCCGGTAAATACGGGATCCTCTATGGAGTGTAGACGACATTGGGCTTTAAAGACACCCGTGGTGCAGAGGAACAATGGAGAACTGAGCCCATGAATCTTCAGGGTAAGGCAGAAGGTGGTCAGACAGGCGGCATACAAAAGGGGGTGAAACCCATAAAACCCAACCTAGACACCGGATTAGGTTAGCTGACACTGAATGCTCATGGTTCACTATATGCTGGCTTGAACTCGGATAACGGAAGGTATTTTTGGATCTGAAGCCCGCAGGGCGTAGGTCGATGACCATCTTTGCCCCGTGGGTTAGCCATTTATATAAGACCCAGCTCATGGGAAATCAACGTGGACCGTGTCGGGATTCCGTGACTCGTGGATAAATCGGTGCCACAAGAGGAATGCATGTCCTAAGTCGAGATACCCTCCCAATGCACCCCACAATCATAACATAAGTATAAAAGCGATGAAGTTAGTATCATCCTATCGGCTAAGAGTTTTATCTTAAAAGTGATTCCAAATTGGTTGCTTATTAACCTAAAGGGAAGTTAGCTTCATTCAATCCTAAGTGTCTCTTTCTAATCGTGAGCTAATTATTAACCCAATTGTTGTCATGTTTGTTGAGGATCTAACAAATCCTAGCTGTCCCCATCAGATACACACTCTAAGTGTGGAGTAGAGTAATCCTATGGGCTTTGAAATGAATCTCTTGAAGGTTTCGAAAGAAGTTGGGGAATCCTGACAATTATGAATGGAGTTCAGTCTTCCTTGAGTTTGAGAAAAACTTACTCAAGTTTTCCCCAGCAGAGTCGCCATTCTGTGGAGGGTGATTTTTCGGTATGAGGGGGGTCTATCTAAATACGAACTAGCTGAGAAGCCTAGATCCTAGAGATTGCCATTCTGTGGAGGGTGAAAACCCGTTAATCTGGCAACCCTCAAATACCTACTTTATTGTCCGTCTTTCCCAGAAAGCATATGGGGAGTATTAGTGAACACTACACCCGCTCTCAATGGGCTCCACGCGGACTTATGCCTCTATAAGGCGGAATTGACTAGAGTCGCCACCTAGTTTGACCTAAGGAACTAGGAAGGGAGGAGAAGGGTTATAAGAACCATTAACTGACTCTGAGCTTTGCAAATGGATTGGACTTATCTGATCATACCAAAGATTCTGTGTGGGTTCGCACTGGGTTACACCCCTTAGAAGTGGCAACGACCACGACTTCGGATTAGTGCCCGAGGAAACCTCGGTCTCCAATTGTCGGGATTGCCTTCTTTCAAAACCTTAGGGAGATTCAGTTAAAGCCGAAGGATAGGATTAGGACAGGAAGAGAGAAAGAGAGTGGATGAGGCGAGCTTTTCTGCCAAGATAGCGCCAAGTTGGTGAATTCAAATTAGTATAGAATGAAGATTTGGAAAAAGTCTGAGGTTGAGTGAATAGATAAGACTTGGAGTCTGATGGTTTGGAGTTTGTGGGAGGTGAAGAAGGTTTGAGTGTTTGAGAGATATGAGAGCCACCTTAGAGTGGGAAAAAGGTTTTTTGATTGGAATGGGGTCGCACCCTAGATGGGCTGCCTACGTACTCAACTCCTGTTGAGATCAGACCTTACGTAGTTCAGGTTTTCTTTTGGAGATTTTGGAGATTTTGGAGTTTTTAAAGGTTTTTTTTTAGGTGTTTAAGAGGTTAGTCTGTGAGACGCTTGGGTCTATGAGACATTTGAAACCTTGAGACGTCGAAGTCTGTGAGACGCTCGAATCTGTGAGACGCTCGGGTCTGTGAGATGTTCGGGTCTGTGAGACATTCGAATCATTGGGATAACAAAGTCTGTGAGACACTCGGGTCTGTGAGACGATACGGCGTTGTTTGGAGGTGAGGTGGTTGAGTGAAAAAAGGCATTTTGTTCGATGTGGGGTCGCACCCTGTGTGGGTTGCCTACGTACTCAACTTCCTGTCGAGATCAGACCTTACGTAGTTCAGGTTTTTTTGAGTTTTGGAATTTTTGATGTTTGTGGGGTTTGAAAATAAGGGTTTGGAGTTTTGAGATGTTTCGGGTTTTGGATGCTAGTCTGTGAGACGCTCGGGTCTGTAAGACGTTTGAAACCTTGAGATGTCGAAGTCTGTGAGACGCTTGGGTCTGTGAGACGCTCAGGTCTGTGAGACACTCAGGTCTGTGAGACATTCGAATCATTGGAATGACAAAGTCTGTGAGACGCCCGGGTCTATGAGATATTTACAGTGTAGGATAAATTGGAACGGAATTGAAATCGAAGTTGAACCGGGGTTGAATGAATATTGATTCGAATTGGAATTGAAATGAATTTGGATTTGAATGAGTTTGAAATTGAATTGAATTTGGATTTGAAATTGAATTGGATTTGAATTTGAAATTGAATGAATTGGGTTCAAATCGAATTTGGTTTGAATTGAGTTTGGGTTGGGGTTGGAAAACAAGGCGGGTCAAAGTTAGACCAAGTTAAAATGGGATTGAGTCACAGTTGGGTCAAGGTCAACTTGGGTTGGTCAAAGTGGGTCAAGGTCAAAGTGGGTCAAGGTCAAAGTGGGTCATGGTCAAAGTGGGTCAAGGTCAAAGTGGGTCATGGTCAAAGTGGGTCAAGGTCAAAGTGAGTCTAGGTCAAAGTGGGTCATGGTCAAAGTGGGTCATGGTCAAAATGGGTCAAATCGAACTTTTGGGTCAATTGTGATTTGGGCCCTGGGGTGATTGGGTTGTGGGCCGATTGGAATGGACTTTTGGGCCTGATTTGGGCCTTGGCTTGATCTGGGCTTTGGATTGGGTTTTGGGCCAATTGGGATTAAATGGGCCGAGTTGAATTTCAGGCTAATTTGGATTGATTGGACTTGACTATAGATCTAGTTTGAGGGTGGGTCAAAATGGGCCTTATTGTTTTTGGGCTAAAATGAGCTTTTGATTTTTGGGCTTGATCTAAGCCTTGGACTTTTTATTTGAAGCAATTTGGATTTTTGAGAAATGGGCCAAAGATGAGGCTTATTGATTTTTGGGCTTGATTTGGTTTTGGGCCTTGTTTGAGTTGTTTTGAACTTTGATGGGCTTTAGAAAATTTGGGGAGAAACGATGAATCAAATTGAGATGAATTTTGAGGAAGTGTTTTTATTAATACATGTTATTATAATGAGATGTGGTTTGAGTCTAGGGATTACCCAGTTTATTAGGTGGGACCATGGCTCACCTAAATCTTAGGGTTCACCCTCTATCCTAAGGTTTGGTCCTAAAGGATAGTAACTAAGGCTTATGACATTAATAAGCAACAAGCAAGGGGCATAAATCACAAAATAACGAAGCAAATATCTCACATAGGGTACAAACATTGGAGAAGCAAAATAAGGTGTAAATGTTATGTACAAAAATTTGGTGATTGAACACCAGCAAAAATCCTACAAGATTTCAAATTAATTTCCAAGCTCAAATCCATATGTAGAAGGGGTAAACTAAGCACTAGAATAACAACAAAACCAGCTAGAGATAACATGCTAAAATTGTTCACATGCATAGAATGAATTAAATACGAAAATAATAAATCCAAAGACAACCAAAAGTAAGAACAATAAACAAATTACAAATTAATACAAACATAGATAACAGTCTTAATTAAAGAGCTGCTATGGGGGGTCGCATCGATGCCGCCTCACTCGAGCTGAAGGAGATCCGAAGAGATACACCAACCGTTTTTCACGTTCAAAGGGAGAGCCCCGGTAGTCCAAGCCAAGGTCCGTCTCCTTAGTCCCCGAGTAGTTTTCCATTCCATAAGCATTATGTACATGTCAAAGAACACATCCAGTAGAGACAAAGCGCATTAGTTAAAGAACGGAAGAAGGTTGGGGTGTGTGCAATGGGATCATACGGCCCCTCTCAATGGGAGGAAAGGGGGCAATCTAATCATCTCCCACACCCCAACCGAGAACATAGAAAAGAATTTCAAGCTGCCAACAAATGCTAAGGACTGTAAGATAAATCAAACATCGGGGTTGCTACTCAAATTAATTCGTCATCTTAGATTATGACTCAAACCGAAGTGTAGTATCAAAGGGGTGAAATAGTGAGTCATGTGGGATCATACCTAGAAGGGTTTATATCATTTCCCTCTAAGATGAAAATATTAATAAGTTACCATCCAACCAATGAGTGATTTGTCTTAACAATTATAGCATAGGGCAACTATAACTCAATTCATGCTCTTATCTAAGCGCGAGGGTCAGGTGATGCTAATTTCAATCTAATTTCCAAACCAGTATCAATGCGCAAGGGACAATTAAATATGAAAGGTGATTGAAGTGTAGTAAGGAAAGGTTGAAAGGATAAATTTCCAAACCTATGAAAAGGGGGCAAACCCAAAGTGTATGAGTACCGTCTGCATGATCAAAAGTTAATCCACAAGTCCGGCGAGTGTAACCCGGGTCCAACAAACCCAGCCATGTCCAATATGTACCTCGGCCAAAGCATGAAACGGGGGGTAATTAGCAAATCGTTGAAACAAACAGTGCAAAAGCCAGTATGGGATTGAACATGTAAACATCAGGGCTATACAGACGGGCCCATGAGCAATTCGGGTACCAAGCTGAAAAGTGATCCTCAGTAAACAAAAGTCACCACACTGGTCAACAAACACAGGAATGCAACATAGGGTCTCACTTCCCAAAAGACGGAAAGGGGTGAAGAGACCCAATTTCGTATTCCGATTTAAATTCCTCCCAACAGCAAAACATGGGCATCAGTGTAATCCTCAACATCCAAACCCAAGATCAATCAGCTAAACGACAATCGGTCATCATCAGAACTGACATATTCAACAACAGCATATGAAACAGAAGAAATAGCTCGATCCTCATGGGGAAAGGCCCGTGTGCAAGGAAATTGTCGCTTGATTGGGTCATCTGAACTGAATTTCAGAAGTACCAAAAGCAGCACCACGATTTAGATCCACAAGTGGACACACATTTTCAGAATTAACATTAGTCCACCATAAATAGGACAACAAGGCAATCAATCTTAATTACGTTTAAACCCAAAGCCGACATAAGGCGTAATCACAGAGGCGAATGAAACATACCCAAAATTATGAGCGGCAATCGAACAAATCATCGCCAGCGAAATTTGTACCAACAACAATTATTCAGTAATCCCAGCGGATACAACATGAACACACGGCGAGGTCGAATGAAGAATTTGAAATAAACGATGAAAAGATCCAAGCTCACCTGACCTACCTTCCTTAGTTAGCTGCTGAAGCAAAAGAACGAAGGTCTAGAGTGAAGGTGGAGTGCGGGGGAATGACCATGGCAGTGAGTCTTCGAAGGCCGGGACGAAGCTCACAGCCAGAAAAGCTCATCAGAGCATGACAAAGAAAATAAAATCGAATGAGAAATAAAAACGGAAGTAGTCGTGAGGAGCTTTGGCTTGGAAGAAGTTCTGATGTGAAGTGCCGAAGAGCACAAGCACGGCCAAAATCATAACCCGAGTGCGTTAGACCGGTTCAGAGACTTCGAAGGCTAACAAACGAGTACCCAACTCGTGAGGAGATTCAAACCCGAAATGAAAGGAGAGAAACGGGAGTCGCGAGGAAGTCGTTTTCTCATGGTAAAGTAGCAGAACCTCCCGTGTTGTAGATGAAGAGGAATGAAGCCGGTGATACTTGTTCGCCAGAGGTGCAGAATCGACAGTGGGGAAGGACATGAAAGAGGCGGTGGAGGATTATATTCCCTGGTCGTCAGTGGGTCACAAAATTACCGCAAGTTAGAGATCGAAGATGAAGTCATGGTGATGAGTTTTTCGTTGATTGCCGACGAGGAGGAAAGAATTGAGGGTTTTCTTTTGATCCGTCTGGGTTTTTGGGAGATGGGAGGCAGATGAAGAGAAGTAGTATGCGGGAGATCGCTATCTTCGAGAGGAGAGGCGGGGTGAAATAGATGGAATCGACCGAGGAAGGAGGTCAAGGGGTCGGCCTATGGAGAGGGAAAGGTTTAGGGTTTTTTTTCTTGGATGGACTTTGTGTTGTTTGGGCTTGGTAGGTCCAATACTAGGGGTTGGAATGGGTTTAAGGGCCTGAGCTGGGCCAGGGTTCAACTAAGTGTGGATTGGGTTTGTAAGATGAAAATAAAAGTGTCTAAATAGAAGTGAACTGAAATGATAATAAAAATACCAATGTTAATAGTAGAATAAAATAAAATATAAGAAAAGGTGTATAGATGAATAAAAAATAAAAATAAATAAATAGAATATAAACAAAACAAAATAAGATAGTAAAATAAGTGAATAAACAAAAAGGGACGACCTTGAAACTTAACTGTCGATGGAAATTCATTTTCGAAGAATTGTGTTTTTTTCGGAAATGCTTTGAAAAAGATTATAAAATGATGGTTTCGTCTTAGCACGCACGCTAATATGTTTTGAAAAAAGAAAGGCAACGACCCCTCTTATTATTTTGGAATTTGCTTTAAGGGGTGAGAATTTTTGGTGTCTACAGTTATACCCCTGAGGAATTGATATACAGAAAACACCACATCTCAGAAACTGAAACTGATGTTTCTTTCTTCTGTTTCATTCTTGCTTTTCAATCTCATTTCAGTTTTTTTTTCAGGTGTTTAACTGTTGAGTTAAGAGTTTTAGTATAATTTTTAACCCTCGAAACAGCATGGTTATTACTACTGGACTTACCTTTATTGGGACAAAAGGTTTCAGAAACTAACTAACTGAAACATGCAACTGGTGAAAAGGCCAAACTGAAAATGGGACTGAGGTTCTTGAATTCAGTTTGTTCACCAATTTGATTTCCTGTTTCTCCCACAGTGTTGACACTCTTAGTTAAGTCAGTTAACACGTTTCCCTATGTCACCCTCATATATCTCTTGTCCTCAATCACACAGAAACACATCCCAAAGTTAAATCAAAACAACCAGAACTGATGCATCTCCCTTTTGTTCCTTTTCTGTCTGTTATGAGTCTGTCTTTCCATCTATCTCTGAGTAATTGTTTGCTTATACTGAAACAATAAATCGTGCAAGTGAAGCTAGACTGGTATAGTCCTCTTCTAACTCTCTGTACTTTTAGTCTCTTTTCTGTTTTCCCCCAGTTGCTCAACTACTTAGGCGTGGGTTTTATTACGGTTTCATTTTCTTTTTGAGACAACCCCCAGTAGTCAGCTAATGTCACAGACCTCTTACAGAAGCTAAAATCCTAGGAATCACAACTGATAGAATGCAGAAGACAAATGAAACAGAAACTAATAAGCTCCTCTAGAATTTCTCTGTTATACAGAGACATGACAGTTTTCAAATCTATACAGAATACTTATGTAACTTAATACCTTGTGTTCTCTTTTCTTTGTTTCGGAGTTGGTTTCTCCTGGAAATTTCCTTGGAACAATGTAGCCTCTCAGGACCTTGAACTTTTGGACACTGGAGAAATTTTTTTGAAGTTAGGCTTTGACAAACTGGGAGGAAGATGGGCTGGAGCAAACCGAATCTGTTTTGAAAGACTTTACCTTCTGGTTAAGCTTCAGGTGGGGAGTTGCTGCTACAATCCCGTGTAAGGTCAATAAATCCTAGAACACTGCATGCATGGTTGATGCATGACAGGAACAGGAAATGAATGAGTTGAGAATTCCTCAACTGTCCCATTCGACAGAAGAGAGGAAAGACAGTACAGAGAAGCTGTTACGATTTACCTGCAGCTGATGCTAATCAGTTTTATTTTTGAATGCAACGCAGCAATCTGCCAAGAGCTTGGTTATACTCCAGGAGTACCGCTTTGGATCAGGAAGGAAGGAGATCGGAAAGTAAACAGAAGACAGTCTTGACCTCTGGGGCTTACCTTCACGCAAGAGCAGGATACAGAGGTTCTAACCTGAGGGTCGTCGTGGCATGCAGGTCAGTAGGAGGATCACTGAGGCAGGGACATTCATCAACTAATAAGGCACGGGAAAGACTGATTGTCGGGGCTTATTAACTGATAGTGGGGTAGAGTTTCTATAAAACGCTTTGTGGGAGTTTGAAAAAGAACGCAACTTCTGATGCGTGGAGGTTTGAGGCAGACACAGACTTTGATGGGCATGTCGTTACTTTGGCTATTTCCTTCTGGAATCAAGAAGGGCACCATATCAGCAAGGAGATTTCGATAGCTTTTTGGGGTGTTTGAATGTAAATACTCTGACTATACGCAAGGGTAAAGTCCTGGCCAGTTTTTTTTTAGATCGATGATAGAGCAGCACTACTGCAGAGTAATGCCATAGTACATGAGTATTATTTTTCTGCTACTGTTAACCGCATCATCAGACAACACTTGTCTGTTTTCCTTGAAGCCTACGCCATATTAATAGATTAGTTAGTGAACAGAAGAGTGAGGGCCTCAAGTTACGAGAGAATGGTGGGACTAATTTTGTGTCTGTTGTCATGATATGGAATCGCTAATAGCATGCTTGAGTGTGACTGGAATTTTCTTTTCTGTTTTATAGTATGGTGTGGGATGTAAAGAACTTGGTTGCCTTTACGGTTTTTTTTTTGTTGTTGCTCCATCTGGTACTATACCGAGGAAGGAGACAATACTCCAGAGATTGTTTGTGTCTCTTTTACTTGTAGTTACCTAGTAGTTATATTACTAGTTTTAATTCGTGGGTGGTTATTATTGAATTCGAGCATAGCTCAACCGGTTAAGGCAATCGTGGAAGGTACGGGAGGTCTCGGGTTCGAACCTCAACGGGAGCGTCTTGCTCCTTTTTCTTTCTTTTTTTTTTTTGTATAAGTTATACATGTTTATTTATATATGTAAGACCATATAATATATCGCGTTATATTTATTTATTTATTTGTTATAAATTTATGCGACGTTATCATTCTTATTACAATGTTACGATATCGTAACGTTACATATTTTCGTATTCTTACATATATAAGTACGTGACTTTATTAGTAGGTAACATCGTCATGTGTTCGGGCATGTATATATACTAGATTTAATTGTCCGTACGTTATTTTATGTCCGAATTATAAAACGCGTTATGATTTTATACGGTTTAATGTTCAGGGGTATTTCAACAGCTCTACTCATCGAGAGACTCATGGGCCAGCTGGATCACAGACCACCGCCGGGACCATCACAGTGATCATCTATTTATTGTTTTGTTTCTTTTATTTATTTCAGTTGTTATTTATTTTAGTTTGCACTCTTTTGATGTTTACACCTTTATTTTATTTTATTTTGAAGGGTATACGGTGTCGTAAACCGTACAGACTAACTTGCAGTGTTTAAATGTTAAATTTCTATTCTACTTTCCTCTAATGCTATGTTGTGCAGTCTCTTCTATTTTTACACTCGACACTTATGCACTCGAGGGGACATATAGCACGACAAATAAACCTCAACTGCGCACGAACTTACGATTGGCTGGAACATTGGGAAGTACTCCTTTTTACATTTTGTTCTCTCTACTTGCTTACCAATGTTCTACATTATAATGCATGCTTACTTGGGGTTCGATTTCCACGCAATGGGGGCATTGCTCTTCTCAAGTGTGGGGGGGAATTAAGAGTAGAAAAATCAATCTGAATATGCAAGTTGGGTTTAAATGTCACACTTGTCTTTATTTACCTAATTGCTTTCGAGAAAATCACTTCTTCAAACAGATTTAGAAATCAAGGCATGTTGACTACCTCAAGAATCCTTCTGCTTTAGGGTGTTTGTATATCTAATTTTATTCAAAATTAATCTATTTTCACAAAATTTGATGGATTAGTTGATTATGGAAACTGAATTAGTTTAGCTTGGGATTCTTGGAAATGATTTGAAAGTTTGGAATGAAAAGGATAAGGCAAGGTACTCCGCTGTTTATAAATTTTTCTAAACCAAAAACAGGCCTCGTCTATCCGGTTATTAAGTCCTCTGGGGTGCCTTAACACCTATCTACCTAAGGTCTCGTGATCTGGGATAGAAGACCCAACACCGCTACAAGGATAGAGAGAAAAGTTTGGGGTACAGAAAAATAATGCAATATAAAAAAAATGTTTGTTTTGTATATACATTTTTGCATTAAAAAAATGAAAGCAATAAATTGCAGTTTTTATTTATAAACATGAGTACGTGGTGTTGAAAGGTATTGCGGAATAAGGCATTACTTCACACCCCTTGTCATCCAAAGGTTAGAGGAAAGAAATAGTGGAAGACCCCAAGTTAATCTAGTTCCAGATTTTGTATTCTGACTTCTCCATGCTTTTAAAAATCCTTCTTTTTCACTGACTACGAAAACCTACATCCAGAAGTAGAATTATTCTTTTGATCGTCATCATTGCTTGCTTTCTGTCTGTATCTTTTTAACTCTACGTTTCAATGCTACAGCCTGGAAGATAGTGTTATTCTCTATTTTTGCTTGAGGACAAGCAAAAGATAAAGTGTGGGGGAGTTTGTTACACTGATTATTGATCTATCTTTTGAGTGCTTTAAACCCTTGTTTTCCATATCTTTTACTTAGATTTATGCATTTACCTTCTTGTTTTCATGTTATTTTGGCTTAGCTAGGACGTGATTAGGAAGGAGTTTAGAGCTTTTGGAACAAAAAGAGGAAAATTTACACATGTCCGGATATGTGTCCTGACGGGCAGACACGGACACAATCGCGGACATCTCCAGATCGAGTTCCCTCCTCTCTACAGTCACGTCCGCAAAGCGGACACCAACGCGGACATAAACTCGGACAAACCAGATCCACGAAGAATAAAAATATGTTATCATAATCACACGCCGCCCCACTCTGCGTCCAGCCTTGAGTCACGTCCACAAAGCGGACACATTCGCGGACAGGCCCTTTGAGTCACGTCCGCACGCGGACTGAAATGCGGACGCAAACTCGGACGTCACACAGACCGACAAACCTGTAGCGCCGCGTGATGAAAAGGAGAAGATTAACATAATTTAAACTCCCGTTAAACCACCGCCCCACTGCAACTACTACTTTCCAGCATAATTATTCCCACTACTACTCCATCATTAATCACTCTTATCACTATCTATATCAAATTCATCTACCCATACTACTCCACGTACTCTTCCACTAATTTCTACAACCATCGACCTCCATACTCATCCCAACTATCTCTATAAATAGTATCATCCATAGACCACCATAGACACAATTAGTACGTGGTGTTTCCACACCACTACTACTACACCTCCATCCATCTCACTCATATTAATCCTCCATTCCATTTCATTCACAACATCACCACCATACAACACCTCACTCACCTTCATAATCCATTCATCCATTTTCCATTCGCACCCATTATTCAACCGATAAATCGACATATTATCAGTCCAAATAACAAGGCAATATCAGGATGTCAGATAAGATGATTTCTTATTCTGTCTATTTATTTATTATGTCGGTTTAGAGGATTTACTCTGGGGGATGGTTTATTTCAGTTTGTTTTAATTATGTAATTTATATTTTCTGGTTTTAATTGAATTACGGATTGTTACGATTAATGTTATTCATGCGCTTTTTAATAAATGTCATGAGTTTATTAAATTGCTTTACTAAATCTATTTTGATCCGACAAAGTGATAAATAGATCGGTTAAATTAATCTGTATATCTATGGAATTATTGATTGGATTAATTAATTATTCCTGCAGACGCAAATTATTATTACTCGTACTTAATCCGTTTACATATGTTTCTGCTCGAGTCTAGACTAAACCCCGCATTTCTGGTAAACGAGTTCTTCTAAGACTATGATTTAGCTCTTAAGAAAATATTAGGAATTTTGCCAATCTGTCTCTAATTAATCAGTAGACATAATTGATCAAACGGTTTTAACCTGAACCCAGAGTCCCGCTCATCCATATCATCTATCACTTTACTTTATCTGTTATTTATTTTCCTGTCTGTTATGTTAATTATCTCGTACTTGTTAATTATTTAAATCCCAAAACAAAAACAACCCCTTTTGAATTACCCAATGTCTTAGGCTAGACTTACTTTATCAAGTCCCATGGATTGACACCTGGTCGCTTCTAAATTGCTATACTACTACGACCGGGATTTTTGCAACCCGGCGGTCTATTGATTTGTTGATTTCTAGGATTAATTCTTAGCATTTAATACATCAAATAAATCATTTGCAGCAATCAGAACTCACATCCGTCACAACTCTCTCACGTTTTTCTACACTCGAGCACCGAAATCAAATAAAAAACCTTCCAAAATCATCATCAAAACACTTTTTCAACTCCCACAATATCAATAATCATCAAACCTCCACAAAGCACAGCCAAAACGTGAAGAACATCAACAACAACATGGGGTCATAAGCCTGGGTCGAAATCCTTTCGGGTTCACCACCAATGAGGCTCCCGGAGAATCCTGACGTGAAGGATCACCTCAATTCTGAAAGCAAATAAGGTTCCTTCGACTTAAATTACTCTCTATTGAAATTTGGAATCAAACCAAACTTTTTCGGCTCCCGAATTAGTGTTTTTCTTCGCTTTTGTCTAATAACTTGTGCAGTAAGTTTCATGTTAAATTCGGCTTCAAATTGAATTTTTTCAAGTACTAACTTGTCTAATAACTTGTTTATAATTTAAGCCAAAAACACCGCCAAGAACAGCAAAACGCCGCCATGTAACACCCCTACAACGTACTTCACAACTAATTGAAATCGCAGCGGAAATAAACGACTAAACATTAATTAAACGCTTCGGTGCTACAACACCGTCAACCACCCTCGTGGTTAATAAGGCAGAATAAATACAAGTGTACCGGTCTGATGATCAGACTCCTGAGCATAGAACTAAACCATAAATACATCATATACTATACCGAGTATTTAATTACATTCATTCACTGTAAACTGCCATTATACCTCCACTGTAGTATCCACGAAATCAAAATATAATGCCACGGGAGCACAGGCGCATCCCGGGCTCAACATCCAAAATAACCAAAAGTACATCTGCAGACTAGAGCCTACAACCACTCTGCTTCCTCGATCCTCATCCTGCAGTAAAAATATGGAGCCCCCGAGGGGGTCAGCAACCCTTGGCTGGTATGGTTAACGCGCAGCCCATCGGCTACCGGGATACGCGCAACTACTTGTCATGATAACATGGCATTCATTTTAACATAACATAACATAACATAACAATGTGGCATAGCGTTATCATTGCATAGCACAACATCACATACACAGTGGATACTCTTTTCACAATCACAAACCAAGAAGGTTAAACAACATAAGAAGCCTAGAGAATGATTCACTCTCATGTTAAGCTCGTTACACACACTCATTACCGTTCTGTTATTCGAACGAGTAACTTAAGTCACAGATGGTTCCGATATAGTGACCCGAACACACCACACAAACACATGTTCCCACTAAACCGATCATAAGTCAGAATAGGTAAGCTTTGGAGGAAGCTAGCGGGAGATCGAACGCCAAATTAAGGAGAACAATCTTAACAACATAAGAGTCGAATCTGATTCAGATATCTACTCTTAACTTACATGCATGACCGGACAACCGGATTCCTCACTTCCGAGTTAGCACATGTTAGAAGTTCAACAGTGGAACTTAACAAACAATTCTCGACAAGTGGTAAGTCATGTTAGACACACACAAGGGAAATGAGTCGCATCATAACATTACAGTAATATGAACAACTGTAAACTCATTACATGTTTAAGTCTTATAACGTCATAAACACACAGAAAAACATACAACACACAAGCCGGTGTAAACCGGTAGGCAACAGACTGCAAGAAAACCATACCTTGGTCCTTGCTTCGATTTGTTTCCACCGTAGGTCACTCCTATACATGATTAATAACGTCGGTTAATTAATTTATTTAACCTCAAATTTACTAAATGTTTAACATGATTATATGACATGTTTTAATGTCTTAACTTATACTTGATTACCTACACTATACCCCCTAGGGTTTATTACTTAAGCCATTCTTATTTGTATTTTTTTTACAAGTTTAGGTCCGACCGACCTTACCGACCGACCTTACACAAGGTCGGTCCATTCCAGAACATATTACCGTCAAAATTTTCTACTCCGACTGACCTTGTAAGTTCGGTCCCATGTTCGGTCCATTCCCGAGAGTTTCTTCCCTTTGAAAATTCAGGCCCAACCGAACTTGTAAGTCCGGTCCCAAGTTCGGTCTATTCCAGAGACTCAATCCGTACTAAAAATCCATGCCCGACCGACCTTGCAAGTCCGGTCCCCAAGGTCGGTCCATTCGAGAAACCAATTCTCGCAGGGTAAACTGGGCTCGACCGACCTTGGCAAGTTCGGTCGCAAGGTCGGTCTGCTCCAGACCCTTATTTTCCATTGCCCATTTAACTCCAAACTTCTCCTAAGGCCTCCTCATGTTTTCTAACATCATTTGGTACACTTATATCCTCATACAACATCCATGAAACTCATTATCTATCACCTTAAACACTTACTCATTTCATACCGAAATTCCTAACCCTTATGTTATTTCCTCCTTAGTTTTCCAAGTGGTGTTTCATACCTATGATAACCATTATGCCAATAATGTTTCCTCACCACTACAACATCATCTCCCAAGCATTTTTTCTTTCTAAGCAACTCCTTGAACATCTTACAAGTTTATAACTCCCATGCAACAAATCACTTCATCCCTTTTTCACCAACAATGCACAAGTCCTAAATACAATCTCACCATGATCTTGAAATGTCCCAAAACATTCTTTTGCATTCTAAATCCTCTAAAACATTGCCTAAGCTTTTTTTACATCTTTAAACAACTCAATGCATGTTTCTTCCACTAGTTGAACACCTTCCATACTAAACATTTCCTAGCTTACCAAACTCACTATAAACCCTTAGAACTTCTTGTTTCTTACCTAAATTTTGACATAGGTTCTCCTAGAACATTACTAAACCAAAACACATTGTTTTCTCCATTAAACACACAAGAACACCTAAATTCACCAAGAACACTCTCACACGCAAAGTTTCACCCAAGTTACACTACATTACAATATAGTGGATAATTTAAATTGCATGGCACTTAGGCCCTTAAATAACATGGCTCTTAGGCCCTTAAGATGCATAAATCTTAAACACTGAATTTCCACAATATATTTGCCTTTGACCTGCAAATACACTCAACAATACATATGCCTTTTACTAAGCCCTTAAGAGCATTCTTCTAAGTCATTCACCATTGGCTCCTTAGATCATTTTTAACAAGCAATATGATCTCATTTCTCCTAAGACTTTAAACCACATTAGGTTAGCATGTTTACCTCTTTTCCTCACAACTTCTTTCTTGTTTCCTTGTTTAAAATCGGTAATGATGTTTGGTTTGCTTGTCAACTTCTAAACAATATACAAACAATATAATGAGATTCAAGCTTAAGCTTCATCTCATTGTAAACCCTAAGATTATACATTGTTTTAAAAACATTAAGATAATTGTTTTACCTTAGAACTTGAAGAGAGTTTGAATATCTATCAAGAAAGGACTCCACCTAGTCCTTGAAAGGTTGGAATGAAGCTAGAACAAAGCAATATAATGAGCACCATTAATGGTGATTCTCGGTCAAGATAAAAAACATGGAGGAAACATCATTTTTCTTTGAGATTCCTTACCTAGAAGCAAATGAGATCAATAATATGTAGAAATATAAGCTCAAGCTCCTTCAATGGTGGAACTCTATGGCACCAAAATGGTGGTCTTGAAGTTTTGAGAAGATAGGAATGAAGAGCTTGATGAGAGGAAGAGAATGGTGGTGTTTGTTTTTGATTTGGTTAAGTGAGCTAGGAGATAATGATAATGGAAGATGGAGTTTGGTGTGTACTATTGCAAACCGTAAATGGAGAATGAAGAAGAGGTAGAAGAGAGCTTGGAGGCGTGTGAAATGAGGAAGGAAATGAGAGAATGAGATAAGTTTGCCTTTTAAGAGATATTAAGTAGTTAAAGTAAATAGTATTCTACTTTACTACTTTAGTTAGTTTTTTTTGTTTAAGTATGGTGAGTCACCACCATAAAAACCGGCCCCCTTAATACCACTAAGGGCATTTTAGTCTTTGTTGGCCAATTTAATTACTTATACAAACATATGTTACAAACTAGCTTATTAAAGTT
Source organism: Limonium bicolor (assembly GCA_023374045.1). Taxonomy (NCBI): domain Eukaryota; kingdom Viridiplantae; phylum Streptophyta; class Magnoliopsida; order Caryophyllales; family Plumbaginaceae; genus Limonium; species Limonium bicolor. The sequence goes on from CM041780.1 coordinate 124,489,379, forward strand.
ACTATTCATAAAAACAAGGCACATAGATGTGAAATTTTTGATTTCTCATTGATATAGACTTCCAAATGTGATACTATATAGTATACATGTTAATTAAAGAGTAATGATGTACATTTAGCCATTCAAAACTCATTTACAAGACAATTTTTCAAAAATGTCTTTAAACTCCTCTTAAGCACATTTTATGTTTTAACTTGTTTTCAATCTTGGTTCTTTTGCTAATTATTTTAATATGTTCATTAGTATATAATAAGGTCTTGTAAGTTCATTATCTTAACCAAGCTTATCCCAAGCTTAGAGCACATTTTGGCTCTTATTGACCTTAAGCACATTTGTGTTTTCTATGTTTAATTTGCTTACTAATGCTTCTACTCTTTTTAGTCTTAATATACCACATTTAGGTGTTTAAACAACATACTAAGGTTGGGGTATTCAATCTACCCCCCTTAAAAAACTTTGTCCTCAAAGTTCACACTTCCACATATCCTAAATGTTAGAACACGGAATACTATAATAATTTCCATACAACATTAACATCACCTTACATAACATTAGACACAAGGTCCATACAACATACATCGGACACAAGGTCCATACAACATACAACATCATCAACATCATCAGACACAACGGTCTGTAACGTGACAACATAACATAGACGATGTATTTAAATACACGTCGTACACACATAACCGAAACGGCTCTACCCCCCTTAAAAGGGGTACGCCCCTACCCTATACATACAAACGCTAAGTAAGTCAATGACGGTACTTCGCCTTCATCTTATCTTCCAGCTCCCAAGTGGCCTCCTCAACGTCCTGGTTAGACCAGAGAACCTTCACCAGTCTCACAGACTTATGGCGAGTGTCTCGAGTCTTAGTATCCAGAATGCGTACCGGAGTCTCCACTGATCGCATGGTCGGCTCTAAGGTTGCCTTTCAGGCTGAAGTACATGAGACGGATGAGACATATATTTCTTCGCTGGGACACATAAATACATCATGTACCTTGCCCAGCTCGGCGGGTAAATCAAGTCTGTAAGCTACCGGGCCGATCCGCTCCGTCACAACATATGGCCCCACATATTTCGGGCTCACTTGCCTTTCTGGCCAAAACGAAACACTCCCTTCATGGGGATACTCTCAAAGAATACCTGATCGCCCACGAACTCCAGGTCACGTTGCGCACATCTGCGTACGACTTCTGTCTATCCGAGCTGGCTTCATGTTAGCCCGGATCTAGCGAACTTCTGCCTGAACTTGTTCTAGATACTCTGGTCCTATAATGCCGTCTCACTCGACTCATCCCAGCATAATGGCGTGCGGCATGGTCTAACGTACAAAGCCTGGAAGGAGACATCTTGATCGAAGCATGGTAACTGTTGTTGTAGCTAAACTCGATCAGATGTAACTTGTCAATCCAGCTGGTCTGAAAGTCAAGTGCACATGCACGTAACATATCCTCAAGTGTCTGGATGGTGCGCTCACTCTGGCCATCTGTCTGTGGGTGAAACGCTGTACTCAATTTCAGTTTATACCCAGTGCTTCTCGTAGACTTCCAATACCTCGATAAGAATCTGGTATCTCTGTTAGATACAATCGTTTCGGTACCCCATGGTGCCGAACAATCTCTCTATCAAAGAGCTCTGCTAGTTTTGCCACTTTCCAGGTGTCCTTCATCGGTATGAATCGAGCCACCTTGGTCAGTTTCAACACAACCCAAATCATATTCAGACCTCCCCTTGTAGGCGGAAGCCCTACTACGAAGTCCATAGAAATGTCATGGAACTTCCACTCAGGCACTGGCATTGGCTGTACCATACCACCACGCCGTCGGTGCTCAAACTTGACCTTCTGACAAGTGAGACACCTCAACACATAATCATTTACATCCTTTTTCATTCCAGTCCACCAAAAATAATGTTTCATACCCTTATACATCTTTGAAGCTCCGGGGTGAATCGAAGTCGTAGAACAATGGGATTCACTCAGTATGCGCTCCTTCAGCTCAGCGCTACTCCTCGGAATACATAGTCGGCCATTAAGCCTAATCAGGTCATCATCGTGGAGTCTGAAGTCGTACTTCTGACCCTCGAATGTGCCATCAATAAGCTTCTGCCTGATCTCCAGCATATACTGATCCGTCATCTGAGCACTCCGCACCTCTTCAACCAAGCCAGTATGAGAGACTAGCGAATGGAGAGAGTGTGCTCGGTGACTCAATGCGTCAGCTACCACATTTGCCTTACCCTCTTTGTACTGTAGATTAATGTCATAGTCGTTTAGAAACTCAACCCACCTTCTTTGCCTCATGTTCAACTTCTTCTGAGTGAACAAGTACTTTAAACTTTTGTGGTCCGAATAAGTTGTCACACTTACCCCATACAAATAATGTCGCCATATCTTCAATGCGAAGACAATGGCACCCAGTTCTAGATCGTGGGTAGGGTAGTTCTCTTCATGCTTCTTCAGCTGTCGGGAGGCGTAAGCTACGACCTTCCCGTGTTGCATCAACACACAACCCATACCTCTGCCTGATGCGTCACAATAGACCTCAAAACCATCTGGACCGTCTGGTATAGTCAGGACTGGTGCAGATGTCAGAGCATCCTTGAGACTCTAGAAAGAACTCTCACAGTCAACTTTCCACTCGAATGGTGCATCCTTTTTCATCAAGGAAGTCATCGACTTCGAGACACTGGAGAAGTCCTTCACAAACCTCCTATAATAACCTGCCAGACCGAGGAAGCTCCTGATATCGGTAACTGTCTTCAGCCTAGGCCAGGTGCGCACTGCATCAATCTTTGCCGGATCAACAGCGATCCCGGCCTCAGAAATCACATGACCAAGAAAGGATACTTGGTTCAGCCAAAACTCACACTTTGAAAATTTAGCATACAAATGATTCCTCCTCAATGTTTGTAACACATTTCTCAGGTGGCTTTCGTGCTCACCTCTCGATTTCGAGTACACAAGAATATCGTCGATGAAGACTACCACTGACTTGTCCAACTGATCTTGGAACAAGCGGTTCATTAAATCCATGAACTTCGCTGGTGCATTGGATAAACCAAACGGCATAACCGTAAACTCATAATGTCCATACCTTGTTCTGAATGCTGTCTTTTCAATATCACTGTCACGGATGGCAATCTGATGGTATCCAGATCGTAGATCTATCTTGGAGAATACTGATGCTCCCCTCAACTGATCAAATAGGTCGTCGATGCGTGGTAAAGGGTAACGGTTCTTCACCGTAACTGCATTCAGTTCTCAATAGTCAATACACAGGCGGAGACTACCGTCCTTCTTCTTCACGAAGAGGACCGGCGCTCCCCATGGTGAAACGCTAGGGCGGATAAACCCTTTGTCGAGTAGGTCTCTCAGCTGCTCCTTGAGCTCTGTCATCTCCGCTGGAGCCATACGATAGGGCGCTTTCGCAATTGGTCCGGTACCCGGAACCAAATAAATTTCAAACTCAACTTCCCGTGCTGGCGGCATGCCCGGCAGTTCCTTAGGAAATACTTCAGGAAACTCCGACACTACCGGCACATCTGGGCTAAACTCTGGATCTCTCTCTATGTCCTGGACATAGCAGAGGTACACATCACTTCCTCGTCGTAGTTCACGACACATAGCCATGGCGGTGATGATCTGAGTCGAAGGCTCCCTGGGCCTCTGGCGGTAAGATATTGTAACCCTAGACGGACTCCGAAGAAGCAGTTGATGCTCGGCACACAGGATTCTGCCCTTGTACCGCTCCAACCAGTTCATCCCGACAATCACATCAAAACCAAGTCCGTCGAACTCTATCAAGTCGATCGGAAATTCTTCACCTCTGATTCGCACAACAACATCTCGGTGGTAGCGGGTACACCTGATCCGCTCTTTTGACGGGAGAGTGACTAGGAAGTCTGGCATCTCATCACTGTCTAACCCCAGCCTCTTCACAAAGGATAGCAAAATAAATGTATGAGAGGCTCCGGAGTCGAACAAGATCGAAGCGTCCACGCCAATGACTGGGAAGGTACCGGTGAGGATTGTGCCGCTCTTGCCGGCTTCTGCCTCATTGCAGACACTCAGTATACCTCCCGTTCCGAGAGCACAACCTAATTCATTGGTAAACTAATAAGTATTGGGTAACAACACGGTTGATATACTTCAACAACTTCAATTTATTCATTAACACACTCTTCTTACATTATACGTTGGTTTACACTGTTGACATAACTAACACATATATAATATCCTTAACATACACTGGCTTAACACATTACACAATTATACAAGGCTTTAAAACTGTCTGAAGGTCAAACTCAAACGTCCGGGTTTCATGTGTGTGGCATTGATCACTGCCGACGGCGCGGTATTCAGTTTGATCTTCCTGATGCCATGATATAGCATCCTCGACTGCCCACCCATGATTAGCACATCTCCTGACTTCAACACGAACTTCTTTGCGAGATCAGCACGCTTCTGCTCGCCATATATAAACACTGCGGTATCACCAATGGACCAAGACACCACGGGTACTCCCTTACTTAGAGACTCGGGTGACTCGTCCTTATCTTGGTGTAAACCCAACCGTCCACCTTTCTGGTAGAAGTTCACAATACACAAATCTGCTTTAACACTTGGAATTGAATCCGTTTCAACTTGCTGAGCAATCCCCACGGTGTGATTAACGACCGCAAGGAACTCCTCAGGTATCTTCGGTACAATTGCTCCATCTTCAGCTCGCACTTCTTGATATGTCTTGGTGTAAGGATTCCAGTCCTTACCCATGCACATCATCTTCAATTTCATTCTTGATCCGCTCGGGTATTTAGGTGTGTAGAAACCTCCAGGTGTTGCTCCAAGTTCATTGCATCGTCTGATGATATGGACTTGTGCTTCCGGGGTCAGGTATCCATTTAAGAGTATCATACCTGGCTGGATAACCTGACTTTGCTCCATTGGAAAGTCGGTGATGTTGATGGTGGTTTCTTCTGGGTTTGGTGTGGGTGGGATTGGATAACATATATTGAAGGTTCCTTTAAGTTTAGAATTACCTAATTAGGTGACTTTCACACTATACTTTAACTCTTTACTCACATAATAATACACTTGGACTCACTTATACACACATGCATGAAATGCGGAATGCAATCACTTATTTCATTCAACAGTTTAGGTGGTACCTGGTCTAGAAGAGGGCCCTGGCGCCTCAGACCGGTCCACCACGTGCAGGGTGGCCTTGCTAGGTCCCGACCCTTCCCCTTCTGGGAATCAGTGCCCCTCTGATCTGTGGGTGGCTGGTGATAAGTGCAAAATACATATATTTTTAGGGCTTTAATTCTTCCTATTTTTATAATTATTCATGTCATATTTCTCACTTATCAAATGTTTTTCCATAGATTTAAGTTTTGATATACATATATATCACTCATGGCATTTAATTCATACCTCACGTCAATTTAGAGCAGCATATTCATTGAATATTATCATGACCATTCATGTTATCAATCGATAACAACTACTAATTAGACTCACGCTTGTCATAGGATGATTGGGCTGCGCAACATTGTCCACGCTCACATTTACTTTGGGCTCGTCGATTTCTAGAGCAGCAATTCTTCATGGGTCTCGCACATCAACATTGTTTATTGATTACTCACGTGGACCATGGCTGCAACAAAATGATGGAAGCGAATTATAATGATAAAACGGAGAGTTTTATCTAATGAAAAACGACAGTTGATATAAGAAGATAAGTAGGGTTTGAGAGAATACATTCACGCCTCCACAGAGGCCTGTGCCTCCCTTCCTTAGTTCGTAATACCATCACCACATCAACGCAGCACCTTCACCATCACGGTTCAACATCACCACCACCAGACCACCACATCATCCACCGCACCACCGCACCACCACACCACATCAGACCACCAACACACCACTTCCACAACCTGTCATTGTTACATACTATCTCTACGAAGTCGGAGCGGGGAGCCGGAGTCAACTTGCTAACTGGAGTTTTCTCTACCTTTTATCTTATTTCGTTTAATGTCATTCTTTGTTACTTTTGTTATTTTTATATTTATGTTTGAGTAATTAGATTAGTTCCCCGGATTGGGGTAGCAACCCGGATCTTTATATTTATTTTGCAATCTCTTATCTGATTATAATTGCAATAGTTTAATTCTTGTTCTTCATGCGCTTTAATTCTCTGATCAATTATTAAAGCTATATTTGTAGTTTTCTAATCAACACGCGAGAGCTGAGATAGATAACAAGACATAGGAATTAAACCTGATTAACGACTAGAAGCATGATCCCGCCTATAGGTTAATCGGTCTCAAATAGAAACTGTTCTTTATGCGATAGTTGTGTCCGGATTAGAGCATTAGTCTGCTGCTAGTTCTAGCAACTGGTTAGGATTCGTTAGACTTAGCCGTTGACGAATTAATTAAAGTTTCTGAGTTTATTGCAGAATTAGGGGAGAGTTTACTAATAGATTAGAAAGTGAAGGTTTGCAAAACAATCCGGGGTGCTTCCTTTTATTTAGAGTTTTACGTTTTATTTATTCGTTTAGTTTATTTTACTGTTTTATTATTTTATGTTAGTTTGTTGAGTCTTTCTTTTCATTAAATTGAGTAAACCTGAAAAAGTGACATTTCATGTTTTCTTAGTTTAGTTTCTCAGTTAGTTAATAAATTGTCAATTAATTGAACGAGGTCCCTGAGATCGACAACCCCCACTCAATTCACTATTCCGCAAAACGATAGGTACACTGCCTAGGTAGAAGTATAGTAACACATATTTCTGCTAACAAGTTTTTGGCGCCGTTGCCGGGGACCTCTAGCACGATTAATTGATATTTTTATTTATTTGATTGAGATTTTATTTAGGTTATTTTCCTTCTTTTAATCTCGTATTATTTTTGTTCGATAGATTTCGTTATCTTCTGTTACGTTTTTATTTGGTTTTATTGCTTTTCGTTTTGATTTTTATGTTCTTCCTGTGGTACTTTGATTACGTTCACATTTTGATCTATTGTGGTTGTCTTACTTTACTTTATTTATCTTTTCATTTTTTTTTTGATTTTTATTTTAGTTTTGAGATTGTCGTTAGTTTCGTAGTACCTAGGATACTTTGATTTAATTTTTAACTTTGAATTTTTAATTTTTTTTCCCTTTTTCTTTTTTTTTCTTTTTTTCCGTTTACACATTTGCTGTACAATTTAAATTTTCTTGGCTACGGTGCGTAAGTTTCCAATTTGATTTTCTCTCTCTTTTCGTTCTAAAGTTTTACTTGTCGTTAATGTTATTCTCAATTAGATTTTCAATTAGGATACAGTAGTTTGGTTTTAGGAATACGTGAGTTTAAGCTAGATTAATTCAATTCTTTCCTTACTGATTTCTGTGTTTAATCACTTGCGTTTTCATTTATTTTAATTACTGTTCTTGCATTTACATTCTAGTTTTAGGAATTTTGTTTTTTTGGCTTTCTTGTCTATTTTTTAGTTCTATTTTACTTTGTATTTTTATTTTTGTTTTTGATAGACTAGTTACTGAGAATGGAGAGCAAGTACGATGCAGAAACAAGATTGATGGTGGAACAAGCTTTACAACGCAAACGGGAAGCAGTACTTGCTTTTCAAAGACTGATTGGATATCAACCACCACCACAATCTGATCGAGAACTTTATTGGTGGGAAAGTCCTTCACCCGTAGAGCAGAATATCTTGCCTGAGCGTAACTCCGAGCCAGTAGAGACACCAGCAGTGGATGATTTCATAGAGAATGAAGGAATTGATGTGTCTACTACAGTTGTCTACGAGCAGGATTCCACGATTGAGCCTCACCAACCAGAAGAGGATATTTGTATCCTCAAATCTGTGGAGAAAGCGCCACCATCAATTGATCTGCAATTTCAACCTTGCCTCCAGGAGCCTCAACAAAAGGAGAAGGACGTTTATGTCCTCGAATTTGAGGAAGAAGAGCCATTCACACCTGGTCTTCTGATTAAGCAGCGTTACCGACAGTATCTCCTCAAACATCAGGTTTTGTGGAGTATTCACTTTCCTATTTTATTTGCCAACGTAACGTTTTGTTTTGATCCAGGTGGTTTTCTTTTATTTACTGCCTATTTCATTTTCCTGGCAAGGCTGTTGTCTACTTTTATTTTTGATCCAGGATAACGAAGCATGAGTCTAGCCAAAGACTATAAAGACGGGCAGCTTACTGGGAGGCAACCCAGTGGTTAAATTTATATTTTTGTTTTTGTTTTCTGGTTTTATTTTTATTTTTCTTTTATTTAGAAGTGGCAATGGTGTATGTACTTTTAATGCAACGCTCTTTAGCGTTCTGTGGTAGTTTTATGAGTGTGTGCAGATGGAGTTCTTTTTATGGTGTTTGATGTTCTCCAAGGCTGGACACTTGCTTGGATGCAACTATGAGGAATGTTGCAACCCCATGTACGAGCTTAAGTGTGAGGAAGGGAACCTTCCTCAATCTACGATATCAGGGGAGTTTCAGTTTCCTTTATTTTTAATGTTTGTGTTCAGCCTATCATGCTTTTAATGCTTATCTGTTTTATCAGTCTATATTGTTCTGAATGAAATTCTTCATGAGTTTGGCATATTTTGAAAGGTCTTTTCTTGATTTTTATTTTTGAACAATGAGGACATTGCTCCTCTTAAGTGTGAGGAAGTAGAGACATTTCCCTGAAAATATGCCAGTTGCACTTAAATGCCACACTTGTTTTTGATTGTCTTCTTGCTTTGAGAGAATCACTTCTCTGAGTGCTTATAAATATTGAATTCTTGGGTGAAAATGTTAGTGGAAGTTTGAAGTTGAGCCAGGTGACAACCTCAAGAATTCTCTTGCTTAAAGCTGTTTGTCTAATCTAACTTGTTTTTATTCAAATTAATTCTGTTTTCACTGAAATTTGGTGGATTAGCTGATTGTGTGACTGAATTAGTTTAGTTTGGGATTTTGGAAATGATATGAAAGTTTGGAATGAAAGGATAAGGCAAGGTACTCCGCTGATCAAAAATTTTCCTAACAAAAGCAGGCCTCGTCTATCCGGTTATTAAGTCCTAGGGGTGCCTTAACACCTATCTACCTAAGGTCTCGGGATCTGGGATAGTTGGCCCAACACCGTTACAAGGATAGAGAGAAAAGTCTGGGTTACGGAATAACTCTGCAATTCTCAATAATTCGTTTGTTTTGTATATATTTCTTGAAGAAGAATGTTTTTGCATGCGAAAGAAAAGTTAATTGCAGTTTAATTTTTTGTTTATGATCATGAGTACGTGGTGTTGAAAGGTATCACGGAATAAGGTGTTACTTCACACCCCTTGTCATCCAAAGGTTAGAGAAAAGAAATTGGTGGAAGATCCCAAACTATCCTATATTTAGTTTATGCAATCAATCTTCTCCATGCATTTACAAAATTGTTCTTTTTCACTATTTGCAAAACTTACACCTAAGAGCAGGATTATTCTTTTGATTGTCATTTCGCTTGATTTCCTTCTACACTCATATGATCTTGAGGTTCGATACTACGGCCTTAGAGAGTTTTATTCTTTAGTTGCTTGAGGACAAGCAAAAGCTAAATGTGAGGAAGTTTGATAAGTGCAAAATACATATATTTTTAGGGCTTTAATTCTTCCTATTTTTATAATTATTCCTGTCATATTTCTCACTTATCAAATGTTTTTCCATAGATTTAAGTTTTGATATACATATATATCACTCATGGCATTTAATTCATACCTCACGTCAATTTAGAGCAGCATATTCATTGAATATTATCATGACCATTCATGTTATCAATCGATAACAACTACTAATTAGACTCACGCTTGTCATAGGATGATTGGGCTGCGCAACATTGTCCACGCTCACATTTACTTTGGGCTCGTCGATTTCTAGAGCAGCAATTCTTCATGGGTCTCGCACATCAACTTGTTTATTGATTACTCACGTGGACCATGGCTGCAACAAAATGATGGAAGCGAATTATAATGAAAAAACGGAGAGTTTTTATCTAATGAAAATGACAGTTGATATAAGAAGATAAGTAGGGTTTGAGAGAATACATTCACCTCCACAGAGGCCTGTGCCTCCCTTCCTTAGTTCGTAATACCATCACCACATCAACGCAGCACCTTCACCATCACGGTTCAACATCACCACCACCAGACCACACATCATCCACCGCACCACCACCACACCCATCAGACCACCAACACACCACTTCCACAACCTGTCATTGTTACATACTATCTCTACGAAGTCGGAGCGGGAGCCGGAGTCAACTTGCTAACTGGAGTTTTCTCTACCTTTTATCTTATTTGTTTAATGTCATTCTTTGTTACTTTTGTTATTTTTATATTTATGTTTGAGTAATTAGATTAGTTCCCCGGATTGGGGTAGCAAACCGGATCTTTATATTTATTTTGCAATCTCTTATCTGATTATAATTGCAATAGTTTAATTCTTGTTCTTCATGCGCTTTAATTCTCTATCAATTATTAAAGCTATATTTGTAGTTTTCTAATCAACACGCGAGAGCTGAGATAGATAACAAGACATAGGAATTAAACCTGATTAACGACTAGAAGCATGATCCCGCCTATAGGTTAATCGGTCTCAAATAGAAACTGTTCTTTATGCGATTAGTTGTGTCCGGATTAGAGCATTAGTCTGCTGCTAGTTCTAGCAACTGGTTAGGATTCGTTAGACTTAGCCGTTGACGAATTAATTAAAGTTTCTGAGTTTATTGCAGAATTAGGGGAGAGTTTACTAATAGATTAGAAAGTGAAGGTTTGCAAACAATCCGGGGTGCTTCCTTTTATTTAGAGTTTTACGTTTTATTTATTCGTTTAGTTTATTTTACTGTTTTATTATTTTATGTTAGTTTGTTGAGTCTTTCTTTTCATTAAATTGAGTAAACCTGAAAAAGTGACATTTCATGTTTTCTTAGTTTAGTTTCTCAGTTAGTTAATAAATTGTCAATTAATTGAACGAGGTCCCTGAGATCGACAACCCCCACTCAATTCACTATTCCGCAAAACGATAGGTACACTGCCTAGGTAGAAGTATAGTAACACATATTTCTGCTAACAGCTGGTTAGCCGTCTTCGGGCCATCAATAGTCGCTGTGGCCTTACCCTTCCACTGCCCCTTGGGCTTGTTGACTCTGCTGTTGGGGTTCCGGTAACACTCGTAGTCACGGTAACCCCATTTCTCGCAGTAACGACACTGCACGTCGTTTCCCTTGCAGTCCTTGCCGGGGTGGTCTCTGTTACACTACTTACAGTAGTAGTGGCGCTCTGGTCCAGAGCCCGTGCTAGCTGCTATCACAGTACACAATCAATACTTGCTTCATAACTTAACAACATACACTTCAATTTGTCACACATGATTAAATAATTACCCTTAGGTGGGTAAGAGTGTAGGGGTTTCGCCGCGTATGCATATGTGAGCTTCAATGGCTTCTCAGCTGTGGTGGTCTTGTCTTGGCCCTTGTCACCCTGGTGCTGACTCTTCTGGGGTTGGGGATAAGGTTTCTTTTTCTTCTTTCCTCCCCCGTACCCATGCGGACTCTGGCCCTCGCTCGTGGCCTTGCGCTTGTGCGCATTCTCCTCGTCCCTCAGACGGACGGTAATCTCAACCTTAGCAGCGGCATGGTAGCACTCCTGAATTTAGGATGTCAGTCATGCCCCGCAAAACATACCCACAAACTCACATTAATACTCACTTATGGATTACATTTATTCATATCACACTTCATTTAAATTACCTGCAAGGTAGTATACTCAGCTGGCCCCATCCCATAGCGAAGACGGTGGCTGAGACCGTTGTAGAAACGGTTTACCAGTACCCGGTTCGAGTATCCCAGGTCCGGTAACAGGTGGATAAGACCGGTGAATGCAGTGTAGTACTCATCAACCGACATCTTGTTCCCCTGTCTCAGACTATCCAGCTCCAGGCGCTTAGCCTCTTGAACATGCACATGGTAATACTTGGCTCGCAGCAGAGCCGTGTACTCCCTCCAACCAAACTGAGGATCCGCCATCCGGTCCTCTCTCACAAGCTTCCACCAACTCTGTGTAGATCCCTTCAGGTAGTAAGCGGCAAGACGGACCTTGGCCCCAGCAGGCACATCCAAGGTCTCGTAGGCGGTCTCCAACTCAGAGATGTACGCCTCCAGCTTACGTGGGTCGGTCTCCCCATGGAACGACGGGGGTCTCAAGTCTGCCAATGCCTTGACCCAGTTGGTCTCTCATGGCGGTGGCGGTGGTGGTTGAACTTCGGGCTGTTGCCCCTGCTGAATTGCAACTACAAGTTGTGGGACCATTTGGCACTAGTAGAAAAAACATTTTATAACACGGTTGTTTTGCTAAATATAACACGGTTATGAGGGGTGTTATATACTGCGGAGGTATAAAGTTTCGGTTTTTATAACACGGTTCCGAACCGTGTTATAAAAGTGTTTTATAACACGGTTTTTTTTAAATAACCGTGTTATAAACTTGGTTAACACCGCAGAGAATTTGAAGGGAGATGACTTTTATAACACGGTTGGTTTAGCAAACCGTGTTATAAAATGCTTTACCCACCAAAATTTTGTTGTTTTATAACACCATTATTCATACGAACCGTGTTATAAAAGTGTTTTATAACACGGTTTTTTTTTTAAATAACCGTGTTATAAACTTGGTTAACACCGCAGAGAATTTGAAGGGAGATGACGTTTATAACACGGTTGGTTTAGCAAACCGTGTTATAAAATGCTTTACCCACCAAAATTTTGTTGTTTTATAACACCATTATTCATACAAACCGTGTTATAAAAATGATTTTTTTTAAAAAAAACAGTTTCACCCCATATTTACGGTCAACAATCAATCTCTGTCCAACACACATTGAATATGTGCGGTCACACCAACTTGCAAACAGTTTCTGAATTAATTTGCCATATACACCTTGTTATATATATTGCACAAAATTCAACAACAATCCTAAAATTCCTTACAGACATGTAGGCCTTTACAAAAAGAGAATCTACTATATAATTACATGAGTTCAAAAGTATCATAAAAGCACAAGAAGTGTGAATACAACAGTGTGTCAATTCTTCTCTTACAAGGTCGACTTTCTTCATGATGTAGCTATTCGCAAATAATGAGAGAATTCATGCACCTAATATTTGAAACAAGTAGAAATATTAGAACAAGTATATTATATAGTTAGAAGTGTTCAAGAAAGCAACTAGTATAATACAAAGTTTAAGTGCATACGTGCTAAAGGTGCCCAATCAGAAGTTCTGTCAATTCTCTTCTCATAAGGTTGAGTTCCTTCATAGTGTATGTAAAGAAAACATTGTGAAAGAATCCATACACCTGAAATTTAAAATAATTGAGATATTTAAGAAGTGTTCAAGTGTAGCAGCAGCAAAATGCAGCTTGAATACTGCTGTGTACTAACTCTAAATTGTAGCAGCAGAACTCTTACAAAGAAGCACTCAAACAGCAGCAGCAAGCAAGTGAAGTGTGAGCATAATTCAAAACAGATACACAAGGCTTAATTACGCCCCACATAAGCAGGTTCAACCAGGCATATAATGTGGCTTAATCAGAAGCAGAACTGAAGCATAAACATAGTCAATGAAATGCTGAAATACACGCTTGAACAAACCTTAACATGGTTAGTGCGTTGACATTAAATTTGTAAGACAGATGATCACAGCAAGCTTAATATTACGGTTAGTCTAAGCTTTGACAGTTGTAGAAAATTTCAATTTTCAGCAGTGAAAATACATTCCAAACGAAAGTGCAAAAACAGATTGCAAACCATTCTTAAAACAACACAACTAATGGTCAATGTAACAACGTAAATATAGCAAATTATTAAACCATAACCTAATCATAACTGATAGCTTATTATAGGTTGGGTATCTAGATTTTAAACACTCAAAATATGCATTTTATAACAACTAAAAACAGAAGCAAAATGCAGCTCCAATACTGTAGTGTAATAACTCTAGAAGTGTAGCAACATTATGCTTACAAAGAAGCACTCAAACAACATTAGCAAGCCAGTGAAGTGTAATTAAGAGGCAGCCACGAATCATCCCATCAGAAGATGAAAATGTACCTAAGTAGGATGACCTGTCAAGTTTGAAGATTCTCCAATATCATTGTCAAAGCCATGTCAAGCTACAAGCATTATAAATGATCAAGTTATAAATGATTCGATCGACTTTCCTCACTGTTAAAGAGTTCTATACAAGGTGATTAGGTTCGAGATAAACAAAACGATACAATAACATTTTACAGTTATTACCTGAAGCAGGGAGTAGCAAAGGCTAAATGTAATAATGGTGAAATGGTGAGAAGTTCTTCAATTTGAACTGAAATCGAGACAGAAACAGCTCAAATTTTTAGGACATTTAAGGTTATATTTTAAACCGTGAACATGGTCAACTTTTCACCTAAAATAGTGTCTTAACCAGAGCCTAAGCATGCTGTTATGTAACCCATAAAGTGCAGAAGAAATCTTCCAAACATACTTCCATAAGCAGCAGAAAACCGATTGTGAAACACCATAATAAAGTACCCGAAGCTGCTGAAAACAATCCTCACTACAACACAAAAATCAAAATAAAAAACATCTCATAATTGACACTTGGTCAAGTACTATCTATAGCTAAAACAAAGCAGGAAATTGATGGTAAACACGCTAAGTTTAACAGATCTTATACTACAAACTTTTACCATAAGCACATTGATATCAGCAAAAAGTTAAGAGAAAAAAAAACAATTTAGCAATAACCAAGCCAAATGTCCCAAGCACAACCTTGCATTATTAATATGACGATTTGGAGAGTTTTTCAAATTAAGGTAACTACCAAGCAAGACATCCGCAAGCATTTAAACCAGAACATAACAATCTGTAATGATGCTTGACTAAATCAAATAAGTAGGCTGCACTTGGGACACACACTTAACGGAAAGACCTAGGAAATTAAACAGAACTTGGTAACATATCACAATGATAGCAACACCAGGGCCTTCTTCCAAGCACAGAACTTAGTAATAACTAGTTGTACTGCTACAGAGAAGCATGGCTCAATATATCAACTGTTCAAGAGAAAACAATGCCCTAGAGAGAATAAAGAGTAATGGGATGCTTTGAGACGCTTTGGGATACTAACAAACAAACGGGGACTTAATTGATACAGATAAAAGTTACTAATTTAATTTCTATCCAATTAATCAACAGAGATATTTTGTCCAGCTGGAAGGAATAAAGCAACACCAAGTCAATGACTTTTATTTTTTATGAGATACCAAGTCGATTTATTTCAAATACATGTAATTGACGATACCCAAATATTAGCAGTTCAACGCTTCTAAAAGAAACCAAACTGCACATGCTTCTTCCAGAAATGAAACTAGAGCATGATTGATGAAACTTCTTCAAGATTCTCTTTTGTAATTTAAAAGGATTGGCAATGCACAGGTTTTAGAACGTCCAAAACATGTAAATGATGGTGACAATCTAAATAAGCTAGATTTCTTTCATATGCTGAGGTGGATCTTTCCACATTTATTATAGTATAAATAGGCTAGTTTCCTTTCATGATGTAGCTTTCCGCAAAACAATGAAGAAGTTCATACACCTAATATTTAAAACCAATAGAAATATTAGAACAAGTATAATATACAATTAAAAAGTGTTCAAAAAAGCAACTAACATAATATTGCACTACGGAGTAGAAGTGTCTAATCATAACAGCAGCTGAAGCATTTAACAACAACTAATCATAACCTAATTATAACAGCAACTGAAGCATTTAACAGTGCAGATTTCAGACCATAACCTAATTATAACCGAGAGCTTATTGCAGGTGGGGTATCTAGATTTTAAACACTCAAAAATATGCTTTTATAACACATGAAAATAGAAGCAAAATTTAGATTGAATACTGCTATGTAATAACCCTCAACTGCCACAGCATAATGCTTACAATGAAGCACTCAAACAGCAGCAGAAAGCAGGTGAAGTTTGAGCATAATTCGAAAGTCTATACTGCTGGTAATTGGCATTATTCATATGTAATCACAACAGCAAACAACAACTTGCATTATACCATTGTATCAGCTAGAAACAGATACACAAAGCTTAGTTAAACCCCACAGAAGCAGGATCAACCAGCCACATAATGTGGCTTAATCAGAGGCATAAGTGAAGCATAAACATAGTCAAAATGCAGATTGAATACTGCTGTGTAATCACCCTCAAGTGTCACAGCATAATGCTTACAATGAAGCATTCAAACAGCATAGGCAAGTAGGTGAAGTTTCAGCATAATTCAAAAGTCAATACTGCTGGTAATTGGCATTATTCAGAAGCAATAAGAACCGCAAACAACGACTTGAAATATACCATTGTATCAGCTAGAAACAGATACACAAAGCTTAGTATAGCCCCACAGAAGCAGGATCAACCAGCCACATAATGTGGCTTAATCAGAGGCAGAAGTGAAGCATAAACATATTCAATGAAATGTAGAATGAAAATGATATAGTCCCTTATATTAGAAGGAAGAAAACATCAAGAAAAACTAGTTCGAAAGAAAAAAACATTAACAAAAAAACTGATTAGTAAGGAAACTAACTAAGGAAACAAGTGAATCAAAGATAGATTCAAATCTCTGATAATAAATCAACTGAACTAATTTGAGAACCGACAAACGTGAAGCAGGTAGATCAGGCAGGTACATTTTCCTAATTCAAGCAATTACCATAATCTAAAACAAAAATGCAGAAGAAAAATTAAGAGGCAACCCCGAATCATGCCATCAGAAGATATAAAGAATGTACCTGCGTAGGATGACCAGTCAAGTTTGAAGACTCCAATATCATTGCTCAAAGCCATGTCAAGCTACAAGCATTATAAAGATCAAGCAATGTAAGAAAACCAGATATACTACTTTCAAGCAATGTGCAAAACTGGGATTGTAACAGTAGTTCTTGTCAAATTTACCAAACAAATTTCCCAAATAAGCCACATGATCATTGTAGCCTAGTTATCTTGTCATTTCAAAACAGGGATGTGATAGCAGTTCATGTCATTCTGTGGCAGCCTTACTTCAATGTAAGCTAGCTCCTACTCCTTCATCGTAGTTGGTACTTTTAAGGTCAAACCAATTTTTGCATTCTTGTTCTCTATTCTCTTTTCTCTTAGGTCAACTATGCCTTAATCTATGATTGTTAACTAATAGTTTAGGTGATTGTAACAGTTATTATGTGTTCAAACCATGCAAAATGAAAGGCCCTATTCACCCCCCTAGCTCAAAGGTAGCAGCAGTATATTTCTCTACTATGTGAGTGAATGGAAATATAATTTCACATCCTTTACGTGTGTAATCATGTTTGGTGTGTACTCCTCCGCCTAAATCAAGAATATACAGATTATGAAGTTCCCATGTTTGATTTGTCTATCAAAGAGAATTTGTGACAGAATCACACTGAGCTATGTTTTTGTTTCGTGAAGTTTGAAACAATCTCGAGTTCTAATTGAGCAGTTTGAGACAAGACGTAAGTTTAAGCACTAGCAATTATGCTTCAAATAATAGACTTCAAAGTACAGAATTCACACAACGACAAGATTGATTTTATCATTTCAGTTTTCTCTTTGTTTATATTGATTCTTTAATTCAACTAATTCGTCAAAAGAACTTCGCTAATTACACCCCTATGATTTTCTTAGATTTAACAGTGTAAATCATGTAAAATGGCACGACCAGGCTTTTCATTGCTTAAATAAATCAGAAATCAAACAAAAAAGTACAGTAGTAAATCAAGTTTTGGTTTTGAAGCACGTTTTACCTTAATGCTGCTTAACAGCACATGCGTATCAATTTAATGATAGAGAACGTATATTTGCAACAAATTAACCCTAAAAAAGTAGACAAATTAATTTAATGATGCAGCCACAGCAAATCATAACTCCATTCATGCTTTTGTTCGACTCCTACCATCAAAATTTGCATCAAATATAGTGTCTACTGGGTCAGACTTTATTACCTGAAGCTGGGAGTAGCACAATCTGAATGTAATAATGGCAGAATGAAGCAAAGTTCTATAATTTGAACCAAAATCAAGACAAAACCAGGTTAGAGTTCTTAGAAACATATAGGGAAAATTTTAAAAAGCTCAAGACTGAATATGAAGTGATGCGGTTGATTTTCTTCGTCGATTACTCAGGGTTGGAGTAATGCAGCGGATGGGAGCGCCGGTCATGCAGAGCGAGGGTGAAACACGGGTTTGAGCAGACGAGGAGCGGCAAAGGAACGCCGGTTGGAGTGATGCGGCTGGGATCTTCTTCGTCGACTTCTTCGGGCCGCAGTAGAAATCTGCCACCAGCAACATATACTCCTCTCTCAGTGCCGCAAAATTAGGGATCGTAATGGCTTCGACGTTGTAAACGAACTCCAGGTCGACGAAAGAGAGTGTCGACACCGTAGGGGGGAGAGTAGCCTGTTGTGCGATAGTGTGGCGATGACAGTGGCAATGGAGGAGAGAAGAAACCGGTGGTTCTATGGTAAGAGGTAAAGTGCGGGTGGGTTAATGTTGCAGACAGAGAGATAAAGGCGCAATCGGGATGAATAAGGAGAATTTACAACACAGTTATAGTATCACTCAACCGCGTTGTAAGTGGAGCAAAATCTCCCTCTCTTTTTTTCACAGTAATTCAAAAACGTTAGAAACATTATACAACACGGTTGACACAACAACCGAGTTATAAACATCATTATACAACACGGGTACGAACAACCGTGTTATATAAGGTGTTATATAACTATAAAAATTTTCCTTCCCTGATTTTTAACACGGTGAGATAAAATAACCGTGTTATATGTACTATATAACACTCCTTACATTAGAACCGTGTTATAAAAGGAGTGTTATACAATATTTTTTCTACTAGTGTGGGCTACGGTGGCCGCTACAGCTTCGGCCATAACCTGAGCCGTAGTATTCTCGCCCTGGTCATCCGTATCTCCAGTACCGCTTCCGCGGCCTCTACCTCTCGGTCTACCTGACATCTGAATTCACATGAACATTTATTAGCACTGTGCTTGCACACTTATCGGTCCAACGATTGTATCATCTTCCCGAAAGTAAGGTATTTCCACACTTGGTTAGTGGTTAACCTTTCCATAACTGCTCACTTAGGTAACTGTAGTTAGGTTTCCTAACTCGGTATTTTCCTAAGCTCGGTATTCTAGTCATCAGAGCGATACTTCGCTCTGATGCCACTTTTTGTAACACCCCTACAACGTACTTCACAACTAATTGAAATCACATCGGAAATAAACGACTAAACATTAACTAAACGCTTCGGTGCTACAACGCCGTCAACCACCCTCATGGTTAACAAGGCATAATAAATACAAGTGTACCGGTCTGATGATCAGACTCCCGAGCATAGAACTAAACCATAAATACATCATATACAATACCGAGTATTTAATTACATTCCTTCACTGTAAACTACCAATATACCTCCACTGTAGTATCCACGGAATCAAAATATAATGCCACGGGAGCATAGGCACATCCCGGGCTCAACATCCAAAATAACAAAAAGTACATCTGCAGACTAGAGCCTACAGCCACTCTGCTTCCTCGATCCTCATCCTGCAGTAAAAATATGGAGCCCCCGAGGGGGTCAGCAACCCTTGGCTGGTATGGTTAACGCGCAGCCCATCGGCTACCGGGATACGCGCAACTACTTGTCATGATAACATGGCATTCATTTTAACATAACATAACATAACATAAAATAACAATATGGCATAGCGTTATCATTGCATAGCACAACATCACATACACAGTGGATACTCTTTCCACAATCACAAACCAAGAAGGTTAAACAACATAAGAAGCCTAGAGAATGATTCACTCTCACGTTAAGCTCGTTACACACACTCATTACCGTTCTGTTATTCCAACGAGTAACTTAAGTCACAGATGGTTCGGATATAGTGACCCGAACACACCACACAAACACATGTTCCCACTAAACTGATCATAAGTCAGAATAGGTAAGCTTTGGAGGAAGCTAGCGGGAGATCGAACGCCAAATTAAGAGTCGAATCTGATTCAGATATCTACTCTTAACTTACATGCATGACCGGACAACCGGATTCCTCACTTCCCAGTTAGCACATGTTAGAAGTTCAACAGTCGAACTTAACAAACAATTCTCGACAAGTGGTAAGTCATGTTAGACACACACAAGGGAAATGAGTCGCATCATAACATTACAGTAATATGAACAACTGTAAACTCATTACATGTTTAAGTCTTATAACGTCATAAACACACAGAAAAACATACAACACACAAGCCGGTGTAAACCGGTAGGCAACAGACTGCAAGAAAACCATACCTTGGTCCTTGCTTCGATTTGTTTCCACCGTAGGTCACTCCTATACATGATTAATAACGTCGGTGAATTAATTTATTTAACCTCAAATTTACTAAATGTTTAACATGATTATATGACATGTTTTAATGTCTTAACTTATACTTGATTACCTACACTATACCCCCTAGGGTTTATTACTTAAGCCATTCTTGTTTGTTTTTTTTTACAAGTTTAGGTCCGACCGACCTTACCGACCGACCTTACACAAGGTCGGTCCATTCCAGAACATATTACCGTCAAAATTTTCTACTCCGACCGACCTTGTAAGTTCGGTCCCATGTTCGGTCCATTCCCGAGAGTTTCTTCCCTTTGAAAATTCAGGCCCGACCGAACTTGTAAGTCCGGTCCCAAGTTCGGTCTATTCCAGAGACTCAATTCGTACTAAAAATCCATGCCCGACCGACCTTGCAAGTCCGGTCCCCAAGGTCGGTCCATTCCAGAAACCAATTCTCGCAGGGTAAACTGGGCTCGACCGACCTTGGCAAGTTCGGTCGCAAGGTCGGTCTGCTCCAGACCCTTATTTTCCATTGCCCATTTAACTCCAAACTTCTCCTAAGGCCTCCTAATGTTTTCTAACATCATTTGGTACACTTATATCCTTATACAACATCCATGAAACTCATTATCTATCACCTTAAACACTTACTCATTTCATACCGAATTCCTAACACTTATGTTATTTCCTCCTTAGTTTCCAAGTGGTGTTTCATACCTATGATAACCACTATGCCAATAATTTTCCTCACCACTACAACATCATCTCCCAAGCATTTTTCTTTCTAAGCAACTCCTTGAACATCTTACAAGTTTATAACTCCCATGCAACAAATCACTTCATCCCTTTTTCACCAACAATGCACAAGTCCTAATACAATCTCACCATGATCTTGAAATGTCCCAAAACATTCTTTTGCATTCTAAATCCTCTAAAACATTGCCTAAGCTTTTTTTTACATCTTTAAACACTCAATGCATGTTTTCTTCCACTAGTTGATCACCTTCCATACTAAACATTTCCTAGCTTACCAAACTCACTCTAACCCTTAGAACTTCTTGTTTCTTACCTAAATTTTGACATAGGTTCTCCTAGAACATTACTAAACCAAAACACATTGTTTTCTCCATTAAACACACAAGAACACCTAAATTCACCAAGAACACTCTCACACACAAAGTTTCACCCAAGTTACACTACATTACAATATAGTGCATAATTTAAATTGCATGGCACTTAGGCCCTTAAATAACATGGCTCTTAGGCCTTAAGATGCATAATCTTAAACACTGAATTTCCACAATATATTTGCCTTTGACCTGCAAATACACTCAACAATACATATGCCTTTTACTAAGCCCTTAAGAGCATTCTTCTAAGTCATTCACCATTGGCTCCTTAGATCATTTTTAACAAGCAATATGATCTCATTTCTCCTAAGACTTTAAACCACATTAGGTTAGCATGTTTACCTCTTTTCCTCACAACTTCTTTCTTGTTTCCTTGTTTAAAATCAGTAATGATGTCTGGTTTTCTTGTCAACTTCTAAACAATATACAAACAATATAATGAGTAGAGCTGTCAAAATTTGACCCAACCCGAAAACCCGTCCGTTTTATCCGAACCCGAAACCCGACTGGACCCGAAAATATTTAAATTTATTAAACCCGAAACCCGATTGGGTAAAACCCGAAATGACCCGAACCCGAAATGACCCAAAAAATTTATAACCCGAAACCGACCCGAACCCGAAATGACCCGAAATAATATTAACTAAAAATTAGCCAAACTCGAATAACATGAAATAATAGTGACCATAAATTGTCCCAAACCTGAATGACCCAAATAAATATGACAAAAAGTTGATTTAAACTTAGTATATCCGAAATGAATTCAGAATAGGTATTGTATTGAAAATTCTACAATCTATATGTTATATATTCTTAGAGAAATTAGGTATATATTTTATTGTAACTTTTTCAAAAATATAACCATGACCCGAAATAACCGAAACCCGATTCTATCTGACACTATTACAACCCGAACCCGAAATGACCCGAACCCGAATGACCCGAACCCGAAATGACCCGAAAATTTAATGACCCGAATGGATATTGACCCGAAAAAATATGACCCAAAACCTGAACGGATAACCCGTTTGACAGGCCTAATAATGAGTATTCAAGCTTTAAGCTTCATCTCATTGTAAACCCTAGATTATACATTGTTTTAAAAACATTAAGATAATTGTTTTACCTTAGAACTTGAAGAGAGTTTGAATATCTATCAAGAGAGGACTCCACCTAGTCCTTGAAAGGTTGGAATGAAGCTAGAACAAAGCAATATAATGAGCACCATTAATGGTGATTCTCGGTCAAGATAAAAAACATGGAGGAAACATCATTTTTCTTTGAGATTCCTTACCTAGAAGCAAGGAGATCAATAATATGTAGAAATATAAGCTCAAACTCCTTCAATGGTGGAACTCCATGGCACCGAAATGGTGGTCTTGAAGTTTTGAGAAGATAGGAATGAAGAGCTTGATGAGAGGAGAATGGTGGTGTTGTTTTTGATTTGGTTAAGTGAGCTAGGAGATAATGACAATGGAAGATGGGTTTGGTGTGTACTATTGCAACCGTAAATGGAGAATGAAGAAGAGGTAGAGAGAGCTTGGAGGCGTGTGAAATGAGGAAGGAAATGAGAGAATGAGATAAGTTTGCCTTTTAAGAGATATTAAGTAGTTAAAGTAAATAATATTCTACTTTACTACTTTAGTTAGTTTTTTTTTGTTTAAGTATGGTGAGTCACCACCATAAAAACCGGCCCCCTTAATACCACTAAGGGCATTTTAGTCTTTGTTGGCCAATTTAATTACTTATACAAACATATGTTACAAACTAGCTTATTAAAGTTACTATTCATAAAAACAAGGCACATAGATGTGAAATTTTTGATTTCTCATTAATATAGACTTCCAAATGTGATACTATATAGTACACATGTTAATTAAAGAGTAATGATGGACATTTATCCATTCAAAACTCATTTACAAGACAATTTTTCAAAAATGTGCTTTAAGACTCCTTAAAGCACATTTTATGTTTTAACTTGTTTTCAAGCTTGGTTTTCTTTGCTAATTGGTTTAATATGTTCATTAGTATATAAATAAGGTCTTGGTAAGTTCATTAGGTCTTAACCAAGCTTATCCCAAGCTTAGAGCACATTTTGGCTCTTATTGACCTTAAAGCACATTTTGTGTTTTCTATGGTTTAATTTGCTTACTAATGCTTCTAAGACTCTTTTTAGTCTTAATATACCACATTTAGGTGTTTAAACAACATACTAAGGTTTGGGGTATTTCACGCCGTCTGAGGGCGGTCTGCACCCATGGGCGCCACGTCCGAGGTCCCCGAACGCCCTGTCCGTAAGCTCGAACGCTCTCAAACGGTGGCATAATTTTTAATTTTTCAAATTTAGGATTTTTGCAAAGCATGTCCGGCCTACGGACACTCTATCCGTGGCCCCGGACTTTTCAAAATTTTGTTTTCCCGTAATTTCAACTTTTTTGATTAATTAGTTAACTAGGGTCCGAGGGTTCAGACATTAGGTCCGTGGCCACGGACAAAACTAAAATTTGACCTAATTCGACTTTTGAAACCCTAGTTTAGGTATTTTTAATTTTGTCAAAAAATGTCAAAAACATAAAAAAATCAGAAGCATGCGCACTTAGGTTAAAACAATCTGGTAATAAGCCGTAAATAACTAAGTAGAGGAAAAACGACGTAGAAGGGTAGTGAAAGCAAATTGAACCCGGAAAAGTTGAATACCAAGCCCCCGAACCCAAACTCTCTTTTCCTAATTTATCGTAGGTCAAAATTAGGTGGCGACTCTAATTAGGTTCCAGTGAGCTAACTTAAGATTTAATAATTAATGTTATTTGACTTAGTTATTAAACTTAGATTATAAGTGGACCTAGAACCTGACCAGATCCTAGTCAACCTGAATATACTTAGGATAGTGGTTCAAAAATCGAGGCTCACAGAATGGCGACTCTGCTGGGGACCAACTCTTAATTTTAACTTGTTTAATTTTAAGAAAGAGGGCTTAACTCGAAATTTTTTATTTACAACTTTTGTTATGTTATTTGTTTACTTTTGTGCGCAATTTAAATTTCCGCAATCTTGCATCATACGAGAGCGAGGGTCCACACAAACCGATTTTACTCCGAGACCAGCATTAGGCGACCCCTGTCCGAGACTCACACCTTCTCAAGTGATGTGAATAAGTGGGGGAAAGGGGAGGATGTCGTCTAACCACATCCCTTTAATACCTGGGCTTCGGCTCCTAGCACTTCTTCGGTAGTATCCTTACCCAGCCCAATGTTTGGCCAGTCAAAGACCCAAACATAGACGCACACTTCACGGTGATTTGAAAAAGTGGGGAAGCCCAACGAGAATAGCGTGCAAGCGCTATTCCTTTGTGGTGGCCTGGGCCCAAGCACCTCTTCGGATCGATCCTTACCCAAGTTGGTCTAAACGTCAAGTGAGAACATGTTGAATTTTTGTGAGCCTTGTTTGCTTGCATGATCGGCCCACTACCAGCCCTAGAAATTGATAGGAGCTTCCCTTATATCCAACTCAGCGTAACCCGAAATTTGTGGTTTAATTGTTTATGGCCCAAGGGCCTGGCTTGGTTTAAATAAGTGAATCATTTATTTGGGCTTTGGCCCAAAGGCCAAGATTTAGGTGATTTCCCTTTCGGCCCAATTTGAATTATCCATTTAGTTCTAGGCCCATGAAAAAGAAATCCACCCAAACTTGAAATAATTCACAAGGCTCGTAGATCAATTTAGGGCTTCTGGTTTGATTCTTGGTGTTGAACGTCACCGTCCTTCCTCGAAAATCAGTAACGAAAGACAGCACAGTTTCCTCCTGACTTCCGCCAGCCCCCACTCCCTTTTATCACTCTTCTTAAACCAAGAGTGAGTAAATCTGCCAGACTGATGGAAGTGGGGACATCATCAGAACATTTCCCCAGACTTGAGCGTACTTTGGGTTGATAGACATAAGGAATTTTATCACTCTATGTTGCCTAATGTACTCTTGAACCGGTCGTTCCCATTGCATGAGCAGGTGGGAAGAGTATATGTTGAATCGATCTCATCCCAAATTCTCTTAACTTTCGTATAGTAAGCTCGAACTGTGTTGTCCCCTTGCTTTATGGTCATCAGTTCTTGTTCGAGAGCGTACAGATGGGTGACATTATTTTCTTTAAAACTAGAAATCAGCTCGTTCCAAACCAACTCCGTGATGGGATTGAAGGCGACACTTTCTGCTATGTCGTGTTCTAGTGTCGTAAGCAACCATGATATGACCATATTGTCACACTTCTTCCACTCTTGAAATCTTGCCGGAGGGAAATCTTCCTTCTTCAGGATTCCGTCTACAAAACCCATCTTACTATTGGCTGAAAGCACAATGGTCATGCTTCTCTTCCATGTGTCGAATCCGGAGGTTTCGTCAAATTTTGTGCCTGTAAGAAGCATGTCTGGATGCTCTGAATTCGACAGAATAGAGGGTCACTCTTGGCATTGGAGTCATCCGGATTTACATTCTCATCATCTCCTCCGCTTCTGCAAGATGCAACTTCCTTCTTTGCTTGATTTTTGCGTGAATCTTCGTCTCCCGCCATGGTTTATGCGAACAGGAAGAATTTTCCTCAAGTGTTTATCAACAAGAAAAGAGAAGGGCGTATCAGTGGAGCTCTGATACCATGTTATAATTCAGAGAATCGAGAAAAACAATGAGAAATTGAAAACCAGAGAGCAGTTCTTTCTCTATGTTTTGTATAACGATGATGTTTATCCCTCTACTCCAAGATCTGTTACAGCCGCTAGTACTTGTACATATCACTTAACTAACGGGAGTAACAACACCTGACTGTCAACTAATAGACAACACTTTGTTACTTAATAGAAGACTATTACAGTGTTACATATAAAATATATATCATATTGTAACACCTCGGAGAAACCAAGTCATGAAGATCTTTATTAGTTATTAACCAGTAACGACGTTGTTGTACTACATGGACACAATTCACAAATAAAGACACAAATCAACATTCACAAGATCATAGTGTAGAAACATTCGATAATTCTCGGGTTCTTGTCTAGATCCCATCATATCTTCAAGATGAGCTCTTCAAGAGCCTCCATGGCAGACCGAGGCAGGCCCAAATGGACAATATTGCCTTTCCTGTTCTCCCCAAGCGGAAGAAACAGGGCAACCTCTCTGTCAGGTAAACCGACGGGGCCAGCATAGATAGCCTCACCCCAACCGAAATCCATGGCATTGAAGGCCAGTCTAGACCAGGTAGTGATCAGCAAAGTCGCCGAGAGAGATGGCCTTGACCTGGTTAACTCAAAGTAGTCAATTGCAGATCTTATGTACTCCTCGCTCACCATCTTTTTGGCGTCCTGTACCTGCTTCACTACTTCTGAGAATTTTTTCTCAACTAGCTCCCCTGCATTAATGAAAACACCTAATATCATGAGCGACGCGTGCATATCTTTTGACAAACGGAATAATTCCAATTGATGTTGTTCTAGCTTGCTTCAGATTAATACTGCAATCGTAAATATCCTTTGGCAAGTATCGCCCAAATTAATAAAAGAAAGAAGTATGGTACCCGCGGTGCATAGCAAGTAGGTCAAGACAATTGCATTCCCAAAGAATCCTTGAGGCAATGGAGGATTAAATTTCGACCGTCCATCCACAGCAAACAGTAGCTTAACTTGCTGATTTGACTTCATCCGTAAGGCTCTGGTTCTCGCCCTCCACACAAAAGCGGTGAGAACTTCAAACGTAGAACACTTGCTTACCCCACCACTACACTCCTCCGTCGCCATGCTTTTCAACCTCATTATCTTCTTTTCATCAAACACAAAGGATCTGTACTCCATGGGCTGGTCTTCGTAGAGGGATTTGGGTTCAGATATGTCGTCCAGTTGAAGAAATTCTTCGTGACGGAACTTGGGTGTTGGTGGGTTACGAGCAATGAGGTTAGTGCGATCGAGGGATGGTGGGGTTTCCAGAGGCAAGTTACGCGCAAACCGGCCCCAGGAGTTTAGGAATTCAACGGCGGAAATTCCGTCAGCCATGCAATGATTCATGGCGATTCCAACAGCGAAACCTCCACAGGTGAAACTTGTAATCTGAGTGGAATGTTGGGATATGAAAGCATGCATTATTAATTAACTACACAGGAAACATTTGATCTGTAGCTTTTGACTGATGCAATTTGCAGAAATCTGCTCTGTTATCGATTCTGCTCTGTTGTTTATTCCCACAGACGATTAATTTAATTTAGTACTATGATTCAAATTTCCCTCGATGAAGAAGCAAGATTGCAGACTGAATGAATAAATAAACCCAAGTTGAGCAACCAACATAAATAGAAAATTATTCGAACATAAACCTAACCTGAGCAGTCATTAGAGGAATTTCCAAGATATTTGCTCCAGGAACATCATAAACAAGCTTCAGCAGGGTCTCAGCCTGATCAAGCCTAGATAACACATCACTCATTGCACAATTAGCCTTAGCTTCAACAAACATAACCCCTTCATCTGTGCATTCTACTATTAGCTTCATTTCATGATTGACCCCAAGCTTTCCAGCCAAAGGGTAGTAATAGGATAGAACCCTAGAGAGGGAATCTTTTATTACTCTTAAAACGGATCCCTCATGCTCCTTTGATGGTGATTTGTACAAGTATACAGTCTTCATAATCACAGCTATGTTCTGATCAAGGTTACAGAGGAAGTAAAAGGGTTCCTTGTCTTCTCTTACTTCTGACGGTTTTACCTTCATGGGTTCTCCCACATGCTTCACTTCCATATCATGGCTGAATCTTCCATTGTTAGTAGTAGCTCCTTTGGTTTCAGCACAACTTGCCATCGATTGGATCTTCGACCAAGTAGAAGAAGACCTCACCTGTCTTTTTTCATGGTTCAGTATAAGGAAGAAGGGTAATTCTATTACTACTGAATAACCGCTAATTCGAACATGCAGTAGAACAGTACTAGTACAGTAGTATAGTACTGGTCTGGTTGAAATATACCACCACTATATATTGTATAAAGAGTTGACTTGGATATCTTGGTTGATGAAATTAGGTATTGCAGTCTATGTGGGTAATAATTAAGCAACGTGCTAATGATCTAACAATTGAAAGATGAACAAGAAGAGGGAAAGATGTATATTAGTAACTGATAATCGTTTGGTTGTCTTATTTACTACACCAAAGGTAAATAATCTGGCATTCAGTGTTAACTGAAACTTTTTCAGCCAAAGGTTGTGAGCATGCAATAGCTATGTGTTATGGCTTGGATCGATCATATAAACTACATGGGAATAAATTAAAAAGGAGCAACATCAAATGGCACAAATAAGGGGTAAACGGATCACATAGGACGCATGCAGGGATATATATAGAAGCATACATATATGATGCAAATACTGTGTAACCTGATACTGTTTTGTCCTTTTTGAAAGAAAGACAATACCTGCTAGAGGCTCCAGGAGACAAGAGGGAGGTCTTGAATGCGAGCTAGGCTATTAATTTTCTACTTTGAAATGACCGAAACTAACCTTAATTTATATAGAGCAGCAAGTTTCTTCAAAAAAAACATGAATGTTTATAGAGGGGCCGGCTTCCGGTTGAAGCCATACTTATATATTACTCAAATAATTAAGATCAAACAGCCGGTGATTTACCTTACCCTAAAAACTAAAGAAACTGGGGAAATCGGTGGAAGACAGAGAAGGGAGCAGGTATAGAGTTGATTATATTAGTTAGTTTCCTCTTTTTTCCTGCAGATTGAGTGAGAAACAAGACTTACAATACAAGTAATCGGTGTTCTGTTTGAGGTCTGTGGTTTCTATACTATTTGCATTAATGTGAATTTTGAAGCACTACTATGTTGGCAGTCAATTGCTTTTCAGGAGGATGAAAGGGAATATATATATATATATGTTTGAAACAGATGCAAGGATAAGGTATATATTTATATTATTTGATAAAACGTATGCAGAAGCGCAGTTGATTCATTGACATTAATCTGTTAGATATTACCTTGTCATTCCTATGGCGAATTTAAATTAGCACAAATTGAGCTAAATCACAGTTTCCTTATATTATACCCTATCAATATTGCACCTAGATTTATATAAAATAATTCTGAAACTAAACTGGCCTAAATTTGATAAAACTTGGGGCAATCTTCATTAAATCAATACAGACAAGCAACTGACTTCGGTTTTTTTTAACCAGCTCGAGTGACTCAAATATAAGCACTTATAACACGCTTGGTGCAGTTCCAAAGAAGCAAGTTTGCTTGCGTCAATGGACAAATAGTTCATATGAACAGTTTATAATCCACGGATTGGATTAGTGGGAGCTGGTATATGTTGATTGCTGCAAGTAATTAAAACCTATTGTAGATTATATTCCCTCTAATTTGCTATCACTTCAACATCAAACATTGATAACAAGAAAGGATAACATGTGGCAAATTTTCTTGATTTAGTCAAACTTGTCTGCTACTTATTATACAAGACAGATTGAGCTATCAGTTCAGCTATAGCATAGCGAAGGAGATTTTTCATTACTTAATTTTGGATTTAGGGGAAACATGAGAGAAAACTCACTTAGTATAGGTCTAGTTGAAATGAACGCTTCATATTTGAAACAAAGAATGGAAGTAGTCTAGTAGCACAGTTCTTCTCCTCGTTGATTTCAAAAAGGATAATCAAAAACTACTGTGACAAATATAGACAGCTATAAAATTTCAAAAAACGCACAAAAGAAAAGTACAAATATTAAATGATTTCAAAATATTATTTTAAGTGACTAAAATTCATTACTACTTTATAAAACTACAATAAAAATCATATACTATTAAATAATTTAATTAACTTATTGAAAATTATTAACAATATATATTACTGAAAATATTTAAAATCACTAGTTTGTATAATTCATATAATAACTTCATTTGTGAAAACTAAACAAAATATAAAATGTAAAACAATAAACGTTATAAATATTCCAAAAATATGATTTTAAGAAATATACAAAAAATTACTAAGTTTTTTATTTTCTTCCTCATCCATGACTTTTCAAAAAAGAAAAAAAGCAAAAACCATAAATAGAAACCAAAAATTAGTATCTCAACAAAAAGTTAATCACCACATATAGTACAATTGAAATCAGTGGGAGCTTAATTTTGTCACACTAAAATTTTTTATGCCCTAACGGTTTCATATCTGGTAGTTATAACTTATTTCTGATAACAGTTTATAATTTTTCTATTTTTATGTTTTTATAAAATTTAGCTATATTTCATTAAATTTGAGACTTTTCATATAATTTTTTTTTAAAATATTTTCTTAATTTTAATATTTTTATAATATATAAAGTTATTTTGTTACCACTTCAACATCAAACATTGATAACAAGAAAGGACAACATTTGACAACTTTTCTTGATTAAGTCAAACTTGTAGTAACTAACTTATTATACAAGAAAAATTGAGCTCCCAGTTCAACATAGTGAAGGAGATCTTTATTAGTTAATTTTGGATATGAGGGGAAACATGAGAGAAACCCCACTTTGTAGCTCTTGTTGAAATGAACGCTTCATCTTTGAAACAAAGAATGGAAGTAGTCTAGTAGCAGTTCTTCTCCTCGATTTCAAAAAGGATAACCAAAAACTAGACAAATGACTAAAAATAGTCGACATAAAATTTCAAAAAACGCACGAAAGAATAGTAAAATGATTAGTGACTAAATTTCATTTAAACTTTATAAAAATTAAAATAAATATCATATACAATTAAATAGTTTAATTAACTTATTAAAAATTATTAACAATATATATATCACAGAAAATATTTTGAAACCACAAGTTTGTATAATTCATATAATAACTTAATTTGTGAAAAATAAAAAATAAAACATTAAACGTTATAAATATTCCACAAATAACATTTTAAGAAATTTGCAAAATTACTGAATTCATAAAAAAATTGTTTATTTTCTTTCTGATCCATGGCTTTTCAAAAAAGAAAAAGAAAAAAAAACCTTAAATAGAAACCAATAATCATCATCTCAACAAAAAGTAATCACCTCTTACATATATAGTAAAATTGAAATTAGTGCGAACCTAATTTTGTCACACTAAATAATGATTTATCACAATAAGGCCTATCTAAGGGCCGTTCTTTAACAACTTGTAAAATATGACACGGATTGATGTGGGATAAATTGACTCAGATTAATAGTGATGGGTCCGTTCTTTTTTAAGTTGAAAAAGAAAAAATAAAAATGTTTTACAATAAATGTTATAAATATTCCAAAAAAAATATTTTAAAGAAATATACAAAAATTACTAAATTCATTAAAAATTTGATTTTCTTTCTCATATCCATGGCTTTTCATAAAAGAAAAAAAAAGGAAAAAAAAAATCATAAATAGAAACTAATACCTACCACCTCACAAAAAATAATCCCCACATAACATAGTAAAATTGAAATTAGCGCAAGCTTAATTTTGTCACACTAAGTAATTATTTATCACAATAAGACCCACCTAAGGGTTTCATAACTTCAATGTATCGTCCATCTCGTAGTTATAATTTATTTCTGCTAGCAGTTTATAACTTTCTTTATTTTTTATGATTTTAAAAACTTTTTAGCTATATTTCATTAAAATTTGAGAACTTTTATATAATTTTTAAAAGTATTTTCTTAAATCTAATATTTTTATAATTTATGAAATTATTTGTGATATAATAAATTTTAACTATTTGTCTCTTTGGACTTATAACTCTTTATGTTTTTAGTTATTTGTCACAATTACGTTAAAGAATTACTATGATTCTATATATTATTGTGGGTTTTTGGTTTACAACTTTTTTGAATTTTAGCCATTTTGTGAAATCATTTTTAGTTCTATTTATGATTTTTAATAATTTTGTATGTGTTTTGTCTAAGTTTTATACATCCTTTTGAAAAGAGTGTACCATATACTGCTTTTGGTCATTGCATGACATATAGTTTGAGGGGTAAAATGAAAATATGCTATGCACCATTTGAGTAGAGAATTATTTCATAATAAAAAAGAAAACATAAAAATATTTGGGAAAATTACATTGTGCACCCATAAAATAATGAGAAATTACGACGCCTGCATATGTACTTAATAAAATGAGTGAAATCGAATATATATAAGGCAATAATTACCTTAATGGAGACCTACATTAGTAAAAATTTGAAAGAAGCCCTAAATATATACCTAAAATATACATAAGACAAATTTCATGGAATACTACAGAGTTCTTGTTTAATTCACGTTTTACGATTGTGTGTTTTAAATTACACATGATAACAGTCAGTTTTAATTAATTTCACCACATACCATTATATGTCATATTCAAATATTTCACCGTTAACAACCTTGAAAAATAGTCTAAAATACCCCTCATATTAGATGAAAGATTTATGGATTTTGTCAATATGATAGATCATTGTCAGATGATTAACTAATATGATGGGTATTTTAGATTTTCCAAGGCTGTTAATCGTAGAATTAACAAAATATGAGGTGGAATGTAAATAAGTTAAAACTAAGTATTGTCATATGTAATTTTAAAAATATAGTGGTAAAACGTGAATTAAGTAAGAACTGAAAGATATTTCATGAAGTTTCCCAATACAAAAATAAAGATGCTAAACCATAGATAAATCAGTGAACATTCTATGTAGTTCCTTATAAATTTTAAGTAATTTTTCTTCAATAAATAACTCTAACATCGCATGATGTAAACTTAAGACTACTTCATTTGCTTTACATTGTCTAATTGCTCCTGCTTGATTTACCTTAGTTTAATATTAAATACATAGATTGACAATGTAATTTTCTAAAGCTCACATGCTAACAATGTAATTTACTATTATCTCATAGATGGACAACATAATTTTTCCAATTAATTTATTCGTTCTGGAACTTAAAAAAAAGACTCTTTTAGAACCAAAAGGGGCATTATTATCTGTCAATTTGTAAATTTTCGTCATCTACTTCCTAATCACGGTTCACATCTTATTAGAGATATAACTGCACTCACAACGGGCCAAGTGACAATTATGGGCGCCCACTTTTCACGTAGAGCACAAACCATGAGGCTTTGCGTGTAGTTTGTTTAAAAAAGAAACAGAAAATAGCTTTTGAATTCACTACCAGCCAAGTTACTGAAACTAATGGGCCGTTTTCAAAAAATAAAGATGCTAATGGGCATCGTACACAAAACCCGTCTCACCAAAACAAACGAGAGCCCACTTTTATCCACGTGGCCTAAAACCCTGAGAAAATAGCCATATACAGAGCTACCGACTGCCTAGCTTGCATTTTTTCTCACAGCCGAGAGCAGGAAGCAACATATCGCCGGCAACATGGTACGCAAACTGCTAACGGACCAATATCAGTGCCGCTAACTGTAATGCAAAGCGATGTGCGTCTGTTGCGGCGTGTATACGTCTCTGAGGTCAAGAGAAAATTGGATTTATGTGCTCATTTAAGGATATTGATTGCGTGTTCGGAAGAAGCAGCTAATTTTCCCTTAATGACCCTTGCCGCAGTATTTATAGCAAGCTTAAAGACAAGCTAACCAGCTAGATTAGCAAACTTAATATGACAGCTAAAAAAGAATGACAGCTGGCAAAATAACAGAATGTAATAAATGCAGAATGAATGAGGTATATCCCAACCCCCCCCCAAGAGAAGGCAGGAAGACTAAGCTTGCTGGCGATCTTGAATGCTAGTGGAAATCCCCATTCTATCATAATGTGACCGATAGTTTACACCAGTCAAAATCTTAGTGAGCATATCAGCCAACTGAGAAGAATTAGGAATGTGTCGAACAACTATTAACCCTTGTTGTATCTGCTCCTTAACAAAATGACAGTCCAGCTCCACATGTTTAGTGCGTTCATTCTGGACTGGATTATTAGCTATGAAAACAGCAAACTTGTTATCACAATGCAAGGGGATAGGAATGATGTGTAGAACACCCAAATCATGCAATAATCTGCTCAACCAAGCCAACTCAGATGTAACCTTTCGCATGGCCCGATACTCAGCCTCAGCTGAAGAAAGGGAGACGCAAGCTTGCTTCTTGGACATCCAAGAGATAGGTGCACCTCCAAATAAGATGTAAAAGCCGCTAACTGACCTTCGGGATATCGGACAGGATGCCCAATCCGAGTCGCAATAGGCTTGAAGAGAAAAATCAGGCTTGTTGTTGAGCAAAATCCCATTATCCAAAGTTCCTTGGACATACTTCAGAACATGGAATGCAGCAGCAAGATGATGCGAGCAGGGTTGCTAAAGAAACTGACTGAGCAATTGTACACTGAAACTCAAATCCGGACGAGTATTAGTCAAATAATTCAGTTTCCCTATCAGCCTGCGGTATTCCTCCGGATCAGCAAGTTTCTCACCATCTTGAATATACAATTTTGAGCCTATCTCTAGTGGACTAGCCACTGTCTTACATTTCTACATCTGAAAATCCTTAAGCAGCTCTTTTGCAAATTTCCGCTGAGTAACAATATTCCCTGGGCAGTACGTATGAACTCCATGCCCAGAAAAAAGTGTAAATCTCCCAAATCCTTGATCTTGAATTGCTGATCAAGGCAAGTTTTGATATGTGTTATAGCTGTTGTATCATTCCCACATAGTATAAGATCATCAACGAAAACACCAATGTGTAAAATGATGTTACAACTGATCTTACTGAATAGCGAAAAATCATTGCCAGAACTAGTAAAACCTTGTGAATGCAAAAAACTAGTAAGCTTTTGTAACTCCCCATACAACAACAAACACATAACAACAATCTGCAGCGGAAAATATACTTCATCACATTACTTAACTCGTTGGTGTTACACGCCGTTAACCACCCACGTGGCTAACAAGACTATTACATATACATTGTACCGGTATGATGGACTAGATTCCCGAGCGACTACACATTACTGACCCTTCCATCAACAATAGAAACCACATACACCTTTCAACTGTACCGAGTATTCGCAAACTAATGCCGATAACAATTTCGGTCTTACTACACCTACTGTATATATACAACTTAAATGATTACCCATGTACAACGACTACCCCGTCCTACTCTCGAACGGCTTCCAGCTGCTTGTACCTGAAACAGGAAAAGAAGAGAAAGGGTGGCCCCCAAGGGGCTCAGCACCTTTGCTGGTATGGTAATCCTGCAGCCCACATGCTACCGGGCCACGCACAACTAATTGTCGTCTTAGCATGCGGTTGATTATATTTAAATCATGCATGCAACTGTAAACACACAACACACAACATTTCGCCTCAATGGGCTCAATAAATGGATAATACATCCTTATTTGATAAGTCACTCATGGTATTCATTATCCCTAGAGTGTTTCTCCTCTAATGGAGCTACTTCCTTAATAGACGACAACTACCCATTAATCGGGTTATCCTCAAACGCCTCTTATCACAAACTGGGATTCATATCCATGATCCACATACTCCACATTATACCACATATAACATACAACACATAACAACACATAACAACACTTTTCACGTATCAACGTGCACATAATGACATCGCAATAGACATTGCTTTACACCACCAACACATAACATAACGGGAACGGTTCTCTTTGGAACCGACCCAAACATTGTTAATTCACTGGTGAGCCTAGAGAATGATGTCACCCTCATGATAAGCTCGTTATACAACAACAACAACACTCATTACCGTCCTAATAGTCGGACGAGTAACTTAAGTTAAGATGGTTCGGGTTTGGTGGCCCGAACACACCACACAAACACATGTTCCCCCTAAACCGATCATAAGTCAGAATAGCTAAGCTTTGGAGTAAGCTAATGGGAGATCATAACCCGTGAGGGAAACAACCATAACAGAGAGAAGGGTAAGGCTAAGAAGGATACCCACTCCCAAACAACGCGCGACCGGCCAAACCGGATTCCTCACCACTGTTAGTACATACTTACTTTTAGATATTACTTAGAAACCCACTATGGAGTCTATCACATCTACACACCATACAGTATTACAACTGGGTTAAACACACAAGGGAGATCCCTACATTCACATACACATATCACATAATTAACACACGCATAGCCGTGGTCAGAACGTCCCATGGTTCGGGTCGTTTAATCCGAATACCAAACTCTCATGTGATCCTAGACTCAGTTAACTAAGGTTTAACACTTTCGAGGTTAAATAGTATCGGAGTTGAATACGCCACATAAATGAATTACTGTAAACTCATTACATGTTTAATCTTACAATGTGGCAAACATACAGAAAAACACATTGGCATACAAGCCGGTGTAATCCGGTAGGACACAGGTTGCAAGAAAACCATACCTGTCACCGGAGTCCACTTTATCGTGTTCACTTATGTTCCTCGAGCAATCCTCGAACAACTGATAACATTACATGTATTTTTATTAACATCGGGGTATCATGATTGTTTAAAGTCTAATGCTTATAACTTTTCCCCGTTAACTTAGTTACATAACTTCACTTTTTAACTTGTTTTACTTTTACATTTTAATACATCTTTTCCCCCACTAAATTGTCATTATAACTCACCTAACATGTCTTAAACAACCTTATAACATCATTACTAATCAATCCCCATCATTACATATCATTTTATAACCTTAAACAATGTTTTTGGTCCGACCGACCTTACTGACCGACCCTGCACAAGTCCGGTCCCATGTTCGGTCGATTCCAGAAACTTAATTCGTACACAAAATACAAGCCCGACCGACCTTGCAAGTCCGGTCCCCAAGGTCGGTCCATTCCAGAAACCAATTCTCGCAGGGTAAACTGGGCTCGACCGACCTTGGCAAGTTCGGTCGCAAGGTCGGTCTGCTCCAGACCCTTATTTTCCATTGCCCATTTAACTCCAAACTTCTCCTAAGGCCTCCTAATGTTATCTAACATCATTTGGTAAACTTATGTCCTCATACAACATCCATGAAACTCATTACCTATCACCTTAAACACTTACTCATTTCATACCGAAATTCCTAACACTTATGTTATTTCCTCCTTTGTTTTCCAAGTGGTGTTTCACCAATAATGACCACTATACCAAGGTGTTTCCTCTACACCTTAACATCATCTCTCAAACTTCTTTTCTTACTAACTAAATCTCCTTTTTCACATCTTACCTAAACATCATTTCTTCCTTGTACACCAACATTCCTAAACCTTAAACAAACTTCTCCAAGACTTTATTACATCCCAAAAACACTCATTGAATTCCTAGAACTTCCAAGATAATACCAAAGTCCTTGTATCACTCTAAATCACCTTAATACATGCTTTCTTCCCTAGTAAAACACTTGTTCACCTTTAACACTTCCTAGTTCACCAAAACTTGTTTAAATCACTTAGAACTTCTTACATTCTCCAAATTTTGCCATAGCTTCTCTTGTATATACTCACATCCAAACACTTAGGTTTTTACCTTATTTCATTCAAGAACACCTAAAATCCATCAAGAGTATTCTCACACACATAACTTCACCAAATTTACACTACATCACAATATAGTGCATAAACTTAATTGCTTGGCACTTAGGCCCTTAAATAACATGGCTCTTAGGCCCTTAAGATGCATAAATCATAAACACTGAATTTCCCACATTGTATTTGCCTTTGACCTGCAAATACACTCAACAATACATATGCCTTTTACTAAGCCCTTGAGAGCATTCTCCTAAGTCATTTTCCCTTGGCTCCTTAAATCATTTTCATAAGCAATATAAGCTCATTTCTCCTAAGACTTTAAACCACCTTCGGTTAGCACATTCACCTCTTTTCCTCACAAACTTCTTTCTTGTTTCCTTGACTAAATTGGCAAGGATTTTGGTTGCTTGTCAACTTCTAAACATTATACAAATAATGTAATGAGTATACAAGCTTTAAGCTTCATCTCATTGTAAACCCTAGTTACATATATTATCTTAACACATTAAGGTAATTGTTTTACCTTTGAATGGAAAGAGAGCTTGAATGAGTATCAAGAGAGGACTCCTCCTAGCCCTTGGAAGATTCAAATGAAGCTAAAACAAGCAAGGTAAAGACACCATGGTGAGGTGAATTTTTGGACATCATACAAACATGGAGGAAACATTATTTTTCTTTGAGATTCCTTACCTAGAAGCAAGGGAGAACAACAAGGTGTGAAAATATTAGCTCAAGCTCCTTCTATGGTGAATCTCCATGGCACCAAAATTGAGCTCTTGAAGATTTGAAAAGGTAGAAGTGTAGAGCTTGCTCCAACTAGAAGAATGGTGGTCTTGAAATTAAATTTGGACCATGGAATCATAAGTTACAAGTGAAGGAAGATGAAGAATGAGATGGTGCTGTTGGAAACCGATGGAGAGAGGAGGAAGAAGATGGCAACCGTGGGAAATGAAAGGAAAGAAGAGAATGAGGTAAGAGAGTTTACTTTGTGAAGATATTTTACATATAAAGCAAATAGTACTTTACTTTACTCACTTTCCTTTCCTTTAATTGATTTATAAATGGTGATGACTCACCCAACAAAAACCGGCCCCCATAGTCATAATAAGGGTGTTTTGGTCTTTGTTGACCATTTAATTACTTATAACAACATATGTTACAAACTAGCTTAGTAAAGTTACTATTCACTAAAACAAGGCACATAGATGTGAAATTTTTGAGTTCCCATTGATATAGACTTCCAAATGTGATACTATATAGTACACATGTTAATTAAAGAGTAATGATGGACATTTAGCCAGTCAAAACTCATTTACAAGACAATTTTTCAAAAACGTGCTTTAAGACTCCTTAAAGCACTGTTTGTGTTTTAACTTGTTTTCAAGCTTGGTTTTCTTTGGTAATTGATTTAATATGTTCATTAACATACTTATAAGGTATAAGTATGACCATTAGGTCTTATACAAATTTATCCCAAGCTTAGAGCACATTTTTGCTCTTATTGACTTTAAGGTATATTCTTGTGTTTTGTTTGGTTTAACTGTCTACCAAAGTTTCCTATGGACTTAATTAGCCTTATTAAATCCTAATTGAATATTATTAAGTCTTGGTAGGCTCTTTGGGTCCTAACCAAGTTCACTCATAGCTTAGAGCATGTTTTTGCTCAAACTGTATCTTAGTGCTTTATTGCATTTACTATGGTTTAAATTGTTCACTGATGTCTCTAAGACACTTTTTAGCCTTTATATACCATAGTTTAATATTTAAACCACATATCATGGTTTGGGGTATTTCAATCTACCCCCCTTAAAAGAACTTCGTCCTCGAAGTTTACACTTCCCACACATCTTGGATTAGAATACGGGGATTACTTATAGAAATAAAACTTCCATAACCAAACACACTTTACATCACAACCTCGGACTTAATGGTCCGGGTAACACATTCACATCCATACATAACATAACATATTCACATGATAACCTCGGACTCAATGGTCCAGGTATCTTAACAATATTTACACATACGTAACAACCCTTAGACTCTCTGGTCTT
This sequence comes from Limonium bicolor, assembly GCA_023374045.1. Classification (NCBI taxonomy): domain Eukaryota; kingdom Viridiplantae; phylum Streptophyta; class Magnoliopsida; order Caryophyllales; family Plumbaginaceae; genus Limonium; species Limonium bicolor. The sequence goes on from CM041780.1 coordinate 124,529,556, forward strand.
GGGTAACATAACAACATTTAGACTCATAGGTCTTGATAAAATACACTTTTGGAACTCAAGGTCAAAATAATATTTATTACACATACCACACAACATGTCATAGCATGTATAACAATCAAAAATATCTTTGATATACACTGTGATCCCGCAGAACCCGGTCGCGATGGACACCTTCCGTCCCCGTGCCTTTGGGAGATCAAAACAATCACTTAAATTTAAAATTTCCTTGTGAGGTTAAGTAAGAAAACTTTAGTCATGTAAAGTATCTATCGACGTTTTATAAATACCAATTCAAAATCCTTTTGAAAACACATACGACTCCAAGTCCATCTTATGCTCTTTGCTTCTTTTCTTAACGTGGTTATTTGTGACCACTTATAGGGAGCTTCAAGAGTCATCCAACCCTGATGTGATCAGCATCAGTGTTGAACTATCCTTCCACCCCAATTTGTGTTTGGCTTCCCTTGATCTCATGATAATCAAGTTTCACCTCCCACTTCAATTTCAAGCATCAAATAAATCACTCATTTCCAATTTTCTATCTTTTAAATCATTCTAGTCATGATCATAACATCTCCAAGGGATAGAACTTCGTCTATCAGTTACTTCCATACACTTTAATGTTGTTACCTAGGGAATCTTATTCTCACTAGGTCCTATGTCGGTTTCATACCCTTTCATGAATCACTATATAATATATATATACACATATATTTTATCAAAATACAACACACAGTTTCACATTTATACACTATCGGGGTTTTTGTTCCCCGGGAGTTTCTCTACTCCCCACACTTGTACTATCACACACCATTGTTAACAAACAAACACACTTATCACAATGGTATTCGCATCTTCTGTGCACAATTACCACCATTAAACCATGAATGAATGCGTATGTTTACGTAACACACCCACCAATCATCAAAACAAATTATTTTGTGCTATGCACAACATAGGTCACGTACACTTGTACGGTAATACACACTAAGTGGTTTTGCGCTCTACCCCCCTTAAAAGGGATTACGCCCACGTAATCAATCACTAAACATTGGCTTAAAATGTTCTGCCGTCGTGAAGTGTTTTAACTTCCACGCGGTCTATTACACAATGGATTCTGATTAGAGGATCTTAACCATATTGGCGGTTTAGTTCCTAAACCAAGAATTCTCATTGGAGTTTGTTTAAACTCTTAGTTGGTTTCGATTCTGGCATGTTAGGCTTCTAGGCGTTAATAATTAGCCATTCACTCATGTTCACCATGTACATTCAACACTTGAATCACTGGCTCACTAGTTTCTGCTGCGAAACTCTAATAACTGTAGAGCTTAATTGCCCCATTTGTTATTCTTACTGTATTGTACATCCCCAATTGTCACCTTCATCTTGGTAACAATGGTTTCTCAACCGACGCATGGTATCTCTTACCGTTAGCGAATTCGGTGAGTTATAAACTTTCTATCCACTTCCATAACAATTTACTGTGTATACAGCTATGTATTTCACAATGATTGACTTGTTCCCTTCCGACTTACTGTCGGTTGAGATTGAGCTACTACCTAGTGTGTAGTGCTCTCTCAGTTATTACCCAACATTTGGGGTATATTCTATACCAATATTTGGTATTCAGTGCTACTGTAGTCCCTTATTCTTAATCATGCCTCACATTTGGTTTTGTACAAGTACTCTCTTATGGTATGTCTTTGCATTTCCTATGCATCGGCCATTATAAAATTATTGCTCCACAATTAACATGTTTCCAATTCCTAGCTATCCCACTCGATCATTACTGCGCAAGTGCAATACCAAAACACTCAGTCATACAGAGTGCAGAGGCGTAAACTCTTGACAGTAAATCCCTTATGCGATTCGCCATGGAATTCACACTGAGTTCCTCATCACATAGTACCTACCACTGGCTTATTGCCCAGTCTGTTTAATATCACTTACCGTTGTATCTCTACTGAGTTTAACTCATAACTGGTCTTTCTCATTGTATAACATCAACTTATATGGTATTCACTGTCATATTAGCTTCCACACATATACTTACATCATTCGTATTATGGTTCGTCATTCATTTGGATGACTACAGAATGCTCCTTGAGCGTTGATCACTCGAGTCACAAGCCGGCGTTATTCAGCTCGGTGCTTCACTTATACACACATGCTACCAAACTATTTGTTCTCTCGCAATATCAACATGATCAATCCTTAACATATTTCTTGAACTCGGTTCACATAACTACCGCTCCCGCGGTTTCACAATATCGAGAGGTATCCCCACTCTTAAAGCAGTGGTTCGTTCCCCGCTCTATTTACTTGTATAACATAAAGTCCTGCAATCGATCAAACTTACATAACACATTTTGCTTGTGGCTTATAAGCCTTATTGCCTCGAGCTCTGCTCATTGTAGGCCGTTCACACACATTTACTTCTCTGTACAACATTACATGGTTTGGATATTACATTGGGCTCCATGACAAGGTCGTTGCATTTCGTTTCCTTTCATGGGATGCCCCTTAGGATTGTCAGTCCGTCTCCTGACAACTTATGTCTAAACTGGATGTTAGTTTCAACCCTTGTGTTTCTATCACGTTATTTCGTTCAACTATCGTTGATGTGAACACCCTTCAAGGATTGCTCCTGGGTGTTGCTAAGTTATGCCATTACATTTGGTTCGCACTTATTGGTATATTCAGTTAGCCACGTCGTTTGCGTTCTTAACTGGCTTATTATCCTCTTCTGTGAAGATCAACATTTCTTGGTAGTGTAGGTACTCATTCTGGGAGTTTCATCCCGTTCATTGCACATTAATGTGTCCACATTAGGCATCTGCTTGCCATGCATAGGCTGGGTCACCATTCCAGCTATCATGTTTATCCCTGGGATCCTTAAGACATATGCTATGTCTTTACATAACAGTTAGTGCACTTCATATTCCTTGACTCTTAAACATTTCATTGAAACAAATTCACTAACTCCTTTAGTCTCGTTAAATTAACTGAGTTCCTTTACTTCAACCATTCTTGGTAATCCTTTGCTCTTGATTGACTTACACTACTGACCGTAGTACGGAGTCGACTACCTCCCGTGTTCCGGACTCTACTTGTATACATATGTGGGGTACCATGCTGATACATTGCTACTTACCCAACTAACCCATAAGTAGGTCTGTCAGGCCCACAAGCTCCTATCGGAGTGCGGTCGTCCCACATTACAGTTGGTACACTCGTAGTGTCCGTCACACGCCAAGGTGAAGTATTCTGTTGTCAACTCCCTTATATTGTCCTGTGACAATATGCATTCCCTGCTTCCCGAACTTAATCAAGGGAAGGTTTATCCACTGTTGTATCACTATGAACTCCATCCATTCCCTCGAGTCGCTACCCTTGGGTTTACCGGTTTGGTTTAAAAGAAGGTTAGAAATAAATATTGGTTTGAAAGAAAATCTGGTTTTGAAAGAAAAGAGTTTGAAATAAATCTGAGTTTGAAAGAAAATTTTCATGGTTTCACAACATCTTCTTACCCTAACCAAGTCTAGCTTCTCGCTGACTGGTGTACTTACAATTACAGAGGTTAGGCTGTTAAGCCCTTCCATGGTCATAATGATCACACTTAACTTCGTGGTACTTTACCAAGCACTTTGTAGTTGTTAAAACTTCCCCGAACAACCCTGTTATAGCAGCACTTGCCATGGCAAGTGCGCCATGTTAACTGGCTATCGGTTCAACACATACCGGTTGTGGTATTGTTTTTACCCGCACTGTCATCAGTGGCCTTGTTGGCCCTCACTTGATCTTACAGTCTTGATAATAATTCCTCCGGATGACTTCTCACTATCTTTACATGATAATCACTAACTGGGGTGTCTCCCATTCTTGGAGACCCCTTTTTACTTAGTATTGTATCTTCTTCGTAGCCCGTTCCACGCATTTGTCGTGGTCACTGAGACTTGTCTCTTGTTTCGGCACTACGTTGTAGTTCCTTTGTCGGTTGGTATATCGTTGGTGTATCATTTAACAACTGTACCACTTTTTGTAACACCCCATACAACAACAAACACATAACAACAATCTGCAGCGGAAAATATACTTCATCACATTACTTAACTCGTTGGTGTTACACGCCGTTAACCACCCACGTGGCTAACAAGGCTATTACATATACATTGTACCGGTCTGATGGACTAGATTCCCGAGCGACTACACATTACTGACCCTTCCATCAACAATAGAAACCACATACACCTTTCAACTGTACCGAGTATTCGCAAACTAATGCCGATAACAATTTCGGTCTTACTACACCTACTATATATACAACTTAAATGATTACCCATGTACAACGACTACCCCGTCCTACTCTCGAACGGCTTCCAGCTGCTTGTACCTGAAACAGGAAAAGAAGAGAAAGGGTGGCCCCCAAGGGGCTCAGCACCTTTGCTAGTATGGTAATCCCGCAGCCCACATGCTACCGGGCCATGCACAACTAATTGTCGTCTTAGCATGCGGTTGATTATATTTAAATCATGCATGCAACTGTAAACACACAACACACAACATTTCGCCTCAATGGGCTCAATAAACGGATAATACATCCTTATTTGATAAGTCACTCATGGTATTCATTATCCCTAGAGTGTTTCTCCTCTAATGGAGCTACTTCCTTAATAGACGACAACTACCCATTAATCGGGTTATCCTCAAACGCCTCTTATCACAAACTGGGATTCATATCCATGATCCACATACTCCACATTATACCACATATAACATACAACACATAACAACACTTTTCACGTATCAACGTGCACATAATGACATCGCAATAGACATTGCTTTACACCACCAACACATAACATAACGGGAACGGTTCTCTTTGGAACCGACCCAAACATTGTTAATTCACTGGTGAGCCTAGAGAATGATATCACCCTTATGATAAGCTCGTTATACAACAACAACAACAACAACAACACTCATTACCGTCCTAATAGTCGGACGAGTAACTTAAGTTAAGATGGTTCGGGTTTGGTGGCCCGAACACACCACACAAACACATGTTCCCCCTAAACCGATCATAAGTCAGAATAGCTAAGCTTTGGAGTAAGCTAATGGGAGATCATAACCCGTGAGGGAAACAACCATAACAGAGAGAAGGGTAAGGCTAAGAAGGATACCCACTCCCAAACAACGCGCGACCGGCCAAACCGGATTCCTCACCACTATTAGTACATACTTACTTTTAGATATTAGTTAGAAACACACTATGGAGTCTATCACATCTACACACCATACAGTATTACAACTGGGTTAAACACACAAGGGAGATCCCTACATTCACATACACATATCACACAATTAACACACGCATAGCCGTGGTCAGAACGTCCCATGGTTCGGGTCGTTTAATCCGAATACCAAACTCTCATGTGATCCTAGACTCAGTTAACTAAGGTTTAACACTTTCGAGGTTAAATGGTATCGGAGTTGAATACGCCACATAAATGAATCTCATTACATGTTTAATCTTACAACGTGGCAAACATACAGAAAAACACATTGGCATACAAGCCGGTGAAATCCGGTAGGACACAGGTTGCAAGAAAACCATACCTGTCACCGGAGTCCACTTTATCGTGTTCACTTATGTTCCACGAGCAATCCTCGAACAACTGATAACATTACATGTATTTTTATTAACATCGGGGTATCATGATTGTTTAAAGTCTAATGCTTATAACTTTTCCCCATTAACTTAGTTACATAACTTCACTTTTTAACTTGTTTTACGTTTACATTTTAATACATCTTTTCCCCCACTAAATTGTCATTATAACTCACCTAACATGTCTTAAACAACCTTATAACATCATTACTAATCAATCCCCATCAATACATATCATTTTATAACCTTAAACAATGTTTTTGGTCCGACCAACCTTACCGACCGACCCTGCACAAGGTCGGTCCATTCCAGAACACTTTACCGTCCAAAATTTCTACTCCGACCGACCTTGTAAGTTCGGTCGCATGTTCGGTCCATTCCCGAGAGTTTCTTCCCTTTGAAAATTCAGGCCCGACCGAACTTGCCAAGTCCGGTCCCATGTTCGGTCGATTCCAGAAACTTAATTCGTACACAAAATACAAGCCCGACCGACCTTGCAAGTCTGGTCCCCAAGGTCGGTCCATTCCGGAAACCAATTCTCGCAGGGTAAACTGGGCTCGACCGACCTTGGCAAGTTCGGTCGCAGGTCGGTCTGCTCCAGACCCTTTATTTCCATTGCCCATTTAACTCCAAACTTCTCCTAAGCCTCCTAATGTTTTCTACATCATTTGGTACACTTGTCCTCATCCACAACATCCATGAAACTCATTACCTATCACCTTAACACTTACTCATTTCATAACCGAATCCTAACACGTTATGGTATTTCCTCCTTTGTTTTCCAAGTGGTGTTTCACCAATAATGACCACTATAACCAGGTGTTTCCTCTACACTTAATCATCCTCTCAAACTTCTTTTCTTACTAACTAAATCCCTTGTTTTCACATCTTACCTAAACATCATTTTCTTCCTTGTACACCAACATCCTAAAAACCGTAAACAACTCTCCAAGACTTTATTACATCCCAAAAACACTCATTATTCCTAGAACTTCCAAGTAATACCAAAGTCCTTGATCACTCTAAATCACCTTATCATGCTTTCTTCCCTAGTAAAACACTTGTTCACCTTTAACACTTCCTAGGTCACACCAAACTTGTTTAAATCACTTAGAACTTCTTACACATTCTCCAAATTTACCATAGCTTCTCTTGTATATACCACAGTCCAAACACTTAGGGTTTTGTTCACCCTTATTCATTCAAGAACACCTAAATCCATCAAGAGTATTCTCACACACATAACTTCACCAAATTACACTACAATCCAATATAGTGCATAACTTAATTGCTTGGCACTTAGGCCCTTAAATAACATGGCTCTTAGGCCCTTAAATGCATAAATCATAAACACTGAATTCCCACATTGTATTGCCTTTGACCTGCAAATACACTCAACAATACATATGCCTTTTACTAAGCCCTTGAGAGCATTCTCCTAAGTCATTTTCCCTTGGCTCCTTAAATCATTTTCATAAGCAATATAAGCTCATTTCTCCTAAGACTTTAAACCACCTTCGTTAGCACATTCACCTCTTTTCCTCACAAACTTCTTTCTTGTTTCCTTGACTAAATTGGCAAGGATTTTGGTTGCTTGTCACTTCTAAATTATACAAATAATGTAATGAGTATACAAGCTTAAGCTTCATCTCATGTAAACCCTAGTTACATATATATCTTAACACATTAAGGTAATTGTTTTACCTTTGAATGGAAAGAGCTTGAATGAGTATCAAGAGAGGACTCCTCCTAGCCCTTGGAAGATTCAATGAAGCTAAAACAAGCAAGTAAAGACACCATGGTGAGGTGAATTTTCGGACATCATTCAGACATGGAGGAAACATTATTTTTCTTTGAGATTCCTTACCTAGAAGCAATGGAGAACAACAAGGTGTGAAAATATTAGCTCAAGCTCCTTCAATGGTGAATCTCCATGGCACCAAAATTGAGCTCTTGAAGATTTGAAAAGGTAGAAGTGTAGAGCTTGCTCCAACTAGAAGAATGGTGGTCTTGAAATTAAATTTGGACCATGGATCATAAGTTTACAAGTGAGGAAGATGAAGAATGAGATGGTGTTGTTGGAAACCTATGAGAGGGGAAGAAGAATGACAACACCGTGGGAAAGGAAAGAAGAGAATGAGGTAAGAGTTTTACTTTGTGAAGATATTTTACATATAAAGCAAATAGTACTTTACTTTACTCACTTTCCTTTCCTTTAATTGATTTATAAATGGTGATGACTCACCCTACAAAAACCGGCCCCCCATAGTCATAATAAGGGTGTTTTGGTCTTTTTGACCATTTAATTACTTATAACAACATATGTTACAAACTAGCTTAGTAAAGTTACTATTCACTAAACAAGGCACATAGATGTGAAATTTTTGAGTTCCCATTGATATAGACTTCCAAATGTGATACTATATAGTACACATGTTAATTAAAGAGTTGATGGACATTTAGCCATTCAAAACTCATTTACAAGACAATTTTCAAAAACGTGCTTTAAGACTCTTTAAAGCACTTTTTGTGTTTTAACTTGTTTTCAAGCTTGGGTTTCTTTGTTAATTGATTTAATATGTTCATTAACATACTTATAAGGTATAAGTATGACCATTAGGTCTTATACAAATTTATCCCAAGCTTAGAGCACATTTTTGCTCTTATTGACTTTAAGGTATATTCTTGTGTTTTGTTTGATTTAACTGTCTACCAAAGTTTCCTATGGACTTAATTAGCCTTATTAAATCATAATTGAATATTATTAAGTCTTGGTAGGCTCTTTGGGTCCTAACCAAGTTCACTCATAGCTTAGAGCATGTTTTTGCTCAAACTGTATCTTAGTGCTTTATTGCATTTACTATGGTTTAAATTGTTTACTGATGTCTCTAAGACACTTTTTAGCCTTTATATACCATAGTTTAATATTTAAAACACATATCATGGTTTGGGGTATTTCAGCTTTGCATACCACTGACGAGATGCCTGCTTTAGGCCATATAAAGATTTTCGCATCCGACAGACTTTATCTTCTCCTTCAACATGTAATCCTTCACGAACTTTCATGTAAATTTCCTCATGCAATTCCCCGTGGAGGAATGCATTATTAACATCCAGCTGACACAAATGTCAATTGTTTTTTACAGCCACTGTAACAAGGGCTCTTATAGTTGTGAGTTTAATGACAGGGGAAAATGTGTCACTGTATCAACTCCATGTTTCTGCGTAAAACCACGCACCACCAGTCTTGCTTTATATTGTTCCAAACTCCCATCAGCTTTAACCTTAACCTTGTAAACCCACTTACAAGTTATATGTTTCTTGCCCTTTGGTAAAGTGGTGATCTCCCATGTACCATTTCTGTCAAGAGCAGACAGTTCATGTGCCATGGCTTGTCTCCATTCAGAACTTGCATTAGCTTGCTTGAAATTTCGTGGTTCAATAATGCTGCGAGCATCTGTAATAGAGCTGAAACCCACAAAACCATCCAGACAAACCACCTGATTAGAAGAAGGTGTAATATCTGTCATGCTGTGCAAATTCAAGCTACTTCTGCTACTGCTGCTGTCTTTATCAGAAGAAACAATTCTGTTAGAGAGAACAGTAGTGAAAGAACCTGGAGCATCTTCAACTGATCCAACAAAATAATCTTGGAGATAATGAGGTAACTGTCTAACTCTTGCAGATCATCTAACTTCAACTACTTCATGAGAGGGAATCGAAGTATTATCATCTGAACCACCATTATTCTCATCTGTTCCAGACAGATTCTCAGGAACCGAAACAGTAGAAGGAAGAAATCTGTCTGTGGTATTTTCATCAGGGGAATAACTTTGTGAACATGAATCTGGAGGAGAAACCAGATGCGGCTGGGGAGAAGGTGCAGTAGTCCTGAAGACTGACTCGTCATTATCATCATCATCATAATAGGTGGGAAGAGGAGATTGATACATCAATCTGGAATCATGAAAATCTTTCTACAGATAAGGAAAGTGTAATTCATGAAACTTAACATCTCTGCTGTGAAAAATCTTATTAGTATCATACCGAAGCAGCTTATGACCTTTGCTTATCAAGCTAGGTCCAAGATAAACACAAGTGTGAGTGCGAGTCTGGAACTTGCTCTTATGGGCAGTAGTGTCTGTTGAGAAAGCCAAGCAACCGAATGTCTTCAAAGACTCATAACTTGGTTGCTTATTATATAAAAGCTCATAAGGGCTTTTTCCTGCGAGACTCGAGGAAGGAAGTGTAACACCCCAACCGTTACACACGTCATTACCTCTAAACTGTCACCAAATGCTCTTACTCACGCAGCGGAACTCTAATTACAACGAGGGGTGAAACAACGCCGTTAGCCACCCATATGGCTAACCAGGCCTTTCTTACATACTGTAACGGTCTGACGAACTGGAACAACCGAGTACACAAAACAAATACAATACTCAAATCTTTTCTTTACTATACCGAGTCTACAATGAATGGATGCCGACAACATATTCGGTCTTACACTCCCTTCAATACATAAGTAATTAAACTAACTACCCATGCAACCCACCGACCCCGTCCTACTCTTGAACGGTAACATCTTCGGTGTACCTGTAAAATAGAAAAAACATCGCTCCTAGGGGCTCAGCTTAACGCTGCATATGAAATTCGCATACCCCGAGCGCTAACCGGGGTACGCCGACTACTTTGTCGGATATACATGGAGTTCATTAGTCAAACAACATGCATCATAGCAATACAATATATATATGTGTATTACTCAAGGAATCTACATCCAATCACGAAACATAATTCCTAACTAACATAACAAGGTTGTTAGTTGTATCAGTTTACTCTTAGGCCTTGAGGGTTATACCTCACTAGTCCTTGTTTACTTATTCAATATCACACCCGCTCTCTCGGGTTACTTATTCATATACACACCCATTCTCTTGGGCTACTTATTCATATCCACACCCATTCTCTTGGGCTACTCGTACTATACTCACCCACACTCTCGGGTTACTTATTCTCATTATCTCACCCACACTCATGGGTTATTTATACTCATTATCTCTTGTAGATTCTTGAGACACTACAGGTCTCCTACGTCACGCTTGTTACTCTGAATACATACTTAGGCCAAAACTCATGGCTCTCAAGCATAGTCTTACTTCCCCGGTTTCGACCCTACTCTGGGTCTAGCATGGTGGGAAGGTTCAACTAGCTCACGGAACTCTCTCTTAGTTACTATCTCTTTTACTTAGGTCCGACTACTCTCGGACTACTCACATTCCCATACACTCCTCTCTCGGAGTTATAATAATATTATGTATATTAGTCAAGAAGCATCACTCTCGATGTTTCTAATGACTTTGGGAACATTACTTAAGTTCGGTTAATCTTAGGTTTTAAGAGTTACCCATGCATTTCACTTACTCATACTTTCGGTTACATTCTTATATCGGGCAAAATCCTCATATAGGAGGTCGACCATGTCACAAGGGTGTTACTAATCCCTTAGGTCTCTTTTACCTTCTTTACTAGTTCACATCTTCGAACTATCTTTAATCCTCTTGAAGGAGGTTCACTTATCTTTCCACTCTCATTTGTTTCGTGTATTGTGTCATTATGGTTTACTAACCGTTATCGGGTAATTACTCATCCCGCACATCTCCTCACATTCTAGGGAGTTCATATGTTTGCGTTATCGTTATACTTTAACGGGTAGTTTGTGTGTTTGCACGTTTTCGTTATCATAAGCGTCGACCCGATCTATGGGTCTCTAGCCAAACGTTACTCTCTACGAGTCGGTCCATTCACTATGTTAGACCACACCGGCATACAAGTATGTTAGCTCATTCAACATACAAAAAGGCATGCATAATCAAACAGGGGATTATTTTCATGCTTTAATCTTGATTAAGCCGGCACACAAACACACAAATCAACGTAACTCGGTTAGCACGCGGAGTATGAGAAAATCATACCTTTCACCGGGGTTTTTACTTTTACCGTGTCATATCACCATGCTCGGGTCACGCACAATTCTCTGATAATGTTTCAAACATTATTATTAATACTAGGCTCATACGGTACATAATAAAATGCTACTCCCGTACTTACCCCGTTATCCCGTTAACTCGGTTTTACTCTTGTTAATTTGAGTTCTCACTTCTCAATCACTTCTAACACTTTCTTACACTTCCTAGGGCCTTTACATGTCACCCAACAAGGCCTTAACATCTTATAACATCATTAACATTTAAACCCCCACCATTTAAACCCTTTAAAACACTCTTTGTAGGTTTCTGGGGGTGGTCCGGGACTTGGTCCTTACCTAAGGTCCCGGACCAATTGTTTTCCTAACTCTCGACTGATTTTTGATGGTGGTCCGGGACCTTGTCCCAATCATAAGTCCCGGACCAATTGAGTACATAACTCTCGAGTGATTTTAGCAGGTGGTCCGGGACCTTGTACCAGACTCAAGTCCCGGACCAAACATGGTAGGCAACTCTCGGTATGAATAAAGGGGGTGGTCCGGGACTTTGTCCATGGACTAGGTCCCGGACCCTGCTACAGATTTTACAAACTTGACAGTTTCTAACTCTGTTCAAGGTCCTCTCTTAGCTCATTGATTACCCAATCTTCACCAACTATAATCCTCATGTTTTAGCACCTAATTACCCTCCTAAACCACCTTAAACCAAGCACCACGCCCACTCACTAACTCATGCTTAATTCACTCAAAATCCACTTATATTTCATAACTAGTTTTCTTGTTCTTTTAACTTCTTGTAACAGATTTTGGTACCCTCTTCTTACCATTCAAACCTCACTCACTAATGTCATTCCTAGCACCCAAATGACATTATTTTCCTCTCCAGTTCTACTCCAAGCACCTTTCTCTTCCTCTTCCAAATTCCAAGTGATTTACCACTCACTTTCATATTCTAAACATACCTAGTTTTTCCTAGGTTTCACACTCTTAATCACCCTTGGTTTCCAAGTAAAATTTGACAGCACTTGCTTGCTTTACTAAGCATTTTCACCACACTAAACATGCTCACAAACACTTCTTCTCCTCTGTTTGGTTTAGACATTAAAACCACCTCAAATTCCCCTTATTCACACATATAAACTAGCTTAGTTCCCAAGCTTATTCCTCACACTCAAACAACATTAAACATCCTCATTACTCTTTCAGATTATAGTATCTTAACCACACAAAAACAAGACCATTAATTTAACACCCACAAATCTGTTTTGCAATCAACAAAACTAGCTCAAGGTGAGCTCATTACCTTGTTAGTTTTTCGGTTTCCCTTTCTCTTCTTCCTCTTTCTCTCGTTCCTTCTTTCTCTTCTTGTTTTCACAACACACAAGGGGGTCTAGATTGCCATCTACAATCATATCCCCATACACACATATTAAGCTTTTTAATTCAATTTCTTCCTCACAAAAACTAGTATTACAAGAGCTAGTTTTTAGGGTTTAGCTTAGAGATTACCTTCAAATGTCCAAATGAAGAGCTTAGGCAATCAAAATGATGAAGTTCCAGCACTCCCCAAAAGCAAGAAGAACCGGCTGGACATGGGAAAAATTCAACGTGGAGGAATTTTTCCAAAATTGAAAGAGCTAGCTAAAAATGAGGAGCTTATGACTTTCTTTTTACCTTGGAGCATCAAGAAGATGATGGAGGCTCAAAAACACTTATTTAAGCTCCAAAAGGTCCAACACCCATGGAAGTGAAGGTGGAGGAATCAAGATTTTGTTGGGTGGAAAACGAAGCCCTTGTCGATACGAATCTAACGGTAGCATTTTTGTGCGATTCGGTGAAGAAATGAGCAAGTTAGAGGAGATTGAAGGTGGGCTGCTTTCTTAATCTTGAAATCGCCATTTACAGAGGCAAAGGAAGAAGGAGCTTGATTTGGAAGGAGGGAAATCGTGAGTGAGGAGAAAAGAAGAGGTGAGAGAGTGACTTAAGTCACTTATACTATTCTCTTTTTACCTTTTACTTTTCTTTTCTTCCTTTATTTTCTAACTAATAAGCAAGAGAGTGGGAGGCTGCCACTATTAATAAACCGACCCCCACTAGCTAATTAAGCTGGGGCGTTTTTTGTCTTTTACAGAAAACGCTCATTATTTTACCTGGTTTGGCACTATTCACTAACCGGGCCCGTTTTTCGGATTTTTCTTGTTTCTTTAATTTTAATGGTTATTAAGCTTCCATCAATACTTAATTATAGTTATTTAATCAACTATAATTTTTACGGGTCCGTTTGACCACTAAAAGTCACGTTTTCGGGTTTCCTTGAAAACGTGCTTTTATGCTTATTTAGCGTTTTAATCCATTATTTGGATCCGTTTTCTTCGGGAATCATTCCCACATATTAATTAGGCCTAACAAAGCCTTAGGAATCCATCTCGGACCCTTACGAGATCATATATCTCTTATATTCATTTAATGCGCATTTTAGCGTTTTTCGCTTTTCAAGCGTTTTCTCTTTACTTTTGGTTTTATTTTCTTTACCAATACTCTTTAGGCGCCATTAGGCCTTTAATAATCATATTAGAGTAATTTAATCACCATTTTTAGATCCGGGGTATTAAAGGAAGCCTGTTAATAACAAAGGTGGCAAATAAAATAGCTTCTCCCCAGAATTTCAACGGAACACCTGACTGAAAATAAACTGCCCTGGCTGTCTCAAGCAAGTAGCAATGCTTTCTCTCCACCACACCATTTTGCTGTGGTGTGTGAGGACAAGACCACTTGTAACACCCCTCTCGATAAACACGTAATAATCCCTCATGTAGCATAAATAAAAGACGTCTTACAGCGGAAGAATAAACAACATAAACTCTCACACGGGTGTCACCTGCCATTACTCGCCCATGCGAGTAACGAAGCATAAACTAAATCCAACAACCGAAATAAACAGCACTACCATACCGCTGTGACAACGAGATAAATCCTATACATCATACTAAGTCCAAAAACCATAACCGTCGACAAGTGAGCATCTACCCTGATCCCGTACTTCGGCTTCAACGATGAACAGCAACCTGCAACATGCCATAAAGGCTCAGCGATAAACGCTGAGTATGCGGGCCTGGACCCTATTGGTCACTTGTCATTTTAACCATCTTGATATTAGATTGATGTCATGCTTTATCATTTTGCAGATATAATTAATACTGTAACAATCATACATAAACATATAATCATCCATCCAATCCAACCGTCATTATATTTCTCAAACAACAGTTGCATAAACGAACGTATCGAATAATTACAGTACTGTGTACAATCGCCTTAGCGAACGGTTTCCATATTTAATATTATTTGGCCTTCAAGGCCCCATCCATCCAAACCATGTTTAATTTAATTACCAGTTGGGCGTCATGTTGGGACAACCCGGTTAACCTTACCAATGGGCAGTAGTCCTCCCATACACACAAAGGTGCTCATTTCGCCAGAGGTCCGGAGGCCCCTGACTATTCACTTTGCCTCGTAAGGCGTCCATATAAAGGTCGTATCCATGTACCAACAGTAGGTACCACCTGTCCCACGATCCAATTAGGGCTCATTGGGAAATTTCCTAGAGCGGAACCCGATTGGGTACCCCTCAGTGATCACAAATGCGCAACTAGGTAGTTTGTAAACTACCGGGATTCCTCCCCTCAACTCATACCAACTCTCTCATAATGTTTAAGATATACTCTTAGTTTTATGGAGATTACATTATACCAATTAGCCGCCCAATGGGTCTTACGCATGCCTAGAAGTAATCTAGGTTATATTCATGTTTGAGATCCATGCTCTAGAGACCGACATTGTCGTGTCTCGTACCTAAGTATTTTTCTTATGTTATCACATACTTAGTAATAATACTAAGGGTGTTATATCAAGTAACCTTTGTGTCATCACACCAACGCATATGTATGTTTATATACGTCAATCTATAGTCGACGTAGTGTTAGTCCCGTAGGACGCTCGCGCATAGTTAAGTAACGCATTAACACACATTATCATATGCACATATCCACACACATAACATACAAGTTATCAAACATTTCCGGGGCCTTTCTTAGGTCAACCCGGATCAAACCCTTCTTCACATACCGTACACCTTAGACCAAGGATGCGCAGTGTAGTCCACTAAGCTTCTCGAGCGCGCACGTCTGAAATGTGATCTAAAAATACGAGGAACGCTAGGTGTCAATCCACATGACAAATTGACTTGGTATTTCCGAATAAAGTCAGTGACCCCAGTACTACATCCTCGGATTCCAAATGTTATTAGTTAAGTTACTGTTATCCTTTAAACTCCTTACATAACGTTTGTATATTACTTTGGTTTAACAGTGGAGTCGTTTTCATTAGAACGTCGTGGTTAACGTTTTCAAACGTACGAGTTTATATCTTTCCAACTCGTAGTAGTTTATAAGCGTTACGCTTTTACATAAGTTCATTCGTTCTCGTACATTT
This sequence comes from Limonium bicolor, assembly GCA_023374045.1. Taxonomy (NCBI): domain Eukaryota; kingdom Viridiplantae; phylum Streptophyta; class Magnoliopsida; order Caryophyllales; family Plumbaginaceae; genus Limonium; species Limonium bicolor. The sequence goes on from CM041780.1 coordinate 124,545,704, forward strand.
AATTCAATTGTTTCATCGCATGTATAGGCACGTATCGTAACCTACAGTTGCATGCATAATACATATTATAGCCTCTGGTTGCATGTATAATGCATTATTTATCGTATATTATTATTATCCCACCATCCATTATAATACATTGTATTATATAATCCATTAATCTTGTAGTATCTATATTTGAATTCAAAAACCCACAACTTATAGTTTATAAACTATTTTCATATAATAACCTTCACCATTATATTATATGGTTTCCAACCATAATTATATATCCATCCTTATATACATAATTCTCGCATATGTATATATTTACCAATATAGGTAAGTTTCGTGAGTTATAAAACTCTTTTACCATATGTCACATTTTATCATCTTATGTGAGATGATTATTCCCATTAGTTGTGTTATATTGCCACAACCTATATTAAGATCACTATCTTAATAATATATCACAGTTTATGTTGTATAATTCCAACTCCTAAGGTTTATTCAATATTTACCCTAGTTTATAAATTTCTTTATTTATAGTTTGTCACGTTATTTAATGTGAATACCCTTGTTTATATTAATTCCATTTAAACCACATTAATACCATATAATTGTTATAACATTTATAACATTGTAGACCATAGTCTAAAATTCATTTTCCAACCATATAATTTTTGGTACAGCACTATGCTTTATTTTAATTCCATTTTGACCACATAACATTATGTAATGTTATACCATATACTAATATCATATAATATGATATCTTTTATAATTTATAACATATAGTTTTTTTTATACAAAACTATTATTAATTACCGAAAAGGTATATCCCTTTAAACCAATCTTATTAATTTACCATATCTTTATGTTTATTACCAAAATCACCCCATAATTTATACCATGTTATATATACCATATAATATAACATTTTAAACCTTAATTTAAATATAACTTATAGTTATATATACTTTAAATTTCCGAACAGCACTTATATTCTGTTCTAAATTATTTTTCCACCCACCAACTTCTTATAATTACAATTTGACCCAATTTATAACATATAGTTTTATAATATCATCAAAACTATATATTATATACTTATCTTCTAAAAACCCCTTATATTATTCTAAAAATTACCGAACTATACCAAAGGGTTATAAATATCATTCCTAGCCCATAAATTTCGGTTATTTACATTTTCACCCCATTTTCTTTTCCAAAGTATAACAATGACATAATAACTATATATTATACATATATAGCTTATTTTAATTCCAAATTCAACCCAATAAAATCCTAAAAATTCCTAATAGCCCATGGGTGTTTAAAATACCATTGTACACCCTTAAGTTTCGGTATTCACCATACATACCCCATACATTATAAAAATGTTACAATTAAATACTTATCTCCTTATATAACCTTAAATAAATTATTTAACTTATCTAATTTGGTCAAAACCTACCCAATGGTCAAGGTTGACCTCCTTAATACTTCCTTGACCATTACTTTCTTTATTTTCAGTTTTAACCCCTAAGTTTCCAAAATTTACCAATTAACCCCAAAACTTTATAAAATCTTATAAACTTTATTTTAAATCCTTTTAACACCTAATTTTCGGCCATATTACTATTTAGCCCCCAAATTTGATTTAATTATGGTTTAACCCCTATTCATTGCGGTAATATATGTTTACTACCTAAAACCTAGTTTAAACTAAATATACATAAATAAAATGGCCTAAAGTACATCGCCTTATTACAAACCTTTGCTCATAAAATAAATTACACATAAATGTCCCAAAAAATACATATAATTCACGGCCTCACCAAGTATTTTTATTAATTACCAATCTTCCACATAAAGTCTTAATTTTGACATTTATGTTACTTAATTACTTAGATAAATTTACTAAGTCATTTCCTTAATCATTTTAAGGTCAAACATGACCCCTTTGGCTGTGTTCACTCACGGCAATTAATAGACATAGGTTTAAACTTGTATTAATGTATCAAGTTAAGGTTTAAGTGATTTATACCTTGATTTAGCAAGGTTAAGACCTTGTTTGGTCTCGCCACCTTAGGTAATGTTTCTCCACCGCTTGATTTACTTGTCTTCATGTAGAAAACAAGATATGATTAAACTCCAAGCATGAGCTAACCATGGGAAGTAATTTAAGTCATGAAAATCATGAATTTTTACCTTAAATCCTCAAGCTTGTTAGAGTAGTATCTCGGCCCTATTTTTCCAGAAAATAAAGAGTATCAAAACACTCTTAAAACCATGGTACAAAACCATGGGTAACTAGCTTGGAAGATGGCTAAGATTTACCTTGCTTAAGATGCCAAAAATGGTGTTTTTGGCATGGATCTAGCTACTCCTTGTTGATCTTGGTATACCAACTGAATCCACATGAAAAGGAGAAGAAAATAAGGCTAGGGAATCAAGGTTTACAATCAGAATTGACAAGGAAGAAGAGATAAGTTCTTAAAGCACATTTTTACCTTAAATGGTAAAGACTTGAACTTTCCTCCTTCTACCTTGTTACATCCGAAATTATACCTCTTTTTAATCTCCAAAACACACTACATACATGTATAGAAATGGTTGGAGCTTAGATCAATGTAAAGAGGAAAGAAAGATGAAGAAAATGGACATTTGTATGCCTTAGAAGCTTACCTAGAGCAAGAGCTCACACCAACTGAGCTTGCTGCTTACCTACGGTCATGGAGGAGCCAAACGAGAGAGTTTGGAAGGTGCACTCTTGGCTGGAATGGGGCAAATGAAGAAGGGTAGTCTAACTTGCCTTAAATCACATTTTTGTCTTTGTTTAATGCATTTAGTGTTTGATGACTCATTATTGAATGATTGTAGTTGTTTAACGGATAGGGACAAGGCTCATAGGCAGACAACAATGAGTGGCTTAGTGTGTGAATGATTGATACTTAATTAATGCAATTATGGAGCATTATTGCCATTTTAGTCAAATAATCAAAGATGAGTCATCATCCATTGTTTAGGCCTGATTGGAATCGGCACAAATCAAGGGGAAAGCAGGCTCTTCAATCAGAAGCCTCACATGGGTTAGTCAAGTGGTAGACAAGCTTTATGTTTTTAAATGTTAAAGTGTACTTTTTCTTATTTTATTTAAAGTAATGAGCTATATTTAACTTAGCACATGGAGATGGTCACATGATTGATTTCAAGCCTTAATAAACCGGCTATGGCTGGTCCATTTCATGGTCAATGGTTAACATTGACCAATTTAGTCAATGGAGACTTAATTTTACATTATATTATTATTATATTAATATTTTAATGTAAAAATTGTGAAAATTGTAAATCTCTGGATTTAGAGTTATCAATGTGATATTAATGAGTATTTATATTTATTAGAGTATTTATAGGTGTTTCATTGGGTTATATAGACCCAAAACACATTCCCGAGACACTCCCGGGACTTTCTGGACCTTTTTGTGCTTTAAGCGTTTCTCCCGGGCATTTTGTGTATTCTTGCGAATCTAACTTTAGTATTCTCTTTAGAATGTTAATTAATGGTCGTAGGAACTCTAAGAATGATTTATTTAGAGTTTCGTGCCACTTCGGCATTCCTAGGCCTTTTCTAGGGTGTGTGGGGCCCACAAGGGTTCCTCCAGGCACTTTTCGTTAAATTGAAAATTTACTCCGAGCATTTTGTTTTAAATGATAATTAATGAGTATCGGGTCATATTATGATCATTAGTTGGCTTGTATGACTTGGTTAACTCAAGGTCCGGCTTAACGCCCGTTTTTTACCTTAAGGAGTTTAGGTGCGTTTTTAACGCCTAAGTGTTTCTGTGCTTTCTTATGATTTCATAATCCCACAATTAAACTTTTACTTCCCATTATTTAATTATTTAATGATTAGGGGTATTTCAGTCTACCCCCCTTAAAAAGACTTCGTCCCGAAGTCGTTTTACTTAAATAGGTGTATTAATAACTATCCATATAACCCATAATGTATATTTGTGTGATATATCATTTACACATAACATATTGTGCCTATATATAGCACGTAGCCATCATTTGTGGTGTTAGTTCAATCATATATAGATATTGGCGATCCATCAGCGCCATAATTCCTATAAGTTCTACCAACCCTGACAACCTCCCCGAGGTGTCCACATCATACCATCATTCCATGTTCCATATCTAATGACTCATTTCGTATCTAGGCGATACCATATGTAATCAATATACAAAGTAATATAAATATATATATCACAGTTGTCATAAGTGGTACAACATACATGGGTGAATACACATCATTCAAACAGGTATCTCATAGGATACATGCATATAAGTGCACATTACACAAAAACAAACCAACAACATATGCCCCGCGTACCAACCATCACACAACAAAACCTCGTATGCCCCGCATACCACCAAAACAACAAACCAAAACATCGTATGCCCCACATACCACAATACAACAAACATCGTATGCCCCGCTTACCACCAAACTATTGTATGCCCCGCATACGAAACAACAAAACTTAGTGCACACACGTGCACAACCAAAAGGCTCTACCCCCCTTAAAAGGGTTACGCCCCCGTACCCCACAAGTATACAACAGCCGCGTAACAAGGAGCGCTGGATACTTGGCTCTCATAGAGTTCTCCAACTCCAGTGTGGCATCTTCCACCTTTGGAGTGGATTACCTTACTATCAGAGGGACGGGTATGACTCTAGCCCCTCCGGGCTCCACAATACATAAAGGGTGAGGCACTCAACTCTATGTGCTCTCTCCCGAATGCATTTTAATGGGCCCACTCGCTCCGTACTGAGGTGCAGACCCATGAACACTATGCTGTGTTTGCCCCTTTTTATTGTCGTATATCCTGTCATTTGGATTACTAGCGTACATGCGCGTATCTTCTCTCTCTGATTTTCATCTTGAGGTGCATTATAACATTGGCTATTGTTAGTACTCAGTGCATTTTGCACTTGTCTCTGTAACATTGAGACGTACTAGCCTTCATGTCCATGGAGATAATGATTGACATCCGTGTCTCCCGGTGGTTTTGTTCCGGAGTAACACATTGTTGTAGTTCTTTGATACTCACTTCGTGTTGATATCCATTTCATCTTCCCATATTCCCACTAGATTAAACACTGCACAAGTGCAGTACCAAAACACTCAGTCCTACAGAGTGCAGAGGCGTAAACCCTCAGCAGTTAATATCTAATGAGACAGTCAGATAAGAGGAACCAATGATCATGTGAGTTGTACATTCAAGGCTCAATTAGCCACATCAATAGTTTCTTTTTGAAGTTCATTTCAGCTTAGTTAGTGTTTCCCAAAACATTCCATAAAGTCCGCTAGTTATCGTAACGTTTGTTCCTTGCTTAAGGTATCTGCTAGTATATTAGCTTTGTCTTTTATCATTGCGTAGTCACGCGTTTATGTTCAAATTATTTGGTAGATTCCTCTGGATTTGAAGAATTCGCTTGATCCTTATGAGGATTCTACATATCATCCGTATAATGGGTTTTTTCCTGTTTCTGTCATCAGCGTTAATGTCTTCGAAAGGTTTCCTTGTCTTCTCTGTGTATTGTCGGCTACTTTGTGTTGAAGGTTCTTGGTTTCTCTAGCCCGTTGATTTAACTGCGGCTCTTCTCGTCCATCTTCGAGGTAATCTGCATCACTGTCCGTAACACGGAGTTGACTACTTCTCGTGTTCCGTACACTACTTGTCTACATGCATGGGGTACCATACTGATACATTACTACTTACCCGACTAACTTATAAATAAGTCTGTCAGGCCCACAAGCTCCTATCAGAGTGCGGTCATCCCACGTCTTGTTTAGTAAACTGGTAGTGTCCGTCACACGGCTATTGTGAAGTATTATGTTGTCAATCTCCCTTTTGATGGATGTCCTTGTTGTAGTTTGATATTAATTAGTTTGCATTGTCGGTCATCTTGTCGTAGGTGCTATTGTCCTAGTGGCATAGATGGTAAAGTGGTTGGAGATCATATTTTTACTCCCCGGACTCATGTCCTTCTAGTAATCGGATGTATGACAGATTGCATAATAGCTTGAGTCATTCGGCTCTTCACTTCCCAACCATTCTCTTTTGACGGTGGTGCATCTACAAAGGGTATTCTATTATGTTATTCACGTTGTTTACGGTATGCACTGTATTTCTCTTAACTTCATCATATTTACTTAGACATTGTTATCTTAGTAATATACCTCGAAGGTAATCGGAGTCGGTGTTCCCGATCTCCTGGGCTCATGCCCTTTATTAGAGCACTAGGTACTTGCTTACTTGCGCTATTTAGCGTTGGTTTAAGTGTTTTGTATTATCGATTAGGCTGTTTGCCATTGTTTTAATTTACACATTCATTCATCACTGATAGTCGTCACCATAGTAAATGACATGTTTTAAACACATGTAAGTACTTGGCATTTTACATGGCAGAACGCCAATGGCGGTTGGCATTCTTTTTCTTGGAACTTGTCTAATGATCGGGACGGTCATGATAATACACATAAGATTCAATCTTAACGTTTGTTCGTTCAAAACTGTACATAATCGTACATGGCACCTTGGTAAAGGTAGTGCCCAGGGGTGGTAGTTATTTATGCGTTACACATAGATTTGTGTTTATTGATGCGAATTGTATTGGTAAAACCGTGTTACGGTATAATTGTTCTTTTTAATTTTGGTCCAACTGTGGACTGTTATGTTTTAAAAAAAAATCCTGGTACATCACAGCTTGGTATTGATCGTTATACGATGGTATTTCCTCTATAATTCTCTGTATGATTTAATATATACCAATGTGAGCTGTTAGTCACGGGCATTCTTATTTAATACCTTATGGTTGGATTATTATTATTAGCTGTTTGTTGTTAGAGTACTACAGTTTGTATTTATTCTCACTGTAATTAATTGTGGCAACTTGTGAAGAGTCTCAGGAGTCGTCCGATCCTGATGTGATCAGCACCAGCGTCGAACTATCCTTCCACCTCAATTTGTGTTCATCTTCACTTGACCTGTACCGGATCAAGTTCAACCTCCCACGTCCATAACAAGCCTTAAATATTTTATAAATCTATCATAGTACTTGGCTCGTAAGCCGTTGTTGTTATCTCATCACTGTTTTTTTAAGATAATTTGTTTTGGGCTGATGTATGCCCCTTTTTGTTATGTTTAGTCGGACTCATCGGGTCCTCCCGAGGTTTTAAGCCTCGTACCTTTGCGGTTTATTATCAGTATGGCAACAATTGTATTCCTGTAGTTATATTTGAATTGTACAATTGTTTGGTGGTTATCGGTAGCCATGGCGTTGTACCATTGGTCTACACAGTTTACAGACTTTATTTGTAACGGTAACAGCAATGGTAACTACAGTCGTAGTTGTTGCAGCACTTACAGTAGCAAGTGCGCGGGGTGGACCTGTTCGTCTTATTACCGTATGGGTTGCTCAAGTACCATTAGAACGATTGTTCCTAAAAAGGACGGTATTTGGATTGGAAAATTTCCCTGTCCACATTGTTATTTGAATATTTAGGTTCTACCTCACATTAGATTTATGGTAGCATAACGCTCGGAATTTGTTTTACCATAGGTGTCGTCACGACAAGGTCCTAGTGTTACTGTATTGTGTGTACACAAGATTAGGACTGGAATTTGCTTATGACAGGACAGGTGTACTTACCAAATTTTTCCACACCCACAATATAGTCTCAGTTTACAATTTGGTATTTCTATACAATTGCATGGTAGTTAAAGGTCCCCATTACGGGCGACGGTCTTGCGGAGTTCAAGATGCTCCCGATCCGCCTGCCCTGATGTTTTGGAAGATCCTTTCTACGACGTTTACTGTAGCAATGGCGCTCGCCCCCGGCGGTGCCTATCGCCAATGCTTGGTCATTTGTAAGTAAGGTAAGGTATTGAATTCGTTAACGCCATAAGATTTTAAACTTTTAGTATGAAGTCGCTTAGGCGGACTATCTGGCTTGCTAGCCTCTTCCCGTTATTCGGGGGTTTATGTTTTTCAGTAGTATGATACACATTGGGTTGCGACTGGGAGGGGTACTGTCGGCGGTAGTCCATGCTGGACTTCTCCATGAAAGCGGACTGTCGCCAATGTACTCACGACTTCCGTACGTCTCCTCCTATCTGAGCTCTCAGTTGGTCCATAACGGGGGTAATGTTCCCGGCCTTTATGCCCTTGGCCAGCTTCTTGGCCCGCACCACCACTAGACATCGGTATTACCGTTCGTCTTCTCGTTACTCTATAACTCCTCATATAATAGTCAACTACTTTGTGTGCCTCGAGGCTAACACTTTCAAGCCAAAGGCCTTGCTATCACATAATTTCACTTTAATGGAGACATTTCGTACCTCACACACGTTTCCCGTATTCCCAAGTCCTAAGCTCACTATCTTAACCTAGTATCTCGTCATCAGAGCGGAGTCCCGCTCTGATACCACTTTTATAACACCCCTCTCGATGAACACGTAATAATCCTTTACGTAGCATAAATAAAAGACATCTTACAGCGGAAGAATAAACAACATAAACTCTCACACGGGTGTCACCTGCCATTACTCGCCCATGCGAGTAACGAAGCATAAACTAAATCCAACAACCGAAATAAACAGCACTACCATACCGTTGTGACAACGAGATAAATCCTATACATCATACTAAGTCCAAAAACCATAACCGTCGACAAGTGAGCATCTACCCTGATCCCATACTTCGGCTTCAACGATGAACAGCAACCTGCAACATGCCATAAAGGCTTAGCGATAAACGTTGAGTATGCGGGCCTGGACCCTATTGGTCACTTGTCATTTTAACCATCTTGATATTAGATTGATTTCATGCTTTACCATTTTACAGATATAATTAATACTGTAACAATCATACATAAACATATAATCATCCATCCAATCTAACCGTCATTATATTTCTCAAACAACAGTTGCATAAACGAACGTATCGAATAATTACAGTACTGTGTATAATCGCCTTAGCGAACGGTTTCCATATTTAATATTATTTGGCCTTCAAGGCCTCATCCATCCAAACCATGTTTAATTTAATTACCAGTTGGGCGTCATGTTGGGACAACCCGGTTAACCTTACCAATGGGCAGTAGTCCTCCCATACACACAAAGGTGCTCATTTCGCCAGAGGTCCAGAGGCCCCTGACTATTCACTTTGCCTCGTAAGGCGTCCATATAAAGGTCGTAGCCATGTACCAACAGTAGGTACCACCTGTCCCACGATCCAATTAGGGCTCGTTGGGAAATTTCCTAGAGCGGAACCCGATCGGGTACCCCTCAGTGATCACAAATGCGCAACTAGGTAGTTCGTAAACTACGGGGATTCCTCCCCTCAACTCATACCAACTCTCACATTATGTTTAAGATATACTCTTAGTTTTATGGAGATTACATTATACCAATTAGCCGCCTAATGGGTCTTATGCATGCCTAGAAGTAATCTAGGTTATATTCATGTTCGAGATCCATGCTCTAGAGACCGACATTGTCGTGTCTCGTACCTAAGTATTTTTCTTAGGTTATCACATACTTAATAATAATACTAAGGGTGTTATATAAAGTAACCTTTGTGTCATCACACCAACGCATATGTAAGTTTATATAAGTCGATCTATAGTCGACGTAGTGTTAGTCCCGTAGGACGCTCGCGCATAGTTAAGTAAGGCATTAACACACATTATCATATGCACATATCCACACACATAACATACAAGTTATCAAACATTTCCGGGCCCTTTCTTAGGTCAACCCAGATCAAACCCTTCTTCACATACCGTACACCTTAGACCAAGGATGTGCAGTGTAGTCCACTAAGCTTCTCAAGCGCGCATGTCTGAAATGTGATCTAAAAATACGAGGAACACTAGGTGGCAATCCGCATGACAAATTGACTCGGTATTTCCGAATAAAGTCAGTGACCCCAGTACTACATCCCCGGATTCCAACTGTTATTAGTTAAGTTACCATTATCATTTAAACTCCTTACATAATGTTTGTATAAATACTTTGGTTTAACAGTGGAGTCGGTTTCATTAGAACGTCGTGGTTAACGTTTTCAAACGTACGAGTTTATATCTTTCCAACTCGTAGTAGTTTATAAGCGTTACACTTTTACATAAGCTCATTCGTTCTCGTACATTTAATTCAACAGTTTCATCGCATGTATAGGCACGTATCGTAACCTACAGTTGCATGCATAATACATTTTATAGCCTCTGGTTGCATGTATAATGCATTATTTATCGTATATTATTATTATCACACCATCCATTATAATACATTGTATTATATAATCCATTAATCTTGTAGTATCTATATTTGAATTCAAAAACCCACAACTTATAGTTTATAAACTATTTTCATATAATAACCTTCACCATTATATTATATGGTTTCCAACCATATTTATATATCCATCCTTATATACATAATTCTCGCATATGTATATATTTACCAATATAGGTAAGTTTCGTGAGTTATAAAACTCTTTTACTGCAGACAGGAAAATGAGAGTGGTTGGAACTGGTGTATTTCAAACAATTGAGAAAGAAATTAATAACTCAAATATCCGTCGGGCTGCAAACAAAACTCGGTCGCAATAGTATAGTAAGACAGAAGCGGCCGGGGTCAAACCGTGGGACTTATAGCGAAATAATATAGTACCTAAGCTTTGTCACAAAAAAAGGGGGGGAATTGATTAACTTGTTTTTGTAAAGTAAAACAGAAGATAAAATTAACTGAGTAGAAGATAAATTAAACGGGACTCCGGGTTCAGGTTTATATAATCTGATTAATTATGCTATCTCTACCGGTTAATTATAATAGTTTGGCAAAATTCCTGCTATTATCTTAAAGACTAAATCCTAGACTCGAAAGACTCGTTTACCAGAAAATGCTCGATCTAATCTAGATTTGAGCAAAACACATGTAAACGGATTAAGTGCAAGGAATTATATTTTGCATCTGAAATTACTAACTTATTTTATCAAAATAAGTTTTCCACAGATTTATCGATTAATTAACCTGTCTATTTATCACTGATCTGATCAAAATAGACTTCGTAAAGCATTTTAATAAATTCATGAAATTTATTAAAAAGGCGAGAGATAAGCTTTAATCGTAACAAACTGTATTTAATTTAACCGGTAAAAATATAGATTACATAATTATACAAACTATAATTTAGCCTTCACCCGGAGTAAATCCTCTTAGTCCAACATAATTAAAAAGACAGAATAAGAAGTAAAAAAATCATCTGAGAAAGATAATTAATTCAGCTCCACTATCTTGACTGCTAATATTTTGGACAGAGGTTGGACAGAACAACGATATGGAAATGGAATTTTTATGGAATGAGGTGATGTGTGGATTTTATGTGGACATTATGTAGGTGAGATGTATGATTTTTGGAGTGGAAATGGTGATTTTGTGGAGGAAAAATGGCATTAGTTTGGGGGTGGAATGAGATATGTATTAATGGAGGGTTATAGGTTTATTTATAGTGAAAATGGGGTAAAAAGATAGTGTTTGTCGGTGTGTGAAAGGATAAAATAATTTATCCTTTCACACCATGTCGATTGTGCCCTGTATGCTGTAAAATTCATTGTGTCCGAACCAGCGTCCGGACCAGGCTGGTTCGGACATGTCGACGGTAAGTGGAGCTTGCTCCACGTGTGTGCGTCCAGACCAGCTCATCTGGACACTGGTCCGGACGAGAATTCATTTGCCTCTAAAATATTCGTTTCAGCTCCGATTTAATCCCCATTTGTTGTGTTGGAATCCTCATGAGTAAATCTACTTAATTACATGGATTTTTCCTACATTGAACATATAAAATGCATTAGTTCATATCAAAACATAAATCTTAGGAAAAAACGCATAATAAGTGGGAAACATGTGCTTCAGATATTGCAATTCATAAGGTATTTAAACCCTAAAAGTCTATATGTTTTGCACTTATCAAACTTCCTCACACTTAGCTTTTGCTTGTCCTCAAGCAAAATACAGAATTAAGCTCCTGAGGAATTCCATAGAATTAAATCTTTGGGTAAAAACAAACGTAGAAGGGAATTAAACATAATAACAATCCTAAGATTAACCTTTGCTCATAACTGTATGTTCCTTTCTTTTTAGTGAAAACAAGCTCTTCAAACCAAAAATTTAGAGAAGTTAAATCATCAAGAATGAACACAGATTAACTCGGGATCTTTCCACCATTTATTTCCCTTAAATACCCAGAAATGACAAGGGGTGTGAAGTATTGCCTTATTCCGCGGTACCTTTCAACACCACATACTCATGATCTAAATAAGTTTAAGCTCTTTTTTTTTTCTTAACAAACTTTAATAGAACTGTTTGCAAATTTATTTTAAACCCTACAGACTTTTCTCTCCATTCTTGTAGCAGTTTTGGGTCTTTTATCCCAGATCAAATAATCTTAGGTAAATGGGTGATGAAGCACCCCAAGGACTTAATAACCGAATGGAAGAGGCCCGTTTCAGTTTAAACAAAAATATTAGATCAGAGGAGTACCTTGCCTTATTCTTCCATTCCAAACTTTCCTTTCATTCCAAAGGTACCGAGTTAAACCAGTTCAGACTTATAATTAGCTTGCACACAAAATAATTTTTATAATGAAACCATGAAAGCTAACAATTATGAGCAAAACTAATCTTAAAGTTGCTTACCATGCTTGATTTTTCTACAAAATATTTTCACCCGTAAATCTAATGTCTATATGTATTAGATCAGCTGGCACATTTTCAGGGAAAGGTCTCTACTTCCTCACACTTAAGAGGAACAATGTCCTCAATTGTTCAGTTAAAAATTTTTCAAGTAAGAAGATGTTTCAAAATGTGTCATACTCATGGAGGATAGCTGAAATACCCCTAAATTAATTTAAATTAATTTAGGGGATTTCTTTTATTAAAAATTAAATTATTATATGGAATTATGAATATTAAATTATTATATGGAATTGTGAAATTTATTTAGGGGTTTTCTCCTATTTAACCCTAATTATTAATATTATTATATAGTATTATGAATTTAATAATAAGATTTATAAGTCAATAAATCTTGGGAAAATTTCTAAACACTTCAATTATATTATAAAGATTTTAGGAAGTGTTGGAACATTGTTTTGAAATATAAAAGTCAATATAAAATCCTAGAAACCTTAAAGCTTATTAAGCCTTGCTAGGGTTGACTTTTTGAGAATGGTCAAACCAGGCCATGAAACCTATACCAATAAATAGGTTATGGAAAACCATGAAGATCGATAAAAAGAACATCAAAAACGGATCATCCTAGCCAAAGTTATGCTAGATTGAAGTTTTGAATCAAAATTTTGAAAGTTGCCACGTGTCACTCTGTCACGGGTCGCCAACACTTAGCCGATTTTATTCCTTCAATTTCGGTAACTGATTCCAGTGTTTTGACCTAACTTTAGACGGCTATAACTTCTTCATCTTTCCATATTTTTCAATGCCGTCTTCTTTGTTGTCTTCTCCTACATTCCCTCTAAACAACTATAACTCATACAAACCCTAACTCCTTCTGAATCAACCGGAAAATCGAGTCAAAGTAGCCACCTTGCGAAACGTGTTTCCAGAATTCCAGATTCTCTTCGTTTTCAGGTAACTTGCGTCGATCATAACTTCTTCGTTACTCAACCAAAATTCGATTTCTTTAGCTCGTTGTAAAGATCTCTAATCCCTCTACAATTTTCGTGTTTATGCCCAAGTCCGATTCATAACCAGTTGGGAGATATAGAGGTCTAAAGTTTCGGTCTCGCCAGCACATAAAATAACACCGAAACAGAGAGGTAAACTCGTGTTTTGCGACTTCAATTTCTTTCTGTGTGGTTCGAGTTAGGTTTAGTCCTTGCTATCATTACGTAGATCTAAGTTTGTTCTTTCCAATGAGCTCTTACTCATAACCTAACTCAATTTGTACTGCTAGTTATAGATCCTCAAAGTTGGCACCACGAACTGGTTAAAGTTCGAGTTTTTCCCAGTTTTCCAAATTGGAATTCGCACAATTCGCACAATCCGGTGAGTCTCCGACCAAATTGCTCCGATATTGTCGTTCTTAGTCATGTTTTCGACCAGATCCATGTGCCAATTTAGTCAATTTCGTGTTAGGTTAGGAGAATTTGTATGAATTGCATTCGATTTCAACTCTGTAACCGATATGAACCCTAACCTTCGAATCGATTTCGAATCTTGATATATACTGCATTTAATTGGGGAAACCGGTACCAATAGAACCGAAATTTGATTACGAAACTATAGAACAAGAATCACTTGATTTCGTCTGTAGATTTGGAGAAATCGAGATTTAGTACTCGTATAGATTCTGAAATGGGGAGAACTGGGGATTCAGGGGCCGTCCGATTCTCGTTTTAAGAGATTGGACGGCCAGGATTAGATCGGGTGATTTAAAGTTGTTTTAAGTTTCTATAAAAATTCAGTAAATAACTCTAACTTGTTTATTTTATTTAATGGCCTTCCCGAAGGTATTTTGACTTGAAATTTTAACCATAGATTCCTTATTTAATCTAGTTTATTTTGATGTAAATTAATATGGTTTTGGAGTTTTTAAACATAAGTTATGATTTTTGCAAGTTACGGGATTTCTAGAATTATTTGGCTAAATTAAAAAGATATTTTTATGAAATAAAAATTTTATAATATGTCTAAAATGTTATAGTTACTGTATATTAAGTTTGGGACTTTTTGGGCAATGGTAAAAGGTTTTAAAAATTGTGTTTATGAGTTTTTCATAAGAATAACTTATAATATAAGGTTTTTAATGTAACCAAAAATTAAAGTATGGTTTGTTAATTAACTTTTAAGCTGGGGAAAATAAGGGAAACTAAATTAACACTTTATAACAGTAAGTTTATAAATGTTTGGGTATTAGTTTTATGAGAAGTGAAATCATTTACATATATGTATATATATATACTTATATGGTAGATTTAAAAATGGGAACTTATGTTAAAACAAGGAATTTAATTATCCTTACGTTTTATTTATTATATTATAGGGAGTTAATATTTTTAATTTAAACTAAGGAAATATATATATATATATATATATATATTATATTTTCTATACATATATATAAAAGGAATAAAATAGTAACTTAGGTTAATCAAGGAACTAAATTAATCTACATGTATATTTTTTATAATAGGGTGGTTAATATACTTAATTGAAACTAAGGAAAACACTTATCTATAAAACCATATTTCGGATGTGGATATGTGTAAAAGTTAATATAAATAATTAAATGCAATAAAACTACATAAAGAATGTCTTGAATAAATCCTAGTATACATATCGATAAATACATAAATAAATAAAAGACATAAAATACCTTATAGCAAATAGAATATGAAGGAATTAATAAGTTAAACTAAACCTATACATAATACTATTAAAAGAATATTATATGAGCTAGTATTGAATTGTGGTTATGAAATTGAGCTTAAAGAGTTATCTTGGATTTCTAAGATTTATATAAACCATATTAGAATACATGTGTAATATTATTTGTCAAAGACCATAATGTAAATCTATAATTTGGTTAGGTAATTAATAAGTTGGGACTTAGGAATATTTGTAACTAGATTTTACACAAATAGAACTTACTATATAATTAATGAATAAATGTAATACTTTTACATCTAAATGTTCTTAATATATAAACAATAATAAAATAAATAAAATACTTTTACATCTAAATGTGAGGTGGATTAGTAAGTCTAGATTTAATCATTTCTTAACATTTATGGTATTGGAATATAACTTAATGTTTTAAGATAAAATCATTAAAAGGGTTATGATATAAAACTATATTAAACTATGATTTGGAAATTTATCTAAATAATAATCCTTAAGTTTCCTGGCGTTAGATAAGCCATATGAAATACATTTATAACTTTTATTACCAATACTTAGGATGTGAGTTTACAATTAAGTGAGGTATTTAGTAGTTAGAATTTAGAAGGTTTATAAATAGGAATTTGATACTTAAAACCTTTGAACCTTTTATTAGATAAAACTAAGTTACATCAGATATTATATTGATATACTTTACGGTAATGGGAATTAGTGATAGGTTATTTGAATATAAAATATGAGAATTTTCATATAATTAACAATTTCGCTTACGAACCAGAATTTAATTCTTTGATAAATTCTACTCTATGTAGATATATTGTCCATCCTAAATACAATAAAGGGAATTAATTTATTAAGTTATTCCTTTGAAACCTTAGGCTTTGTAAAATAATTTAAAACGTATTTAAGGCTTAAGTTTGTTGAAGTTTAGTACAAAAGGATTATACATAGTCTATAGAGTGTATGTGTGAAAAAATAAAACATTTAGGAGATTAAAGGTAAGAAAGGATACATAAAAGGTTATATTTAAACACCTTATTATATAGGTAATAATTAAGCAAATAATGTACCTTGTGAATACTAAATGTAAGAGTTCGATAAGTCTAAGTTAACTATAATATAGTTGTTTCAATATGAGAGGTAATTCACAGCTTATGGCAAGATTATTAGACGGTTATAATAGAAGTCATTCGAACTAAGGATGATAATGAGTTTAGTGGCTCAATTAAGTTATAATAAATTGTATCTACAACATTATGATTCCAATATACAAGATGTAGATCTTAATTTTAAGGGAAAGACTTAATCATAATGGGTTGTCTAGTAGATATTGTTTAAATACATAATCTTTACATTGTGAGATAATAGTATAGTATTCTGAGATGAGTCCATCATAGGTCATAATACAATGTTTATTCTAAATTAAGAATAAAGGTATTGGGCTTAAGATTATTATCGAAATTCTTAGATTTAATTATATAACATACACATTTATGATATAGAGGTCTCAAAAGTCTTGAATGTGAGGATTGTGGTTAAGTATGAATAAAGTGGATAGGAGTGGACAATTAGCAAATGTTGATCGAATACATTCCTTGATCTTACCACCTTGGGCTATACAACGTTCTCAAATAACTCAAAGATTATACATAACATATGAGTGAGGGCTTAAAAGACAATTGAGACTTTGGAATAAGAGTAAGGAGTTTATTTAAGCTTAACTTAGGCTACAAGTGATTGATGATAGACTACCTTTAATATTCTTCAGAGTACTGTTGATTGTTTGTGCAAGTTGACTAGAACTGCTACAGCGTTACCCAGGTACGATTTCTCGTACTCAGCTTGTTGTGTTTTGGACTTTATGGAATGTTTTGTACGATTTCTCGTACTCAGCTTGTTGTGTTTTGGACTTTATGGAATGTTTTGTATGATTTCTCGTACTCAGCTTGTTGTGTTTTGGACTTTATGGAATGTTTTGTACGATTTCTCGTACTCCGATATTTTTGTTGATTGACTTGTGGAATGTTTTGGAAAACGCTAACTGACTTTAAGAGGAATTTCTAAAAAGGAATTGGTTGTGTGACTAACTCAGCTTGTGTGACTAACTGAGCCTTGGATGTGAAACTTACATGGGTATTGGTTCCTTCTATTTGGTGCCCCGTTAGACATTGGCTGCTTAGGTTTTACGCTTCTGCACTCTGTAGGACTGAGTGTTTTGGTATTGCTCTGGGTAGTTGGTGATCTAGTGGGAATATGGGAAAATGTTATTCTTGGTATTGAGTATGGATTATTTCTATCAAGTGGTGCACACACTTTTCACCGATGACCGAGAACGGGTCGGTGGCAGCGGAGGTCTGCTATACCTCGTCCATCTGGACAACTGATAGCGGAGGTCTGTTTACCTCGTCCTTGTGACAACTGACAGCGGAGGTCTGTTTACCTCGTCCTTGTGACAACTGACTGGCGGTGGGGGCCATCTCTCCCAATTGGTTTATTCCACTCTTGAGTATATTTTGTCTATGTGAATCATCTTCTGAAATGGTGGAGACATGAACTGTCTACCACGGGTTATGGATATTAATGTCACTCCTAGTCCTTTGTGACTACTTAAGTCTTTCTCTTCTTAACCAGAATTGGTTCTAACATCAACAATGGATGCTTACTAACTATGTGGTGTGACTACTTAAGTGGATGCCTTGGTTTGGAAGTTCTTAATCTCTATCTTTGTCTAGTTTTCTTTTCTCTTTAACTTGATTGTTTTGAAGTGCTTTATCTCTGCTTATTTTTAAGAGTTTGTTTTCATGTTACTGTTTATTTTGAAGAGTTATGTTTTATAAGTTTGTTTTTGGAGAATTGTACCAGTTCCATTCCAGGGAACTGACTCACCCCTCTCGGGGTGGGCTGCTTGGTTTCATCTTGCAGGTACGAATTGATTTACAGGTGGCCACGAAGAGAATGAGCGTTTGGGATGGGACTAGGATTTGTGGAGAGTTGATGTGTTTAATTTCTATTATGTTTGAGTTAAGTTCTTCTCAAGTTCAGACCGTATCTTAGATATTTGTAATAGTTGTAATTGGTGAGGTTGGTACCGGGTGTTTGGAACCCGATGGTCTGTTAACGCCTTTAGTATTTTATTTCCGCTGCAATTATGTTAAATAGGGGCGTTACAATAGCGGTCATGTATTGCAATAAAGATAAATCAAGTAAGAGGAGTAAAACGAACTTAACATAATTTAAATTGTGCAAAAAATAAAAACAAACAACTTCCCTTATATCCTTGGATTTGAGAAAGTAGCCCTTCCTCACACTTAAGCTTTTGTCGGGGGAAACGTTCCTCACACTTGCGTTATGCAAGTGCTCAACTTTGCAGATGGAATGTCTTATTGAAAAATTGAAAAGGAAAAGATGCTATTATATAATAAAGATAGTGCGTAAACTGAAACAAACCAAATAAACAGAAAACTGTCAAATGTTAGCAATACAGTAAATAAATAACAAAGCAGGAATGGAAAAACAAAAGAGAGAAAATAACTGTCATAGAATCACTAGGTGGTGGGTAGTAAGCCTGCCACTGCTGGAAGTCATGGAGCAAAGTCTCATAATTATCCTGCAATCGTCGTGCCTGCTCCCGAAGGAGGTTGATCTCAGCTTAGAACGACTGCTCCATCTGCTGCTGTCTACGCTCGAACTCATCCCAGGTCACATACCCGCTCCTCGGTGCTGGGAATGCCGCATACTGCTGCTCCTCTGCTGCAGTGGAAGTAGGGACTGGCTCTGACGGTCCCTCTCCAACATCTCTCTGCCCTTCTGAGTACGCGGACCCCCTGCTTAATCCACGTCGTCCCATATAGTCAAATCTCATCCTCTTCATGGTGCCCATGTCAATGGGTGTCCTAGAAGTGGAACGACCCTCCTCAGCTAAGATCACTCCCTACTGCCTGAGGAAGTGGCAGATCATAACAGGGAATCCAAGCCTGTGACGGTCCTTGTGCTTGATGATGTAGCGCAGATGCTGCTGTAAAAGCTGGGGTAGATATAGGAGTGCAGAAGCTCCAGCAAAAGAAGAGTTCACGACGCCTGGATAAGATAGCAGTCGGTCTGGTTGAGGTCAGAAGTGTGTCGTGACACGACATTGGCCACCAGAAGCACGAACAGGACTCGCTCGCGAGGGTCCTGTAGAAGATCAGCTGGGATGACCTGCTTAATCTGGTCATCCTCTCTTCGTCTGCGCGGTGCCTGAAGTAATAGTGCACTGTAATGTCGGTCCACGGCATTCTGAAACTCATTATGAAGTTGCACCAGATCATCATCCTCATCCATAGGAGGAGCAGGGTAAGGGATCCCTAGGTAAGTCGCAATGTCCTCTACTCGAATAATGATGTCCCTCCCTTGGACCGTGGAGCGGACGGTGCCTTCCTGGATACGGGAATTCGCATAGAAAACCCGTACCTCACATGGGTAGAATACACCACCCATGTCTAGTAGTTTCACCCATCCATGCGCCTCTAGAAGCTCGGGTAACCCAAGCTGGCGCTGTAGCTCCGGTGCGACCGATCGTTCAGGTTCAATTTCGCACTCCAGATTGAACCAGTCTGCTGCCTGTTGAGATATAAAATCTAGTGGTGGTGCCTGACTGGAACTAGTAGCAGTGGTTTTACTCTTCTTTGAACGTCCAGTTAATTTTCTCAACATCCTGCTTAATACATATTAGCAACAAAGAAAGCAGGTAGAAAAAATAGTATGAAATTCAAACATAAATATATAAATACCCACAAATTCTACTGAAATTTCGACAGAATCTCCCCTAAAAATATTCAATTCTCCACAACTAAATTCAATCAATAATCAAGTCAATGCAATACCGTATTAAACTAATCCACTCACAACATTGTACAATCATAAAACCAATAATTTATAACCACAAGGCATTATAGAACCGAAAAATCCAAATATATCAATATTATTTTCGTAACTATTACACCTTAATTTGGAATTCAATCAAAAACACCAAAATTAAGTGTAAAAAGTGTAGAATTTACTTTGTGGGAGTATAGGATGATAGTAGAAGAAGAAATCGATGACAAAAACGCAAGAACGAGCTCTAAATTTGCGAAATCGCCAACCTAGGGTTTGAACATTCAGATGCAGATTTCTCCTTGTGTGGTTGATGGTTTGTGGATTTTTTGCTATATAAATGTAGAGAATTGAAAAACGAAGATCTCGGTACCAACCGTGCTTGATTTGGTGGAGAAATGAAGAATTTAGAAGCAAAAGAAGAAGGCGGCAATTTGGGGGCTGTTCGTCCGTCGCTTTGTAAATTGGGAGGATTATACTGAACAGACCGATTCGGATGGTTTTAGTTCAAAATTTCGTGTCGTCCGAACCGGCTGGTTCGGACAGGCCAATTATATATATATATATTTATACACTAACTCATGAAAATAAGATAGATTAATTTTTCAAAATTAAAAAATATAATAAAATTAAAATATTAATATTTAAAACTAATATTTAAAATACCTGATAAGCACTAGGTTGCCTCCCAGTTAGCTGCTCTTTTTTTAACGTCCTTAGATGGACGCCCATAATTTCATTCTGTTTGTGAGGAATTGTGGGTTGGGATCCCACAACTTCCTATAGTCAAGCTGCGTAGCTGCTTCAGTTTATGTTGACTCTCCACGGGAGAGATTTCTTCTTAGATAGTGCCGGTTTCGAAACAGGAGTAAAAGTGTCATGTTGTTCCTGGACAAGAGAAATTCTAAACAAGTCAGTTGAAATATCAGTAGGACAAGTATACCTCTTTAGACAGGCTCCATTAACTTTGAAAGTTTCGCCCTTATTGTTTTGTAGTTCAAAGGCACCATATGAGGTCACATCAACAATCCGGAAAGGACCAGCCCAATGAGATTTGAGCTTCCCAGGGAAAAGCTTCAATCTTGAATTATAGAGGAGAACCAAGTCACCCACTTTGAAGTCTCTCTTGAGGATCAGCTTGTCATGGAACTTCTTGGTTCGTTCCTTATAAATTTTAGCATTGTCGTAAGATTGATCCCTCAGCTCTTCTAACTCAGAGAGTTGCAACTTTCTTGTCTCACCCGTAGTAGTCATATCAAAATTTAAGGACTTGATAGCCCAATAAGCCTTGTGCTCAAGCTCCACAGGAAGATGACATGCCTTTCCATAAACCAATTTAAAAGGTGACATTCCAATGGGGTTTTATATGCTGTGCGATAGGCCCAAAGAGCATCATCCAGTTTTAACGCCCAATCTTTTCTGGAGGAGTGCACCGTCTTTTGGAGTATCCATTTTAACTCCCTATTGGACACTTCTACTTGCCCATTCGTCTGGGGATGGTAAGCAAGGGCAACTTTGTGGTGTACCCCATACTTAGCCATCAATGCATCAATGCTTCAATTGCAGAAGTGTGTGCCTCCATCACTTATAATGGCTCTAGGGACTCCAAAGCGGGTAAAGACATGGTTCTTTAAGAATTTTACCACCGTCTTTGAATCAGCATGTTGGCAAGGAATTGCTTCAACCCACTTGGATACGTAGTCCACTGCCACAGAATATATTGGAATCCTTGCGAAGAGGGGAATGGTCCCATGAAATCCATTCCCCAGCAGTCAAAAAGTCCGACCTCTAAAATGCCTTACTGAGGCATCTGATGTCGCCTGGAAGTATTTCCCATGCGTTGACAATTATCGCAACTGGCCACAAAGGCTTGGCAATCTTTATGTAGTGTGGGCCAGTAAAATCCGGATTCCAAAACTTTGGCTGCCGTCCTATGAGATCCATGATGCCTCCAGCTTCCCTTGAATGACAAAACTTTAGAACACTGGGTACTTCATCATCTGGGAGACACCTGCGAATTATACTATCTGCACAAACTCGAAAGAGAAAAGGGTCTTCCCAGATATAATGCTTAGTGTCAGATAAAAATTTCTTCTTTTGAGCATAGGAAAAATCATGAGGTATAACCCCAAAAACAAGATAATTGGCTAGGTCAGCAAACCATGGCGTGCACCGTATTCAAAACAAAAACAGTCTCATCCGGAAAAAATTCATGAATTGTACACCATCATCGAACTACCAACCGAGACAGATGGTCAGCCACAACATTTAATTTACCACTTTTATCCCTTACTTCAATGTCAAATTCCTGTAACAAGAGAATCCAATGAAGCAAGCGTGGTTTGGCCTCTTTCTTAGTAAACAAATATTTAAGAGCAGAATGGTCAGTGTGAATAATCACTTTACTTCCCCATAAATATGATCTGAATTTATCTAAGGAGAATACCACTGCTAGGAGCTCTTTCTCGGTGGTTGTGTAGTTCCTTTGGGCATTGTCCATAGTTTTGCTCGCATAAGCAATAACTCGTAGAATCTTCTCTTTCTTTGGCACAGAGCTGCCCCTACTGCAAAATCACTGGCATCACACATAATCTAAAGGGTAATGACCAGTCAGGTGAAACAACAATGGGAGCAGCTACCAATTTTTGTTTAATTAACTCAAAAGCAGATACGCAATCATTAGAAACCACAGATGGGGCTTCTTTCAGAAGCAGATCAGTTAATGGTTTTGCAATTTTAGAAAAATCCTGAATAAACCGTCTATAAAATCCTGTATGCCCTAAGATGGCTCTTACTTCTTTCACACAAGTTGGTTTTGGCAATTTCTCAATTACCTCCACCTTGGCTTGATCTACCTCAATCCCCTTAGCAGATATTAAGTGACCGAGCACAATCCCATCTTTGACCATGAAGTGGCACTTCTCCCAGTTGAGAACCAGATTTGTCTCCTCACATCGGCCAATAATTAGATCAAGCTGCGCCAAACAAACATCAAAACTAGATCCATAGACAGAAAAGTCATCCATGAATACCTCAATGCTCTACTCGATGAAGTCTGTGAAGATCACCTGCATACAACACTAAAAGGTGGCAGGAGCATTGCACAGTCCAAAGGGCATTCTTCTATACGCAAAAGTACCATAAGGACAAGTGAAAGTTGTCTTGTCTTAGTCCTCTGGCGCAATAGGAATCTGGAAGTACCCTGAAAAACCATCTAAGAAACAATAATACTCCTGTCCTGCCAATCTTTCTAGCATCTGATCAATAAAAGGAAGAGGCAAGTGATCCTTCCTGGTTGTAGAGTTCAAACACATATAATCTATGCACATGCGCCAACCAGTAATTTTTCTTTGAGGAACAGCCTCTCCTTTGTCATTTACTACCGCTTCGATGCCTCCCTTCTTTGGGACAACCTGTACAGGACTTACCCATGGACTGTCAGAGATAGGATAAATGATGTCTGCGTCTAGGAGTTTCAGAACTTCCTTCTTAACTACCTCCTTCAGATTCGGGTTGAGCCGACGCTGGGGCTGCCTGATAGACTTGTAGTTGTCCTTCATATAGATGTGGTGTGTGCAGTAGGAGGGGTCAATTCCTTTTATGTTAGCAATAGTCCACCCGATCGCTGTTTTGTGCTGTCTCAGAACCTCAAGTATCTTGTCTTCTTGCCTTGTAGTTAAAGAAGATGATACAATAACTGGAAAATTTTTATTAGCTGCTAAGAAGGCGTATTTAAGGTTCGGAGGTAACTCTTTAAGCTCGAGTTCGGGTGGTTGCTCGACAGAAGGGATTGGTTTCTTAATTTCTCTGTCAAGTCGCTCCATCGGAGGGCGATAGGCTTGATATCCTGCCCTCCCTCTCTCCACTTGGGCTAACGTGGCGTTGACCACTGGATCTTCAGTTTCTTTTTCCATAGAAGCAATGAGAATGTGCACCAATGGTTCAGTTTGAGCCTTCATGCAGAATGAAAGAGAATATACATCTTCGTAAGTGGGAGAATCGCAATCTTCCTCATCATCATTAGTCAAATTTACCATCATCAAGGGATGAGCTTCGTTGGAGGATTTCTTCATCATTTTCCTCATGTCAAATTCAATCTTCTCATCCTCATACCGCAAGGTGATTTTACCATCATGGACATCGATGACGGCCTTGGCAGTACTCAAAAAGGGTCGACCTAGAATGAGGGGTACGTCAACATCGTCATCCATATCCAGAATGATGAAGTCGGCTGGGAAGATGAAACGATCAATGCCGACTACTAGATCTCGGACCATCCCCATCGGTTTGACTTCCGATCTATTGGCCAACTGGAGTTTGAACGGTATAGGTTGCATCACTTCTTCTCGAACTTTTAAGAAGGTAGCGTATGGCATAATGTTGATGCTGGCCCCTAAATCGCACAAACCACTTCCACAATCTATTCCACCGATAAAGCATGGGACAACAGGGTATCCTGGATCTGTCTGTTTAGGAGGAAGTGCTCGAAGGAGGGCAGTAGAGCATTCCTCTGTGAGATGGACAGTCTCCTTATCGGTCTTCTTCTTTCTATTTGTCAGGAGATCTTTTAGAAATTTCGTATAGTTAGGCATTTCCTGCAAGGCCTCAATTAAAGGAATATCTAATGCCAGTTTCTTAAAAATACTAAGAAATTTTGCAAACTGTTCGTCAAGATGCTTCTTCTTCATCCTATTAGGAAATGGAAGCTCCGTATTTTTATGAGAAGAAGAAGGAACATCAATAGTAATTCGAGACGGAGGAGAGGGAGTAGGAAGGATAGGAGCCTGTGTCTCAGACGAAGGTGGTGATGGAGGAGTTATGTCGACCTCTACGCGATCTTCGTTGCTCGTTTCTATATTCAGTTTCCTTCCACTTTGTAAGGTGACAACATTTACCTCTGTGGTTCCTTGAAATGTGTTGCTGTCATCTCCTTCCTCTATATGAATTGTTTTTGCATGTTCACGTGGATTTGGATTGGTTTGTGAGGGAAGTTGGCCAGATGGCCTTTGTTGGGTAAGGAGTTGTTGAATCTGATATTGCAACGCCTTTTGATCCTTCCTGAGAGTTGAGACTTCCTCCTGAGTGTCTCGAGATTTGTTCATCATCGCTCTAAACATCTCTTGTATCTGACCCATCTCAGACTCTGGATTAGATTGAGGTTGAGGTGGTCGGCTAGAAGATGCAAGTTCACCGTATGGAGGTTGTTGAAATTGCCTCTGGCCTCCTTGGTAGTTCGATTGTGGCCTGTAGTTTTGGGAAGGCTGGAGTGTACGTGGATTCTGGATGTTGTTGGTATTACCGTATCGGAGATTAGGATGAACATTCTGCTGCCAAGGTTGTCGGAAACCTTGATTATTACCCACGTAATTTGCTTCCTTGGCTGCCTTCAACTCTTGTAACTCGGGACATTGCTCGTAGTCGTGTGGCCCACCGCATTGCGTGCAAGAAACATTAGGAGATGATAGGGATAGAGGAGCATAGCCTGGAGGGGTTGTGGATGATCGAGAAATCATCGACTTTGCTTATTGGGGGTAAGAATTCATGGTCATCTGCTCAACTACTTTCTGCAGGGTGCTTACTTTTGCTGCCTGCTGCGCATTGCTCTCCATGAGTTGCTCATGGCTTTTCATCAGCTGGTCAAATTTATTGTCACATTCTCCTACGTGGTATAAACCTGGAGTGTCGCCTCTTGATCGGCCCGTAGCCCAGTCTCTGATCTCTTCACAGAGGGACTCTATACCATTCAGAAACTGTTCCCCTGGCTTTTTCAAAATGTCAGCACCTAAAGAGGATAGTACCATTGTTTTGCACTGATTGATTAAGCCTTTGTAGAACAATTGAGATAATTGTTCTTTCGTGAGACCATGGTGAGGACAAGTCAGCAGTAGTCCTTTGAAACGGTCCCAAGTTTCACAGATGTTTTCCGACCCTGGCTACTTGAAATTGTAGATCTCAGCAATCATTTCCAACGTTTGGCTCGGGGGCAGGAATTTGTCGTAGAACTTGGTGGCCATTTCATCCCAAGTACCAATGGTACTTGGTGTAAGGCTGTGGTACCATTTACTTGCATTTCCCGTCAGGCTGTGAGGGAACAAGGACAGTCTTGCGTACTGGAGTACTGCGTCGGTCGCTGTTAGACTGTTGGCATGCTGCAGAAACTTGGTGACATGCAACAAAGCCTCGTCAGGACTAGAGCCATCGAACATGCCTAACTCCTTTACACATCGGATCTGATGATATGGCTTCAGCTTTTGCCACTCATCGTATTCGGATGGGGTTAGGTGGGGAAGGATGATGGCGGGCTATTGACCATGGTTAGACGGCCTGTTGATGTTACGAACTGTAGCAGGTGTAGATGTCATATCTGCTTCCTGGTTAGATTCTATCACTGTGGTGGTTATGTTTTGTTGAGATCGTTTCTGCCTCAAAGTGCGCAGAAAGGTTCTCTCGATCTCAGGGATGTAGCCAACCGTATGATTGTTAATACTGACCGGAAGGCTGTGTGACCTGGTAATAGGCATTCACCACTCAAAACAGAAAAAAGAAACTTGTGATGTGATAAAATAAATAGAAATAGGAAGAAATATGGAGGGGGAATTTAAACAGCTTAAAAGAAACAATTCAATAGAATAAAATAAAGAACTACTTTTTTTTAACAAGAATAAATAAACCGAAAATAAATAAACATAAAAGAAATAAAAATAAATGCAGTGTAAGTAAATAATAAAATTAAAATAAAGAAAAAGGGCAGAATTTAAATTGCTGGAATTTAAATGACAAGGGAATTTAAATGACAGTAATTTAAATGACAGAAAATAAAGAACTGGAATTTAAATGACAATTAAATAAAATACTGGAATTTAAATGACAGAAATTTAAATGACAGAGAATTTAAATGACAGAAATTTAAATGACAGAAATTTAAATTACTGAAATTAAATTACTGAAATTTAAAGGACAATGGAAATTTAAATAACTGGAAAGTAAATGACAGGAATTTAAATGACTGGGATTTAAATGACAGTAAAGTAAATGACTGGAAAATAAATAACTGTATTTAATACGATATTTAAATTGCTGGAATAATTAAATGACAGAAATTAGTAGAAATAAAATAAACAAACAACAAAATAGTATAAACAAAATATTATAATATAGCAAGTGAATTATCCGGGGCTTAGGGACTAGAATAAATCAAGTCCCCGACAACGGCGCCATTTTGCAGACAGGAAAATGAGAGTGGTTGGAACTGGTGTATTTTAAACAATTGAGAAAGAAATTAATAACTCAAATATCCGTCAGGCTGCAAACAAAACCCGGTCGCAGTAGTATAGTAAGACAGAAGCGGTCGGGGTCAAACCGTGGGACTTATAGCGAAATAATAGAGTACCTAAGCTTTGTCACAAAAAAGGGGGGAATTGATTAACTTGTTTTTGTAAAGTAAAACAACAGATAAAATTAACTGAGTAGAAGATAAATTAAACGGGACTTCGGGTTCAGGTTTATATAATCTGATTAATTATGCTATCACTACCGGTTAATTATAATAGTTTGGCAAAATTCCTGTTATTATCTTAAAGACTAAATCCTAGACTCGAAAGACTCGTTTACTAGAAAATGCTCGATCTAATCTAGATTTGAGCAAAACACATGTAAACGGATTAAGTGCGAGGAATTATATTTTACATCTGAAATTACTAACTTATTTTATCAAAATAAGTTTTCCACAGATTTATCGATTAATTAACCTGTCTATTTATCACTGATTTGATCAAAATAGACTTTGTAAAGCATTTTAATAAATTCATGAAATTTATTCAAAAGGCGAGAGATAAGCTTTAATCGTAACAAACTGTATTTAATTTAACCGGTAAAAATATAGATTACATAATTATACAAACTATAATTTAACCTTCACCCAGAGTAAATCCTCTTAGCCCAACATAATTAAAAAGACAGAATAAGAAGTAAAAGAAATCATCTGGGAAAGATAATTAATTCAGCTCCACTATCTTGACTGCTAATATTTTGGACAGAGGTTGGACAGAACAACGGTATGGAAATGGAATGTTTTATGGAATGAGGTGATGTGTGGATTTTATGTAGACATTATATAGGTGAGATATATGATTTTTGGAGTGGAAATCGTGATTTTGTGGAGGAAAAATGGCATTAGTTTGGGGGTGGAATGAGATATGTATTAATGGAGGGTTATAGGTTTATTTATAGTAAAAATGGGGTAAAAAGATAGTGTATATCGATGTGTGAAAGGATAAAATAATTTATCCTTTCACACTATGTCGATGGTGCCCTGTATGCTGTAAAATTCGTTGTGTCCGAACTAGCGTCCGGACCAGGCTGGTTCGGACATGTCGACGGTAAGCGGAGCTTGCTCCACGTGTGTGCGTCCGGACCAGCTCATTCGGACACTGGTTCGGACGAGAATTCATTTGCCTCTAAAATATTTGTTTCAGCTCCGATTTAATCCCCGTTTGTTGCGTTGGAATCCTCATGAGTAAATCTACTTAATTACATGGATTTTCCTACATTGAACATATAAAATGCATTAGTTCATATCAAAACATAAATCTTAGGAAAAAACGCATAATAAGTGGGAAACATGTGCTTCAGATATTGCAATTCATAAGGTATTTAAACCCTAAAAGTCTATATGTTTTGCACTTATCATTTACCATATGTCACATTTTCATCTTATGTGAGATGATTATTCCCATTAGTTGTGTTATATTGCCACAACCTATATTAAGATCATTATCTTAATAATATCACATTTTATGTTGTATAATTCCAACTCCTAAGGTTTATTCAATATTTACATTAGTTTATAAATTTCATTTATTTATAGTTTGTCACATTATTTAATGTGAATACCCTTGTTTATATTAATTCCATTTAAACCACATTAATACCATATAATTGTTATAACATTTATAACATTGTAGACCATAGTCTAAAATTCATTTTCCAACCATATAATTTTTGGTACAACACTATGCTTTATTTTAATTCCATTTTGACCGCATAACATTATGTAATGTTATACCATATACTAATATCATATAATATGATATCTTTTATCTTTTATAATTTATAACTTATAGTTTTTTTTATACAAAACTATTGTTAATTACCGAAAAGGTATATCCCTTTAAACCAATCTTATTAATTTACCATATCTTTATGTTTATTTCCAAAATCACTCCATAATTTATACCATATAATATAACATTTTAAACCTTAATTTAAATATAATTTATAGTTATATATACTTTAAATTTCCGAACAACACTTATATTTTGTTCTAAATTATTTTTCCAACCACCAACTTCTTATAATTACAATTTGACCCAATTTATAACATATAGTTTTATAATTTCTTCAAAACTATATATTATATACTTATCTTCTAAAATCCCCTTATATTATTCTAAAAATTACCAAACTATACCAAAGGGTTATAAATATCATTCCTAGCCCATAAACTTTCGGTTATTTACATTTTCACCCCATTTTCTTTTCCAAAGTATAACAATGACATAATAACTATATATTATACATATATAGCTTATTTTAATTCCAAATTCAACCCAATAAAATCCTAAAAATTCCTAATAGCCCATGGGTGTTTAAAATACCATTGTACACCCTTAAGTTTCGGTATTCACCATACATACCCCATACATTATAAAAATGTTACAATTAAATACTTATCTCCTTATATAACCTTAAATAAATTATTTAACTTATCTAATTTGGTCAAAACCTACCCAATGGGCAAGGTTGACCTCCTTAATACTTCCTTGACCATTACTTTCTTTATTTTTAGTTTTAACCCCTAAGTTTCCAAAATTTACCAATTAACCCCAAAACTTTATAAAATCTTATAAACTTTATTTTAAATCCTTTTAACACCTAATTTTTGGCCTTATTACTATTTAGCCCCCAAATTTGATTTAATTATGGTTTAACCCCCATTCATTGCGGTAATATATGTTTACTACCTAAAACCTAGTTTAAACTAATATACATAAATAAAATGGCCTAAAGTACATGGCCTTATTACAAACCTTTGCTCATAAAATAAATTACATATAAATGTCCCAAAAAATACATATAATTCACAGCCTCACCAAGTATTTTTCATTAATTACCAATCTTCCACATAAAGTCTTAATTTTGACATTTATGTTACTTAATTACTTAGATAAATTTACTAAGTCATTTCCTTAATCATTTTAAGGTCAAACATGACCCCTTTGGCTGTGTTCAGTCACAACAATTAATAGACATAGGTTAAACTTGTATTAATGTATCAAGTTAAGGTTTAAGTGATTTACACCTTGATTTAGCAAGGTTAAGACCTTGTTTGGTCTCGCCACCTTAGGTAATGTTTCTCCACCGCTTGATTTACTTGTCTTCATGTAGAAAACAAGACATGATTAAACTCCAAGCATGAGCTAACCATGGGAAGTAATTTAAGTCATGAAAATCATGAATTTTTACCTTAAATCCTCAAGCTTGTTAGGGTAGTATCTCAGCCCTATTTTTCCAGAAAATAAAGAGTATCAAAACACTCTTAAAACCATGGTACAAAACTGTGGGTAACTAGCTTGGAAGATGGCTAAGATTTACCTTGTTTAAGATGCTAAAATGGTGTTTTTGGCATGGATCTAGCTACTCCTTGTAGATCTTGGTATACCAACTGAATCCACATGAAAAGGAGAAGAAAATAAGGCTAGGGAACCAAGGTTTACAATCGGATTTGACAAGGAAGAAGAGATAAGTTCTTAAAGCACTTTTTTACCTTAAATGGTCAAGACTTGAACTTTCCTCCTTCTACCTTGTTACAGCCGAAATTATACCACTTTTTAACCTCCTAAACACACTACATTAATGTATAGAAATGGTTGGAGCTTAGATCAATGTAAAGAGGAAATAAAGATGAAGAAAATGGACATTTTTATGCCTTAGAAGCTTACCTAGAGCAAGAGCTGACACCAACTGAGCTTGCTGCTTACCTATGGTCATGGAGGAGCCAAATGAGAGAGTTTGGAAGGTGCACTCTTGGCTGGAATGGGGCAAATGAAGAAGGGTAGTCTAATTTGCCTTAAATCACATTTTTGTCTTTGTTTAATGCATTTAGTGTTTGATGACTCATTATTGAATGATTGTAGTTGTTTAATGGATAGGGACAAGGCTCATAGGCAGACGGCAATGAGTGTCTTGGTGGGTGAATGATTGATACTTAATTAATGCAATTATGGAGCATTATTGCCATTTTAGTCAAATAATCAAAGATGAGTCATCATCCATTGTTTAGGCCTGATTGGAATCGGCACAAATCAAGGGGAAAGCAGGCTCTTCAATCGGCAGCCTCACATGGGTTAGTCAAGTGGTAGACAAGCTTTATGTTTTTAAATGTTAAAGTGTACTTTTTCTTATTTTATTTAAAGTAATGAGCTATATTTAACTTAGCACATGGATATGGTCACATGCTTGATTTCAAGCCTTAATAAACCGGCTATGGCTGGTCCATTTCGTGGTCAATGGTCAACATTGACCAATTTAGTCAATGAAGACTTAATTTTACATTATATTATTATTATAGTAATATTTTAATGTAAAAATTGTGAAAATTGTAAATCTCTGGATTTAGAGTTATCAATGTGATATTAATGAGTATTTATATTTATTATAGTATTTATAGGTGTTTCATTGGGTTATATAGACCCAAAACACATTCCCGAGACACTCCCGGGACTTTCTGGACCTTTTTGTGCTTTAAGCGTTTATCCCGGGCATTTTGTGTATTATTGTAAATCTAACTTGAGTATTCTCTTTAGAATGTTAATTAATGGTGGTAGGAACTCTAAGAATGAATTATTTAGAGTTTCGTGCCACTTCGGCATTCCCGGGCCTTTTCTAGGGTGTGTGGGGCCCACAAGGGTTCCTCCAGGCACTTTTTGTTAAATTGAAAATTTACTCCGAGCCTTTTGTTTTAAATGATAATTAATGAGTATCGGGTCATATTATGATCATTAGTTGGCTTGTATGACTTGGTTAACTCAAGGTCCGGCTTAACGCCCGTTTTTACCTTAAGGAGTTTAGGTGCGTTTTTAACGCCTAAGTGTTTCTGTGCTTTCTTATGATTTCATAATCCCACAATTAAACCTTTAATTCTCATTATTTAATTATTTAATGATTAGGGGTATTTCAGTCTACCCTCCTTAAAAAGACTTCGTCCCGAAGTCGTTTTACTTAAATAGGTGTATTAATAACTATCCATATAACACATAATGTATATCTGTGTGATATATCATTTACACATAACATATTGTGCCTATATATAGCACGTAGCCATCATTTGTGGCGTTAGTTCAATCATATATGGATATAGGCGATCCATCAGCGCCATAATTCCTATCAGTTCTACCAACCCTGACCACCTCCCCGAGGTGTCCACATCATACCATCATTCCATGTTCCATATCTAATGACTCATTTCGTATCTATGCGATACCATATGTAATCAATATACAAAGTAATATAAATATATATATCACATTTGTCATAAGAGGTACAACACACATGGGTGTATACACATCATTCAAACAGGTATCTCATAGGATACATGCATATAAGTGCACATTACACAAAAACAAACCAACAACGTACGCCCCGCGTACCAACCATCACACAACAAAACCTTGTATGCCCCGCATATCACCAAAACAACAAACCAACAACATCGTATGCCCCGCATACCACAATACAACAAACAAACAAACATCGCATGCCCCGCATACCACCAAACTACTGTATGCCCCGCATACGAAACAACAAAACTTAGTGCACACACGTGCACAACCAAAAGGCTCTACCCCCCTTAAAAGGGTTACGCCCCCGTACCCCACAAGTATACAACAGCCGCACAACAAGGAGCGCTGGATACTTGGCTCTCATAGAGTTCTCCAACTCCAGTGTGGCATCTTCCACCTTT
Source organism: Limonium bicolor (assembly GCA_023374045.1). Classification (NCBI taxonomy): domain Eukaryota; kingdom Viridiplantae; phylum Streptophyta; class Magnoliopsida; order Caryophyllales; family Plumbaginaceae; genus Limonium; species Limonium bicolor. The sequence continues at coordinate 124,579,055 of CM041780.1, forward strand.
GGAGTGGATTACCCTACTACCAGAGAGACAGGTATGACTCTAGCCCCTCCGGGCTCCACAATACATAAAGGGTGAGGCACTCAACTCTTTGTGCTCTCTCCCGAATTCATTTTAATGGGCCCACTCGCTCCATACTGAGGTGCAGACCCATGAAAACTGGGCTGTGTTTTGCCCCTTTTTATTGTCGTATATCATGTCATTTGGATTACTAGCGTACATGCGCGTATCTTCTCTCACTGATTTGCAGCTTGATGTGTAGTATGACATTGGCTATTGTTAGTACTCAGTGCATTTTGCACTTCTCTTTGTAACACTGAGACGTACTAGCCTTCATGTCCATGGAGATAATGATTGTCATCCGTGTCTCCCGGTGGTTTTGTTCCGGAGTAACACATTGTTGTAGTTCTTTGATACTCACTTCATGTCGATATCCATTTCATCTTCCCATATTCCCAGTAGATTAATAACTGCACAAGTGCAATACCACAACACTCAGTCCTATAGAGTGCAGAGGCATAAACCCTCAGCAGTTAATATCTAATGAGACAGTCAGATAAGAGGAACCAATGATCATGTTAGTTGTACATTCAAGGCTCAGTTAGCCACATCAACAGTTTCTTTTTGAAGTTCATTTCAGCTCAGTTAGCGTTTCCCAAAACATTCCATAAAGTCCATTAGTTATCATAACGTTTGTTCCTTGCTTAAGGTTTCTGCTAGTATATTAGCTTTGTCTTTCATCATTGCGTAGTCACACGTTTATGTTCACATTATTTGGTAGATTCCTCTGGATTTCAAGAATTCGCTTGAGCCTTATAAGGATTTTACATATCATCTGTATAATGGGTTTTTCCTGTTTCTGTCATCAGCGTTAATGTCTTCAAAAGGTTTCCTTGTCTTCTCTGTGTATTGTCGGCTACTTTGTGTTGAAGGTTCTTGGTTTCTCTAGCCCGTTGATTTAACTGCTGCTCTTCTCGTCCATCTTCGAGGTAATCTGCATCACTGTCCGTAGCACGGAGTTGACTACTTCTCGTGTTCTTTACACTACTTGTCTACATGCATGGGGTACCATACTGATACATTACTACTTACCCGACTAACTTATAAATAAGTCTGTCAGGCCCACAAGCTCCTATCGGAGTGTGGTCGTCCCACGTCTCATTTAGTAAACTGGTAGTGTCCGTCACACGGCTATTGTGAAGTATTTTGTTGTCAATCTCCCTTTTGATGGATGTCCTTGTTGTCATTCTTCACTTCGACTATGAGATAAAGGGAAGGGTAATCGATGACCCTTAGCTTTATTACATACTTCACACACAAAATCAGATTGAATATCTTTTCTACTTATCAAACCAATATCTAACAACTTCTGTATGGGAACATGACCCAACTTATTGTGCCAGTAAATAGCATTTTTATTTACAGAAACATTACAGACACTAACATCACCCTGCTGTAACTGTTTTGTGCTCATCATGAATTCTTCAACAGCCTTGTTATCCAGATAGTACAGACCTTTCTCTTCCCATCCAACAGCTTGCTCAAGCTTCAATGTCCGGTCCTGTATGGTGCAGTGTTTTTCATAAAAAACCATGTTGCATTTAGTCTGTTTGATAAACTTACTCACAGACAGCAAATTGCACATAAACTTTGGTGTAAACAGAACATTTTCCAAGGCAAAATTCGAAGAGAGTAAAACTTTCCCATAACTCTTGATACACTGAGCCCTTCCATCAGGCATAGACACAGACTGAATGTTCTCCACGGGCCTTTTATCAAAGAAAAAGGCTTTGTTACCCAAAAGGTGGTCAGTAGCACCCGTATCTATGATCCAAACATCTTCCCCTTTCTGTTTTCTTTCACAAACAATAATGTTTATACAAGAATGAGTCATGACAGTTGAGCTGTTACCTGAAAAATTGCATGAAGCATGATCCTCCTTATGCCCAAGGCTGACCTTCTACAAGTAGCCAACAAGAAGACTCAACTGTTCCTGAGACATTCCTGGAACAGGTGAGCTACCCGAGGCTCCACCAAGCCCTACTGCATAAGCTTCTACCTTTTTAGTTTTTCCATGTCTCCAGCCATTTGGATATTCATTTTTCTCATAGCAATAATCGATAGAGTGACCTGGTTTGTTACAATAAGAACAGATCTGTTTCTTCCCTTTCCCTCGCTCATTTTGCTGCCATTTAATCTACTGCTGAGGTTTATTATATTGAACAACATTAGCAAAAACATTCTCTGAATTTCCTCTTCTTTTCTTACTTCCACTTTCTCATTGTGTTTCCTCTGCCAGGATTAGAGAATAAGCATTTTCTAGACTAGGCAGAGGAGACAGCATCAATATATTTCCCCTGATGTTAACATAACATTCGTTTAATCCCATCAGAAAATCCAGCAACTTATCTTCTTCGAGCAGTTTCTTGACTTTCTCAGCATAACCACAAGTGCAGCACTTACAGGCAGCCAGATCTACTACCACAGTAAGTTCATCCCCAATCCTCTTAAACTTTGTAAAATAAACACTTACAGAATCATTTTGTTGTTCCAGAGTACAAAGCTCCTTCTTTAAGTTGTATCTCCTTGTTCCATCTATCTGATCGAATCGCGCGATCAAGCTACTCCACATATCTTTAGCTGTTTTGTGAAACACAAGGCTCTCGCTGATGTTCTGATCGAGAGTGTAACACCCCTAGCATTAATACAATCATTACCGTCCAATCTCCTCGTGCTTCCCGAGTCACGTAGCGGATACATACTTACATACATCGGGTGATACAATGCCGTCAGTCACCCACGTGACTAACAAGGCTACTACTTCTACATACAGCATCGGTCTGATGGACCGGAATATCCGAGTACTACACAAATACAATACATACTCCCATTACTTACTGAGCACTACAATACTTCATTCAATACAATACTCCATAATTCAATACAAGATAATGCACTGCACATACCGAGTTTACTAAGTTCCAAATACAAATACGACACCTCTTCAATTCCATGCATACTCATTAAGAGTCTGACCACTACCCATTCCTCGCAACTACTTCCTTTCTAAGTACAAGGGGTGTGCCACTTCGTACACTTCTACATTCTACTTCTACTTATCCAAGTGTAGCCTCCGGTCTTTCACCTTGACCACATCCGCTTCGGGTGCCTGCATACTAAAAACGTTCCCCCTAGGGGTCAGCTTACGCTGAATATGATAACTGCATACCCCGCGTACTAGCGAGGGTACGCCGACCATTTAGTCGTATACATGCAATTCATTTTACAACACATACATACGTACATACATGCTTTCATTCACGATACTACAATACTACACAAGGTATACATACATACGTACAGTACAATACATGCTTGGAAGACAATACATGTCAACCAATACTTACTTACCATCTTTCAAAATACACGTACACAATACATACTCGATACGCAATACGGAGATACACTTCTCCAATTCACACAGAAGGCTTGTTAGCTTCCTTACACACCCAGGTTAGTCGGGTGTTTAATACTCTTTTACTCCTGGTCAATGACTTACAATAGCCAAGACCAATACACATACAATACTTACTTCTTACATACTTTACTCAAGTCAAGTCGGTATGACCTCCGGGCAGGGATTACTACATCCCACCACCGGGCTTTAGGGTGGCCCACTAATCCAGGATGCTACCCATTCAAGGGAATTGGTCCATGGAAAAGATTACAGCCAGGATTCGGATCCAACCTCTTGTGTTTCCTTATCCTCACGCGTGGCCGAAACTATATCGGACTTCTACTCATTCCATTTACTCATTACTCATGTTAGGAGTTAGATTGTTAGGAATTAGTAGAAGTCAGTACTTCATTCCCGTACATCCATACAATACACAAGTACACATTACATACACATACCCTTCATTCTCATTCATACATTTCATGAATTATACAAACTAAATGTTCAAGAAGATACAATCAAGAACAAAATAGTTCAAACACAATTAAGTGCAATAAAAGTCTGATTCGTGTATTTATCTTATTGGTGATCACATAAGCACACAAATCGGGGTAACCAGGTTAGGATACAGAGCATGAAGAAATCATACCGTTCACCGTCGTTTTCGTACTACCGGATTCCTTCAACGTTCAACTATTTGATTCCTATACATACATGAAGTTGTATGATCAATACCAACTTACTCGTCCGTTAATACTCCTAATGTATACCTACTACTCCTTTACATTCACACTTGGTTATAAAACCATTCTTTTCCTTATTACTCCTTAAACTTGCTTCCTTACTCATTTACTTTCTTTCTTACCATTATTACTTCATTAATGGTGTATTACTACATACATATGCATATATGTGTATAGGCATATATATATATGATTACTATAATCATATAATAAAACACTTTTTTTTTGGACTCGACCGAACTTGCAAGTCCGGTCGCAAGTTCGGTCCAAGTCAGTAGGCTACATCATGTGAAAATTCCAGGGCCGACCGGCCTTGCAAGTCCGGTCCCAAGGTCGGTCCATTCCAGTAAGTTTCTTTTGTGAGAATTTTAGCCCGACCGACCTTGCAAGTCCGGTCGCAAGGTCGGTCCATTCCAGTAGCTTGCATTACGGGAATTTTTCTGGCCGACCGAACTTGCAAGTCCGGTCGCAAGTTCGGTCCATTCCAGAAGGTTTCTGACGGGAGAATTTTCTGGTCCGACCGAACTTGCAAGTCCGGTCGCAAGGTCGTTCGATTCCAGAACGTTTCCCGTCTTTGTAAATCTGGGCTCGACCGAACTTGCAAGTCCGGTCGCAAGTCCGGTCCGGCCCAGTACTTCAGTTTTAAAATCTGTTTTGGGTGTTTTCTTTACCCATTGCTTCCCCAATCTTTACCAATACTTCCCCACATGATTTAGCACTAATTAAACCCTCTAAATCACCTTGGTTCATCCACCAAAACTTACTACTCAATCCTTACATTCACTTACACATTTCTCCTCATTTCATTTCAACACTTATACTAGTTTCCTCACACTAATGCTACAGATTTTGTTTCCTCTATTATGCTACAGATTTTTCCCTCAACACTTATCCTCCAATACTCCCTCATCCAATGCCACTCTTAGCATCTTAAATACATTAACTCACAACCTAGTTCCATCCCATTTACAAACTAATACCCAAATCTATTACAAGGTACTAAACGCTCCTTTTAAACTCTCCAAATACTTCCTCTTCTTAAACAACTTAAGTCTTCAAATTTCTAGATGAAATTTGACATAGTCTCCCCTATATTCTTAACATTCTCCACACATCATTTCAGCTCACATATTCTCATTCTCACAACCTGTTTATACATCACATTATACTCACATTTCAATACTACTACAATCAACATAAATTTCCTGCACACATACACAGACTACCCAAGGTTTTCCCAAGCTTTTAAACATCTTTTAAAAAAGCTTCAAAACTGTTACATTCTCTTCTCCAATACATTACTACATTACTACTACTCATACCACATACATTCCTCATTGTTAGATACTTAAAATCTGTTACAATGCAATACACAAACTAACCCAAGGTAAGAGCATTACCTTGACTTGCTAGTTTTTCTTTCTTTCTTGCCTTCTCCTTCCTTCTTTCCTTCTTTTTTGTTCTTCCTCACACCATACACAATGCTACAACCACCATACCAATACACTCTAACCATTTAGCATTCATTTTTTTTTCACTCTAACCCTAGAATTTAAATGTTTTAGGGTTTAGGAAAGAGTATTACCTTCCAATGGATGGATGAAGTTCTTGACTAGCAAGAGAACAATATTCCTAGCCCCAGAAGGAGCCAAAATCGGCTGAAGCAACAAGGAACAAGACATTCAAAATCTGAAATTTCTTATAATGCAAACAAGGGCTAGAAGTGATGGATTTTCGAACTTCTTTTTACCTCAAGATGGTAAGGAGGTGAAGGTGCTTCTAATGGTGGACTTGAATCTTCGAATGGGGAATACCCATAAAAACGAAAGTTGAGCTTTTGGATTTTTGAAAGGAGGAAAATGTTCTCCTTTGCAAGGGGATTCCAATGGTACTAATTTTGTAATTTTTGGAGCAAGATTAATGGGTTAACAAGAGGAGAGAAGGGGGAAGTTGTGTGAGCTCTTCTAATTCTCCATGGGTGTCGCAAGGAAGAAGAAAGAATATAGAAGGAGGAGGAGGGGGAGTTCCAACGTGAGAGGAAAAGGGGAGTGAGGAGAGAGAGTCTTATTTTTGCTTTTTGATTTCCTTAATGGGTTTGTCTTTTAGCAAATAAGAAAATCATAAAGAGAGTGAGAGTGGGGGAGGCTCAATCGGCCACATACATGCCCCTCTACAGATTTTTGCTTTTTATTTGCAAAAATGGACACACTAACTTTGTCTATTTGCATTCTCACCCAACAACTTACCGGTTGTTACAGTTCTTACTAACCGGTACCCGTTTTCCGGAATTTTCTCGTTTAATTAATTTTATTGGTTCTAAAGCTCCACTAATATTTATTAGTGACTATTTAGTTGACCAAAATTGTTACGAGTCTGTTTGACCCGCTTAAAGTCACGTTTTCCCGGTTTCCTCAAAAAGCGCGCTTTAAGGTTCGTTTACGCTTTTAATACATTATTTGGATCCGTTTTCTTCGGGAGTTGTTCCCATATATTATTTAGGTCTTATTAAACCTTTAGAATCCATATAATGTGCTAACTGAGGTCTCATACCTCCCATGGTTATTTAACGCTTATTTAGCGTTTTCCACTTTTTAAGCGTTTATTTATTTCTTTTGGATTTATTTTTCCTTACCAATATTACTCAAGCATTATTAGGCTCTTAAATAAGGATTAGAATTATCTTAATCACTATATTTAAGTTTGGGGTATTTCAATCTACCCCCCTTAAGAACTTTGTCCTCAAAGTTGCTCAAGGTTATACGGTTACAATGCTTGTTCATTCATACTTGTCTATGCCGGCCGAATCCATTACTCAAGATTCCTACTTTCCATGCCTTACCAATGTACAATAATTACTCAAATCCACGTTACTACCAGCCATCTAGTTTCTCATTACAAAATTTAAACGTACATGTAGTGCAAAGCTATCCCCAAAGCAATGCAATACACATTACAATCCCGCAGGCACTCAGGTCATCTAGACACAGGACTCTTCTATGTCCCGCTGCCCTTGGAATAATACAATACGATACTCTACTACCTTCTCAGGCATACGCTTCTAGCAAATCCTTCATCTCCAAGCTAAGAAAAATTCTTTCGCAACTACTACTTAGAAGTCCTCCACAGCATACAACTCCAAATTCCAGTTTGTATTTATTGCTTCTACCCTATGCGTGATTCTTGTGACCACTTGAGGGGAGCTTCAAGAATCATTCAACCCTGATGTGATCAGCATCAGTGTTGAACTATCTTTCCACCCCAATTTGTGTTTGGTTTCCCTTGATCTGATCAGGATCAAGTTCGACTTCCCACATCAGATTCAACCAAACAACTAATTTAATTGTTTTCATTTTCTATCTTTTTACTCTTTCTAGTTGTGATTACGAATTCATACCACTCCAAAGGATGGAATTCAGTCCATCAATCATTCTCAATCTACTTCCCAAATACTTTCCTCGGAATTTGATGCCTAAATGCTCATTTCATCAATCTTCTCTACTTTCTTCCATTACCCTCTATTATCTCTACTATTCCAACTAGGGAATACAGTACTTATGAAATTCAGCTGTCCTCAATTTATTTCCAATAACATACTTACGAACACACCGCTCATGGGCTACATTCCTCTACTACTCATAGTCAATCCGTACTACTTCTTTAAGGATACAATACTTGTGGAGCTCCGTCCACTACTCATTCTCAATTGTCCCAAAACAATCACCTAGGGAACTCAATTTCCTCTAGGTTCTACATCGGTTTTATACCGACTCATGCATCGTAATGCCATGTCTAAGTTCAAATAGACATACACGATAGGAATTATCATTTCCAAAAGGGTTTCTCTACTCTTCCTTACAAATACTCTCACATTGGAGTTACAAGATGGTTATATTCATCCAATGGTATTCGCATCTCTTGTGCCTAATTACCACAATTACAAAATGAATGAATACGTATGTTTATCTGACATAAGTACTAATCATCAATTCGATTCTCATTTGTGCTATGCACATTATAGTTTCTGTGTTTTATTCATGAAACTTACATTAAGCGGTTTTCGCTCTACCCCCCTTAAAAGGGATTACGCCCACGTAATCTACCATATGTTACTATTAAACATTGGTTTACTCGATTTGGGCAATCTGAAGCGTTTAGCTTCACTACGATATACTATACAATATGCTCTGGTCAAAGGGTCTTAACCATACCAATGGTTTAGTCTTTGTACCGAGGATTCCTATATGAGTTTATTTAACTCATAATTGATTGAGTTCTAGCCTATTAGGCTTCAAGGCATTAGTAGCCATTCTTTCTTACTTACTAGGTGTATTATATTTCCTAGCTAGGGCCCACTAGCTTCTGCTGCACGACCCTGATAACTTGGGTTATTCACCCTTCATGTTATCCTTAATGTGTTATACATCACCTTTTTATCCCTCTATTGTGGACATAAGGTTTACTAGCAGTGTGGTATTCTTTTACCGCTGTTTGAACTCAATGCGTTTTAGATTGTGACCAGCTCTCTGGTAATCTATTACACTTACTATTCGTGCCTCCATGATTATTCATTAAGTTCCTCCGACTTGTTGTCGGGCGAGGTTAAGTCACTACTGCAGAGTGGATTTATCGTGAGTGATTAGAAGAGGTGTAGTTATTAAAAGAAAGAAAAATTAATACTCAAAATATCCGTCGGGCTGCAAATTATAACCCGGTCGCAGTAGTATAGAAGACAGACGCGGCCGGGGTCAAACCGTGGGACTTATAGCGAGATAAAATAGTTCCTAAGCTTGTCACAAAAAGGGGGGAGTTAATTGACTTGTTTTAGAGAAAATATTAAGCAGATTAGAAAACTGAGTGCAGACGAATTAAATGGAACTCCGGGTTCAGGTTTTATATAATCTGATTAATTATGCTATCTCTACCGGTTTAATATATTGGTTTGGCAAAATTCCTGTATTTATCCTAAGGACTAAGTCATAGACCCTTAAGAACTCGTTTACCAGAAAATGCTCGGTCTAATCAAGGTTCGAGCAATGCTATGTAAACGGACATTAAATTCGAGGAATTATAATTGCATCTGAAAATACTAACCTATTAAATCATAATAAGCTTTCTCCAGATTTACGGCTTAAATAACCTGTCTATTTATCACCTGGTCTGATCAAAATAGACTTAGGAAAGCATTTTAATAAATTCATGTAATTTATTAAAATGGTGAGAGAAAACCTTTAAGCGTAACAAACTGTATTTATTTTAACCGGTAGAAATATTGATTACATAATTAAACAAACCATAATTAAAAACCTTGCCCGGAGCAAATCCTCCTTAGCCTGACATATTAACTGGTAATAAGTCAGACAGAGGTTGGACGTAATAATAGCACGGAGACGTGATTAGTGAATGGAGAAATGAGGAGAAAGAAGAGTGGTACATGTACGTAGGTTATTTGTATGTGGAATGGGTGAATTAGAGAATTAGAGAACTGGGGAATGAATGGAGTGTTGAGATGTACGGGAGTGTTTTACTGAATGAGAATGAGATGAGGTGAGTGTGAGTGATTTTCTGGTTTTCTCCGTGCACTCGTACAAGGTTGTAGGGAATGGTTATTTATAGAAGAAATGAAGAGGTAGTCTTCCGTAGATATTTGCAGTTGATTGCCTACTTGAGTGCTTCATTGATTGAAGCATTGATTGCTTCATTTATTGCAGGGGACAGAGCCGAAACGCGTGCTCGGAGTAGATAGATAAGGCGATTCAAGTTGCAGACGACGACGGCGCGAAGAAGAAAAACTAGTCGCGGCGTTGATTTTAGTCACGACCGCCTGGTGTCCGCCTGTTAACAGGCGGTTGCCTTATGTATGTCCGCCACTTATTAGGCGGTTTCTTCAAGTTTTGTCCGCCAGTTAACAGGCGGTGATTTGTGTGCTGTCCGCCAGTTTATAGGCGGTTGTGCCTGGTGGTGTCCGCCCAATATGGGGCGGTTGCCCATACTCTTGTCCGCCAGTTAATGGGCGGTTGAAGCCTCTCATGTCCGCCTCTTCATGGCGGTTGCCTATGTGAGTCGTCCGCCTGAGTTTAGGCGGTTGCCCTTGACTGTGACCCATTTTCCTTCAAACTTTGACCGGCTCTAGATTCTTCGTTTGGACCCCGTTTCCTGAGCCGTTTATGTCTATGCGTTTGTCTCTTCGTCTACTTTACTCCCAGCGTGGTTTTCCTCATGTTAAACCAATAAATTTGTAAGATAAACAATAAAACATAAACTAGAGGAAAACTAACCGAAGTGGAGAAATGAGCAAGAAAAGTGCTAATATTATATATGAAATAAACCTATAAAACATGCTCATTTGGACACTTATCACACCCCCACACTTATCTTTTTGCTTGTCCTCAAGCAAAACCACGTACCTAAGCAAGTAGGAAATGCTCAATACTAACAAATATTATTATGAAGGGTAGGATAAACATGATCTTCAAACTTTTCGGAGTGTGAAAAATCAACTGCTGGTGGCATAGGTGTGCTCAGGGTAAAAATAAAATATAGAGTTTCGGGGTATGATCTAAGGTACTCCAATGTTTCTTTTGTGTGACTCTGAGAACTTTTACCATGGCCAACTTCTCTCAAGAATGGGTATTTGAGAAGAAAACAAAAGGAAAAATAGATTTATGCATTTGTTTCACTTTTGCATAAGAGATGAGAAAATATAGGCATGACGCCTTTGTATTCAAGAATACTCAACTCTCTCTTGTTGGTTACCAATGGTGTCTCGCAAGTCCTTATTATTTTTTTTGTTTTTTTTTAACAGAGAAGCACCCCTTGGCAATCCCTAAGAGAGAAGACAGAAAGAAACCCCGAGCAATAAAATCCAACCATTTGCAGATTATTTGTTCACACCGCATATAAAATGCTCCTCAAAAGTAATCAAATTTTTAAAATTTGTACCATTAATCCCACAATTCATAACAGTATTTATTTTTAAAGAGAACAACCTACATTAGCAAGGTACATAATTTTAATTTTTGAACAATTGCAAGATAAGCAGAGAGATTTAAACATTTTAAGCACAGAATGCCCTGAAAAGGGTCTTCCCCCACACTTAAGCTTAAGCAATGCCCTCATTGCGTAGATGAACTAAAATTAATAAGGCATGCAATTAGTAAAGGAAAGAGTGTACTCCCCAGATTTCGTAGAGTGTGTAGAGCTCCCCCACACTTGAGTGCAGCTGTGGAATGTCATGAATTGAACCTGTAAAGATTATTCTACACAGCGAGAAGAACTCAAGTGAAACCTGCATTTTATTATAACAAATAAAAGGGAAATATAGTACAAAAAAGAAAACAACATTAAATGATAGGAAAGACAAAAGATAAATAGTGGGTTGCCTCCCACCAAGCTGCCCGGGTTTAACGTCTCTAGCTAGACGTATTTGACCAAGCTTTAGTTTGGAGAAGAGTTGGAGGGCGAATTGTCCTGCTGTTCTTGGACAAAATAAGTTGCAGATAGGTCAGTTGAAATATTAGAATGAAAATTATACCTTTTAAGACGCGCCCCGTTGACCTTGAAAGTTTCGCCTTGTTTGTTCTAGAGTTCAAAGGCACCGTACGGAGTCACACTAACAATCTGGAAAGGGCCGGCCCAATGAGACTTGAGTTTCCCAGGGAAGATCCTTAATCTAGAGTTAAACAAGAGAACCCAATCACCAATTTCGAAGTCCCTCTTGAGGATCATCCTGTCATGGAACTTCTTGGTGCGCTCTTTATAGATCTTAGCATTCTGGTAAGCCTGATCTCGCAGCTCTTCTAATTCGGAAAGTTGGAATTTCCTTTTCTCTCCTGCAGAAGTCATGTCAAAGTTTAGGGCCTTGATTGCCCAATATGCTTTATGTTCCATCTCTACAGGAAGGTGGCATGCTTTCCCATAGACCAGCTTAAAAGGAAACATCCCGATGGGAGTCTTGAATGCAGTGCGGTAAGCCCAAAGCGCATCATCCAGTTTAAGTGCCCAATCCTTTCGTGATGAGTTAACCGTCTTCTGGAGGATCCATTTTAACTCACGGTTGGAAACTTCTGCTTGGCGTTTGTCTGGGGGTGATAAGGTAAAGCTACCTTGTGACGTACCCCGTACTTAACCATAAGCGTTTCGAATAAACGGTTGCAGAAGTGAGATCCACCGTCACTGATAATAATTCTGGGCACGCCGAAACGGGTAAAGATGTGCTTTTTGAGGAACCTGGTTACTGTCTTTGCATCGGCATGATGACAAGGTATAGCTTCTACCCACTTTGACACGTAATCAACTGCCACTAGAACATATTCGTGGCCCTGCGAGGAAGGGAACGGTCCCATAAAATCAATGCCCCAACAATCAAAGAGCTCCACTTCTAGTATCCCTGTTGTGGCATCTCATGTCTCCTGGATGTGTTACCCATTTTCTGGCAATTATCACATTGTTTGCAGAATTGGTACACATCTTTATGAAGGGTCGGCCAATAAAAACCTGAGGCCAGGATCTTAGCAGCGGTCCTTGTGGGTCCATGGTGACCTCCGGCTTCCCGTGAGTGACAAAAATGAATGACGCTTGAAACCTCTTCTTCCGGGAGACATCGTCGAATCAACCCATCAGCACTAACTCGGAACAAGTATGGGTCCTCCCAGAAATAATGCCTTGAGTCAGAAAGAAATTTCTTCTTCTGGGAGTAGGAAAAATCGTAGGGTACTGTTCCAGAGACTAAATAATTGGCCAGGTCCGCGTACCATGGCTCCTGTACTTTGGTGATGGAGAAGACAGTCTCATCGGGGAAGAATTCGTTGATAGGCACACTATCCGTAGGAGTCACCAACCTGGAGAGATGGTCAGCGACAACATTTAGTTTTCCGCTCTTATCTTTGACTTCGATGTCAAACTCTTGAAGTAGAAGAATCCAGCGCAATAAGCGAGGCTTGGCTTCTTGTTTTGTAAATAAGTATTTGAGAGTGGAGTGGTCTGTATGTACGATGACCTTGCTTCCCCATAAGTAAGATCTGAACTTATCGAGGGAGAAAACTATAGCCAGAAGTTCTTTTTCGGTGGTCGTATAGTTTTTCTGGGCGTCGTTTAGTGTTCTGCTAGCATAAGCGATCACTCTCAAGATTTTCTCTTTTTTCTGGCATAGAGCTGCCCCCACGGCGTAGTCACTTGCGTCACACATGATCTCAAAAGGAAGAGACCAATCAGGTGGTATGACCACAGGTGCTGACACCAATTTTTGTGTTATAGTTTGGAAAGCAGCTGAACACCTTTCATCAAAATGAAACGGGGCATCTTTCTGAAGCAGGTCGGTCAATGGTTTGCTGATTTTGGAGAAGTCTTGAATAAACCGCCGATAAAATCCTGCATGCCCAAGAAACGCTTGTATATCTCGAACTGTAGTTGGTGCTGGTAACTTCTCGATAACCTCTACCTTGGCTTTATCCACCTCTATTCCTTTACTGATATTTTATGTCCAAGGACGATCCCATCCTTGACCATAAAATGACAATTCTCCCAGTTTAAAACGAGATTCGTATCCTCACACGTCTTAGGATTAAATCAAGTTGTGCCAAGCATTTGTCGAAACTAGAGCCATAGACTGAGAAGTCGTCCATAAAGACTTCTATGCTCTGCTCGATGAAGTCAGCAAATATTGCTTGCATACATCTCTAGAAGGTAGCAGGGGCGTTGCATAGACCGAAAGGCATTCGTCGGTATGCAAAGGTACCGTAAGGACAAGTGAAGGTTGTCTTGTCCTGGTCCTCAGGTGCGATTGGTATTTGAAAATAACCCGAGAACCCATCTAGAAAACAGTAGTACTCTTGCCCTGCTAGTCGTTCCAACATCTGGTCGATAAAGGGGAGAGGAAAATGATCCTTTCTGGTCGCCAAATTTAAACGCCGATAATCAATACACATGCGCCATCCTGTGATCTTTCTTTGAGGGATAGTCTCTCCCTTTCATTAATAACAGCTTCGACCCCCCTTCTTAGGGACAACTTGAACAGGACTGACCCATGGACTGTCAGAAATTGGATAAATGATGTCTGCGTCAAGGAGTTTCAGAACCTCCTTCCGAACTACCTCCTTGAGGTTAGGGTTTAGCCGGCGCTGAGGTTGCCTGATAGGTTTGAAGTTTTCCTCCATGTAAATATGGTGCGTGCAATAGGAGGGATCAATTCCTTTGATATCAGCGATAGTCCACCCGATTGCTGTCTTGTGCTTCTTTAGTACCTCGAGTAACCTCGTTTCCTCCCCGGAATTCAGAGAAGAGGAAATAATGACAGGCAAATGGTAATTTTCAGCTAGGAAGGCATACTTGAGGTTAGAGGGTATTTCTTTAAGCTCGAGTTCAGGTGGTTGTTCCACTGATGGAATTGATTTTGAGGTTTTCTGTCGAGTTCTTCGATTGGTGGTCGGAACGCTTGATAACCAGCCCTTCCTTTCTCTACGTACGCCAGCATGGCGTTAACTTCCGGATCCTCCACCTTTTCTTCTAGAGAAGTAAATAATACTCGCTCTAGCGGTTCTGTTTCAACTTCCTGGATGGAAGATGGAGAATACGTGTCCTCATCTGTAGCAAAATCGCCTTCCTCCTCCTCATCATCTGTGAATCCCACTGTCTTAGCATGAGGAGAAAAGTTTGAGCTTTTCTTCATCATTTTTTGCATGTCGAATTCAATCGTTTCATCCTCGTACCGAAGAGTGTTTTTTCCATCATGGACGTCAATGATGGCTTTGGCGGTACTCAGAAACGGTCGACCTAGAATCAGGGGAACCTCGACATCGTCATCCATTTCTAAAATGACGAAATCAGCTGGAAAGATAAAGTGAGACACCCCAACTACCAGATCCCGGACTATGCCCATGGGCTTGATCTCTGATCTGTCTGCTAGTTGGAGTTTGAAAGGAACCGGTTGCATTTCTCCTCCTTTTACTTTCAAGAAGGTGGCGTATGGCATGATATTAATGCTGGCTCCTAAGTCGCATAGACCACTTCCACAATCCATTCCACCTATAAAACACGGGATCACGGGATTTCCCGGATCTGTTTGTTTGGGAGGGAGTGCTCGAAGAAGGGCCGCAGAGCATTCCTCCGTGAGGTGCACTGTTTCTTTTCCAGGTTTCTTTTTCTTCTTTGTTAAGAGATCCTTAAAAATTTGGCGTAGTTAGGCATCTCTTGCAAAGCATCAATAAAAGGTATGTCGAGGGTCAGTTTCTTGAAAATGCTCAAGAATTTGGAGAACTGCTCATCTAGGTGTTTCTTTTTCATTCTGTTGGGAATGGGAGTTCACTGTTTTATGAGTGGAAGTTGGGATGGTCGATGGTAATTCGAGATGGAGGTGGAGTAACAGGAGTAGGAACTTGGATTTCTGAGGGAGGTGAAGCTGGTTTGGTGGTTTCATCAACATTGATATAGGAATCTTCAAGATTTTCTTTTTCTTTTCCTTTGCTGGTGGCAAGTTCCCTTCCACTCCTTAAAGAGACTGCACACAATGTGAGCCTCGATTTTAAACCCTATCCTATGTTGATTAAAGTTGATTAGGATCTAAACGGGTTTTAGGTCCACTTATAACCTAAGATTAATAACTATGTCGTATAACAATAATTATTAAAACCTAAGCTAGCTCACTGGAACCTATTATGAGTCGCCACCTAATTTTGACCTAGATTAAATTAGGAAAGGAGAGTTCGGGTTCGGGGGCTTGGTATTCGACTTAATTAGGGTTCAATTACTTTCATTACCCTTCCTAGGTCGTTTTTCCTCTACTTGGTTCAATTACGGCTTTCTACAAAGTTGTTTTTAACCTAGGTGCGCGCTTCTGTTTTTTTTTTTTTTTAACGTTTTTTGACAGAAAATTAAAGTGGAAATTAAAATACCTAAACTAGGGTTTCGGAGGCAGAATTAGGTCAAATTTTGTTTCCGTCCGTAGCCACGGACCTAATGTCCGAAGCCACGGACCCCAGTTAACCTACATAACAAAAAAGTCGAATTAAACAGAAAACAGAAAATTGTAAAGTCCGGGGCCTCGGACAGACTGTCCGTGGGCCCGGACACTATTAAAAAAACCTAATTTTTAAATTTTAAAATCCCGCCGCCGTCCGTGGGTGTCCGAGCTTACGGACAGGGAGTCCGGGACCCCGGACACGACGTCCGTGGGTGCGGACAGCCCTCGGACGGCGGCTTTGAGGCTGTTCCCGAAGGTGTTTTCGGCTCAAATTTTATGGGTGCGTAGCCTGAAAGATGTACAATACGTTAGTGATCGAAAGTTCTCAATTTGAATTCGAATTATGCACGAAACTTGGTAAACAAGTTATTGGACAGAAGCTTGAATAAACAGCAATACAGAAGCGTACGAAGGTTAGTTTGAGCCCAAATTTTGAGGAAGACAGATAATACCGTGGTGAATTAGGGAAGTGGAGTTTCTACCTGTTTTACCTTCGGATTCGCAACGTTTCTTCACACCGGGATTCGTCGAGTGCTCCGTTGATGGCAGACCCGAGAGGATTTCGACCCAAGCTTCTGGTTGTTGGTTGTTCTTGCTGTTCTTCACGTTTTAGGGGTGTTTTTGTGGGGTTTTGATGACTATTGATGCTTTGGGGATTGGAAAACGTGTTTAGATGGTGATTTCAGGGGATTTTCGGTATGATTTGGGTGGCCGGGTGTTGGAAAACGTGAGAGAGAGTGAGGAGGCTGTGTTCTCTGACTTTGGAGGTGTTCTTCCTTGCCCTAGTTCGTTTTTTTGGGGGTCCTTTTATAGAAAGAGCATGGTCAAATTGATAGAGCAAGATCTTTATCTAAAACGCTTTTCGTGCTCTAAGGAATCTGATTTTGAATATGTTCAGCCGAAAATTATGAAATTTAACTGAAGTAAAGATGATTTTTAGGAATTTTGAGAGTTGGAATCGGGTTTTTGATAAATAACCGATTAGATAAAAATCACAATCTGGAATCTCCCATAATTCATAACTTATTATTGGAAAGTCGAAATAACGAAATTCCAACGGCATTAGTCTCTAAAAACATCCTCTATCTTGTGTTAAAATTTCATGACTTTTGTTTTAATTTCGGTATTTTCCATAGGAGAGAGAAATTGCAAAAATGATTGAATTTCTCTTTTAAATTTTGGGCTAAGGTACCAAATAAAATAATTTCAGGTTTATGACTGTATGTAGTCATGGTAACCATGTGACATTTTATTTTAATTTTGGAAACCTTTTAATTTCTATTTTGAGGCTATTTCATGTGTTAATTATTAAAGAAATTAGCTTATAATATGAATTAAAAGCTTAATTTCCAGAATAAATATTATCATGAAATACCTTTCATAATGATCATATTTGGAAGTGTTTGGAGATAATGAACAAGTCATATGAAAAATAGAAAATCCCGAGAATGTCCTTGGAAAATCCTACATTGGTGCATTTTGACCACTTTGCCCTTTGTAACACGTATGCCTTAGAGACTACTCCGGGGGGGTTGAAATTTTGGGTATAACAGATTGCCCCCCGTCAACTAGGCTTTGTAATGAAGATGAAAAGACTAGTTGATGCCTGAGTGATACCCCAAAATTTTAGATCTTAAAAGGCCCTATATGCAGATTGCGTCGAGCTATTCTAAGGCGCTGACTACCTATGAGTGAGAATGAGAAGATGTCAAGCGATTCTAAGGCGTTGACTACCTATAAGATGAAGTAATGTCAAGCGATTCTATGGCGTTGACTACCTAAACGATGAAAATGATGTCAAGCTATTCTAAGGCGCTGACTACCTATAATGAGTGAAACGTGCTTAATGTGATGATGAATTGTATGACCTAGGTGCATCTAGGGACCGGAACCTATTCCGAAGTGTGTGTAAAAGGTTAAGGACAGAGAGTGCCAAACGTGGCAGGTGCTAAGGAAGTGGGTAAGACTTATGACAAGCTTGAGGGTGAGTTCTTCAACTCAGGTGAGAATTTGTATCTGTAAAGAATCTACATCTTCGTGGTGAGAATCTGTATCTGAATCTACGGGTGAGAATCTGTATCTCTGAAGATTGTATCTATGAGAATCTGTATCTTCTGGTGAGAATCTGTATCTCTAAAGAGTCTGTATTTATGGATGAGAATCTGTATCTCTGAAGAATCTGTATCTTCGAGTTGAGAATCTGTATCTCTGAAGAATCTGTATCTTCGGGATGAGAATCTGTATCTCTGAAGAATCTGTATCTTCGGGATGAGAATCTGTATCTCTGAAGAATCTGTATCTTCGGGATGAGAATCTGTATCTCTGAAGAATCTGTATCTCCGGGGCGAGAATCTGTATCTCTGAAGAATCTGTATCTCCGGGGCGAGAATCTGTATCTCTTAGTCTATGATGAGGAGTTTCATGCAGACGGATGCAAGGCAAACTTTATGCAAATGATCATGATGAAAGTTGATTATGAAAGTGCCAAACATGGCTATGATGATGTGCATATCAAATTACAATCAAAGTGTATGTAGGAATGCTGATATGCTAGCGTTGCTAATGATGCTAATGATATTGATGATGTTGATGATGCTGATGATATTGATGATGTTGATGATGCTCGGATGCTTCTGGGGACCGAAACCCGTTCCAATGCTCCTGGTTGGTATACTATGGGGACTTATTGCCTCTGCCCACCAACTGGGGTGCTGGGATAACTTCTAGATTACCAAGGGGACTTATTGCCACTGCCCACTAGTTGTTTCTCCCAAGAAGTTGACATGAAGATGGGGACTTATTGCCTCTGCCCCGCCAACTTAGATCACGCTCTGTCTCGTACTTGTCTCGCACTGATGAAGATGATAGGTCTCGCACTGATGAAGATGATAGGTCTCGCACTGACGAAATTGATAGGTCTCGCACTGACGAAATTGATGGTCTCGCACTGATGAAGATGCTTGGTCTCGCACAGAAGTCTCGTACTAAATGGATGAAGAAAAAGCTGGATTCCGCACTGATTCTGGGTCGCGCACTGAATGAAGATGTCTTGTACTAAAGTCTTGAAAATGATGGGTCTCGCACTGATGAAGATGGTAGGTCTCGCACTGAAGGAAAAGATGGGTCTCGCACTGAATGAAGATGCTAGGTCTCGTACTGAATGAGGAAACTGCAGGGCCTCGCACTGTTTTGGGTCTCGAACTAAAAATGAGTTAGGAAGATAATGGTCTCGTGCAAATGATGAAAACTGATTACTGGAGTGCCAAACATGGCAATGATGATAAGATGTATGCAATCAAAATATATGAAAGATACTCGTTCAAAACAGGAAACTGTTGGAAAAGGTGCCGAACTTGGCAATGCTTGAGAAAAACCCTGCTGAAAAAGGAAAGTGAAATGATCATTTCCTGACTAAAAATTTCAAATCTGCAATTTGCTTCTTGAAAAATGAACATGCCATTGGTGGAAGTGTGTGGTGTTTGTTGTGGTGTTAAAGGCTTTTCCGGTGTTCAGGATTTGCGATAGACCTGGGATTGGGTTGTGATTTTGGATGGAGGTCAAGGCCAATGACGGGCTTGAGAGTGTGTGTGTGGTGGTAAGGACTTATGTGTGCCTGTGGTGGGATGGTGGTGCTCGAGCTTTGGGTTTTAATTGGTGTTGACATGGCAATTGTTGGAACCAACAATTGCCCCCAGTATTTTTCCCTAGGACAATCCGAGCTAGAGTTCATGGCAATCGATCGGAACGATCGATTGCCCCCAGTATTTTCTTTGATTAAACGTGCGAACAAGTCTCATCCTCACAGGGTTGAGGCTTATTCTTTGACGTGGTGCTTCCTAACCTACACTCGATGTGGTCGGTGTTTGCACTCATTTCTCGCTCATGGTCATAACTTCTAAACCATTGAATTCAATATTTGATGGATTTACGCATTTGATCTGTTACTTTCACGTGATTGGACACACAACTATCAAGTCGGAAGTCTTTAAAGCTTATAACGTGGCCATAGGGTGTGATGAAAGGCGACGGGATCATGGAGGGATATTTGAGGTATGTGGAGCTTAAATGGGTGACCAAAGCTGCAACTTGCGTCTTCTCTCAGATTCATCTTCCTTGTCTTGAAGTCGTCTAACTGCTTCATGTTGACGTTGGTTTTGAGCTTCTGGACCTGGACTTTTGGAGTTGTCCTTTACACCATTTCTCTTTTTTTTTGTCATTTGGACTTCTTCGAGGCACTTTGGGTTCGCCTTTCTGTTTATCCTTTCTTGACTTTGCCTTTGGGGTTCTTGTGTTTCCCGGTTTTGGGCTTCGAGAGCTGTTTTGATGTGAGCTCTTTTGATCCTGTGTCACTCTGGGACCATTTACGGATCACTTCGTCATGCTGATAGCGGCATTGCTTCTTCGGACTGATGAGAACGTTATCTGAGAGTTTGACTCCTCGCTCCCTTCGGTCACCGGGTCGGACTTTCATCATTGGCTGGGTTATTTTGTGGTGTTCATATTACCGAAAAGGGATATATGAAAGGCTCAACGGGGGTGCCTAGGGTTTAATGTCAGGGTTTACAAGCTTTTGGCTATGTGGTGTTGTACCTAGGTGCTTCGTCATTCTTGATAGTTGTGTATCCGCTCTTTGTTACTTTTCGCAGGTCTAAGAGTAAATTTACAAATTATCTCCTTCGGTCGGAGTTATGCCGTTTATTTTACCTTTGAATGTGGTCTCACCGGAGTCGTGTAAAAATGACACGCTCGTTCACTCGTGGTTTTTCCGCTCAAGACACTCTCGTGAATTTCACTCAGAGACTAGTTCACACGCTTAAACGAAAGATTAAAGATGATGATCCTGAACTCAGATTGCCCCCAGCATTGACCTGGGGTTTATGACAACACTTAAACGGATGTGGATTTGGAACCGCTTCGTGGGTTATTTGGATATTATGTGGTGAGTTGTGGTGTTTGGTTAGCCATGTTCGAATTTTTAGAAACAAGAGACAAGTCGTTCCATTGCATAGTCAGAAAATGATTACTTCGTGATCCTTGAAAGACGTGAGTGCTCTTTTTTTTAAAAAAAAGTTTTTTCGAATAAATGAATGATGCCTTGTACCAAAATTATGAAACATGAACTATGTTTTATTCAACAAAAAGAATAATGTTGGAAATTACAAACTCAGGAAAACTACCGAAAACGATTCAAGGGGACTAACTACTACAAAAGTTGAAAGATAACTAATCAGGAAAAGAAATGCATTTAATGAGAAAAACACTAAAAAACAACATTTTTGATGATGCCTGGGCACGCGTGCCCTACGCTCCCCACCATGTTCTTAGAATTGGAGCCCTTGGTCAATCAGATCCTGGATTCTGTGTTGTAGGGCTCTGCAGTGGTCAGTGTCGTGACCGGGCAGCTGATGAAAGTGACAAAATTGATTAAGATCCTTCCCCAGATGAGTAGTTCCTGGCCTCAGGGCGAGCGGTTGCATCGGATATCTTCCTCGAAGCTCTTCAAGTGCTTGTCTTGGTGTTCGACCGATATCTGTAAACTCTCTTTGTCGAGAATTCCGTCGGGGCGGTTCTACTGTCCCAACGCTCCAACCAGGTCCTCTTGACTGTCGATCACTGTCTTCCTCATGTTGCCTGGTCCTCTTGCGGGTGCAGCTTTGGATGCAAGTTGCTGCTCCTGGTTGCCTAATCACTTTCCTGAGTTTTGTAGCAATTTCTTTGACATTCTCCTTCGATCCTCGGACCCTAATGGAGCCAACTTCAATGCAGTCAAAAAGGGTGTTGAGAAGCCTGTCCACTAACTCATCCCGAGCTTGACGTTCGGACTCGAGGGAAAGAGCCTTTGCTTTCAACTCTTCGATAACAGCAACGTAGTTAGATTCCACGGCGTCCATGGCAGCACTATGCCTCTGCTCCATGGCTTCAATGGTGGCCATGTTCTTTTGTTCCAAAATTGCGAGCTGGGCTTCCATGTCGATTGGACTGCACTTAGGACTTGAGTCTACCTGTGTTCAAGGTGTCCATTATTAGCTAACAAAAGGAAGTGGGCTGAAAGATACTAAGGTGAGAATGACGCTTCACGAGATAGATCAAAACAGACTTAAGCTGAAAGCAAGTGGGCCAGGATACCCAGAGAATGAGGTGTTTGGGTTGGAGTATCTTATGAACTGGAACTTGGGCTGAAATCTAGACAGATGGCTTTGATTGGGCCTGAGAGGTGAACCTAGATCTAGGGTTTGGGGCTAGGGCCCAAATGAGAAGTTTACCTAGTCTAGAATGAGCCCTTGGGCCGGAATGTGTTTGGGCCTGGAGTAAAGCACATGGGCTGGAATGGTCCCTAAACCACAAATGGGCCTAACTTTCCTTGGGACAGAGAAGATGGTTGCTAAGCAGAAAAAGATTTTATTTTTCAGAACTTGTGGGTTATTTCAAGTCCAGGTGGATTTCCTTTTTTTTGGGCCTAGAACTAATTGGATAATTCAAATTGGGCCAGAAGAGAAATCACCTAAGTCTAAGCTTTTGGGCCGAAGCCCGAACGACTCACATGTTAAACCCAACAGGGCCTCTGGGCCGCAAACAAGTAGAGCCGCCAATTCGGTTGGGCTAGGTTAATGTAGGAGAAGTTCCTATCAATCTCTAGGCTAGGTAATGGGCCGATCATACAAGCAAACAAGGCCCACACAAATTCAACATGTCCTCACTTGACGGTTAAATCAATTTGGGTATGGATCGATCCGGAGAGGTGCTTGGGGCTTGGGCCCAGGTCGCCACAAAGGAATAGGGCTTGCACGCTATTCTCTTTGGGTTTCCCCACTTTTTTTCACATCACCTAAAGGTGTGCGTCTACGGTCGGGTCTTTGACTGACCAAACAATGGGCTAGGTAAGGACACTGCCAGGAAAACGCTTGGGGCTAAGGCCCAGGTATTAAGGGGATGTGGTTAGACGACATCCTCCTCTTTTCCCCCGCTTATTCACATCACCTAAAAGGTGTGAGTCCCTGACAGGGGACCCTAGATGGGTCCCGGGGTGAAACTGGTTTGTGTGGACCCTCGCTCTCATATGATGCAAGGGTGCAAAAATTAAAGTGCGCACGAAAGTAAACAAACAATATGATAAAGCCATAAATAAACATTTTCGAGTTAAGCCCTCTTTCTTAAAATTAAACAAGCTAAAATTAAGAGTTTTATCCCCAGCAGAGTCGCCAGTCTGTGAGCCTCGATTTTAAACCCTATCCTATGTTGAAAGTTGATTAGGATCTAAACGGGTTTTAGGTCCACTTATAACCTAAGATTAATAACTATGTCGTATAACAATAATTATTAAAACCTAAGCTAGCTCACTGGAACCTATTATGAGTCGCCACCTAATTTTGACCTAGATTAAATTAGGAAAGGAGAGTTCGGGTTCGGGGGCTTGGTATTCGACTTAATTAGGGTTCAATTACTTTCATTACCCTTCCTAGGTCGTTTTTCCTCTACTTGGTTCAATTACGGCTTTCTACAAAGTTGTTTTTAACCTAGGTGCGCGCTTCTGTTTTTTTTATTTTTTAACGTTTTTTGACAGAAAATTAAAGTGGAAATTAAAATACCTAAACTAGGGTTTCGGAGGCAGAATTAGGTCAAATTTTGTTTCCGTCCGTAGCCACGGACCTAATGTCCGAAGCCACGGACCCCAGTTAACCTACATAACAAAAAAGTCGAATTAAACAGAAAACAGAAAATTGTAAAGTCCGGGGCCTCGGACAGACTGTCCGTGGGCCCGGACACTATTAAAAAAACCTAATTTTTAAATTTTTAAAATCCCGCCGCCGTCCGTGGGTGTCCGAGCTTACGGACAGGGAGTCCGGGACCCCGGACACGACGTCCGTGGGTGCGGACAGCCCTCGGACGGCGGCTTTGAGGCTGTTCCCGAAGGTGTTTTCGGCTCAAATTTTATGGGTGCGTAGCCTGAAAGATGTACAATACGTTAGTGGTCGAAAGTTCTCAATTTGAATTCGAATTATGCACGAAACTTGGTAAACAAGTTATTGGACAGAAGCTTGAATAAACAGCAATACAGAAGCGTACGAAGGTTAGTTTGAGCCCAAATTTTGAGGCAAGACAGATAATACCGTGGTGAATAGGGAAGTGGAGTTTCTACCTGTTTTACCTTCGGATTCGCAACGTTTCTTCACACGGGATTCGTCGAGTGCTCCGTTGATGGCAGACCCGAGAGGATTTCGACCCAAGCTTCTGGGTTGTTGGTTGTTCTTGCTGTTCTTCACGTTTTAGGGGTGTTTTTGTGGGGTTTTGATGACTATTGATGCTTTGGGGATTGGAAAACGTGTTTGGATGGTGATTTCAGGGGATTTTCGGTATGATTTGGGTGGGGGTGTTGGAAAACGTGAGAGAGAGTGAGGAGGCTGTGTTCTCTGACTTTGGAGGTGTTCTTCCTTGCCCTAGTTCGTTTTTTTGGGGGTCCTTTTATAGAAAGAGCATGGTCAAATTGATAGAGCAAGATCTTTATCTAAAACGCTGATTTCGTGCTCTAAGGGAATCTGATTTTGTAAAATATGTTTCAGGCCGAGATAAATTATGAAATTTTAACTGAAGATAAAGGATGATTTTTAGGAATTTTGAGAGTTGGAATCGGGTTATTTTGATAAATAACCGATTAGATAAAAATCTTTCAATCTGGAATCTCCCATAATTCATAACTATTATTGGAAAGTCGAAATAACGAAATTCCAACGGCATTAGTCTCTAAAAACATCCTCTATCTTGTGTTAAAATTTCATGACATTTTGTTTTAATTTCGGTATTTTCCATAGGAGAGAGAAAATTGCAAAAATGATTGAATTTCTCTTTTAAATTTTGGGCTAAGGTACCAATAAAATAATTTCAGGTTTATGACTGTATGTAGTCATGGTAACCATGTGACATTTTATTTTAATTTTGGAAACCTTTTAATTTCTATTTTGAGGCTATTTCATGTGTTAATTATTAAAGAAATTAGCTTATAATATGAATTAAAAGCTTAATTTCCAGAATAAATATTATCATGAAATACCTTTCATAATGATCATGATGTTTGGAAGTGTTTGGAGATAATGAACAAGTCATATGAAAAATAGAAAATCCCGAGAATGTCCTTGGAAAATCCTACATTGGTGCATTTTGACCACTTTGCCCTTTGTAACACGTATGCCTTAGAGACTACTCCGGGGGGGTTGAAATTTTGGGTATAACACACAAGTTTGTTGATTGTAGTGTGCCATCGTCTATAAGGACTGAATTTGCTTGTTCCTTCGGATTGGGATTAGTCTGTGAAGGGAATTGACTAGGTGGTCTTTGTTGAGTAAGTAACTGTTGGATCTGAGATTGCAAGGCTTTTTGGTCTTTGCGCAGAGCTGCGACCTCTTCTTGCGTATCTGGGATTTACCCATCATCGCCTTAAACATCTCTTGCATCTGAGACATATCAGACTCAGGATTCGAAGGAGGTGGAGCTGGTCGGCTCGATGAAGCTTCATTGCCATAAGGCTGTTGTTGATATTGCCTTGGGCCTCCTTGGAAATTGGACTGAGGTCTGTAATTTTGGGATGTTTGTAGGGTATGTGGGTTCTGGATATTTCCGGTGTTTGAGTAGCTAAGATTGGATTGCATGTTACGTTGCCATGGTTGTCTGTATCCTGAATTGTTGGTGATGTAGTTTGCTTCCTCCGCTGCTTTCATTTCTTGTAGTTGGGGGCATTGATCATAATCATGAGACCCGCAACATTGCGTACAAGAAATTGTTGGAGATGGTTGGGATTGAGGAGCATAGCCTGGAGGGGGGGTAGTAGGTGGTCGGGAAATCATCGACTTAGCTTGCTGAGGGAAGGAATTCATAGCCATCTGTTCAACCACTTTTTGTAGAGTACTGACTTTTGTTGCCTGCTGAGCATTGCTCTCCATGAGTTGCTCATGGCTTTTCATCAATTGGTCGAACTTGTTATCACTTTCCCCAACATGATATAATCCTGGAGTACCGCTCCTTGATCCACCGGAGGCCCAGTCTCTAATTTCCTCACAGAGAGACTCCATGCTGTTCAGAAATTGTGCTCCCGGCTTTTTCAGAACGTCAGCCCCTAACGAAGATAACACCATTGTTCTGCACGGACCGATCAAGCCCTTGTAAAACAATTGTGATACTTTTCCTTCGTCAGACCGTGGTGAGGACAAGTGAGTAGTAGACCTTTGAAACGGTCCCAAGTTTCACAAATATTCTTTGACCCTGGTTGCTTGAAATTATAAATTCAGCAATCATCTCCAAAGTTCGGCTCGGAGGTAGGAATTTGTCGTAGAACTTGGTGGCCATGTCATCCCATGTACTGATGGTACTCGGTGTTAGGCTATGATACCACTTGCTCGCGTTTCCCGTCAGGCTGTGTGGGAATAACGACAATCTTGCATATTGAAGTACTGCGTCGGTTGCAGTAAGACTATTGGCATGTTGCAAGAATTTTGTAACATGTAACAGGGCTTCGTCTGGACTGGTGCCATCAAACATGCCCAACTCCTTCACACATCGAATCTGATGATATGGCTTCAGCTTCTGCCACTCATCGTATTCAGATGGGCTGAGGTGAGGAAGGATGATAGCAGGCTGTTGTCCTTGGTTAGACGGCCTGTTGATATTTCGAACCGTTGCTGGTGTAGCTGCCATGTTAGCTTCCGGGTCAGAATCTATCACTGTGGTGGTATTTCGTTGAGTTCGTCTCTGCCTTAGGGTACGCAGAAAGGTTCTCTCGATTTCTGGGATGTAACCAACCGTGTGATTATTAATATTTTCTGGGTAGCTGTGTGACCTGGTAAAAGGCATTCACTACTCAAAACAGAGAAGAACTGGTTATGGGTTAGAATAATAAAATGTTAGGAATTAGTAGACAAAAATTTAAAGTTAGTAGTTAGAGACAATGGAACGAAATGACAATGGAACGAAATGACAATGGAACGAAATGATAGAAATTTTAAGTTAGTAGTTAGAGACAATGGAATATTAAAGGACAATGGAATTGAAATGACAATGGAAAGAAATGACAGAAATAAATGACAATAATATTAACAAGTTAGTAGTCAGATGTCCAAGTCAGATTAGAAGTTAGATGTCCAATGTCCAAATCAGATGTCCGAGGTTATATGTCCGAAATTGGATTAACAGTTTTTTTTTATTTTTTTTACTAAATTAACAGATTATTATAATATAACAAGTGAATTAACCGGGCTTAGGGACTAGATTAAATCAAGTCCCCGGCAACGGCGCCATTTTGCAGAGTGGATTTATCGTGAGTGATTAGAAGAGGTGTAGTTATTAAAAGAAAGAAATTAATACTCAAAATATCCGTCGGGCTGCAAATTATAACCCGGTCGCAGTAGTATAGAAGACAGAAGCGGCCGGGGTCAAACCGTGGGACTTATAGCGAGATAAAATAGTTCCTAAGCTTGTCACAAAAAGGGGGGAGTTAATTGACTTGTTTTAGAGAAAAATATTAAGCAGATTAGAAAACTGAGTGCAGACGAATTAAATGGAACTCCGGGTTCAGGTTTTATATAATCTGATTAATTATGCTATCTCTACCGGTTTAATATATTGGTTGGCAAAATTCCTGTATTTATCCTAAGGACTAAGTCATAGACCCTTAAGAACTCGTTTACCAGAAAATGCTCGGTCTAATCAAGGTTCGAGCAATGCTATGTAAACGGACATTAAATTCGAGGAATTATAATTGCATCTGAAAATACTAACCTATTAAATCATAATAAGCTTTCTCCAGATTTACGGCTTAAATAACCTGTCTATTTATCACCTGGTCTGATCAAAATAGACTTAGGAAAGCATTTTAATAAATTCATGTAATTTATTAAAATGGTGAGAGAAAACCTTTAAGCGTAATAAACTGTATTTATTTTAACCGGTAGCAATATTGATTACATAATTAAACAAACCATAATTAAAAACCTTGCCCGGAGCAAATCCTCCTTAGCCTGACATATTAACTGGTAATAAGTCAGACAGAGGTTGGACGTAATAATAGCACGAAGACGTGATTAGTGAATGGAGAAATGAGGAGAAAGAAGAGTGGTACATGTACGTAGGTTATTTGTATGTGGAATGGGTGAATTAGAGAATTAGAGAACTGGGGAATGAATGGAGTGTTGAGATGTACGGGAGTGTTTTACTGAATGAGAATGAGATGAGGTGAGTGTGAGTGATTTTCTGGTTTTCTCCGTGCACTCGTACAAGGTTGTAGGGAATGGTTATTTATAGAAGAAATGAAGAGGTAGTCTTCCGTAGATATTTGCAGTTGATTGCCTACTTGAGTGCTTCATTGATTGAAGCATTGATTGCTTCATTTATTGCAGGGGACAGAGCCGAAACGCGTGCTCGGAGTAGATAGATAAGGCGATTCAAGTTGCAGACGACGACGGCGCGAAGAAGAAAAACTAGTCGCGGCGTTGATTTTAGTCACGACCGCCTGGTGTCCGCCTGTTAACAGGCGGTTGCCTTATGTATGTCCGCCACTTATTAGGTGGTTTCTTCAAGTTTTGTCCACCATTTAACAGGCGGTGATTTGTGTGCTGTCCGCCAGTTTATAGGCGGTTGTGCCTTGGTGGTGTCCGCCCAATATGGGGCGGTTGCCCATACTCTTGTCCGCCAGTTAATGGGCGGTTGAAGCCTCTCATGTCGCCTCTTCATGGGCGGTTGCCTATGTGAGTCGTCCGCCTGAGTTTAGGCGGTTGCCCTTGACCGTGACCCATTTTCCTTCAAACTTTGACCGGCTCTAGATTCTTCGTTTGGACCCCGTTTCCTGAGCCGTTTGCGTCTATGCGTTTGTCTCTTCGTCTACTTTACTCCCAGCGTGGTTTTCCTCATGTTAAACCAATAAATTTGTAAGATAAACAATAAAACATAAACTAGAGGAAAACTAACCGAAGTGGAGAAATGAGCAAGAAAAGTGCTAATATTATATATGAAATACACCTATAAAACATGCTCATTTGGACACTTATCAACTACCTAGATGTAGTGCTTCCTCTGTTGTCACTAGCTTCTGAATAATACCAGTTCTTCTGGTTCAGTACAAGTGTTCTTTGCTTGTATGACCTTGCATTCTCAATGCGTCGGTCCAAGTGACTTTCTTCAATCTTCTTTCACTTTTTATTCCAATGGAATTCACATCTTGTGATTGTTAGTGTGCTTACACTCTTCGTGCTTCTTTGGCCTTAGGCCGCACGGTTTGTTGCTAAGCTTGCTTGACTGGCTTATGCCATGTTGTTGGTGAAAGAAAAGGTTTACTACGGTTTACATTTCCCATATTCCTAGCTATCGCATTAGATCATTACTGCACGAGTGCAATACCAAAACACTCAGTCATATAGAGTGCAGAGGCGTAAACGCTTGGCAGTAAATCACTTATGTGATAGGGATGAATATTTCTGCTTATCATCTCATACTTATACTTCGTGTCATTGTCCAACTACTTCCTCATTGCGGTCGCTTGTTGCGCACCGTATTCTTACTCACTATACAACATCGTTTTTACGGTCTCCGTTACTGTGGTAGCTTGCCTTCACTCCTTGCCATTATCGTTGGCACCATTTCCTTATGGTGTACAAACACTAGGAGGTTCCTAGTCATATGTATGACGGTTGTCATAGTATACCGCAATACTATCATCTTCCCATTGTGGGGATGTTCTATTTCAATTTAGGTTTCATGTGTAGGTTAGCTTACCTCACATTACTTCCTCATTCATGATATAGTTTGCCAAATAACTTGGTTGACCAAAGATGAAGTGGTTTATCGGGTTACAAGTTCTCTTGGCGCTGGTCATTCATGGTGTGCAATATGCACACTCATTGATTGTTTTGACAATTACTGTCTCCATAGTGCTGAGCATTGATCATAGGCTCTAGCTATGCGGTTTTACTTTTGCATGTACATTACCGGGACATCCCCAAAACTTCAAGGGTTTTCTGGTCCCGTTCTCTAATTGGAGGGTATTCTATCACTAAAGAGTGAAGGTTCTTGTTGAGGGGTTGTCCCACTCGTAGGTCTCATGACAAGGTTTACTATGTTAGTCTTTGTTTATGTACCTCTGCCATTTATACAATGGTTCACCACATGTTTGGGTGCATAAGGAGTATACTTACTCCTTCGAGCTTCGATGCTCTTAAGCGATGTGCTTCTACAGTCCACAGCCTCCCGTAGGCGTAGTGGGTTGGAAATCTCATTTCCTTATTTGTCGTCTCTTTGCAGTATCTATATGCACAAGTTTTGTTGTTATGGTAGACGGAAGCCTCTTTCTAAGGGTTCACATCATCACCGCATGGGTGGTTTCCTGTTAATGAGAGGTATCTTTCCTCAAGTTTCTCGTAGTGTCCAAGCGTGGACTAGGCCATTGTTGGCGTTATTACCATTCATGTGCCTCTGTACTACCATTGCTACAGAAGGTATGAAGGTAATTAAAAGTTTGTCAATTGTGTACTAGGCTGATGCTCTGGTGACAGTGACGCTGAGTTGACCATTACTCCAAGCCACTCAGGAGGTTGGGTTTGAATTGATGGTCCAACTGTTGATTTCTCGTCATATGAGACAATACCTCTTGCAAGTCTTATTATCAACTGGTGTGGTTTTGCAACCATTTCAGTTTACACAACGTATTTGGTTTGTGGCCATTAAGCCTTATTGCTGCAAGCTATGCTCTTTGCAAGCTGCTTACACACGTTCCCACTCCTAGTATACCATCATAGGGTTGGAGGTACTACTGGGCTCCATGGCAAGTCGTGACATCACGCTTCCATTCATAGAAGACCCTTTTAGGCAATCTAATGCTGATCAGTGTCTTTTGTAGTCTAGGGTATTTCCTGTTAAGTGAAATCCCTTCGGTGTCTTAACCGAGTGTTCGTTCTAGCTTCCGTGCTCTTATCAAGACGCTTGTTCAACTGTTGTTATCTCAGACACCCTTCAAGGATTGCTCCTGAGTGTCGTTAGACCACGCCGTTACATCCGGCTAATGTTTAAGATATGCTGTGCCTACTATACCGCCTTGTGGTATTGCATTTGAGTTATTCCCTTCTTGGGTTATAACGTCTCCCGTTCTTGGGTAGACTATTTATACTTTCTCCTAGTGTTCCAGACTAGGTTTAACATTCTCTCCAATGATGAATTATACTCCCTGGTGGTCTTGTAATTGTTCTTGGGAACTCCGTCCCGCTTGTTGAACATCGTTGTGTTCATGTTAGGCTTTCGCCTTACTGTGTTCAGGCTGGGTATACTTTCCAGTTGTCATGTAATCGTTTGAAGTTTTAGACATATCCAATGTCTATACCTACTAGTCTACGCTCTTTGCGCTTCCTAGTCCTCATTCCTTATCCTCAGATGGATTCTTTGAGTTCTTCCATACTTATTTCTTAGCTGAGTTCCTTCCCCTTGATCGTCTGAGGTGTCCAGCTGTTCTGATTTGAACTCGCTCATGGTCCGTAGAACTGAGTTGACTACTTCCCGTGTGTCGTACACTACATGTATACATACGTGGGGTACCATGTTGATACGTTACCACTTACCTAACTAATGTCAGGCCCGGAAGCTCCTTCGGAGTGCGGTTGTCCCACATCCCGTAATAGGGTACACTCGTAGTGCTCATCACACGCCTAGGTGAAGTATTCTGTTGTCAACTCCTCTTGTATCATTCTATGATACTCACCGTAATTCTGTTGGTTTGGTTTCGAAATCCAAGGTTTTTAAAAGAAAGATTGTGGTTTTGAAAGAAAATTTGGGTTTTGAAATAACGGTTCGGTGTTAAAAGCAGTTCTCCATGGCTTAGCCATGCTTGAGTTCTTGACCGAGTCCAGCTTCTTGCAGACTAGTATATCCTTTGTGCAATGGTCAGGCCGTCAGGCTTTTAAGGTTCCATTCTTCCAGTTTTTAGGATTTGTGATCCTGTAGTTGCTTCATAGTAGTCGCGGTACATTGCTATGTACTTGCGGTGTGTTAGGATTCCTTTACATATTTCTGTCCTTACTGCACTTGTCGTGGCAAGTGCGTGGTACTGGTGGTTTTTAGGAAATCCTATACCGATCACGGTACTACTTCTTCGCTGTTTCGGTAGCTCTGTCAACTCTTCTGAGTGACTTCTCAATGATCTCGACACGGCTGTCATAGATCTGGGTGCTTCTCCAATCCTTGGAGATTCCAATTCATTCGCTTTATGCTTTTCTTTGTTGCTCATTCCCACACGTTTGTTGTGGTTACTGAGCCTTAGCTTGTTTAGGCACTACTCTCGTAGCCCTATCGGTTCATATCCCGTGGATATTCTAGTAGCTGCGTAAGCTATGTCGGCCATGTATTATAACCTTTTGGCATCGTAGTTTTGGAGTTAATCACGCCTGACTATGTCTTCAGTCAGTTGGTATACCTCGGTGGTATTACCTAGCTACTACTGTCCCACAGACTTGTGTCTCGGGTTCCATTACTATTCCCTTTCCATTTCATTGCACGGCAAGTGCTTCTTTCCTGATGTTGGTTGACTAGCTGGGTTTCGCGACTACTAAGCATGTCGCCCCATGCTGTTGTAAGTTGTAGCCTCCTCACGGTTGGAGTGCTCATTCCACCGCTATTAGGTGCGGGTATTGTTATTCAACCGGGAATCATCTCCGGAACTTCTTGGAATCTACCATATGTCGGGTTCTTTCCTCTTATAGGAATATCTCACTACTGCCAGGTCGGGTTTCTCGAATATGAGAGGACTTCCCTTCTCTCTGGCGTTCTTTTCCAAGTTATACAATGGGGAATGCGGTGGGCGGGACTGGTATTATAGGTATCCGGTACACCCCGGTGATTCCTAACTAGCGTATTTCTAACGCTATCACTCAGCCCTTAGCCCTAAGCTTCCAATTCCTAACTCGGTATTTCCAGTCATCAGAGCGATACTTCGCTCTGATACCACTTTTTGTAACACCCCTAGCATTAATACAATCATTACCGTCCAATCTCCTCGTGCTTCCCGAGTCACGCAGCGGATACATACTTACATACATCGGGTGATACAATGCCGTCAGTCACCCACGTGACTAACAAGGCTACTACTTCTACATACAGCATCGGTCTGATGGACCGGAATATCCGAGTACTACACAAATACAATACATACTCTCATTACTTACTGAGCACTACAATACTCCATTCAATACAATACTCCATAATTCAATACAAGAGAATGCACTACACATACCGAGTTTACTAAGTTCCAAATACAAATACGATACCTCTTCAATTCCATGCATACTCATTAAGAGTCTGACCACTACCCATTCCTCGCAACTACTTACTTTCTAAGTACAAGGGGTGTGCCACTTTGTACACTTCTACATTCTACTTCTACTTATCCAAGTGTAGCCTCCGGTCTTTCACCTTGACCACATCCACTTCGGGTGCCTGCATACTAAAAACGTTCCCCCTAGGGGGTCAGCTTACGCTGAATATGATAACTGCATACCCCGCGTACTAGCGAGGGTACGCCGACCATTTGGTCGAATACATGCAATTCATTTTACAACACATACACACGTACATACATGCTTTCATTCATGATACTACAATACTACACAAGGTATACATACATACGTACAATACAATACATGCTTGGAAGACAATACAAGTCAACCAATACTTACTTACCATCTTTCAAAATACACGTACACAATACATACTCATTACATACTCGATACGCAATACGGAGATACACTTCTCCAATTCACACAGAAGGCTTGTTAGCTTCCTTACACACCCGGGTTAGTCAGGTGTTCAATACTCTTTTACTCCTGGTCAGTGACTTACAATAGTCAAGACCAATACACATACACATACAATACTTACTTCTTACATACTTTACTCAAGTCAAGTCGGTATGACCTCCGGGCAGGGATTACTACAACACACCACCGGGCTTTAGGGTGGCCCACTAATCCAGGATGCTACCCATTCAAGGGAATTGGTCCATGGAAAAGATTACAGCCAGGATTCGGATCCAACCTCTTGTGTTTCCTTATCCTCACGCGTGGCCGAAACTATATCGGACTTCTACTCATTCCATTTACTCATTACTCATGTTAGGAGTTAGATTGTTAGGAATTAGTAGAAGTCAGTACTTCATTCCCGTACATCCATACAATACACAAGTACACATTACACACATACCCTTCATTCTCATTCATACATTTCATGAATTATACACACTAAATGTTCAAGAAGATACAATCAAGAACACAATTAAGTGCAATAAAAGTCTGATTCGTGTATTTATCTTATTGGTGATCACATAAGCACACAAATCGGGGTAACCAGGTTAGGATACAGAGCATGAAGAAATCATACCGTTCACCGTCGTTTTCGTACTACCGGATTCCTTCAACATTCAACTATTTGATTCCTATACATACATGAAGTTGTATGATCAATACCAACTTACTCGTCCGTTAATACTCCTAATGTATACCTACTACTCCTTTACATTCACACTTGGTTATAAAACCATTCTTTTCCTTATTACTCCTTAAACTTGCTTCCTTACTCATTTACTTTCTTTCTTACCATTATTACTTCATTAATGGTGTATTACTACATACATATGCATATATGTGTATAGGCATATATATATATATATGATTACTATAATCATAAATAAAACACTTTTTTTTTACTCG
The DNA here is from genome assembly GCA_023374045.1 of Limonium bicolor. Lineage (NCBI taxonomy): Eukaryota > Viridiplantae > Streptophyta > Magnoliopsida > Caryophyllales > Plumbaginaceae > Limonium > Limonium bicolor. The sequence continues at coordinate 124,613,927 of CM041780.1, forward strand.
ACCGAACTTGCAAGTCCGGTCGCAAGTTCGGTCCAAGTCAGTAGGCTACATCGTGTGAAAATTCCAGGGCCGACCGACCTTGCAAGTCCGGTCCCAAGGTCGGTCCATTCCAGTAAGTTTCTTTCGTGAGAATTTTAGCCCGATCGACCATGCAAGTCCGGTCACAAGGTCGGTCCATTCCAGTAGCTTGCATTACGGGAATTTTTCTGGCCGACCGAACTTGCAAGTCCGGTCACAAGTTCGGTCCATTCCAGAAGGTTTCTGACGGGAGAATTTTCTGGTCCAACCGAACTTGCAAGTCCGGTCACAAGGTCGATCGATTCCAGAAGGTTTCCCGTCTTTGTAAATCTGGGCTCGACCGAACTTGCAAGTCCGGTCACAAGTCCGGTCCGGTCCGGCCCAGTACTTCAGTTTTAAAATCTGTTTTGGGTGTTTTCTTTACCCATTGCTTCCCCAATCTTTACCAATACTTCCCCACATGATTTAGCACTAATTAAACCCTCTAAATCACCTTGGTTCATCCACCAAACTTACTACTCAATCCTTACATTCACTTACACATTTCTCCTCATTTCATTTCAACACTTATACTAGTTTCCTCACGCTAATGCTACAGATTTTGTTTCCTCTATTATGCTACAGATTTTTCCCTCAACACTTATCCTCCAATACTCCCTCATCCAATGCCACTCTTAGCATCGTAAATACATTAACTCACAACCTAGTTCCATCCCATTTACAAACTCATACCCAAATCTGTTACAAGGTACTAAACGCTCCTTTTAAACTCTCCAAATACTTCCTCTTCTTAAACAACTTAAGTCTTCAAATTTCTAGATGAAATTTGACATAGTCTCCCCTATATTCTTAACATTCTCCACACATCATTTCAGCTCACATATTCTCATTCTCACAACCTATTTATACATCACATTATACTCACATTTCAATACTACTACAATCAACATAAATTTCCTGCACACATACACATACTACCCAAGGTTTTCCCAAGCTTTTAAACATCTTTTAAAAAAGCTTCAAAACTGTTACATTCTCTTCTCCAATACATTACTACATTACTACTACTCATACCACATACATTCCTCATTGTTAGATACTTAAAATCTGTTACAATGCAATACACAAACTAACCCAAGGTAAGAGCATTACCTTGACTTGCTAGTTTTTCTTTCTTTCTTGCCTTCTCCTTCCTTCTTTCCTTCTTCTTTGTTCTTCCTCACACCATACACAATGCTACAACCACCATACCAATACACTCTAACCATTTAGCATTCATTTTTTTCACTCTAACCCTAGAATTTAAATGTTTTAGGGTTTAGGAAAGAGTATTACCTTCCAATGGATCGATGAAGTTCTTGACTAGCAAGATTACAATATTCCTAGCCCAAGAAGGAGCCAAAATCGGCTGAAGCAACAAGGAACAAGACATTCAAAATCTGAAATTTCTTATAATGCAAACAAGGGCTAGAAGTGATGGATTTTCGAACTTCTTTTTACCTCAAGATGGTAAGGAGGTGAAGGTGCTTCTAATGGTGGACTTGAATCTTCGAATGGGGAATACCCATATAAACGAAAGTTGAGCTTTTGGATTTTTGAAAGGAGGAAAATGTTCTCCTTTGCAAGGGGATTCCAATGGTACTAATTTTGTAATTTTTGGAGCAAGATTAATGGGTTAACAAGAGGAGAGAAGGGGGAAGTTGTGTGAGCTCTTCTAATTCACCATGGGTGTCGCAAGGAAGAAGAAAGAATAGAGAAGGAGGAGGAGGGGAGTGCCAACGTGAGAGGAAGAGGGGAGTGAGGAGAGAGAGTCTTATTTTTGCTTTTTGATTTCCTCAATGGGTTTGTCTTTTAGCAAATAAGAAAATCATAAAGAGAGTGAGAGTGGGGGAGGCTCAATCGGCCACATACATGCCCCTCTACAGATTTTTGCTTTTTATTTGCAAAAATGGACACACTAACTTTGTCTATTTGCATTCTCACCCAACAACTTACCGGTTGTTACAGTTCTTACTAACCGGTACCCGTTTTCCTGAATTTTCTCGTTTAATTAATTTTATTGGTTCTAAAGCTCCACTAATATTTATTAGTGACTATTTAGTTGACCAAAATTGTTACGAGTCTGTTTGACCCGCTTAAAGTCACGTTTTCCTGGTTTCCTCGAAAACGCGCTTTAAGGTTCGTTTACGCTTTTAATACATTATTTGGATCCGTTGTCTTCGGGAGTTGTTCCCATATATTATTTAGGTCTTATTAAACCTTTAGAATCCATATAATGCGTTAACCGAGGTCTCATACCTCCCATGGTTATTTAACGCTTATTTAGCGTTTTCCGCTTTTAAGCGTTTATTTATTTCTTTTGGATTTATTTTTCCTTACCAATATTACTCAAGCATTATTAGGCTCTTAAATAAGGATTAGAATTATCTTAATCACTATATTTAAGTTTGGGGTATTTCAGAGAGCATTCAGAAGCCAAGACATGATGAATCCATTACACCTATCCCAGGCCATCGCTTTGTTATCATCATCCACCGATCACTTAATCGTACCATCAAGCATCCCGATTTTGTTTTTGGCGATCAAAGAAATGAAGACGGTGCGCTTCCATGTCTGGAGTCCACTGCCGTTGAATTTGTGAGCTAGAATCATCCCTGGATGATCCGACGGGTGAATGTACAACGGATCTGTAGGATCTATAACACTCTTGGCTCTGGAATCTGTCAACGATTTTATCAGATTCTCTAGGCCGTCTGTTCCCGCCGGACTCGTCATGATGAAACAGGAGATCGAGGAGAATACAAGGAGAAAATTGACAAGCGATGACCAAAGGAAGATCAAGGAGATGAAAAGAGGAAAGGAGCGATCGAAGATGAAGAGCGAGAGAAAATCAGGAATTATCCTGCTCTGATACCATGATAATCTGAAAAAAGCAACGAAGATGAAGAACAACAAAGAAGCTGGAAGAAGCCTCTCGACTTTATTGAATGAGTTCTACTGATTATTATTACAGCTGAGAGAACCAGAGTAGTAAAGCTTAAATACAAGCTAACCAGCTAGATTAGCAAACTTAATATGACAGCTAAGAAAGAATGACAGCTGGCAAAATAATAGAATGTAATAAATGCAGTAATAAATGCAGAATGAATGAGGTATATTGTAACACCCCAACCGCTAATACCGTCATTACCGTCCAATCTCCTCGTACTTCCATACTCACGCAGTGGATACATACTTACACAACGGTGGGTGATACAATGCCGTTAGCCACCCACGTGACTAACAAGGCTTACTACTGCATACAACATCGGTCTGATGGACCGGAATCCCGAGTACTACACATCTACGATACATACTCCCATTACTAGCTGAGTACTACAATTCTTCATTCCATACAATAATCCATAAATTACATACAACATACCGAGTTTACTAAGATCCAAATACAAATACAATACTTCTTCCAAATTCATATATACTCATTAAGAGTCTACATCTACCCATTCCTCACACTACATACTTTCTAATTATATCATAGTGTACCCCTTGGTACATTTCTACATTCAAGGCTACAAGCCTTATACAATTCACTACAATCTACATTTCGTTCCTAGTAGTCTAGGCATGTCCACCGGTCTCTTCTATGACCATAACTGCTTCGGGTACCTGCACACTAAAAACGTTGCCCCTAGGGGCTCAGCTTTCGCTGCATATGACTTCCGCATACCCCGCGTACTAGCGGGGTACGCCGACCGCTTGGTCGAATACATGCAATTCATTTTACAAGTACATACATACATACATGCTTCATACATCATACTACAATACTACACAAGGTACATATACATACGCACAATACATACAACGGAAGACAATACAAGTCAACCAATACTTACTTACCTTCTTCCGAAATACGCATACACAATACATCACAATACTTACTCAATACACAATACTTGTTAGCCCCATTTGTCCACCCGGGTTAATCGGGTGGAGCATTACTCTTTTACGGGGTCAATGACTTACACCAGCCAAGACCATTACTACACAATACTTTACTTACTTACCATACTCAAGTCAAGTCGTCGGGACCTCCGGCCCGGGACTACTCTGTCCCACCACCGGGATTTACTTGGTTCACTAATCCAGATGCTACCCATTTAAGTGGTTTGGGTCGTGGACAAGTTTACGAACCAGAATCGATCTAACCTCTTGGTCCCTCATCCTCACGCATGGCCGAACTATATCGGACTTTGTACTCATTCCAATTTACCAATACTTACGTTTAGAAGTTGGTAGTTTAGGAAGTAGTAGAAGTCTTTCACATACAAGCCACACAATAATTCAATACTCCCACACACATACATCAAGTATATCATTACATAATACTGAAATACCCAAACTTATTAACATGGATTAAATATTTATCACATTAATTAAGGCCTAAACATGCCTTAAAAGTCAACTGAGAACAACAGTGGTCAACACAAAACAAGATGTTGCACCCTTTGACTGTTAAGGGTAAATAAATACCCAATGAACTTCTTAGGACCTAAAAATTTGTCCTAAGTTTACTAACATATATTAAACATATTATAATTGTTGGACAACACTCCAACACAAAGAACAAGCACTTTCATGCTTCAAGGTCAAATAGAGCAAAAAGGTGCTCTAAGAAACCTTAAAAATCTAATGACCTCTAAATGATAAAAAATTGGACACCATGATCAAATATCATGTAAGGAACACAAAAAAACTGTTGTCAAAGAAAACAAGCTCAGAAACACCTGGCGACACAAAATGTGCACTAAAACTCCTTAAAGCACGTTTTTGTGTAATCGCCTTCTAAATTGGTTTTAAATGGGCTAAAAGGTTATAAATACCTTTAAATATAATAAAATATCATATTATATGATATTAGGAATTTAATTCCAGAATTTACGAATTTTTACAAATTTAATATTAAAATATTAATAAAACCCTAAAGTGGGGCCCGTTTGGGTCAACATTGACTAAGTTGGTCAATGTTGACCATTGACCACGAAATGGACTACATAAAATCAGATAATTAAGTCTCTTAACAGACCAAGAGACAAGTCCATGTGACAATTAAATATAGTCCTTTACTTTTGCATAAAATAACAAAAAAGACATACTTTACCTTATAAAACAAAAAAGGTGGGCTCCACTTACCTTACCCATGTGAGCCAGCCGATTTGGAGCCTCCATTTGCTCCTCTTTTCCCCTTGTTACACGGTGCTCCAAGCTGGTACAAGACAAGAAGAGATGAGTCATCTTTCATTAATTGCTTAAAGTAACATTTAAGCTCCATTATTCATTCAAATTGGAATCAATTATGTACAATAATTCACCCACTTCCTCAATGTAGGCCGGCTGCCACCTGTCTTGTCTCCACCGAATTTTCCAACATCATCAAGACTTGATGAGTCACCAAGTCACTTAAATCATTAAAAAATGCAAAAATGTGCTTTAAGGCAATATTAGGTCATCCTCCTTCATTCTTCTCTTCAGCCGAGTTTGCTCTGTCCATGAGCTCTCTTTGTCCCCTTCACCGTAGGTAAGTGTGCTAACTCCATTGGAGAGAGCTCAAGCTCTAGGTAAGCTCTTAAGGCATAAAATGCCCATTTTCTTCATCTTTCTTTCCTTTTTCGATTGATCTAGACTCAAATTTTTTCTATACATCTATGTAGAGAGTTTTGGAGGTTAAAGGAAGTGTTAGTTTCGGCCATAACCAGATCTAAGGAGGAAAGTTCAAGTCTTGACCATTTAAGGTAAAAATGTGCTTTAAGCTCATATCTTTTGATTCCCTTCAAATTCGGCTGTGAAACTTTGTTCCTAGCCTTATTTTCTTCTCCTTTTCATGTAGATTCAGTTGGTATACCAAGATCTACAAGGAGTAGCTAGATCCAAGCCAAAACACCATTTTTGGCATCTTAAACAAGGTAAAACTTAGCTATCTTCCAAGCTAATTCACCACAGTTTTATACCTTGTTCTTGAGAGTGTTTTGATACTCTTTCTCTTCTGGAAAAATAGGGCCGAAGTAGATCTATGTCAAGCTTGAAGATCTAAGGTAAAAATCCATGATTTTCATGACTTAAATTACTTCTTATGGTTAGATCTTGCTTGGAGACTAACTAGGCCTTGTTTTCTGTCTAAAAACATGTAAGAGAAGCTTTGGAGAATTCTCTTAAGGTGGCCGAACCAAACAAGGTTCTATCTAGGTTAAATCAAGGTATAAATTACTTAAAACCTTAACTTGTTACATTAATACAAGTTTAAGCTATTCCTAATTAATTGTCGTGAGTGAAGAGGTAAAATAAGGTCTTGTTTGACCTTAAAATGATTAAGAAATGGCTTAATAAATTTTATAACTAATAAACAAGCATAAATGTCAAATTTAAGACATTATGTGGAAGTTTGGTAATAAATGAAAATTATATGGTGAGGCCGAAATTTATATGTATTTTGGGACATTTATGTGTAATTTATTTTGCAAGCAATGTTTGTAATAAGGCCATGTATTTTAGGCCATTTTATTTATGCATTTACAAGCTTTTATTTAAGTTTAGGTGATATATAATTATTACCGAAATGAATGGGGTTATAGTGTAATTAAATTAAATTTAGGGACTTTAGAATAATAAGGCCGAAAATTAGAGTTAAAAAGGAGTTAAAATAAAGTTTATAAGATTTTATAAAGTTTTGGGGTTAAATGGTGATTTCTAGAAAGTTTGGGTACTAAACCGTAATTATAAGGAATTGTGGTCAAGGAAATATTAAGGTGGTCAACCTTGACCATATGCTAGGTTTTGACCAAATTAGATAAGTTAAATAACTTATTTAAGGTTTTATAATAAGATAAGTATCTTAAGGTAATATTTTTCATAACATATGTGGTAAATATGTTATTACCGAAAATAAGGGTGTACAATGGTATTTTAAACACCCATGGGCTATTAGGAATTTTTAGGAATTTATTGGATGTTTTTGGAATTAAAATAACTATATATGTATAATATATAGTTATATGTCATTATGACACTTTGGAGAAAAATAGATGGTGGAATGGTAAATATTGAAAGTATATGGGTTAATAAGGATATTCATAACCCTTTGGTGGAATTTGGAATTTTTAGAATTATATAAGAGTATTTGTTAAGATATGTGTATAAGATATGGTTTAATGATATTATAAACTATATGTTATAAATAGGGCCAATGGCAATTTAGAATAGCACAAGGGCTGTTCGGAATTTACAAAAAATAACCATAGGTTATACTCTTTTATAAGTTAGAAATGTTATATTAAATGGAATGTATAACATGGGATGATTTAAGGGGTGATTTTGTAAATTAAGGAAACTATGGTTATAGAAAGAATAAGATTTTCTTATGGTGCCTAAGAGGCAATATGAATAGTTTTGTATAAAAACTATAGGAATAATTAAAGGGAATAAAATATCATATCAAATGATATTAGAATGTGGTATAACATTACATAATGTTATGTGGTCAAAACGGAATTTAAATAAGTTAAGGGCTATACCGAGTTAATAAGAGTTGGAAAATGAATTTTAGACTAAGGTCTATAATGTTATAAATGTTATAACAATATATGGTTTAGATGGAATTAATATAAGGAAGGGTACTCACATAAAATAATGTGACAAAATAATGAATGGGATTTATAAACTAAGGTATTTATGGAATAAACCTTAGGAGTTGTAATGTACAACATAAATGTTACATAATATTAGGATAACAATCTTAATATAAGTTGTACAATACAATACAACTAATGGGAATAATCATCTAACATAAGATGATAAAATGTAACATATGATATAAGAGTTTATTAAACTCATGGGAATTACCTACGTGGTAAATATATACATACACAAGGATAATTATATAGGTGGATATATATTTGGTTGGAAACCATATGATTTAATGGTGGTGGTTATTTTAAAAAAAATATATAAGTTATGAACTATAAGTTATGAGTTTTGGACACAATACAAAAATAATAATAATGTACTACAATCATGCATGAATACATGCAACTATAGGATATGTACCTAAGCTAGATGGTGGACAAGATTAAAAAGAAATACAACGAATTAAACTTAACAGTTGAAATGTTATGACGTACGCGTTTAAGTAACAAAACCGACTGTTTTAGAGAAACCCGTAACGAACAACTGTAGAAAACAGGGGTGAACTGTCGGGGTTACTTATTATTCGGAAATACCGGATGTAGTTAGTCATGGAGACTGACTTATAGTTTATTACCGTTTAGATTGTACTTCTGACAAGACGCTCGACGAGCTAGCGGACTACACGGAGCATAGGATCTTGCTGATTCATACTCCACCGTAATACAATCAGGGTGAACGGTATGTAAAGGGTTTGATCCGAGTTGTCCTAAGGTTGCTCCTTGGGCTCGGATTTGGTTGATATAACTTGTATGTTGTTATGAGTCTCTGATTGTCTCTGAGGACTTCCTCAGTTCAGACTTCTGTGTGATCTGTGATAAGATTGTTTGTCTGAATGTGTTAATTAATATGCATGAATTGTATATTATAGCTGCTTATTATTTACTGTTGTTGAGTTAACAGTATTGGTTCGTATATATGAACCTATATATATAAAACGAACTAGCGGCTATGGTGCTATCTTATATGAAATATAAGGAACGTAAGTAAAACGTTGTAGCACTATGATAATAACATATACATATTATCTGAGACTTTTATACGGAGCATTGGCCTTTCTATACGCCGCTCTTGTATCTAGCACTGGATCCCGAGTTTACAGACTCCGGATTGGACTAATGACCTTAGTCTGCTGTGTTAGAAAATTTGGTAATGCGATGCGATGGTATAATTAATTAATTAATGGAATGGAAGTAAAGCCAAGAGGATGTGGCTCTTGGTGCGCGCTGTGATCACAAAAACGATACCAGGATGTCCGCGTACGGGTCCGTAAGTATCAAGAAAATTTCCCGTGAGCTAGAATGGCTCGTTGGTCGGAGACTCTACCGTTGGAGTGGCTACTGCCGTGGGTGACCCGCCATAATATATGGGTAACTAGAGACATGTCGTTTTAACGAGACATTGTCACTAGGTATAACTGAACAACTAAAACAATTGAGACTTATACAGTGGCGAACAATACCATGGACGAGACTAAATACTTGTTTATTATTCTCGTTGTTTCGCTTTGTTGTTCATTGGTTATACTTGTGGTTATTTTATTGTGTGTTGATGGTTGGATGGAGCCTACAAGGCCAAGGTAAATTAAATATGAACACTGTACGCTACGGCGAATGTACATTGTACATTATATTGTTATTGTTCGATACGTTCGATATATAATTGTGGATTGTGTTATTAAATGATTGTGGATTGGATGGATGGTTGAATATCTATGAATATTTGGATGGATGAATATGTATATTATACATGTTTATTTCAGTATTGTTTATAACTGTAAAATGGAAAAGCATGAAACCATCTAATAAAAGATGGTTAAAATGACAAGTGACCATTAGGGTCCAGGCCCGGCATACTCAGCGTCTATCGCTGATACTACACCATTTCAGGTTGTTGATCATTGTCGGAGCTGAAGAGCAGGAACTTAATTGGAGATGTTGTATAGTAATGAAGATGGTGTATGGTCTTATGGTAAGGTTATGTATTTTTCAGGATTGGGTAGACGCTCACTGGTCGAAGTTTTTGAATTATGGATTTAGTATGATGTATAGGAATTTCTCGTTATCACTGCGGTTAGCAGTTTTTTGTATTGGAAGTTGGATGTAGTTTGGCTGCGTTGCTCGCATGGGCGAGTAACGGCCGGTGACACCCGAGTGAGTTTTGTAATTGTTATTTATTTTTCCGCTGCGAGACGTTTTATTTATTGCTACGTGAGAGATTATATCGTGATTATGGAGAGGGGTGTTACAAAAGTGGTATCAGAGCGGAGTACCGCTCTGATGACGAGATAATAGGTTAAGACAGTGAGCTTAGGACTTGGGAAATTATGGAAACATTTGGGAGATACGAGACGATTCGTCTTAGGAAGATATTGTGTCTAGTAGCAAATTGCGTGATAGGTTAGCCTTAAGGCAATTAATATCTACTGGTGTGTACGGTAATTTACCGAATATTCATGTGACATACTGTACTACAGATGTCTGGTGGAACTAGAGGGCGTGGTACAGGAAGAGGTGGAGGCGGTGACCCCGGCATTCCAGGAGTTGCTGAGACGGTTGCAGCCGTTCTTGCACAGCTGGGTACTCAGATAGGAGGAGCACCAGCCCACCCGCCACAGCCCAGGGAAACGAACTGGCTGAAGTCAGTTAGCGAGACCCGACCACCTACGTATTCAGGGGAACCAGACCCCGTAGCTTTGGAGCGTTACATTGTTGAACATGAGAAAGCATATGAAGCTTTACAAGTACCAGACGACAAGAAGGTCGCCATTGCTGCTTTCCATCTGAAGGATGCAGCCAGCACTTGGTGGAGGTTGGTCAAGGACCATCACCTGGCTACGCCCGACTTTTCGTGGGCTGCCTTTGTCGAGTTGCTGAGAGGGAAGTACTACCCAGCTCACCTCAAACAGAAGAAGCGCCAGGAGTCAGAGACACTGACCCAAGGAGGTCTGACCGTGGATGAGTATTACGCTCGATTCATTGGTTCACTGGACTCCATTCCCGGTGTGGATTACTCAGAGACCGTGAAGGTCGAGAAGTTCCGGGGAGGACTATTATTTCGCATTCAGATGGCGATGGGTGCTACCCTCTACACTACCATCCAAGTACTAACATGAAAGCCATAAAATTCTTTACTTACTACATTACCAATTAACTTTGTGAGAACTTACCAAGGAGATTCCAGGAGTGTTATGAGGCTGCCTCGAGGACGGAGCTAATGCTCCAGACTCGGGAAGAGACTCTCGGGCCAAGAAAAGGAAGAACCCTGAGGGAGAGTCTGAGGGTGGAGGAGCATCTCCAGGCGAAAGCCAAGAGAAGGGAAAGTAAGGACTTATTCCATTTCAGATTATTTATCATATTAAATACCTTAGGAATGCTGACCCGAAACCTTAAATAGGAAATTCTTTCCAAAGAAAGGGCAGCAGGGTCACCAGGGAGCAAGGGAAAAGAGCCCGTCCTTTGGTTGACCGGCCCAGCACCTTCTAAGGGTGAGAACACCTACCTCTTAAATTGAATTGTGACCTTAACCTTTAAATCATCAGATTGTAACTTAAACTTAATACTACCATTAGGCACCAGACAGCCCCAGCGCCATTTTTACTGTAAGCGTTGTGGGAAAGACCATCCTGGGGTCGATTGCGAAGGCCGCAAAGTTGTCTGTCGGTGCTGCAAGAAAGAGAGCCATAGGGAATTCGAGTGCTGGATGAACCCAGAGAGCCGTAATTACCGACCACCAAAGAATACTCAGAAGACCTCAGCTGGAGGATCTGGAGTACTACGAGGCGGTCAGGATGGCCAGACATCTACTGATGCTGGAGCCTATAAAGGCAAGGGAGTAGATAGGGCATGAATACCCTAACTCCATGAGACCGCTGGTGGAAGACTTTGTTTACTTACTATGTTGTGTACTTGCTTTGGATGTTAGAAGGAACTATGTTATAAGTATGTGGGAGTGTGTCATTGACCACTCGCTTTCTGTGTATGACTTTAGAGACCAGATGGAACTTGATGCGAGTAACTTTGAACCTTGACGAATTATATATATATGAGAACAGGATGTTTAAGCTTACATTAACATGTAGCCATACTCGACGACGCAGAGTCAATGACCGTAACGGTTGAACCAGAATTACCACCTGCATGGCGCACTTGCTACTGCAAGCGCTATGACAAGAAACCACTGAAATTTCCATCTGCCTTGCGCACTTGCTACAGCAAGTGCAGCGACAGCAAGTGCACAGCAACAACACACAACTGCAAATGCAACTGCAACAACTACTACTTTTTAGTCTTTTATTATATGTATAAAAAAATGTTTTCTTTCAAACTTTTTCATACAAACCCTGAGATTAGAAACTTATGCAACTATGGAAGGACCGTTAGTCCAACCACTGCAACTGGGAAACCATACAGCCACTATGACTGTAAACCACACCAGTTTAAATTGTTGGGAATTTTCAGATAGGACTTATTAGCCAAATACCATCAGTGTATACCCATTTGATGCTAGTCACTACTAGTGATGAATGTTGAGTCCTTATGGACAAGCATACCCTTTGTGGATGCACCACCGTCAGTGAGGATGGTTGGGGAGTGAAGAGCCAAGTTGCTCAAGCTATTATGCAATCTACAATGCATCCAATTACATGGATGAGGGACGAATATGATTATGGATGAGATATGATCAGAAAAAAAAACAGAGAAAAGGAAAATGTGTTGTACTCAATGAGATCAAAAAAAAAGGAGAAACAAGTTTGCTAATATAGCACGGATTTTACTTACACCGAGTTGAATAATACCAGTCTATGGCACAAATTACCACGGATGCCACCAGGCAATAGCACTTATTACAGATAACCGATAACATGAACTATTAAACAAAAAAAAGGGGGAAGAAGAAGAGAAAGAAAACAGGATATCCATCAAAGGGAGATTGACAACAGAATACTTCACAACAACCGTGTGACAGACATTACCAGTTTACTAAACGAGACATGGGACGACCGCACTCCGTTAGGAGCATGTGGGCCTGACAGACTTATTTATGAGTTAGTCGGGTAAGTAGTAATGTATCAGTACGGTACCCCATGCAAGTAGACAAGTAGTGTTAGGAACACGAGAAGTAGTCAACTCCATACTACGGACAGTAAGACGGATTACCTCGAAGATGGACGAGAAGAGCCGCAGTTAAACCAACGGGCTAAAGAAATCGAGAACCTTCACAAAAAACAGTAGACAGTATACAGTGAAGACAGGGAAACAGTTCAAGGACAGGAACCCAAAAAAAATAGGAAAACCCATTATGGACGAATAATATGTAGAATCCTCATAAGGATCAAGTAAATTTTTGTAATCCAGAGGAAATCTACCAGATGATATGGATATAAACGCGTGACTACGCAAGGAGAAAAGATAAAGCTATATGATAGCAGAAACCTTGCTCAAGAAACAGTGGATTCGGAATGTACCACTCACAGGATAATTCGCACATCTTATCTGTTTGACTCACGAGATATTAGCTGTTGAGAGTTTACGCCTTTGCACTCTGTATGACTGAGTGTTTTGGTATTGCACTCGTGCAGTTATTAATCTAGTGGGAATGCAGAAAGATAAAGTAGATATCAACACGAGTGTGTATTAAAAAAAATAATAACTACGCAGTGTGTTACCCGGAACAAACCTACCAGGAGACATGGATGACAAACATCATCTTTGTGGACATATAGGCTGGTACGTCTTAGTATTACAAAGACAAGTGCAAAGAGCACAAGTACTAACAGTAGCCAATGTCATATTACATCTCAAACTGAATGTCAGTGAGAGAAGACACACGCATATATGCTAGTGATCCAACGAGTGGATTCACAGCAATAAAAAAAGAGGAAATTGAGCCTATGTTCATGGTCTGCACCCCATACGGAGCGAGTGGGCCCATAAGAATAAACTTGGGAGAGAGCACAAATAGATCAGTGCCTCACCCTTTATGCATTGTGGAGCCCAGAAGGGCTAGAGTCATACCCGTCTCTCTGATATGAGGATACCCACGAGTTGGTAAACTCTTTGAGAGCCAAGTATCCAGCGCTCCTTATTGAGCGGCTGTTGTATACTTGTGGGGTACGGGGGCGTAACCCTTTTTAAGGGGGGTAGAGCCTCTTGGTGTGCACTTGTGTGCACTAAGTTTTGTTTGTTTCGTATGCATTGCATACAAAGAATTGGTGGTGTGCGGGCATACGAGGTTTGTTTGTTTAGTATGCATGGCATACAGTGAATTGTTTCGTATGCATGGCATACAGTGAATTGATTTTGTTGGTTATGTTTGGTACGCGGGGCGTGCGTTGTTTGGTTTATTGATTGCGTGATGCCACTGGTATGTATGTATCTCACGAGATACTTGTTTGAATGTTGTGTTTACACCAGGTGTGTAACACTTTTCTTATGCTATTTGTGATATGTATTCATATTGCTTTATAGAATGATTACATATGGTATCGCCTAGATACGAAATGAATCATTAGATATGGAATGTGGAACATGGTATGTTATGGACACCTCAGAAGGTTGTCAGGGTTGGTAGAACTGATAGGAAATAATGGTGCTGATGGATCACCTATATCCATATGTGATTGAACTAACGCCACAACGTGATGGCTATGTGCTGTATAAGCAAAATACGATGTGTGTAAATGATATATCGCATAGATATACATTATGGGAATAATGGGTAGTTATACATTTATATACTTACCTATTTGATTAAGAGACTTCGGGACGAAGTCTTTTTAAGGGGGTAGATTGAAATACCCCAAACTTATTAAACATGGATTAAATATTTAATCACATTAATTAAGGCCTAAACATGCCTTAAAAGTCAACTGAGAACAACAGTGGTCAACACAAAACAAGATGTTGCACCCTTTGACTGTTAAGGGTAAATAAATACCCAAATGAACTTCTTAGGACCTAAAAATTTGTCCTAAGTTATTAACATAATATTAAACATATTATAATTGTTGGACAACACTCCAACACAAAGAACAAGCACTTTCATGCTTCAAGGTCAAATAGAGCAAAAAGGTGCTCTAAGAAACCTTAAAAATCTAATGACCTCTAAATGATAAAAAATTGGACACCATGATCAAATATCATGTAAGGAACACAAAAAACCGTTTTCAAAGAAAACAGAGCTCAAAACACCTGGCGACACAAAATGTGCACTAAAACTCCTTAAAGCACGTTTTTGTGTAATCGCCTTCTAAATTGGTTTTAAATGGGCTAAAAGGTTATAAATACCTTTAAATATAATAAAAATCATATTATATGATATTAGGAATTTAATTCCAGAATTTACAATTTTTACGAATTTTTACAAATTTATATTAAAATATTAATAAAACCCTAAAGTGGGGCCCGTTTGGGTCAACATTGACTAAGTTGGTCAATGTTGACCATTGACCACGAAATGGACTACATAAAATCAGATAATTAAGTCTCTTAACAGACCAAGAGACAAGTCCCATGTGACAATTAAATATAGTCCTTTACTTTTGCATAAAATAACAAAAAGACATACTTTACCTTATAAAACAAAAAAGTGGGCTCCACTTACCTTACCCATGTGAGCCAGCCGATTTGGAGCCTCCAATTGCTCCTCTTTTCCCCTTGTTACACGGTGCTCCAAGCTGTACAAGACAAGAGATGAGTTCATCTTTCATTAATTGCTTAAAGTAACATTTAAGCTCCATTATTCATTCAAATTGGAATCAATTATGTACAATAATTCACCCCTTCCTCAATCAGGCGGCTGCCCCCTTGTCTTGTCTCCACCGAATTTCCAACATCAATCAAGACTTGAGAGTCCCAAGTCACTTAAATCATTAAAAAATGCAAAAATGTGCTTTAAGGCAATATAGGTCATCCTCCTTCATTCTTCCTCTTCAGCCGAGTTTTCTCTGTCCTGAGCTCTCTTTGGCTCCCCTTCAACCGTAGGTAAGTGTGCTAACTCCATTGGAGAGAGCTCAAGCTCTAGGTAAGCTCTTAAGGCATAAAAATGCCCATTTTCTTCATCTTTCTTTCCTTTTTCGATTGATCTAGACTCCAACCTTTTCTATACATCTATGTAGAGTGTTTTGGAGGTTAAAGGAAGTGTTAGTTTTGGCCATAACCAGATCTAAGGAGGAAAGTTCAAGTCTTGACCATTTAAGGTAAAAATGTGCTTTAAGCTCATATCTTTTGATTCCCTTCAAATTCGGCTGTGAAACTTTGTTCCTAGCCTTATTTTCTTCTCCTTTTCATGTAGATTCAGTTGGTATACAATATCTACAAGGAGTAGCTAGATCCAAGCCAAAACACCATTTTTGGCATCTTAAACAAGGTAAAACTAGCTATCTTCCAAGATATTCACCACGGTTTTATACTTTTTCTTGAGAGTGTTTGATACTCTTTCTCTTCTGGAAAAATAGGCCGAAGTAGATCTATGTCAAGCTTGAAGATCTAAGGTAAAAATCCATGATTTTTATGACTTAAATTACTTCTTATGGTTAGATCTTGCTTGGAGACTAACTAGGCCTTGTTTTCTGTCTAAAAACATGTAAGAGAAGCTTTGGAGATTTCTACTTAAGGTGGCCGAACCAAACAAGGTTCTATCTAGGTTAAATCAAGGTATAATTACTTAAAACCTTAACTTGTTACATAATACAAGTTTAAGCTATTCCTAATAATTGTCGTGAGTGAAGAGGTAAAATAAGGTCTTGTTTGACCTTAAAATGATTAAGGAATGGCTTAATAAATTTTATAACTAATTAAACAGCATAATGTCAAATTTAAGACATTATGTGGAAGTTTGGTAAATAAATAAAATTATATGGTGAGGCCGAAATTATATGTATTTTGGGACATTTATGTGTAATTTATTTTGCAAGCCAATGTTTGTAATAAGGCCATGTATTTTAGGCCATTTTATTTATGCATTTACAAGCTTTTATTTAAGTTTAGGTGATAATAAATTACCGAAATGAATAAGGGGTTATAGTGTAATTAAATTAAATTTAGGGCTTTAGAATAATAAGGCCGAAAATTAGAGTTAAAAAGGAGTTAAAATAAAGTTTATAAGATTTTATAAAGTTTTGGGGTTAAATGGTGATTTCTAGAAAGTTTGGGTACTAAACCGTAATTATAAGGAATTGGTGGTCAAGGAAATATTAAGGTGGTCAACCTTGACCATATGCTAGGTTTTGACCAAATTAGATAAGTTAAATAACTTATTTGAGGTTTTATAATAAGATAAGTATCTTAAGGTAATATTTTCATAACATATGTGGTAAATATGTTATTACCGAAAATAAAGGGTGTACAATGGTATTTTAAACACCCATGGGCTATTAGGAATTTTTAGGAATTTATTGGAATGTTTTGGAATTAAAATAAACTATATATGTATAATATATAGTTATAATGTCATTATGACACTTTGGAGAAAAATAGATGGTGGAATGGTAAATATAAAGTATATGGGTTAATAAGGATATTCATAACCCTTTGGTGGAATTTGGAAATTTTTAGAATTATAAGAGTATTTGTTAGATATGTGTATAAGATATGTTTAATGATATTATACTATATGTTATAATAGGGCCAAATGGCAACTTAGAATAGCACAAGGGCTGTTCGGAATTTACAAAAAATAACCATAGGTTATACTCTTTTATAAGTTAGAAATGTTATATTAAATGGAATGTATAACATGGGATGATTTAAGGGGTGGTTTTGTAAATTAAGGAAACTATGGTTTATAGAAAAGAATAAGATTTTCTTATGGTGCCTAAGAGGCAATATGAAATAGTTTTGTATAAAAAAATAGGAATAAATTAAAGGGAATAAAAATATCATATCAAATGATATTAGAATGTGGTATAACATTACATAATGTTATGTGGTCAAAACGAATTTAAATAAGTTAAGGGCTATACCGAGTTAATAAGAGTTGGAAAATGAATTTTAGACTAAGGTCTATAATGTTATAAATGTTTAACAATTATATGGTTTAGATGGAATTAATATAAGGAAGGGTACTCACATAAAATAATGTGACAAACTATAAATGAATGGGATTTATAAACTAAGGTATTTATGGAATAAACCTTAGGAGTTGTAAATGTACAACATAAAATGTTACATAATATTAGGATAACAATCTTAATATAAGTTGTACAATACAATACAACTAATGGGAACAGATAATAACTAAGATGATAATGTAACATATGATAAAGAGTTTATTAAACTCATGGGAATCACCTACGTGGTAAATATATACATACACAAGGATAATGTATATAAGGTGGATATATATTTTGGTTGGAAACCATATGATCTAATGGTGGTGGTTATTTTAAAAAAAATATATATATTATGAACTATAAGTTATGAGTTTTGGACACAATACAAAAAAATAATAATAATGTACTACAATCATGCATGAATACATGCAACTATAGGATATGTACCTAAGCTAGATGGTGGACAAGATTTAAAAGAAATACAACGAATTAAACTTAACAGTTGAAATGTTATGACGTACGCGTTTAAGTAACAAAACCGACTGTTTTAGAGAAACCCGTAACGAACAACTGTAGAAAACAGGGGTGAACTGTCGGGGTTACTTATTATTCGGAAATACCGGATGTAGTTAGTCATGGAGACTGACTTATAGTTTATTACCGTTTAGATTGTACTTCTGACAAGACGCTCGACGAGCTAGCGGACTACACGGAGCATAGGATCTTGCTGATTCATACTCCACCGTATATAATCAGGGTGAACGGTATGTAAAGGGGTTTGATCCGAGTTGTCCTAAGGTTGCTCCTTGGGCTCGGATTTGGTTGATATAACTTGTATGTTGTTATGAGTCTCTGATTGTCTCCGAGGACTTCCTCAGTTCAGACTTCTGTGTGATCTGTGATAAGATTGTTTATCTGAATGTGTTAATTAATATGCATGAATTGTATATTATAGCTGCTTATTATTTACTGTTGTTGAGTTAACAGTATTGGTTCGTATATATGAACCTATATATATATAAAACGAACTAGCGGCTATGGTGCTATCTTATATGAAATATAAGGAACGTAAGTAAAACGTGTAGCACTATGATAATAACATATACATATTATCTGAGACTTTTATACGGAGCATTGGCCTTTCTATACGCCGCTCTTGTATCTAGCACTGGATCCCGAGTTTACAGACTCCGGATTGGACTAATGACCTTAGTCTGTGTGTTAGAAAATTTGGTAATGCGATGCGATGGTATAATTAATTAATCAATGGAATGGAAGTAAAGCCAAGAGGATGTGGCTCTTGGTGCGCGCTGTGATCACAAAAACGATACCAGGATGTCCGCGTACGTGTCCGTAAGTATCAAGAAAATTTCCCGTGAGCTAGAATGGCTCGTTGGTCGGAGACTCTACCGTTGGAGTGGCTACTGCCGTGGGTGACCCGCCATAATATATGGGTAACTAGAGACATGTCGTTTTAACGAGACATTGTCACTAGGTATAACTGAACACCAAAACAATTGAGACTTATACAGTGGCGAACAATACCATGGACGAGACTAAATACTTGTTTATTATTCTCGTTGTTTCGCTTTGTTGTTCATTGGTTATACTTGTGGTTATTTTATTGTGTGTTGATGGTTGGATGGAGCCTACAAGGCCAAGGTAAATTAAATATGAACACTGTACGCTACGGCGAATGTACATTGTACATTATATTGTTATTGTTCGATACGTTCGATATATAATTGTGGATTGTGTTATTAAATGATTGTGGATTGGATGGATGGTTGAATATCTATGAATATTTGGATGGATGAATATGTATAATATACATGTTTATTTCAGTATTGTCTATAACTGTTAAATGGAAAAGCATGAAACCAATCTAATAACAAGATGGTTAAAAAGACAAGTGACCATTAGGGTCCAGGCCCGGCATACTCAGCGTCTATCGCTGATACTACACCATTTCAGGTTGTTGATCATTGTCGGAGCTGAAGAGCAGGAACAGGTTAATTGGAGATGTTGTATAGTAATGAAGATGGTGTATGGTCTTATGGTAAGGTTATGTATTTTTCAGGATTGGGTAGACGCTCACTGGTCGAAGTTTATGAATTATGGATTTAGTATGATGTATAGGAATTTCTCGTTATCACTGCGGTTAGCAGTTTATTTGTATTGGAAGTTGGATGTAGTTTGGCTGCGTTGCTCGCATGGGCGAGTAACGGCCGGTGACACCCGAGTGAGTTTTGTAATTGTTATTTATTTTTCCGCTGCGAGACGTTTTTTTATTGCTACGTGAGAGATTATATCGTGATTATGGAGAGGGGTGTTACAATACACTACAAGGTACTACACACTTTCTTCATCCATTCATTTCATGAATTATACAAACTATTGTTCAGACAAATATATTAAGAACAATATAAACAAGAACAAGTAAGTGCATTAAAGTACGATTCATGCTTTATCTTATTTAGTGATCAAATACACACAAATCGGGGTAACCAGGTTAGGATACAGAGCATAAGAATCATACTTTCACCATTGACTTGGACTCACCGACTCCTCTTCGGTGTTCAATTATTTGTATCCTATTACTACATACAGTTGGGTGTTAATTATCCCTAATTAACCTTACTTATTACTTTGCTAAAGTTTCCCAGTGTATACTTACTAATTCTTTATTATTCAAATACATTTACTTATGTTACTTACTTAAAAACTATTTTCTAGGCTTGTTCATGGCCTTAATGACCTTTAAACATCATTAATTAAGTCTTAATTAACTTATACTATCATACCATTCAAATCCCCATCATTAGAATGCATTAAAACCATTCTGGACAACTTTTGGGGTGGTCCGGGTTTGTGTCCGGGGTACAAACCCGGACCAAGCCGTTAATTAACTTCTGGACGATTTTTATGGTGGTCCGGGTTTGTGTGCCAGTTTACAACCCGGACCATCTCTTCAGAGACGTTTCTGTCAAGTTTTAAGGTGGTCCGGGTTTGTGTACTTGTTTGCAAACCCGGACCATCCTTTAGCGAGAGTTTCTGTTGCGTACTTGTTTGCGTACTGGTTTACGTACTTGTTTGCAAACCAGTACGAATTCAGTCTGTTGCAAATTTACAATTTTTAAGCTTTGTTCTCACTTCAATCCTTTGCCTGTTTCTTTGCCAATATTCCCACATGAACTCTAGCATGTTTCTACAACAATTAGGCACTCTAAACTTCCTTAATTCATTCCTTAAACTTATCACTCAACCTCTGTTAACTCACACGTTTTCACTGCTAATTTTCCTACTGTTACAGTTTTTGTTGTTCTACTAATGCTACAGATTCTTAAAACTCAATTCTACCATCCAATACTTCCTCACCTAATGCCACCCCTAGCATTCTTACTACTACCTTACCACTCTAGTTCTATCCCATTACCTAGATCCTTTTCAAATATGTTCTCAAGGTACTAAACTACTCACTTAAACTCTCCAAATACACCTAGTTACTACCTAGGTTGTTTCATCCTCTTACACAACTAAGTCCTCCAATTTTTCATACAAATTTGGGCAGATGTTCCCCTATATTTTTTAACATTTCCCACATACATATCAGCTCACAATCTATACCAAATTTCCATATCAATACCAACACCAATCAACACTAATTCACCCATACATTTCCTGCACATACATACTCATTACCCAATGTTTTCCCAAGCTTTTAAACATTTTCTAAAGCTTCAAAACTGTTACATCTCTTCCTTATTACACTACAACATACTTACTACTCATTACCATATACATTACTCATTTCTATTACTCAAAATTTGTTACACTACACAATACAAAACCAACTCAAGGTAAGAGCATTTCCCATGTGATTTTAGTTTCTCCTTCTTTCTTTCTTTCCATTCCCTTCCTTTCTTCTTTCTTTTCCTTCCTTTCCTTCTTGTTCTCGGTTCCAATGGGGTTCACACTCCAATGCTACAGCCCATATCCATACACACAACTACTTAGAAAACAATCTTTACTAACTTATGGTTTATGCTTGTTTAAGGTTTAAATTGAAGCATTACCTTCCAATGGATAGATGGAGTGGTGGACAGCAACCAAATCAAGATTCCAACACCCAAAATGAAGCCAAAATCGGCTGGAATACAACAAGGCACAGACAGGGGTTTAGTTTGAATTTTCGTTTTACCAACAAGGGCTAGAAAAAGATGAGCTATCAAGATTATTTTTACCTCAAAATGATAAGGAGATGAAGGTGCTTCTAATGGTGGTCTTCAAGCTCCAAATGCAGCACACCCATGGAGATGAAAATGGGTGTTTTTCGAATTTTGAAAGGAGGAAGGTGTTCTCCTTGATGAGAGGATTCCAATGGTACAAGTTTTGTAATTTTGGAGGAGGTTTGAGTGTTGAACAAGAGGATAGAAGAGGAGGGTTGTGTGGTGGTGTACAAATCGCCATTAGAGGTTGTTGGGAGAAAGAATAAAAATCAGAGAAGAAGGAGGGAGTGCAGTACGTGAGGGAGTGAGGGGGTAGAGGAGTGAGAGTGCCCAACTCCCCTTTTTCTTTAGTTCCTTCTACTTTATGGGTTGTCTTTTAGCATGTTAGGAAAACAAAAGAGAGTGTGAGAGAGAGGGGCTGCCGACTACACACACACACTCACTCAAATTTTTGTTTTTTATTTACAAAAGTGGACACACTAGTTTTATTTTATTACACTTTCACCCCACAACTTCCCGGTTGTACGGTTTGTACTAACTGGAACCCGTTTTCCGGAATTTTCCCGTTTAATTAATTTATTGGTTCTTAACCTTCATTAATGTTTATTAATGACTATTTGGTTGACCAAAATATTACGAGTCTATTCAACCCGCTTAAAGTCGCGTTTTCCCAGTTTCCTCGAAAACGCGCTTTAAGGTTCATTTATGCTTTTAATCGATTTTAAGGATCCGTTTTCTTCGGGATTTGTTTCCTTATATTATTTAGGCCTTATTAAGCCTTAAGAATCCCTATAATACGCTAACCGAGGTCTCGTACCTCTTATGGTTATTTAACGCTTATTTAGCGTTTTTTCGCTTTTTAAGTTTCCTTATTTCTTTTGGATTTATTTTTCCTTACCAATATTACTTAGGCGTTATTAGGCCCTTAAATACGTATTAGGATAATTTTAATCACTATATTTACGTTCGGGGTATTTCATATATCCCAATGTGATACCCTGCTTGAACTGCTTAATGTCGTTAAATTTAACTAGGAACAAAATTGAAAATGCCTATTTCTACCACGGTATATTTTTTGATTTTTCTCTCTGGGTGGGCTAATTAATAGACCTACTTGACTAAAGCATTGCTGGAGCATCATAATTCTTCAAGCACGATTTGTAATTTGATGAAAAGTATAATGGTAACAAGAGTATCCTTTGCTCAGCCAGAATCAGGATTGTTGTTACAGTGTAGTCCTAGCTTATTGACATATGGACCTGTGCCTTTTCAAAAAAGGGCAAAGGAGGTGTGATGAAGTACATGTCTCATTCTTGTTATTCATTTCAGGCTCCAAAAAGAGGCGTGAAAGCGGCTGTCCCAGCCAAGAAAAAAACAGTAAGTCTAAGTTCCTTTAACTTGACCCTCTCATGGGTTTACTTTGTTGCTTTTATTTTATGCATTTTCATTCATCATCCTCTGCTAATCTTTCGATGGCTGCAACATTAGGAGAAGGCTGTGAATCCTTTGTATGAGAAGAGGCCAAAGCAGTTGGTATTGGTGGGGCTTTACCACCCAAGGGGGACATGCGTAGATTTGTGAAGTGGCCCCGTGTTGTTCAGATTCAGAGGAAGAAAAGGATCCTGAGACAGCGATTGAAGGTTCCACCTACTTTGAACCAGTTTACTAAGACGCTTGACAAGAATCTAGGTTTGTGTACTTTTCTTAAACAAGCTACTCTTTGCGGTAGATGTTGTATGACATTCCTGCCGCAGTTTATGGCTATTACTTGTTTGAGTTCAACATCTGGTATGGTTACTTGTTTCAGCAACAACTCTGTTCAAGATGCTTCTCAAGTATAGGCCTGAGGACAAGGCTGCTAAGAAAGAGCGGCTCATAAGTGGGAAATTTATGTGTTTATTAATTTAAGTTCTAATGTTATATATTTCCTCATTTATGTGCTAATTTACATTATATGTGAAGAATTCCCCTTATTTGTGGTTTTATGTTAAAATAGATTAAAAAATACTGGAGAAAAAGTCTATACATGTGTCAAGAACTTAATGATCAAAGACGGGACAAAAACAACTATTCTAGAGCATGGGCCGACACAATTTAGAGCGTAGCCCATCATTCAGAGGCGCGACATTAGACTGGGCCGCAGTCTTCGACAGAGGCTGCACATCACATACTGTTCATTTAATTAATCCATACTGCAACACATTGATGGCACATGACATGTGCAGATGCACGCATTTGTGGACTGGCTAAATTAATGAGGCACAGATCCTTTGGACCGAGGCGCAGGAGGCATGAGAATTGGGCCACACACACTCGTGGACATCCATACATACATCCAATTTGGGCCGACATGATTTAAAGACTACTGAGGCGCAGATGTTTGTTGACTAAAAAAGTCCTGGCTTGATAACATATACGATTATCGCATACATACATATGTTGGACGTTAATATGCAGCCCATGCACAACGAACAAGCACATGTGAATCACACACAAATCGGTTCATAACTGAATTGGGAAAGAACAGAAGACAGGCACAGACATGTCCAGGCCCGCATGCACGTGAAGATAAAAAAATAAAAGAAAGAAATCATTCTTTTTTATGGGAGGTCGTACAGCATAGGGATTTGGATAATACGAGACAATTTTCATATAAATTAGCAACCCGATTACGACGAGAAGAAGACCTAACCCTAGACCTAGCCGCGCATGTAGACGAGCTAGAGACAGACATAGAGAAACACATGAGTCAGTTTTAACAGATTGGAGCAGAAGGCAGAGACCAGATTTGTCATCGTTCTTCAACTAGATGACGTTTTTCTAATCTCTTATTTATTGTTATTATTTCTTTGTCTCCGATGTCTGAGTAGTAAACTAGGATTCACTTTGTAGATTTATTAGAAACTCACTTTTGATTGTTTTTATTATTGTTTATTTAATTTCTGCAACCAAACCCCCAAGTTTATTGTTGTTGTTATTTTTCTTTAGTTTATTAGTTAGTAGATTAAAGATTCAAACTAGACACAGCCTTCTTTGGTTCGATAACCTAGAGAATACTACCTAGGAAAACTTGCTACAACAGACCAGTACACTTGCTGATATACATTTCATACCGTACAAGTTTTTGCGCCGTTGCCGTTGCCGGGGAGGCACGGTTATTTAGTTTAGTCTTTATTCTGTTTTTCTTTTATTTATTTTGTTTTGTTTAGTTTCTTTTAGTTATTTTTTGTTTTTTTGTTTAATTATTTTTAGTTATTTGGTTCATATTTTTTTTATTTTGTTTTATTTATTTAGTTATTTTTATTAGTTGATATTTATTTTGTTTGTTTGATTTTATTTTTGTAGTCGTTCTTTTTTTTTTAGGATTAGTTTTTTTTAGGTTTATCTTACTTTTTTTAATTGAGATTTTAACTTTGTTAGATTAGTTTAATTTTCTGTTCAGTTTAGTTTTTTTTGTATTTGTTTCTGTTCTCTTTATTTTGATTTTGTTTTATTATAATTTTTCATTTATTTGTTTATTTTCATTTTATTCCTATTTCTTTGATTTTGATTTATAGGATTTTGTTTAATTTGATTTTATTTACCTTTTCGTTATTGTTTTTTTTTATTTATTTTATTGTTATGTACATATTTTATTTTTATTTTCTCCTTTATGTATATAATTAATTTGTCTTTTATTTTGAGGTACTTTGATTTGATGGCTGGATATTACAATCCGTCATGAGGTTGGCCTGGATATTACAACCAATGGGTTGTATGCGAAAGGTGTGGAGGAGACCATGAGCGTGCTTATTGTCCAGTTGTTTCTTCTAGTTTGGAGGATGGTCTAAGAAGTTTTATATTGTCTAGCCCTCCTGAAGCACGACCGTCTCCTGAACACTATTATCCTGCACAAAGTCACAACCAGTGGGTTATCTGCCAGACCATGTGGAGGGGATCATGAGAGTTCACAATGTCAAAGTAATCTATCTTACTTGGTAGCTATTCTTGCAGATTTTAACAAAAAACATGGTGAATCAACCCCGGTTGGCATGAGTCCTTCAGGATGGATATGAAGGAGATACGGGAAAGTAATGCAAGAATTTTAGCCCATCTAGATGAAATATCACAAAAGCTTGGATGTGAACCGGTTCCTGAGATCGAACAACCTACAGCAGTAGCTGAGTGGAGTGATACGCAGCTTGATCATTCGATCCCTGAAGTTGCAGACACACCTGAGGTGGAGATCATAGAGAGGCCAGAGCTAGAGATTGAGCAAGTTGATGAATCTTCATAGTTAGAGAATTGAAATACCCTGAACTTAAATATAGTGATTAAGATTAGTCTAATCCTTATTTAAGATCCTAATAATGATTAAGAAATATTGGTAAGGGAAAATAAATCCAAAAGAAATAAGAAAACGCTTAAAAAGCGAAAAACGCTAAATAAGCGTTAAATAACCATAGGAGGTATGAGACCTCGGTTAGCGTATTATATGGATTTTAAAGCCTTAATAAGGCCTAAATAATATATGGGAACAATTCCCGAAGAAAACGGATCCAAATAATACATTAAAACGCTAATAGAGCTTTAGCGCACGTTTTTTGAGAAAACCCGAAAACGTGACTTTAAGTGGTCAAACGGACCCGTAAAAATTGTGAATCATTAAATAATAATTATTAAGCATTTATGGAAGCTTAATATCCAATAAAAATAATTAAACGAGAAAATTCTGGAAAACGGGCCCGGTTAGTGAATAGTACCAAAACCGGGTACAATAACGAGCGTTTTCTGTAAAAGACGGAAATGCTCCAACTAGTATACTGTAGGGGGCGGTTTTATTAAGTTAAATAACCATCTCTCTCACACACATGTAACTAGCTAATTAAATAAGAGAGCCAAAAGCAAAAAGCAATAAAGTAAAAACTACTTTATCCCTCTCTCTCTCCTTACCCACTCATTTCTCTACTCTCTCACCTCCCTCCTTCCTCACCCATCCAATTCTCCCTCCCCTCTCTTCTGGATTGGGCGATTTTGAGCTCCCCCAACAACAACAATGGCAACTCTCACTTCTCTCCTATGCTCTACCTTCATTTGAGCCCCAAATGTAAAATAATTACATATTTGTACTCCCCTCATCATTCTCTACACTTCTCTCTTTTCAAAATCCAAAAAACGAGGAAGTTTATTTTCGTGGGTATACCCGATTGGTGAAGGAAAGCATCAATGTGTAGCTTGGAGTCCTCTCTCCATTAAGGTAAAAATCTCCATAAAAGAACTCATATTTCTCCATCCTGCTTGTAACCGATTTTCACCTCCTTGTAACTCTTCATTTTTCTCTCTCTCCTTTGAGCATAATATCAACCTTCCAATGGTGGTGGATTCACCTTCTTGAACCAAGGGCTAAACCCCTCATAAAACACTCCAAAGGTAAACCCTAGAATTTGTATTATCAACACTTCCATGAATTAGTGTTAATTTAAGGGTTAGTAGTTTAATTACACTTGTTTTGTGTGCTTTGGGTGATGGGAATGGAGTTTGGCAACTCCATTCCCCATATGACCGATTTGGTGCAAAGAAGAGAGAAGAAGGAGAATTGAAAAGAAATGAAGGAAAACTAAGCTCAAGGTAAGAGCTCCTTCCTAATGTTAAACCTCTATTGCATTAGAGTAATGGGAATGGGTAAACAAATAAAAGAACCTAAACTATTGTAATAGTATTGAAGTTTATGAAGTTTTGAGTATTTAGGAACTAGTAAGTAAATTGTAGGCCTTAAAGCCAAGTATATTGTGTATGAGTATTGTATTGATGTTTGATGGGTATTGATGTATTGAGATGGATTTATGTAGCTTTGTGTGCTGGTAGGACCCTTGTATGGGTGTGGCTAGGAAATATGTGCACTTATGGATGACTTGGTGAATGGGAGAACCAAGGTGTGTATTGGTGTTAATAGAGATGTTTGGTAATTATGGAGTGGTAGTTGTAGTATGAGAAATAAGAAGATAAAAATCTGTAGCAAGAGTTGTTGAATTGTATTGGAGAAACTAGGAGAACTTAAGTACAAGACCTAGTGAATGAGTGTTGGACTTGAAAGAGGTGGGGTAATGCATTGTAGGCCTTGGAAATGGCATTAGGGGAGGAAATTTATGGATGAAGTAGGAACCAAAATCTGTAGCAAAACAAAACTAAGGAGAGTTTGTAAGTGTTGGGACGAAAGTGTAGAAAATATGTGTGTGAATTGGTATGAAAAGGAGTAATGAATTAGTAATGGATTTGAACATGTTTAGAAGCTTAATTAGGTGCTTAAACATGTGAGATTAAGTGTAGGAACATTTGGGAATTATTAGGCAAAGTATGGAATGTAACAGATTTTGAGAATGTCAAAAACTGTAGAAATTGTAGCTGGTTACGGGACTTAAGTCCAGACTAAGTCCCGGACCAGTGTGCAAAATCACCCCGAGTGTTAGAACAAGTGGTGCCGGGACTTAACCCCCTACAAGGACCGAACCACCCTAATAAAACATGCCGAGAGTTTTGTAAGTTCAAGGTCCGGGACTTGGGTTAAGCTGAAGACCCGGACCAGTACCAAAAAATCCATTCGAGAGTTACAGCCTTGGGTCCCACGTACTTACCTTAGGTATAAGGTCCCGGACCTAGTTGGAAAACAGGGCGAGGAGTATGACCACATGCTGGTCCGGACTTAAGACCCGGACAAGGTCCCGGACAACCAAAAATTGTAAGATTAAGCTTATTAAAAGGGTATTAAGGTAAGGAAGTGAATGGTAAGAATAGTATAAGATAAGTAAGACTTAATTAATGATATTAAAGGCCATTAAGGCCATGAACAAGTATGAGAAATAATTGAGAAAGTTGTAAGTATATGAACATTAAGTTAAACCGAAACAACGGGACAACGGGGTAAGTACGGGAGTAGTAGTTATGTATGTATTGTAATCCTTAGTATTGATTGAACCATTTGGCATGTAGCCGGAGGTTCAAGAATAGGACTCGAGGAACAAGTAAGGACTAAGAAACAAGAAGGCACCCGGTAAAGTAAATTGCAGAAAAAGGTATGATTTCTTCATGCCCTGTATCCTAATCTGGTTACCCCGATTTGTGTGCTTATTTGATCACCTAATAAGATAAAGGCATGAATCGGACTATATTGCACCTACTTGTGCTTGTTTACGTTGTTCTTGATATTGGTCTTGAACAATAGTTTGTATAATTCATGAAATATATGAATGATGATGGGGTGCATTTGTAATAAGTAGTGTACTTGTATTTGTATTGTATTTTGTGTGGATGTGTACTTGAGCAAGGTATTTGTGTATGTGGCTTGAATGAATGACTTCTACTAATTCCTAACTACCTAACTTCTAACTTAAGTATTGGATAAATTGGAATGAGTAGAAGTCTGATATAGTTTCGGCCACGCGTGAGGATGAGGAGACACAAGAGGTTGGATCTGATTCCTGGTTCTTAAACTGGTCCACGGCCCAAACCCCTTAAATGGGTAGCATCCTGGATTGGTGAACCAAGTAAAGCCCGGTGGTGGGACAGTTTAGTCCCTGCCCGAAGGTCCCGACGACTTAACTTGAGTATGTAGTAAGTAAGTAAGTAAGTAAAGTATGAGTATGTATGTGTAAGTATTGTGTAACGAGTAAGAGAGTAATCTCCACCCGATTAACCCGGGTGGACAAATGAAGCTAACAAGTATTGGGCATCGTATATGTATGGTGTATGGATTGAGTATGTATTGTGCATGTATCGTGAATGTGTATTTCGGAAGAAGGTAAGTATTGTTGGACTTGTATAATCTCTTGGTATGTGTTGGAGTGTATACGTGTATTTCCTTGCGTAAAGTACTATAGTATTGTGTATAAGAGCATGTATGTATGTATGTTTGAATGAAATCAATTGCATGTATTCGACCAAGTGGTCGGCGTACCCTCACTAGTACGCGGGGTATGCGGTTATCATATGCAGCGAAAGCTGACCCCCTAGGGGGAACGTTTTTAGTGTGCAGGTACCCGAAGCAGACATGGTCGCAATAAGAGACCGGTGACAGTGTTGATTGTAGAGAATAGTATTGAACTTGTAGCCTTGAAGTAGTAGTGTACCAATGGGGTACACCTTGTGCATTGTAAGTAAGTAGATGCGAGGAATGGGTAGATGTAGACTCTTAATGAGTATGAATGGAATTTAAAGAGGTATTGTATTTGTATAAGGAACCTAGTAAACTCGGTTATGTATATCGTATTGAATGGTATTGTAAAGGAGGAAGGTCTTGAATGGAACAATATAGTATTTAGTTGGTAAATGGAGTATGTAATGTAAATGTGTAGTACTCGGGATTCCGGTCCATCAGACCGATGCAGTATGTAGTAGTAGTAGCTTTGTTAGTCACGTGGGTGACTAACGGCAATGTATCACCCACCGTATGTAAGTATGTACCGCTGCGTGAATCTGGAAGTACGAGGAGATTGGACGGTAATGACAGTATTAACGGTAGGGGTGTTACAAAAAGTGGTATCAGAGCGAAGTGTCGCTCTGATGACTGGAAATACCGAGCTTAGGAAATACCGAGTTAGGATTTAGAAGCTTAGGGCTAAGGGCTGAGTGTTAGCATTAGAGATATGCTAGATAGGAACTCCCGGTGAGTACCGGATACCCATACCTACATACCAGTCCCGCCCACCGCATCCCCATTGTATAACTTGGGAAAGGACGCCAGAGAAACGAAAAGCCCTCTCATACTCGGGAAAACCCGATCTGGCAGTAATGGGATATTCCTACATGAGGAAAGAACCTGACATATAGTAGATTCCAAGAATGGAAGACCCGGAGATGGATCCCGGTTGAACAACAATACCCGCACTTAATAGCGGTGGAATGTGCACTCCAACTACAAGGAGGCTACAACTTACAACAACATGGGGCGACATGCTTAGTAGTCGCGAAACCTGGCTAGTCAACCAGTAGTAGGAAAAGGAGCACTAAACGTGCAACGGCGCGGAAGGAAGAACAATAACGAAACCCGAGACACAAGTATACGGGACAGTAATAGCTAAGTAATACCACCAACGGTATGCTAGCTGACGAAGGACATAGTCAGGAGTGGTTAACTCCGAAACTACAACGCCAAAAGGGTTACAATACCTGGCCGACATAGCTTACACAACTATAAGGATATCCACGGGATATGAACCGATAGGTGATAAGTGTCTAAATGAGCATGTTATTTAGGTGTATTTCATGTATAATATTAGCACTTTTCTTGCTCATTTCTCCACTTCGGTTAGTTTTCCTCTAGTTTATGTTTTATTGTTTATCTCACAAATTATTAGTTTAACATGAGGAAAACCAAGCCGGGAGTGAAGTAGACGGAGAGACGAACGCGTAGACGCAAACGGCTCAGAAAACAGAGTCCAAATGAAGAATCTAGAGCCGGTCGAAGTTCGTAGAAGGAAATAAGTCACGGTCAGCAATACAACAGTATTGCAACCGCCTGCACAACCGCCCCCAACAGAGGCGGACACCAGAGGCGGACCAGCGACCAGAGGCGGACAAGAGGCGGTTGTAGAGGCGGACAAACACAAACCGCCTTGTTTTGAGGCGGTTCCACAGGCGGACAAGAGTAAATCGCGCCCAAAAATAGTTTTCTTCTTCGCGCGACTCTGCAACTCGCCTTATCTATCTACCCCGCCGTCGCCTACCTTATTTCGCTCACGCATCTCCAGCTCCTGTCCCCTGCAATAAATGAAGCAATCAATGCTTCAATCAGTGAAGAAATCAACAGAGGCAATCAAACTGCAAGTCTTCTACGTACTCTTCCTTTCTTCTATAAATAACCATCCACTGCAACCTTATACCAGTGCACGGAGAAAACCAGAAAATCACTCACACTCACCTCATCTCATTCTCTTCAGTAAATGCTCCCGTATACATTTCACTCCATTAATTCTCTAATTCACCCACTTCACTTATAATAGCCTTCGTACATGTTTCACTCTTCGACCTCTCCATTTCTCCATTCACTAATCACGTCTCCGTGCTGTTATTACGTCCAACCTCTGTCAGATTTATTACCAGTTAATATGTCTGGCTAAGGAGGATTTGCTCCGGGCAAGGTTTTTAATTATGGTTTGTTTAATTATGTAATATATTTCTACCGGTTAAAATAAATTCAGTTTGTTACGATTAAAGTTTTGTTTCTCTCCCTTTTTAATAAATTTCATCGATTTATTAAAAAGCCTTACTAAGTCTGTTTTTAATTTCATCGGTTAGAAACAGACGGGTTAATTAAGCCGTAAAACTGTAAGAACTTATTTTCATCGTTTAAGTTAATACATGTTGCAAGAATAAAGCCTCATACCCTCTGCCGTTTACAGGCTTTTGCTCGAGTTTTCATCGGACCTTGCATTACAGGTAAACGAGTTTTAAGAGTTTTCATCGGACCTTAAGAAAATTATAGGAATCTTGCCAAACTATTTTATTAAACCGGTAGAGATAGCACAATTAATTAAATCATATTAACCTGAACCCGGAGTTCCATTTAATTCATCTGCACTCAGTTTCTAATCTGCTCTTTTTTCTCTAAAACAAGTCAATTAACTTCCCCCTTTTTGTGACAAGCTTAGGAACTATTTTAGCTCGCTATAAGTCCCACGGTTTGACCCCGGCCGCTTCTGTCTTCTATACTACTACGACCGGGTTTTAATTTGCAGCCCGACGGATATTTTGAGTATTAATTTCTCTCTTTTATCAATTTCACCTGTGCTAATAACTCACGATAAATCCACTCTGCAAAATGGCGCCGTTGCCGGGGACTTGATTTAATCTAGTCCCTAAGCCCCGGTTAATTCACCTGTTATAATAATAATTTGTTAATCTAAAAAATAAAAAAAAACTGTTAATCCAATTTCGGACATATAACCTCGGACATCTGATTTGGACATCGGACTTCTAACTTCTGATCTGACTTGGACATCTAATTTTGGACATCGGACTTCTGACATTTTAATATTATTGTCATTTATTCCTGTCATTTCGTTCCATTGTCATTTCGTTCCATTGTCATTTCGTTCCATTGTCTCTAACTACTAACTTTAAATTTCTGTCATTTCGTTCCATTGTCATTTCGTTCCCTTGTATACTAACTACTAACTTTAAATTTCTGTCTACTAATTCCTAACATTTTTATTATTCTAACGTATAACCAGTTCTTTTCTCTGTTTTGAGTGGTGTATGCCTTTCACCAGGTCACAGAGCCTCCCAGAGAATATTAATCACACGGTTGGTTACATCCCAGAAATCGAGAGAACCTTTCTGCGCAATCTCAGGCAGAGACGAACTCAACAAAATACCACCACAGTGATAGATTCTGACCCGGAAGCTAACATGGCAGCTACACCAGCAACGGTTAGAAATATCAACAGGCCGTCTAACCAAGGACAACAGCCGGCTATCGTCCTTCCTCACCTCAGCCCATCCGAATACGAAGAATGGCAGAAGCTGAAGCCATATCATCAGATTCGATGTGTAAAGGAGTTAGGCATGTTTGATGGCACCAGTCCGACGAAGCCCTGTTGCATGTTACAAAATTCTTACAACATGCCAACAGCCTTACTGCAACCGATGCAGTACTTCAATATGCAAGATTGTCTTTATTCCCACACAGCCTGACGGGAAACGCGAGCAAGTGGTATCATAGCTTAACACCGAGTACCATTGGTACCTGGGACGACATGGCCACCAAGTTCTATGACAAATTCCTACCTCCGAGCCGAACTTTGGAGATGATTGCTGAAATTTATAATTTTAAGCAACCAGGATCGGAGAATATTTGTGAAACTTGGGACCGTTTCAAAGGTCTACTCACTTGTCCTCACCACGGTCTGACGAAGGAACAAGTATCACAATTGTTTTACAAGGGCTTGATCGGTCCGTGCAGAACAATGGTGTTATCTTCGTTAGGGGCTGACGTTCTGAAAAAGCCGGGAGCACAATTTCTGAACAGCATGGAATCTCTCTGTGAGGAAATCAGAGACTGGGCCTCCGGTGGATCAAGGAGCGGTACTCCAGGATTATATCATGTTGGGGAAAGTGATAACAAATTCGACCAGCTCATGAGAAGCCATGAGCAACTCATGGAAAGCAATGCTCAGCAAGCAACAAAAGTGAGCACTCTACAGAAAGTGGTCGAACAGATGGCTATGAATTCCTTCTCTCAGCAAGCTAAGTCGATGATTTCCGACCACCTACTACCCCTCCAGGCTATGCTCCTCAATCCCAACCATCTCCAACTAATTCTTGTACGCAATGTTGCGGGCCTCATGAATATGATCAATGCCCCCAACTACAAGAAATGAAAGCAGCGGAGGAAGCAAACTACATCACCAACAATTCAGGATACCGACAACCATGGCAACATAACATGCAATCCAACCTTAGCTACTCAAACACCGGAAATATCCAGAACCCACATACCCTACAACATCCCAAAACTACAGACCTCATCCAATTTCCAAGGAGGCCCAAGGCAATATCAACAACAGCCTTATGGCAATGAAGCTTCATCGAGCCGACCAGCTCCACCTCCTTCGAATCCTGAGTCTGATATGTCTCAGATGCAGGAAATGTTTAAGGCGATGATGGGTAAATCCCGAGATACGCAAGAAGAGGTCGCAGCTCTGCGCAAAGACCAAACAACCTTGCAGTCTCAGATTCAACAACTCCTAACTCAACAAAGACCTCCTGGCCGACTCCCCTCACAAACCAATCCAAATCCAAAGGAGTATGCAAAAGCAATCTACGTAGTGGACCAGCCCATCACATTAGCTCAAAGGGAGCAACAACCCGAGAGTGAAATGGTCCCTGAAGTGGAGCAGCAGGCCAAGGAAGAGTACCTCGACACGAACCAACTGAAGCTCTATGCCAAATTAGTTGCGATAAACGAAATGATGGAAGGTCCACTAGACCTTACATCACAGCAACCTGAGAGCAAACTGGTTCATGTAGTGGATTACCTGAGGATTTGAGTTACTCAATACCACCACCCCCGTTCGAAAATGAGCAAACAGTATCAAACCTTCTGCTTGAGCTTGAAGACAAGCCATCAGAGGACAACTTCTACCTCAACTTCATGGAGTCTCCTCCCTCTGAAGTCAATTACCGTTATTTTCCCTCCTTCTCTGTGCTATACCCAGACAGTGAGGATTGTTACATCCTCGAGAATGAAGAGGAGGAAATGCTCGCTCCCGCCAGAACATCCAAACAAAATACCAATATCACCTTCGAGGAACCACCTCCCTCTGAAGTTGAATTCAACCAAGGCTCTTCCTTTGAGCCTCTCAAAGAAGACGAGGATTATTACATCCTCAAATTCGAAGAGGAAAAGCCATCCAACTTTGATCTTCATCTGGAGGATCACAGCCTTCCCCTCTTGTGCAACAAAGAAGTAGGGTGGAAACTCGAAGCCAGCTCGCTGAGTGAGAAGGCCACCTTTCCATTTGATCCAGGGTCAGAACTTGAAGATACAAATTTCCCAGAAGTTCTCCCTGAACCACTCAACGCAGTTAAGGATGTCTTCATCCTTAAATTTGAAGAGAATGATACTCACACTAAGGATCATCCATTGGAAAATTTGGGCCCTTCGACAAAGAAAAATAATGCCCACCCCACCCACCCGTTGAAGCTCACTTCCACCTTCATTTTCGTTCCAGAGGAGGAAATTTACATCCTCGACTTTGAGCAAGCACCACCACTACCTTCTTGCACCCATACGGCTAAACAACAAAAGGCGAATGTTTACATTCTCCAGTTTGAGGAAGCACTACCACCACCACCCGGATTTCAATACAATATTAATGGCAACAAACACCTCCTTCAAAACCAGGTTTTGTGGAGTTTGTCTTTTCCTACTATAATTGTTGCTGTAATTCTGTGTTTTGATCCAGGTGGTTCGGTCCTACGTATTGCCAATTTCCTGTTCCCGGTACTACCATTGTCAACATTCATTTATGATCCGGGATAATAATAAAAAAAAACGTCTAGCTAGAGACGTTAAACCCGGGCAGCTTGGTGGGAGGCAGCACAGCCCACTATGTATCTTTTGTCTTTCCTTTAATTTAATGTTCTTTTCTTTTTGTACTATATTTCCCTTTTATTTGCTATAATAAAATGCAGGCTTCACTTGAGTTCTTCTCGCTGTGTAGAATATTCTTTACAGGTTTAAATTCATGACATTCCACAGCAACACTCAAGTGTGGGGGAGCTCTACACACTCTACGAAATCTGGGGAGTACACTCTTTCCTTTACATTGCTTGCCCTATTAATTTTATTTCATCTAGCAATGAGGGCATTGCTTAAGCTTAAGTGTGGGGGAAGAGCCTTTTCAGGTCATCTAAATGCTTAAATTGTTAAGTCTCTCTGTCTCTCTTATCTTCTGCTTACCTCGCATTTGTTCAAAAATTGAATTATGTACCCTGCTAATGTAGGTTGTTCTCTTTAAAAACAAATACTATTATGAATTGTGGGATAAATGGTACAAATTTTTAAAAATTTTATATTGATTACTTTTGAGGAGCATTTTATATGCGGTGTGACCAAATAATCTGCAAATTGGTTGGATTTTATTGCTCAGGGTTTCCTTCTGTCTTCTCTCTTAGGGATTGCTAAGGGGTGCTTCTCTGTTTAAAAAAAAGAAGAAGAATACAAAAAATAATAAGGGACTTTCGAGACACCATTGTAACCAACAAAAGAGAGTTGAGTGTTCTTAAATACAAAGGCATTATGCCTACATTTTCTCATCCCTCATGCAAAAGTGAAGCAAATGCATAAATCTTTTCTTCCTTTTTTTTCTCCTCAATGCCCATTCTTGAGAGAAGTTGGCCATGGTAAGTTCTCGGAGTCACCAAAACAAAAGAAACATTGAAGTACCTTAGATCATACCCCGAAACTCTTAATTTTTTTTTACCCTGAGCACACCTATGCCACCAGCAGATAATTTTTCACACTCCTCAATAAGTTTTAGAGATCATGAACTATTGACTTTTTTATCCTACCCTTCATAATAATATTTGTTAGTATTGAGCATTTCCTACTTGCTTAGGTACATGGTTTTACTTGAGGACAAGCAAAAAGATAAGTGTGGGGGTGTGATAAGTGTCTAAATGAGCATGTTATTTAGGTGTATTTCATGTATAATATTAGCACTTTTCTTGCTCATTTCTC
Organism: Limonium bicolor; assembly: GCA_023374045.1. NCBI lineage: Eukaryota > Viridiplantae > Streptophyta > Magnoliopsida > Caryophyllales > Plumbaginaceae > Limonium > Limonium bicolor. The sequence continues at coordinate 124,651,182 of CM041780.1, forward strand.
CACTTCGGTTAGTTTTCCTCTAGTTTATGTTTTATTGTTTATCTCACAAATTAGTTTAACATGAGGAAAACCAAGCCGGGAGTGAAGTAGACGGAGAGACGAACGCGTAGACGCAAACGGCTCAGAAAACAGAGTCCAAATGAAGAATCTAGAGCCGGTCGAAGTTCGTAGAAGGAAATAAGTCACGGTCAGCAATACAACAGTATTGCAACCGCCTGCACAACCGCCCCCAACAGAGGCGGACACCAGAGGCGGACACCAGCAGACCAGAGCGGACAAGAGGCGGTTGTAGAGGCGGACAATACACAAACCGCCTTGTTTTGAGGCGGTTCCACAGGCGGACAAGAGTAAATCGCGCCCAAAATAGTTTTCTTCTTCGCGCGACTCTGCAACTCGCCTTATCTATCTACCCCGCCGTCGCCTACCTTATTTCGCTCACGCATCTCCAGCTCCTGTCCCCTGCAATAAATGAAGCAATCAATGCTTCAATCAGTGAAGAAATCAACAGAGGCAATCAAACTGCAAGTCTTCTACGTTCTTCCTTTCTTCTATAAATAACCATCCACTGCAACCTTATACAGTGCACGGAGAAAACCAGAAAATCACTCACACTCACCTCATCTCATTCTCTTCTAGTAAATTGCTCCCGTATACCATTTCACTCCATTAATTCTCTAATTCACCCACTTCACTTATAATAGCCTTCGTACATGTTTCACTCTTCGACCTCTCCATTTCTCCATTCACTAATCACGTCTCCGTGCTGTTATTACGTCCAACCTCTGTCAGATTTATTACCAGTTAATATGTCTGGCTAAGGAGGATTTGCTCCGGGCAAGGTTTTTAATTATGGTTTGTTTAATTATGTAATCAATATTTCTACCGGTTAAAATAAATTCAGTTTGTTACGATTAAAGTTTTGTTTCTCTCCCTTTTTAATAAATTTCATCGATTTATTAAAAAGCCTTACTAAGTCTGTTTTTAATTTCATCGGTTAGAAACAGACGGGTTAATTAAGCCGTAAAACTGTAAGAACTTATTTTCATCGTTTAAGTTAATACATGTTGCAAGAATAAAGCCTCATACCCTCTGCCGTTTACAGGCTTTTGCTCGAGTTTTCATCGGACCTTGCATTACAGGTAAACGAGTTTTAAGAGTTTTCATCGGACCTTAAGAAAATTATAGGAATCTTGCCAAACTATTTTATTAAACCGGTAGAGATAGCACAATTAATTAAATCATATTAACCTGAACCCGGAGTTCCATTTAATTCATCTGCACTCAGTTTTCTAATCTGCTCAATTTTTTCTCTAAAACAAGTCAATTAACTCCCCCTTTTTGTGACAAGCTTAGGAACTATTTTAGCTCGCTATAAGTCCCACGGTTTGACCCCGGCCGCTTCTGTCTTCTATACTACTACGACCGGGTTTTAATTTGCAGCCCGACGGATATTTTGAGTATTAATTTCTCTCTTTTATCAATTTCACCTGTGCTAATAACTCACGATAAATCCACTCTGCAAAATGGCGCCGTTGCCGGGGACTTGATTTAATCTAGTCCCTAAGCCCCGGTTAATTCACCTGTTAATTATAATAATTTGTTAATCTAAAAAAAAAAAAAAACTGTTAATCCAATTTCGGACATATAACCTCGGACATCTGATTTGGACATCGGACTTCTAACTTCTGATCTGACTTGGACATCTAATTTTGGACATCGGACTTCTGACATTTTAATATTATTGTCATTTATTCCTGTCATTTCGTTTCATTGTCATTTCGTTCCATTGTCATTTCGTTCCATTGTCTCTAACTACTAACTTTAAATTTCTGTCATTTCGTTCCATTGTCATTTTGTTCCCTTGTATACTAACTACTAACTTTAAATTTCTGTCTACTAATTCCTAACATTTTTATTATTCTAACGTATAACCAGTTCTTTTCTCTGTTTTGAGTGGTGTATGCCTTTCACCAGGTCACAGAGCCTCCCAGAGAATATTAATCACACGGTTGGTTACATCCCAGAAATCGAGAGAACCTTTCTGCGCAATCTCAGGCAGAGACGAACTCAACAAAATACCACCACAGTGATAGATTCTGACCCGGAAGCTAACATGGCAGCTACACCAGCAACGGTTAGAAATATCAACAGGCCGTCTAACCAAGGACAACAGCCGGCTATCGTCCTTCCTCACCTCAGCCCATCCGAATACGAAGAGTGGCAGAAGCTGAAGCCATATCATCAGATTCGATGTGTAAAGGAGTTAGGCATGTTTGATGGCACCAGTCCAGACGAAGCCCTGTTGCATGTTACAAAATTCTTACAACATGCCAACAGCCTTACTGCAACCGATGCAGTACTTCAATATGCAAGATTGTCTTTATTCCCACACAGCCTGACGGGAAACGCGAGCAAGTGGTATCATAGCTTAACACCGAGTACCATTGGTACCTGGGACGACATGGCCACCAAGTTCTATGACAAATTCCTACCTCCGAGCCGAACTTTGGAGATGATTGCTGAAATTTATAATTTTAAGCAACCAGGATCGGAGAATATTTGTGAAACTTGGGACCGTTTCAAAGGTCTACTACTCACTTGTCCTCACCACGGTCTGACGAAGGAACAAGTATCACAATTGTTTTACAAGGGCTTGATCGGTCCGTGCAGAACAATGGTGTTATCTTCGTTAGGGGCTGACGTTCTGAAAAAGCCGGGAGCACAATTTCTGAACAGCATGGAATCTCTCTGTGAGGAAATCAGAGACTGGGCCTCCGGTGGATCAAGGAGCGGTACTCCAGGATTATATCATGTTGGGGAAAGTGATAACAAATTCGACCAGCTCATGAGAAGCCATGAGCAACTCATGGAAAGCAATGCTCAGCAAGCAACAAAAGTGAGCACTCTACAGAAAGTGGTCGAACAGATGGCTATGAATTCCTTCTCTCAGCAAGCTAAGTCGATGATTTCTCGACCACCTACTACCCCTCCAGGCTATGCTCCTCAATCCCAACCATCTCCAACTAATTCTTGTACGCAATGTTGCGGGCCTCATGAATATGATCAATGCCCCCAACTACAAGAAATGAAAGCAGCGGAGGAAGCAAACTACATCACCAACAATTCAGGATACCGACAACCATGGCAACATAACATGCAATCCAACCTTAGCTACTCAAACACCGGAAATATCCAGAACCCACATACCCTACAGACATCCCAAAACTACAGACCTCAATCCAATTTCCAAGGAGGCCCAAGGCAATATCAACAACAGCCTTATGGCAATGAAGCTTCATCGAGCCGACCAGCTCCACCTCCTTCGAATCCTGAGTCTGATATGTCTCAGATGCAGGAAATGTTTAAGGCGATGATGGGTAAATCCCGAGATACACAAGAAGAGGTCGCAGCTCTGCGCAAAGACCAAACAACCTTGCAGTCTCAGATTCAACAACTCCTAACTCAACAAAGACCTCCTGGCCGACTCCCCTCACAAACCAATCCAAATCCAAAGGAGTATGCAAAAGCAATCTACGTAGTGGACCAGCCCATCACATTAGCTCAAAGGGAGCAACAACCCGAGAGTGAAATGGTCCCTGAAGTGGAGCAGCAGGCCAAGGAAGAGTACCTCGACACGAACCAACTGAAGCTCTATGCCAAATTAGTTGCGATAAACGAAATGATGGAAGGTCCACTAGACCTTACATCACAGCAACCTGAGAGCAAACTGGTTCATGTAGTGGATGATTTACCTGAGGATTTGAGTTACTCAATACCACCACCCCCGTTCGAAAATGAGCAAACAGTATCAAACCTTCTGCTTGAGCTTGAAGACAAGCCATCAGAGGACAACTTCTACCTCAACTTCATGGAGTCTCCTCCCTCTGAAGTCAATTACCGTTATTTTCCCTCCTTCTCTGTGCTATACCCAGACAGTGAGGATTGTTACATCCTCGAGAATGAAGAGGAGGAAATGCTCGCTCCCGCCAGAACATCCAAACAAAATACCAATATCACCTTCGAGGAACCACCTCCCTCTGAAGTTGAATTCAACCAAGGCTCTTCCTTTGAGCCTCTCAAAGAAGACGAGGATTATTACATCCTCAAATTCGAAGAGGAAAAGCCATCCAACTTTGATCTTCATCTGGAGGATCACAGCCTTCCCCTCTTGTGCAACAAAGAAGTAGGGTGGAAACTCGAAGCCAGCTCGCTGAGTGAGAAGGCCACCTTTCCATTTGATCCAGGGTCAGAACTTGAAGATACAAATTTCCCAGAAGTTCTCCCTGAACCACTCAACGCAGTTAAGGATGTCTTCATCCTTAAATTTGAAGAGAATGATACTCACACTAAGGATCATCCATTGGAAAATTTGGGCCCTTCGACAAAGAAAAATAATGCCCACCCCACCCACCCGTTGAAGCTCACTTCCACCTTCATTTTCGTTCCAGAGGAGGAAATTTACATCCTCGACTTTGAGCAAGCACCACCACTACCTTCTTGCACCCATACGGCTAAACAACAAAAGGCGAATGTTTACATTCTCCAGTTTGAGGAAGCACTACCACCACCACCCGGATTTCAATACAATATTAATGGCAACAAACACCTCCTTCAAAACCAGGTTTTGTGGAGTTTGTCTTTTCCTACTATAATTGTTGCTGTAATTCTGTGTTTTGATCCAGGTGGTTCGGTCCTACGTATTGCCAATTTCCTGTTCCCGGTACTACCATTGTCAACATTCATTTATGATCCGGGATAATAATAAAAAAAACGTCTAGCTAGAGACGTTAAACCCGGGCAGCTTGGTGGGAGGCAGCCCACTATGTATCTTTTGTCTTTCCTTTAATTTAATGTTCTTTTCTTTTTGTACTATATTTCCCTTTTATTTGCTATAATAAAATGCAGGCTTCACTTGAGTTCTTCTCGCTGTGTAGAATATTCTTTACAGGTTTAAATTCATGACATTCCACAGCAACACTCAAGTGTGGGGGAGCTCTACACACTCTACGAAATCTGGGGAGTACACTCTTTCCTTTACATTGCTTGCCCTATTAATTTTATTTCATCTATGCAATGAGGGCATTGCTTAAGCTTAAGTGTGGGGGAAGAGCCTTTTCAGGTCATCTAAATGCTTAAAATTGTTAAGTCTCTCTGCTTATCTTCTGCTTACCTCGCATTTGTTCAAAAATTGAATTATGTACCCTGCTAATGTAGGCTGTTCTCTTTAAAAACTTATACTATTATGAATTGTGGGATAAAGGGTACAAATTTTTTAAAAAATTTTTATTTGATTACTTTTGAGGAGCATTTTATATGCGGTGTGACCAAATAATCTGCAAATTGGTTGGATTTTATTGCTCAGGGTTTCCTTCTGTCTTCTCTCTTAGGGATTGCTAAGGGGTGCTTCTCTGTTTAAAAAAAAAGAAGAAGAATACAAAAAATAATAAGGGACTTTCGAGACACCATTGATAACCAACAAAAGAGAGTTGAGTGTTCTTAAATACAAAGGCATTATGCCTACATTTTCTCATCCCTCATGCAAAAGTGAAGCAAATGCATAAATCTTTTCTTCCTTTTATTTTCTCCTCAATGCCCATTCTTGAGAGAAGTTGGCCATGGTAGAAGTTCTCGGAGTCACCAAAACAAAAGAAACATTGAAGTACCTTAGATCATACCCCGAAACTCTTAATTTTGTTTTTACCCTGAGCACACCTATGCCACCAGCAGATAATTTTTCACACTCCTCAATAAGTTTTAGAGATCATGAACTATTGACTTTTTTATCCTACCCTTCATAATAATATTTGTTAGTATTGAGCATTTCCTACTTGCTTAGGTACATGGTTTTACTTGAGGACAAGCAAAAAGATAAGTGTGGGGGTGTGATAAGTGTCTAAATGAGCATGTTATTTAGGTGTATTTCATGTATAATATTAGCACTTTTCTTGCTCATTTCTCCACTTCGGTTAGTTTTCCTCTAGTTTATGTTTTATTGTTTATCTCACAAATTAGTTTAACATGAGGAAAACCAAGCCGGGAGTGAAGTAGACGGAGAGACGAACGCGTAGACGCAAACGGCTCAGAAAACAGAGTCCAAATGAAGAATCTAGAGCCGGTCGAAGTTCGTAGAAGGAAATAAGTCACGGTCAGCAATACAACAGTATTGCAACCGCCTGCACAACCGCCCCCAACAGAGGCGGACACCAGAGGCGGACACCAGCAGACCAGAGGCGGACAAGAGGCGGTTGTAGAGGCGGACAATACACAAACCGCCTTGTTTTGAGGCGGTTCCACAGGCGGACAAGAGTAAAGTCGCGCCCAAAATAGTTTTCTTCTTCGCGCGACTCTGCAACTCGCCTTATCTATCTACCCCGTCGCCTACCTTATTTCGCTCACGCATCTCCAGCTCCTGTCCCCTGCAATAAATGAAGCAATCAATGCTTCAATCAGTGAAGAAATCAACAGAGGCAATCAAACTGCAAGTCTTCTACGTACTCTTCCTTTCTTCTATAAATAACCATCCACTGCAACCTTATACCAGTGCACGGAGAAAACCAGAAAATCACTCACACTCACCTCATCTCATTCTCTTCTAGTAAATTGCTCCCGTATACCATTTCACTCCATTAATTCTCTAATTCACCCACTTCACTTATAATAGCCTTCGTACATGTTTCACTCTTCGACCTCTCCATTTCTCCATTCACTAATCACGTCTCCGTGCTGTTATTACGTCCAACCTCTGTCAGATTTATTACCAGTTAATATGTCTGGCTAAGGAGGATTTGCTCCGGGCAAGGTTTTTAATTATGGTTTGTTTAATTATGTAATCATATTTCTACCGGTTAAAATAAATTCAGTTTGTTACGATTAAAGTTTTGTTTCTCTCCCTTTTTAATAAATTTCATCGATTTATTAAAAAGCCTTACTAAGTCTGTTTTTAATTTCATCGGTTAGAAACAGACGGGTTAATTAATCCGTAAAACTGTAAGAACTTATTTTCATCGTTTAAGTTAATACATGTTGCAAGAATAAAGCCTCATACCCCTCTGCCGTTTACAGGCTTTTGCTCGAGTTTTCATCGGACCTTGCATTACAGGTAAACGAGTTTTTAAGAGTTTTCATCGGACCTTAAGAAAATTATAGGAATCTTGCCAAACTATTTTATTAAACCGGTAGAGATAGCACAATTAATTAAATCATATTAACCTGAACCCGGAGTTCCATTTAATTCATCTGCACTCAGTTTTCTAATCTGCTCAATATTTTTCTCTAAAACAAGTCAATTAACTCCCCCTTTTTTGTGACAAGCTTAGGAACTATTTTAGCTCGCTATAAGTCCCACGGTTTGACCCCGGCCGCTTCTGTCTTCTATACTACTACGACCGGGTTTTAATTTGCAGCCCGACGGATATTTTGAGTATTAATTTCTCTCTTTTATCAATTTCACCTGTGCTAATAACTCACGATAAATCCACTCTGCAAAATGGCGCCGTTGCCGGGGACTTGATTTAATCTAGTCCCTAAGCCCCGGTTAATTCACCTGTTATATTATAAAAATCTGTTAATCTAAAAAATAAAAAAAAACTGTTAATCCAATTTCGGACATATAACCTCGGACATCTGATTTGGACATCGGACTTCTAACTTCTGATCTGACTTGGACATCTAATTTTGGACATCGGACTTCTGACATTTTAATATTATTGTCATTTATTCCTGTCATTTCGTTCCATTGTCATTTCGTTCCATTGTCATTTCGTTCCATTGTCTCTAACTACTAACTTTAAATTTCTGTCATTTCGTTCCATTGTCATTTTGTTCCCTTGTATACTAACTACTAACTTTAAATTTCTGTCTACTAATTCCTAACATTTTTATTATTCTAACGTATAACCAGTTCTTTTCTCTGTTTTGAGTGGTGTATGCCTTTCACCAGGTCACAGAGCCTCCCAGAGAATATTAATCACACGGTTGGTTACATCCCAGAAATCGAGAGAACCTTTCTGCGCAATCTCAGGCAGAGACGAACTCAACAAAATACCACCACAGTGAGATTCTGACCCGGAAGCTAACATGGCAGCTACACCAGCAACGGTTAGAAATATCAACAGGCCGTCTAACCAAGGACAACAGCCGGCTATCGTCCTTCCTCACCTCAGCCCATCCGAATACGAAGAGTGGCAGAAGCTGAAGCCATATCATCAGATTCGATGTGTAAAGGAGTTAGGCATGTTTGATGGCACCAGTCCAGACGAAGCCCTGTTGCATGTTACAAAATTCTTACAACATGCCAACAGCCTTACTGCAACCGATGCAGTACTTCAATATGCAAGATTGTCTTTATTCCCACACAGCCTGACGGGAAACGCGAGCAAGTGGTATCATAGCTTAACACCGAGTACCATTGGTACCTGGGACGACATGGCCACCAAGTTCTATGACAAATTCCTACCTCCGAGCCGAACTTTGGAGATGATTGCTGAAATTTATAATTTTAAGCAACCAGGATCGGAGAATATTTGTGAAACTTGGGACCGTTTCAAAGGTCTACTACTCACTTGTCCTCACCACGGTCTGACGAAGGAACAAGTATCACAATTGTTTTACAAGGGCTTGATCGGTCCGTGCAGAACAATGGTGTTATCTTCGTTAGGGGCTGACGTTCTGAAAAAGCCGGGAGCACAATTTCTGAACAGCATGGAATCTCTCTGTGAGGAAATCAGAGACTGGGCCTCCGGTGGATCAAGGAGCGGTACTCCAGGATTATATCATGTTGGGGAAAGTGATAACAAATTCGACCAGCTCATGAGAAGCCATGAGCAACTCATGGAAAGCAATGCTCAGCAAGCAACAAAAGTGAGCACTCTACAGAAAGTGGTCGAACAGATGGCTATGAATTCCTTCTCTCAGCAAGCTAAGTCGATGATTTCTCGACCACCTACTACCCCTCCAGGCTATGCTCCTCAATCCCAACCATCTCCAACTAATTCTTGTACGCAATGTTGCGGGCCTCATGAATATGATCAATGCCCCCAACTACAAGAAATGAAAAAGCAGAGGAGGAAGCAAACTACATCACCAACAATTCAGGATACCGACAACCATGGCAACATAACATGCAATCCAACCTTAGCTACTCAAACACCGGAAATATCCAGAACCCACATACCCTACAGACATCCCAAAACTACAGACCTCAATCCAATTTCCAAGGAGGCCCAAGGCAATATCAACAACAGCCTTATGGCAATGAAGCTTCATCGAGCCGACCAGCTCCACCTCCTTCGAATCCTGAGTCTGATATGTCTCAGATGCAGGAAATGTTTAAGGCGATGATGGGTAAATCCCGAGATACGCAAGAAGAGGTCGCAGCTCTGCGCAAAGACCAAACAACCTTGCAGTCTCAGATTCAACAACTCCTAACTCAACAAAGACCTCCTGGCCGACTCCCCTCACAAACCAATCCAAATCCAAAGGAGTATGCAAAAGCAATCTACGTAGTGGACCAGCCCATCACATTAGCTCAAAGGGAGCAACAACCCGAGAGTGAAATGGTCCCTGAAGTGGAGCAGCAGGCCAAGGAAGAGTACCTCGACACGAACCAACTGAAGCTCTATGCCAAATTAGTTGCGATAAACGAAATGATGGAAGGTCCACTAGACCTTACATCACAGCAACCTGAGAGCAAACTGGTTCATGTAGTGGATGACCTGAGGATTTGAGTTACTCAATACCACCCCCCCGTTCGAAAATGAGCAAACAGTATCAAACCTTCTGCTTGAGCTTGAAGACAAGCCATCAGAGGACAACTTCTACCTCAACTTCATGGAGTCTCCTCCCTCTGAAGTCAATTACCGTTATTTTCCCTCCTTCTCTGTGCTATACCCAGACAGTGAGGATTGTTACATCCTCGAGAATGAAGAGGAGGAAATGCTCGCTCCCGCCAGAACATCCAAACAAAATACCAATATCACCTTCGAGGAACCACCTCCCTCTGAAGTTGAATTCAACCAAGGCTCTTCCTTTGAGCCTCTCAAAGAAGACGAGGATTATTACATCCTCAAATTCGAAGAGGAAAAGCCATCCAACTTTGATCTTCATCTGGAGGATCACAGCCTTCCCCTCTTGTGCAACAAAGAAGTAGGGTGGAAACTCGAAGCCAGCTCGCTGAGTGAGAAGGCCACCTTTCCATTTGATCCAGGGTCAGAACTTGAAGATACAAATTTCCCAGAAGTTCTCCCTGAACCACTCAACGCAGTTAAGGATGTCTTCATCCTTAAATTTGAAGAGAATGATACTCACACTAAGGATCATCCATTGGAAAATTTGGGCCCTTCGACAAAGAAAAATAATGCCCACCCCACCCACCCGTTGAAGCTCACTTCCACCTTCATTTTCGTTCCAGAGGAGGAAATTTACATCCTCGACTTTGAGCAAGCACCACCACTACCTTCTTGCACCCATACGGCTAAACAACAAAAGGCGAATGTTTACATTCTCCAGTTTGAGGAAGCACTACCACCACCACCCGGATTTCAATACAATATTAATGGCAACAAACATCCTTCAAAACCAGGTTTTGTGGAGTTTGTCTTTTCCTACTATAATTGTTGCTGTAATTCTGTGTTTTGATCCAGGTGGTTCGGTCCTACGTATTGCCAATTTCCTGTTCCCGGTACTACCATTGTCAACATTCATTTATGATCCGGGATAATAAAAAAAAAACGTCTAGCTAGAGACGTTAAACCCGGGCAGCTTGGTGGGAGGCAGCCCACTATGTATCTTTTGTCTTTCCTTTAATTTAATGTTCTTTTCTTTTTGTACTATATTTCCCTTTTATTTGCTATAATAAAATGCAGGCTTCACTTGAGTTCTTCTCGCTGTGTAGAATATTCTTTACAGGTTAAATTCATGACATTCCACAGCAACACTCAAGTGTGGGGGAGCTCTACGCACTTTACGAAATCTGGGGAGTACACTCTTTCCTTTACATTGCTTGCCCTATTAATTTTATTTCATCTATGCAATGAGGGCATTGCTTAAGCTTAAGTGTGGGGGAAGAGCCTTTTCAGGTCATCTAAATGCTTAAAATTGTTAAGTCTCTCTGCTTATCTTCTGCTTACCTCGCATTTGTTCAAAAATTGAATTATGTACCCTGCTAATGTAGGTTGTTCTCTTTAAAAACAAATACTATTATGAATTGTGGGATAAATGGTACAAATTTTTAAAAATTTTATATTTGATTACTTTTGAGGAGCATTTTATATGCGGTGTGACCAAATAATCTGCAAATTGGTTGGATTTTATTGCTCAGGGTTTCCTTCTGTCTTCTCTCTTAGGGATTGCTAAGGGGTGCTTCTCTGTTTAAAAAAAAAGAAGAAGAATACAAAAAATAATAAGGGACTTTCGAGACACCATTGATAACCAACAAAAGAGAGTTGAGTGTTCTTAAATACAAAGGCATTATGCCTACATTTTCTCATCCCTCATGCAAAAGTGAAGCAAATGCATAAATCTTTTCTTCCTTTTATTTTCTCCTCAATGCCCATTCTTGAGAGAAGTTGGCCATGGTAGAAGTTCTCGGAGTCACCAAAACAAAAGAAACATTGAAGTACCTTAGATCATACCCCGAAACTCTTAATTTTGTTTTTACCCTGAGCACACCTATGCCACCAGCAGATAATTTTTCACACTCCTCAATAAGTTTTAGAGATCATGAACTATTGACTTTTTTATCCTACCCTTCATAATAATATTTGTTAGTATTGAGCATTTCCTACTTGCTTAGGTACATGGTTTTACTTGAGGACAAGCAAAAAGATAAGTGTGGGGGTGTGATAAGTGTCTAAATGAGCATGTTATTTAGGGTATTTCATGTATAATATTAGCACTTTTCTTGCTCATTTCTCCACTTCGGTTAGTTTTCCTCTAGTTTATGTTTTATTGTTTATCTCACAAATTAGTTTAACATGAGGAAAACCAAGCCGGGAGTGAAGTAGACGGAGAGACGAACGCGTAGACGCAAACGGCTCAGAAAACAGAGTCCAAATGAAGAATCTAGAGCCGGTCGAAGTTCGTAGAAGGAAATAAGTCACGGTCAGCAATACAACAGTATTGCAACCGCCTGCACAACCGCCCCCAACAGAGGCGGACACCAGAGGCGGACACCAGCAGACCAGAGGCGGACAAGAGGCGGTTGTAGAGGCGGACAATACACAAACCGCCTTGTTTTGAGGCGGTTCCACAGGCGGACAAGAGTAAAGTCGCGCCCAAAAATAGTTTTCTTCTTCGCGCGACTCTGCAACTCGCCTTATCTATCTACCCCGCCGTCGCCTACCTTATTTCGCTCACGCATCTCCAGCTCCTGTCCCCTGCAATAAATGAAGCAATCAATGCTTCAATCAGTGAAGAAATCAACAGAGGCAATCAAACTGCAAGTCTTCTACGTACTCTTCCTTTCTTCTATAAAAACCATCCACTGCAACCTTATACCAGTGCACGGAGAAAACCAGAAAATCACTCACACTCACCTCATCTCATTCTCTTCTAGTAAATTGCTCCCGTATACCATTTCACTCCATTAATTCTCTAATTCACCCACTTCACTTATAATAGCCTTCGTACATGTTTCACTCTTCGACCTCTCCATTTCTCCATTCACTAATCACGTCTCCGTGCTGTTATTACGTCCAACCTCTGTCAGATTTATTACCAGTTAATATGTCTGGCTAAGGAGGATTTGCTCCGGGCAAGGTTTTTAATTATGGTTTGTTTAATTATGTAATCAATATTTCTACCGGTTAAAATAAATTCAGTTTGTTACGATTAAAGTTTTGTTTCTCTCCCTTTTTAATAAATTTCATCGATTTATTAAAAAGCCTTACTAAGTCTGTTTTTAATTTCATCGGTTAGAAACAGACGGGTTAATTAAGCCGTAAAACTGTAAGAACTTATTTTCATCGTTTAAGTTAATACATGTTGCAAGAATAAAGCCTCATACCCCTCTGCCGTTTACAGGCTTTTGCTCGAGTTTTCATCGGACCTTGCATTACAGGTAAACGAGTTTTTAAGAGTTTTCATCGGACCTTAAGAAAATTATAGGAATCTTGCCAAACTATTTTATTAAACCGGTAGAGATAGCACAATTAATTAAATCATATTAACCTGAACCCGGAGTTCCATTTAATTCATCTGCACTCAGTTTTCTAATCTGCTCAATATTTTTTCTCTAAAACAAGTCAATTAACTCCCCCTTTTTTTGTGACAAGCTTAGGAACTATTTTAGCTCGCTATAAGTCCCACGGTTTGACCCCGGCCGCTTCTGTCTTCTATACTACTACGACCGGGTTTTAATTTGCAGCCCGACGGATATTTTGAGTATTAATTTCTCTCTTTTATCAATTTCACCTGTGCTAATAACTCACGATAAATCCACTCTGCAAAATGGCGCCGTTGCCGGGGACTTGATTTAATCTAGTCCCTAAGCCCCGGTTAATTCACCTGTTATATTATAATAATTTGTTAATCTAAAAAATAAAAAAAAACTGTTAATCCAATTTCGGACATATAACCTCGGACATCTGATTTGGACATCGGACTTCTAACTTCTGATCTGACTTGGACATCTAATTTGGACATCGGACTTCTGACATTTTAATTATTGTCATTTATTCCTGTCATTTCGTTCATTGTCATCGTTCCATTGTCATTTCGTTCCATTGTCTCTAACTACTAACTTTAAATTTCTGTCATTTCGTTCCATTGTCATTTTGTTCCCTTGTATACTAACTACTAACTTTAAATTTCTGTCTACTAATTCCTAACATTTTTATTATTCTAACGTATAACCAGTTCTTTCTCTGTTTTGAGTGGTGTATGCCTTTCACCAGGTCACAGAGCCCCAGAGAATATTAATCACACGGTTGGTTACATCCCAGAAATCGAGAGAACCTTTCTGCGCAATCTCAGGCAGAGACGAACTCAACAAAATACCACCACAGTGATAGATTCTGACCCGGAAGCTAACATGGCAGCTACACCAGCAACGGTTAGAAATATCAACAGGCCGTCTAACCAAGGACAACAGCCGGCTATCGTCCTTCCTCACCTCAGCCCATCCGAATACGAAGAGTGGCAGAAGCTGAAGCCATATCATCAGATTCGATGTGTAAAGGAGTTAGGCATGTTTGATGGCACCAGTCCAGACGAAGCCCTGTTGCATGTTACAAAATTCTTACAACATGCCAACAGCCTTACTGCAACCGATGCAGTACTTCAATATGCAAGATTGTCTTTATTCCCACACAGCCTGACGGGAAACGCGAGCAAGTGGTATCATAGCTTAACACCGAGTACCATTGGTACCTGGGACGACATGGCCACCAAGTTCTATGACAAATTCCTACCTCCGAGCCGAACTTTGGAGATGATTGCTGAAATTTATAATTTTAAGCAACCAGGATCGGAGAATATTTGTGAAACTTGGGACCGTTTCAAAGGTCTACTACTCACTTGTCCTCACCACGGTCTGACGAAGGAACAAGTATCACAATTGTTTTACAAGGGCTTGATCGGTCCGTGCAGAACAATGGTGTTATCTTCGTTAGGGGCTGACGTTCTGAAAAAGCCGGGAGCACAATTTCTGAACAGCATGGAATCTCTCTGTGAGGAAATCAGAGACTGGGCCTCCGGTGGATCAAGGAGCGGTACTCCAGGATTATATCATGTTGGGGAAAGTGATAACAAATTCGACCAGCTCATGAGAAGCCATGAGCAACTCATGGAAAGCAATGCTCAGCAAGCAACAAAAGTGAGCACTCTACAGAAAGTGGTCGAACAGATGGCTATGAATTCCTTCTCTCAGCAAGCTAAGTCGATGATTTCTCGACCACCTACTACCCCTCCAGGCTATGCTCCTCAATCCCAACCATCTCCAACTAATTCTTGTACGCAATGTTGCGGGCCTCATGATATGATCAATGCCCCCAACTACAAGAAATGAAAGCAGCGGAGGAAGCAAACTACATCACCAACAATTCAGGATACCGACAACCATGGCAACATAACATGCAATCCAACCTTAGCTACTCAAACACCGGAAATATCCAGAACCCACATACCCTACAGACATCCCAAAACTACAGACCTCAATCCAATTTCCAAGGAGGCCCAAGGCAATATCAACAACAGCCTTATGGCAATGAAGCTTCATCGAGCCGACCAGCTCCACCTCCTTCGAATCCTGAGTCTGATATGTCTCAGATGCAGGAAATGTTTAAGGCGATGATGGGTAAATCCCGAGATACGCAAGAAGAGGTCGCAGCTCTGCGCAAAGACCAAACAACCTTGCAGTCTCAGATTCAACAACTCCTAACTCAACAAAGACCTCCTGGCCGACTCCCTCACAAACCAATCCAAATCCAAAGGAGTATGCAAAAGCAATCTACGTAGTGGACCAGCCCATCACATTAGCTCAAAGGGAGCAACAACCCGAGAGTGAAATGGTCCCTGAAGTGGAGGCCAGGAAGAGTACCTCGACACGAACCAACTGAAGCTCTATGCCAAATTAGTTGCGATAAACGAAATGATGGAAGGTCCACTAGACCTTACATCACAGCAACCTGAGAGCAAACTGGTTCATGTAGTGGATGATTTACCTGAGGATTTGAGTTACTCAATACCACCACCCCGTTCGAAAATGAGCAAACAGTATCAAACCTTCTGCTTGAGCTTGAAGACAAGCCATCAGAGGACAACTTCTACCTCAACTTCATGGAGTCTCCTCCCTCTGAAGTCAATTACCGTTATTTTCCCTCCTTCTCTGTGCTAACCCAGACAGTGAGGATTGTTACATCTCGAGAATGAAGAGGAGGAAATGCTCGCTCCCGCAGAACATCCAACAAATACCAATATCACCTGAGAGGAACCACCTCCTCTGAAAGTTGAATTCAACCAAGGCTCTTCCTTTGAGCCTCTCAAAGAAGACGAGGATTATTACATCCTCAAATTCGAAGAGGAAAAGCCATCCAACTTTGATCTTCATCTGGAGGATCACAGCCTTCCCCTCTTGTGCAACAAAGAAGTAGGGTGGAAACTCGAAGCCAGCTCGCTGAGTGAGAAGGCCACCTTTCCATTTGATCCAGGGTCAGAACTTGAAGATACAAATTTCCCAGAAGTTCTCCCTGAACCACTCAACGCAGTTAAGGATGTCTTCATCCTTAAATTTGAAGAGAATGATACTCACACTAAGGATCATCCATTGGAAAATTTGGGCCCTTCGACAAAGAAAAATAATGCCCACCCCACCCACCCGTTGAAGCTCACTTCCACCTTCATTTTCGTTCCAGAGGAGGAAATTTACATCCTCGACTTTGAGCAAGCACCACCACTACCTTCTTGCACCCATACGGCTAAACAACAAAAGGCGAATGTTTACATTCTCCAGTTTGAGGAAGCACTACCACCACCACCCGGATTTCAATACAATATTAATGGCAACAAACACCTCCTTCAAAACCAGGTTTTTGGAGTTTGTCTTTTCCTACTATAATTGTTGCTGTAATTCTGTGTTTTGATCCAGGTGGTTCGGTCCTACGTATTGCCAATTTCCTGTTCCCGGTACTACCATTGTCAACATTCATTTATGATCCGGGATAATAATAAAAAAAAAACGTCTAGCTAGAGACGTTAAACCCGGGCAGCTTGGTGGGAGGCAGCCCACTATGTATCTTTTGTCTTTCCTTTAATTTAATGTTCTTTTCTTTTTGTACTATATTTCCCTTTTATTTGCTATAATAAAATGCAGGCTTCACTTGAGTTCTTCTCGCTGTGTAGAATATTCTTTACAGGTTTAAATTCATGACATTCCACAGCAACACTCAAGTGTGGGGGAGCTCTACACACTCTACGAAATCTGGGGAGTACACTCTTTCCTTTACATTGCTTGCCCTATTAATTTTATTTCATCTATGCAATGAGGGCATTGCTTAAGCTTAAGTGTGGGGGAAGAGCCTTTTCAGGTCATCTAAATGCTTAAAATTGTTAAGTCTCTCTGCTTATCTTCTGCTTACCTCGCATTTGTTCAAAAATTGAATTATGTACCCTGCTAATGTAGGTTGTTCTCTTTAAAAACAAATACTATTATGAATTGTGGGATAAATGGTACAAATTTTTAAAAATTTTATTTTGATTACTTTTGAGGAGCATTTTATATGCGGTGTGACCAAATAATCTGCAAATTGGTTGGATTTTATTGCTCAGGGTTTCCTTCTGTCTTCTCTCTTAGGGATTGCTAAGGGGTGCTTCTCTGTTTAAAAAAAAAGAAGAAGAATACAAAATAATAAGGGACTTTCGAGACACCATTGATAACCAACAAAAGAGTTGAGTGTTCTTAAATACAAAGGCATTATGCCTACATTTTCTCATCCCTCATGCAAAAGTGAAGCAAATGCATAAATCTTTTCTTCCTTTTATTTCTCCTCAATGCCCATTCTTGAGAGAAGTTGGCCATGGTAGAAGTTCTCGGAGTCACCAAAACAAAAGAAACATTGAAGTACCTTAGATCATACCCCGAAACTCTTAATTTTGTTTTTACCCTGAGCACACCTATGCCACCAGCAGATAATTTTTCACACTCCTCAATAAGTTTTAGAGATCATGAACTATTGACTTTTTTATCCTACCCTTCATAATAATATTTGTTAGTATTGAGCATTTCCTACTTGCTTAGGTACATGGTTTTACTTGAGGACAAGCAAAAAGATAAGTGTGGGGGTGTGATAAGTGTCTAAATGAGCATGTTATTTAGGTGTATTTCATGTATAATATTAGCACTTTTCTTGCTCATTTCTCCACTTCGGTTAGTTTTCCTCTAGTTTATGTTTTATTGTTTATCTCACAAATTAGTTTAACATGAGGAAAACCAAGCCGGGAGTGAAGTAGACGGAGAGACGAACGCGTAGACGCAAACGGCTCAGAAAACAGAGTCCAAATGAAGAATCTAGAGCCGGTCGAAGTTCGTAGAAGGAAATAAGTCACGGTCAGCAATACAACAGTATTGCAACCGCCTGCACAACCCCGCCCCAACAGAGGCGGACACCAGAGGCGGACACCAGCAGACCAGAGGCGGACAAGAGGCGGTTGTAGAGGCGGACAATACACAAACCGCCTTGTTTTGAGGCGGTTCCACAGGCGGACAAGAGTAAAGTCGCGCCCAAAATAGTTTTCTTCTTCGCGCGACTCTGCAACTCGCCTTATCTATCTACCCCGCCGTCGCCTACCTTATTTCGCTCACACATCTCCAGCTCCTGTCCCCTGCAATAAATGAAGCAATCAATGCTTCAATCAGTGAAGAAATCAACAGAGGCAATCAAACTGCAAGTCTTCTACGTACTCTTCCTTTCTTCTATAAATAACCATCCACTGCAACCTTATACCAGTGCACGGAGAAAACCAGAAAATCACTCACACTCACCTCATCTCATTCTCTTCTAGTAAATTGCTCCCGTATACCATTTCACTCCATTAATTCTCTAATTCACCCACTTCACTTATAATAGCCTTCGTACATGTTTCACTCTTCGACCTCTCCTTTCTTTCTCCATTCACTAATCACGTCTCCGTGCTGTTATTACGTCCAACCTCTGTCAGATTTTATTACCAGTTAATATGTCTGGCTAAGGAGGATTTGCTCCGGGCAAGGTTTTTATTAGGTTTGTTAATTATGTAATCAATTTCTACCGGTTAAAATAAATCAGTTTGTTACGTTAAAGTTTTTGTCTCTCCCTTTTTAATAAATTTCAAATCGTTTATTAAAAGCCTTACTAAGTCTGTTTTTAATTTCAGGTCTGGAAACAGACGGTTAATTAAGCCGTAAAACTGTAAGAACTTATTTTCATCGTTTAAGTTAATACATGTTGCAGAATAAAGCCTCATACCCCTCTGCCGTTTACAGGCTTTTGCTCGAGTTTTCATCGGACCTTGCATTACAGGTAACGAGTTTTTAAGAGTTTTCATTCATCGGACCTTAAGAAAATTATAGTAATCTTGCCAAACTATTTTTATTAAAACCGGTAGAGATAGCACAATTATTAAATCATATTAACCTGAACCCGGAGTTCCATTTAATAATTCATCTGCACTCAGTTTTCTAATCTGCTCAATATTTTTCTCTAAAACAAGTCAATTAACTCCCCCTTTTTTGTGACAAGCTTAGGAACTATTTTAGCTCGCTATAAGTCCCACGGTTTGACCCCGGCCGCTTCTGTCTTCTATACTACTACGACCGGGTTTTAATTTGCAGCCCGACGGATATTTTGAGTATTAATTTCTCTCTTTTATCAATTTCACCTGTGCTAATAACTCACGATAAATCCACTCTGCAAAATGGCGCCGTTGCCGGGGACTTGATTTAATCTAGTCCCTAAGCCCCGGTTAATTCACCTGTTATATTATAATAATTTGTTAATCTAAAAAATAAAAAAAAACTGTTAATCCAATTTCGGACATATAACCTCGGACATCTGATTTGGACATCGGACTTCTAACTTCTGATCTGACTTGGACATCTAATTTTGGACATCGGACTTCTGACATTTTAATATTATTGTCATTTCCTGTCGTTTCGTTCATTGTCATTTCGTTCCATTGTCATTTCGTTCCATTGTCTCTAACTACTAACTTTAAATTTCTGTCATTTCGTTCCATTGTCATTTTGTTCCCTTGTATACTAACTACTAACTTTAAATTTCTGTCTACTAATTCCTAACATTTTTATTATTCTAACGTATAACCAGTTCTTTTCTCTGTTTTGAGTGGTGTATGCCTTTCACCAGGTCACAGAGCCTCCCAGAGAATATTAATCACACGGTTGGTTACATCCCAGAAATCGAGAGAACCTTTCTGCGCAATCTCAGGCAGAGACGAACTCAACAAAATACCACCACAGTGATAGATTCTGACCCGGAAGCTAACATGGCAGCTACACCAGCAACGGTTAGAAATATCAACAGGCCGTCTAACCAAGGACAACAGCCGGCTATCGTCCTTCCTCACCTCAGCCCATCCGAATACGAAGAGTGGCAGAAGCTGAAGCCATATCATCAGATTCGATGTGTAAAGGAGTTAGGCATGTTTGATGGCACCAGTCCAGACGAAGCCCTGTTGCATGTTACAAAATTCTTACAACATGCCAACAGCCTTACTGCAACCGATGCAGTACTTCAATATGCAAGATTGTCTTTATTCCCACACAGCCTGACGGGAAACGCGAGCAAGTGGTATCATAGCTTAACACCGAGTACCATTGGTACCTGGGACGACATGGCCACCAAGTTCTATGACAAATTCCTACCTCCGAGCCGAACTTTGGAGATGATTGCTGAAATTTATAATTTTAAGCAACCAGGATCGGAGAATATTTGTGAAACTTGGGACCGTTTCAAAGGTCTACTACTCACTTGTCCTCACCACGGTCTGACGAAGGAACAAGTATCACAATTGTTTTACAAGGGCTTGATCGGTCCGTGCAGAACAATGGTGTTATCTTCGTTAGGGGCTGACGTTCTGAAAAAGCCGGGAGCACAATTTCTGAACAGCATGGAATCTCTCTGTGAGGAAATCAGAGACTGGGCCTCCGGTGGATCAAGGAGCGGTACTCCAGGATTATATCATGTTGGGGAAAGTGATAACAAATTCGACCAGCTCATGAGAAGCCATGAGCAACTCATGGAAAGCAATGCTCAGCAGCAACAAAAGTGAGCACTCTACAGAAAGTGGTCGAACAGATGGCTATGAATTCCTTCTCTCAGCAAGCTAAGTCGATGATTTCTCGACCACCTACTACCCCCTCCAGGCTATGCTCCTCAATCCCAACCATCTCCAACTAATTCTTGTACGCAATGTTGCGGGCCTCATGAATATGATCAATGCCCCCAACTACAAGAAATGAAAGCAGCGGAGGAAGCAAACTACATCACCAACAATTCAGGATACCGACAACCATGGCAACATAACATGCAATCCAACCTTAGCTACTCAAACACCGGAAATATCCAGAACCCACATACCCTACAGACATCCCAAAACTACAGACCTCAATCCAATTTCCAAGGAGGCCCAAGGCAATATCAACAACAGCCTTATGGCAATGAAGCTTCATCGAGCCGACCAGCTCCACCTCCTTCGAATCCTGAGTCTGATATGTCTCAGATGCAGGAAATGTTTAAGGCGATGATGGGTAAATCCCGAGATACGCAAGAAGAGGTCGCAGCTCTGCGCAAAGACCAAACAACCTTGCAGTCTCAGATTCAACAACTCCTAACTCAACAAAGACCTCCTGGCCGACTCCCCTCACAAACCAATCCAAATCCAAAGGAGTATGCAAAAGCAATCTACGTAGTGGACCAGCCCATCACATTAGCTCAAAGGGAGCAACAACCCGAGAGTGAAATGGTCCCTGAAGTGGAGCAGCAGGCCAAGGAAGAGTACCTCGACACGAACCAACTGAAGCTCTATGCCAAATTAGTTGCGATAAACGAAATGATGGAAGGTCCACTAGACCTTACATCACAGCAACTGAGAGCAAACTGGTTCATGTAGTGGATGATTTACCTGAGGATTTGAGTTACTCAATACCACCACCCTTCGAAAATGAGCAAACATCATCAAACCTTCTGCTTGAGCTTGAAGACAAGCCATCAGAGGACAACTTCTACCTCACTCAACTTCATGGAGTCTCCTCCCTCTGAAGTCAATTACCGTTATTTTCCCTCCTTCTCTGTGCTATACCCAGACAGTGAGGATTGTTACATCCTCGAGAATGAAGAGGAGGAAATGCTCGCTCCCGCCAGAAATCCAACAAATACCAATATCACCTTCGAGGAACCACCTCCCTCTGAAGTTGAATTCAACCAAGGCTCTTCCTTTGAGCCTCTCAAAGAAGACGAGGATTATTACATCCTCAAATTCGAAGAGGAAAAGCCATCCAACTTTGATCTTCATCTGGAGGATCACAGCCTTCCCCTCTTGTGCAACAAAGAAGTAGGGTGGAAACTCGAAGCCAGCTCGCTGAGTGAGAAGGCCACCTTTCCATTTGATCCAGGGTCAGAACTTGAAGATACAAATTTCCCAGAAGTTCTCCCTGAACCACTCAACGCAGTTAAGGATGTCTTCATCCTTAAATTTGAAGAGAATGATACTCACACTAAGGATCATCCATTGGAAAATTTGGGCCCTTCGACAAAGAAAAATAATGCCCACCCCACCCACCCGTTGAAGCTCACTTCCACCTTCATTTTCGTTCCAGAGGAGGAAATTTACATCCTCGACTTTGAGCAAGCACCACCACTACCTTCTTGCACCCATACGGCTAAACAACAAAAGGAATGTTTACATTCTCCAGTTTGAGGAAGCACTACCACCACCACCCGGATTTCAATACAATATTAATGGCAACAAACACCTCCTTCAAAACCAGGTTTTGTGGAGTTTGTCTTTTCCTACTATAATTGTTGCGGTAATTCTGTGTTTTGATCCAGGTGGTTCGGTCCTACGTATTGCCAATTTCCTGTTCCCGGTACTACCATTGTCAACATTCATTTATGATCCGGGATAATTATAAAAAAAAAGTCTAGCTAGAGACGTTAAACCCGGGCAGCTTGGTGGGAGGCAGCCCACTATGTATCTTTTGTCTTTCCTTTAATTTAATGTTCTTTTCTTTTTGTACTATATTTCCCTTTTATTTGCTATAATAAAATGCAGGCTTCACTTGAGTTCTTCTCGCTGTGTAGAATATTCTTTACAGGTTTAAATTCATGACATTCCACAGCAACACTCAAGTGTGGGGGAGCTCTACACACTCTACGAAATCTGGGGAGTCCACTCTTTCCTTTACATTGCTTGCCCTATTAATTTTATTTCATCTATGCAATGAGGGCATTGCTTAAGCTTAAGTGTGGGGGAAGAGCCTTTTCAGGTCATCTAAATGCTTAAAATTGTTAAGTCTCTCTGCTTCTTCTCTACCTCGCATTTGTTCAAAAATTGAATTATGTACCCTGCTAATGTAGGTTGTTCTCTTTAAAAACAAATACTATTATGAATTGTGGGATAAATGGTACAAATTTTTAAAAATTTTATATTTGATTACTTTTGAGGAGCATTTTATATGCGGTGTGACCAAATAATCTGCAAATTGGTTGGATTTTATTGCTCAGGGTTTCCTTCTGTCTTCTCTCTTAGGGATTGCTAAGGGGTGCTTCTCTGTTTAAAAAAAAAGAAGAATAATACAAAAAATAATAAGGGACTTTCGAGACACCATTGATAACCAACAAAAGAGAGTTGAGTGTTCTTAAATACAAAGGCATTATGCCTACATTTTCTCATCCCTCATGCAAAAGTGAAGCAAATGCATAAATCTTTTCTTCCTTTTATTTTCTCCTCAATGCCCATTCTTGAGAGAAGTTGGCCATGGTAGAAGTTCTCGGAGTCACCAAAACAAAAGAAACATTGAAGTACCTTAGATCATACCCCGAAACTCTTAATTTTGTTTTTACCCTGAGCACACCTATGCCACCAGCAGATAATTTTTCACACTCCTCAATAAGTTTTAGAGATCATGAACTATTGACTTTTTTATCCTACCCTTCATAATAATATTTGTTAGTATTGAGCATTTCCTACTTGCTTAGGTACATGGTTTTACTTGAGGACAAGCAAAAAGATAAGTGTGGGGGTGTGATAAGTGTCTAAATGAGCATGTTATTTAGGTGTATTTCATGTATAATATTAGCACTTTTCTTGCTCATTTCTCCACTTCGGTTAGTTTTCCTCTAGTTTATGTTTTATTGTTTATCTCACAAATTAGTTTAACATGAGGAAAACCAAGCCGGGAGTGAAGTAGACGGAGAGACGAACGCGTAGACGCAAACGGCTCAGAAAACAGAGTCCAAATGAAGAATCTAGAGCCGGTCGAAGTTCGTAGAAGGAAATAAGTCACGGTCAGCAATACAACAGTATTGCAACCGCCTGCACAACCGCCCCCAACAGAGGCGGACACCAGAGGCGGACACCAGCAGACCAGAGGCGGACAAGAGGCGGTTGTAGAGGCGGACAATACACAAACCGCCTTGTTTTGAGGCGGTTCCACAGGCGGACAAGAGTAAAGTCGCGCCCAAAAATAGTTTTCTTCTTCGCGCGACTCTGCAACTCGCCTTATCTATCTACCCCGCCGTCGCCTACCTTATTTCGCTCACGCATCTCCAGCTCCTGTCCCCTGCAATAAATGAAGCAATCAATGCTTCAATCAGTGAAGAAATCAACAGAGGCAATCAAACTGCAAGTCTTCTACGTACTCTTCCTTTCTTCTATAAATAACCATCCACTGCAACCTTATACCAGTGCACGGAGAAAACCAGAAAATCACTCACACTCACCTCATCTCATTCTCTTCTAGTAAATTGCTCCCGTATACCATTTCACTCCATTAATTCTCTAATTCACCCACTTCACTTATAATAGCCTTCGTACATGTTTCACTCTTCGACCTCTCCATTTCTCCATTCACTAATCACGTCTCCGTGCTGTTATTACGTCCAACCTCTGTCAGATTTATTACCAGTTAATATGTCTGGCTAAGGAGGATTTGCTCCGGGCAAGGTTTTTAATTATGGTTTGTTTAATTATGTAATCAATATTTCTACCGGTTAAAATAAATTCAGTTTGTTACGATTAAAGTTTTGTTTCTCTCCCTTTTTAATAAATTTCATCGATTTATTAAAAAGCCTTACTAAGTCTGTTTTTAATTTCATCGGTTAGAAACAGACGGGTTAATTAAGCCGTAAAACTGTAAGAACTTATTTTCATCGTTTAAGTTAATACATGTTGCAAGAATAAAGCCTCATACCCCTCTGCCGTTTACAGGCTTTTGCTCGAGTTTTCATCGGACCTTGCATTACAGGTAAACGAGTTTTTAAGAGTTTTCATCGGACCTTAAGAAAATTATAGGAATCTTGCCAAACTATTTTATTAAACCGGTAGAGATAGCACAATTAATTAAATCATATTAACCTGAACCCGGAGTTCCATTTAATTCATCTGCACTCAGTTTTCTAATCTGCTCAATATTTTTCTCTAAAATCAAAATATATTAACTCCCCCTTTTTTGTGACAAGCTTAGGAACTATTTTAGCTCGCTATAAGTCCCACGGTTTGACCCCGGCCGCTTCTGTCTTCTATACTACTACGACCGGGTTTTAATTTGCAGCCCGACGGATATTTTGAGTATTAATTTCTCTCTTTTATCAATTTCACCTGTGCTAATAACTCACGATAAATCCACTCTGCAAAATGGCGCCGTTGCCGGGGACTTGATTTAATCTAGTCCCTAAGCCCCGGTTAATTCACCTGTTATATTATAATAATTTGTTAATCTAAAAAATAAAAAAAAACTGTTAATCCAATTTCGGACATATAACCTCGGACATCTGATTTGGACATCGGACTTCTAACTTCTGATCTGACTTGGACATCTAATTTTGGACATCGGACTTCTGACATTTTAATATTATTGTCATTTATTCCTGTCATTTCGTTTCATTGTCATTTCGTTCCATTGTCATTTCGTTCCATTGTCTCTAACTACTAACTTTAAATTTCTGTCATTTCGTTCCATTGTCATTTTGTTCCCTTGTATACTAACTACTAACTTTAAATTTCTGTCTACTAATTCCTAACATTTTTATTATTCTAACGTATAACCAGTTCTTTTCTCTGTTTTGAGTGGTGTATGCCTTTCACCAGGTCACAGAGCCTCCCAGAGAATATTAATCACACGGTTGGTTACATCCCAGAAATCGAGAGAACCTTTCTGCGCAATCTCAGGCAGAGACGAACTCAACAAAATACCACCACAGTGATAGATTCTGACCCGGAAGCTAACATGGCAGCTACACCAGCAACGGTTAGAAATATCAACAGGCCGTCTAACCAAGGACAACAGCCGGCTATCGTCCTTCCTCACCTCAGCCCATCCGAATACGAAGAGTGGCAGAAGCTGAAGCCATATCATCAGATTCGATGTGTAAAGGAGTTAGGCATGTTTGATGGCACCAGTCCAGACGAAGCCCTGTTGCATGTTACAAAATTCTTACAACATGCCAACAGCCTTACTGCAACCGATGCAGTACTTCAATATGCAAGATTGTCTTTATTCCCACACAGCCTGACGGGAAACGCGAGCAAGTGGTATCATAGCTTAACACCGAGTACCATTGGTACCTGGGACGACATGGCCACCAAGTTCTATGACAAATTCCTACCTCCGAGCCGAACTTTGGAGATGATTGCTGAAATTTATAATTTTAAGCAACCAGGATCGGAGAATATTTGTGAAACTTGGGACCGTTTCAAAGGTCTACTACTCACTTGTCCTCACCACGGTCTGACGAAGGAACAAGTATCACAATTGTTTTACAAGGGCTTGATCGGTCCGTGCAGAACAATGGTGTTATCTTCGTTAGGGGCTGACGTTCTGAAAAAGCCGGGAGCACAATTTCTGAACAGCATGGAATCTCTCTGTGAGGAAATCAGAGACTGGGCCTCCGGTGGATCAAGGAGCGGTACTCCAGGATTATATCATGTTGGGGAAAGTGATAACAAATTCGACCAGCTCATGAGAAGCCATGAGCAACTCATGGAAAGCAATGCTCAGCAAGCAACAAAAGTGAGCACTCTACAGAAAGTGGTCGAACAGATGGCTATGAATTCCTTCTCTCAGCAAGCTAAGTCGATGATTTCTCGACCACCTACTACCCCTCCAGGCTATGCTCCTCAATCCCAACCATCTCCAACTAATTCTTGTACGCAATGTTGCGGGCCTCATGAATATGATCAATGCCCCCAACTACAAGAAATGAAAGCAGCGGAGGAAGCAAACTACATCACCAACAATTCAGGATACCGACAACCATGGCAACATAACATGCAATCCAACCTTAGCTACTCAAACACCGGAAATATCCAGAACCCACATACCCTACAGACATCCCAAAACTACAGACCTCAATCCAATTTCCAAGGAGGCCCAAGGCAATATCAACAACAGCCTTATGGCAATGAAGCTTCATCGAGCCGACCAGCTCCACCTCCTTCGAATCCTGAGTCTGATATGTCTCAGATGCAGGAAATGTTTAAGGCGATGATGGGTAAATCCCGAGATACGCAAGAAGAGGTCGCAGCTCTGCGCAAAGACCAAACAACCTTGCAGTCTCAGATTCAACAACTCCTAACTCAACAAAGACCTCCTGGCCGACTCCCCTCACAAACCAATCCAAATCCAAAGGAGTATGCAAAAGCAATCTACGTAGTGGACCCCCATCACATTAGCTCAAAGGGAGCAACAACCCGAGAGTGAAATGGTCCCTGAAGTGGAGCAGCAGGCCAAGGAAGTACCTCGACACGAACCAACTGAAGCTCTATGCCAAATTAGTTGCGATAAACGAAATGATGGAAGGTCCACTAGACCTTACATCACAGCAATCTGAGAGCAAACTGGTTCATGTAGTGGATGATTTACCTGAGGATTTGAGTTACTCAATACCACCACCCCCGTTCGAAAATGAGCAAACAGTATCAAACCTTCTGCTTGAGCTTGAAGACAAGCCATCAGAGGACAACTTCTACCTCAACTTCATGGAGTCTCCTCCCTCTGAAGTCAATTACCGTTATTTTCCCTCCTTCTCTGTGCTATACCCAGACAGTGAGGATTGTTACATCCTCGAGAATGAAGAGGAGGAATGCTCGCTCCCGCCAGAACATCCAAACAAAATACCAATATCATCTTCGAGGAACCACCTCCCTCTGAAGTTGAATTCAACCAAGGCTCTTCCTTTGAGCCTCTCAAAGAAGACGAGGATTATTACATCCTCAAATTCGAAGAGGAAAAGCCATCCAACTTTGATCTTCATCTGGAGGATCACAGCCTTCCCCTCTTGTGCAACAAAGAAGTAGGGTGGAAACTCGAAGCCAGCTCGCTGAGTGAGAAGGCCACCTTTCCATTTGATCCAGGGTCAGAACTTGAAGATACAAATTTCCCAGAAGTTCTCCCTGAACCACTCAACGCAGTTAAGGATGTCTTCATCCTTAAATTTGAAGAGAATGATACTCACACTAAGGATCATCCATTGGAAAATTTGGGCCCTTCGACAAAGAAAAATAATGCCCACCCCACCCACCCGTTGAAGCTCACTTCCACCTTCATTTTCGTTCCAGAGGAGGAAATTTACATCCTCGACTTTGAGCAAGCACCACCACTACCTTCTTGCACCCATACGGCTAAACAACAAAAGGCGAATGTTTACATTCTCCAGTTTGAGGAAGCACTACCACCACCACCCGGATTTCAATACAATATTAATGGCAACAAACACCTCCTTCAAAACCAGGTTTTGTGGAGTTTGTCTTTTCCTACTATAATTGTTGCTGTAATTCTGTGTTTTGATCCAGGTGGTTCGGTCCTACGTATTGCCAATTTCCTGTTCCCGGTACTACCATTGTCAACATTCATTTATGATCCGGGATAATAATAAAAAAAAACGTCTAGCTAGAGACGTTAAACCCGGGCAGCTTGGTGGGAGGCAGCCCACTATGTATCTTTTGTCTTTCCTTTAATTTAATGTTCTTTTCTTTTTGTACTATATTTCCCTTTTATTTGCTATAATAAAATGCAGGCTTCACTTGAGTTCTTCTCGCTGTGTAGAATATTCTTTACAGGTTTAAATTCATGACATTCCACAGCAACACTCAAGTGTGGGGGAGCTCTACACACTCTACGAAATCTGGGGAGTACACTCTTTCCTTTACATTGCTTGCCCTATTAATTTTATTTCATCTATGCAATGAGGGCATTGCTTAAGCTTAAGTGTGGGGGAAGAGCCTTTTCAGGTCATCTAAATGCTTAAAATTGTTAAGTCTCTCTGCTTATCTTCTGCTTACCTCGCATTTGTTCAAAAATTGAATTATGTACCCTGCTAATGTAGGTTGTTCTCTTTAAAAACAAATACTATTATGAATTGTGGGATAAATGGTACAAATTTTTAAAAATTTTATATTTGATTACTTTTGAGGAGCATTTTATATGCGGTGTGACCAAATAATCTGCAAATTGGTTGGATTTTATTGCTCAGGGTTTCCTTCTGTCTTCTCTCTTAGGGATTGCTAAGGGGTGCTTCTCTGTTTAAAAAAAAGAAGAAGAATACAAAAAATAATAAGGGACTTTCGAGACACCATTGATAACCAACAAAAAGAGAGTTGAGTGTTCTTAAATACAAAGGCATTATGCCTACATTTTCTCATCCCTCATGCAAAAGTGAAGCAAATGCATAAATCTTTTCTTCCTTTTATTTTCTCCTCAATGCCCATTCTTGAGAGAGTTGGCCATGGTAGAAGTTCTCGGAGTCACCAAAACAAAAGAAACATTGAAGTACCTTAGATCATACCCCGAAACTCTTAATTTTGTTTTTACCCTGAGCACACCTATGCCACCAGCAGATAATTATTCACACTCCTCAATAAGTTTTAGAGATCATAAACTATTGACTTTTTTATCCTACCCTTCATAATAATATTTGTTAGTATTGAGCATTTCCTACTTGCTTAGGTACATGGTTTTACTTGAGGACAAGCAAAAAGATAAGTGTGGGGGTGTGATAAGTGTCTAAATGAGCATGTTATTTAGGTGTATTTCATGTATAATATTAGCACTTTTCTTGCTCATTTCTCCACTTCGGTTAGTTTTCCTCTAGTTTATGTTTTATTGTTTATCTCACAAAATTAGTTTAACATGAGGAAAACCAAGCCGGGAGTGAAGTAGACGGAGAGACGAACGCGTAGACGCAAACGGCTCAGAAAACAGAGTCCAAATGAAGAATCTAGAGCCGGTCGAAGTTCGTAGAAGGAAATAAGTCACGGTCAGCAATACAACAGTATTGCAACCGCCTGCACAACCGCCCCCAACAGAGGCGGACACCAGAGGCGGACACCAGCAGACCAGAGGCGGACAAGAGGCGGTTGTAGAGGCGGACAATACACAAACCGCCTTGTTTTGAGGCGGTTCCACAGGCGGACAAGAGTAAATCGCGCCCAAAATAGTTTTCTTCTTCGCGCGACTCTGCAACTCGCCTTATCTATCTACCCCGCCGTCGCCTACCTTATTTCGCTCACGCATCTCCAGCTCCTGTCCCCTGCAATAAATGAAGCAATCAATGCTTCAATCAGTGAAGAAATCAACAGAGGCAATCAAACTGCAAGTCTTCTACGTACTCTTCCTTTCTTCTATAAATAACCATCCACTGCAACCTTATACCAGTGCACGGAGAAAACCAGAAAATCACTCACACTCACCTCATCTCATTCTCTTCTAGTAAATTGCTCCCGTATACCATTTCACTCCATTAATTCTCTAATTCACCCACTTCACTTATAATAGCCTTCGTACATGTTTCACTCTTCGACCTCTCCATTTCTCCATTCACTAATCACGTCTCCGTGCTGTTATTACGTCCAACCTCTGTCAGATTTATTACCAGTTAATATGTCTGGCTAAGGAGGATTTGCTCCGGGCAAGGTTTTTAATTATGGTTTGTTTAATTATGTAATCAATTTTCTACCGGTTAAAATAAATTCAGTTTGTTACGATTAAAGTTTTGTTTCTCTCCCTTTTTAATAAATTTCATCGATTTATTAAAAAGCCTTACTAAGTCTGTTTTTAATTTCATCGGTTAGAAACAGACGGGTTAATTAAGCCGTAAAACTGTAAGAACTTATTTTCATCGTTTAAGTTAATACATGTTGCAAGAATAAAGCCTCATACCCCTCTGCCGTTTACAGGCTTTTGCTCGAGTTTTCATCGGACCTTGCATTACAGGTAAACGAGTTTTAAGAGTTTTCATCGGACCTTAAGAAAATTATAGGAATCTTGCCAAACTATTTTATTAAACCGGTAGAGATAGCACAATTAATTAAATCATATTAACCTGAACCCGGAGTTCCATTTAATTCATCTGCACTCAGTTTTCTAATCTGCTCAATTTTTTCTCTAAAACAAGTCAATTAACTCCCCCTTTTTGTGACAAGCTTAGGAACTATTTTAGCTCGCTATAAGTCCCACGGTTTGACCCCGGCCGCTTCTGTCTTCTATACTACGACCGGGTTTTAATTTGCAGCCCGACGGATATTTTGAGTATTAATTTCTCTCTTTTATCAATTTCACCTGTGCTAATAACTCACGATAAATCCACTCTGCAATAGGACTACAAGAGTAGTGCCTAAACAAGCTAAGGCTTAATGACCACGGTAAACCAGTGGGAACGAGCAATAAGGGAAAAACATAAGACGAATAAATGGGAGTCTTCAAGGATTGGAGAAATATCCCGATCATCGACAACCATGTCAAGATCATTGAGGAGATACTTGAAGGATCGAGTATCCCAAACATAGATCAACAAGATCAAGGGAAGAGTCAACCAGACTATCAAATACAAGTGGAAACCATACTGTGACCGGTATAGGTTTACCCAAAAACCACCAGTACCACGCACTTGCCACGGCAAGTGCAGTAAGAACAGGAACATGTAGAGGAACTTTAACACACCACAGGTACATAGTAATGTACCGTGACAGCAGTGAAACAACTATAGGATCACAAATCCTAAAAGCTGGAAGGATCGAACCTTAGAAAGGCCTGACGGCCTGACCATTGTATTAAGAACATACCAGTCAGCAGGAAGCTGGACTTGGTCAAGACCACAAACATGGCAATGCCATGTAGAACTTCTTTTAACACCGCACTATGATTTCAAAACCCTTTCTTTTAAAACCTTGGATTTTAAAACTAAACCAACAGAATTACGGTGAGTACCATGGAATGATACAAGAGGAGTTGACAATAGAATACTTCACCTAGGCGTGTGACGAGCACTACGAGTGTACCCAATTACGGGACGTGGGACAACCGCACTCCGAAGGAGCTTGCGGGCCTGACATATAGTTAGGTAAGTGGTAACGTATCAACACGGTACCCCACGTATGTATACATGTAGTGAACAAAACACGGAAAGTAGTCAACTCGGTTCTACGGACCATGAGTAAGTTCAAACCAGAACAGCTGGACACCTCAGACAATCAAGGAGAAGGAACTCAGAGAACCCGTCTAAAGATGAGGAATGAGGATTAGGCAGCGCAAGAAGCGCAGACTAATAAGTATAGACATTGGATATGTCTCAAAGACTTCAACAAAATACATGACAGCTGGAAGGGATACCCAGCCTAAACACCGTAAGGCAAATGCCTAATGTGAACACGACGATGCACAACAAACGGGACAGAGCTCCCCAGAGCAATCACAAGATTACCACAAGGTATAACCCATCATTGAAGAGGATATTAAACCTAGCCTAGAACACTAGGAGAAAGTATAAACAGTCTACCCAAGAGCGGGAGACGTTATAACTCAAAAAGGGAATAGCTCAAATACAATACCACAAGACGGTATAGTAGACACAATATATCGTAAACATTAGCCGGATGTAACGGCCTAACTAACAACACTCAGGAGCAATCCTTGAAGGGTGTCTGAGATAACAACAATTGAACAAGTGTCACGATAAGAGCACATGAGCTAGAACGAACATTCGGTTAGGACACCGAAGGGATTTCACTTAACAGGAAATACCCTAAATTACCAGAAGGCCCGAATTTACACCAGATTTCCTAAAGGGTCTCCTATGAACGGAAGCGTGATGTCACGACTTGCCATGGAGCCTAGCAATACCTCCAACCTATGGGGTATACATGGTGTGGAAACATGTATAAGCAGCTTGCAAAGAGAATAGCTTGTAGCAATAAGGCTTAAAGGCCATCAACCAACTATGTTATGTAAACCTTAACGGTTGCATAACCCACACCATTTGATAACAAGACTTGCAAGAGATATTGCCTCATGCGACAAAGAAATCAACAACTGGACCATCAATTCAAACCCAACATCCTGAGTGGCTTGGAGTAATGGCCAACTCAGTGTCACTGTCACTAGAGCATCAGTCTAGTATACAGTTGACAAGCTTTTAATTACCTTCATGCTCTCTGTAGCAATGGTAGCACAGGGGCATAAGAATCGTGATGATGCCAACATTGGCCTTGTCCACATTTAGACACTACGGGAAACCCGAGGAAAAGTACCCCTCGTTAATCGAAGACCACCAAGGAAATGATATTTCCAAACCACTCCGCCTAACAAGAGGCTTTGGACTGTAAAAGCACATTGCTTAAAGAGCATAGAAACTCGAAGGAGTAAGTACACTCCATACGCACCAAGCATGTGGTGAACCGTTATGTAAATACTAACATAGTGAACCTCTTCATGAGACCTATGAGTGATAACAAACCTCTCAACAATTATCAGTGATAGAATACTCCACAATTAGAGAACGGGACCCGAAGGCCCTTGAAGTTTCTTGGGATGTCCCGGTGATGTACATACAAAGTAAAACCGCACAGCTAGAGCCTCTAGCCAATGCTCTGCACTGGAAAATAATAATTGTCAGAAACAATCAATGTGAGTACACATTGAACACCACGAATGACCAACGCTCAAGAGAGCTTATAACCCGATGAATTATCTCATCCTTGGTCAACCAAGATACTTGGTAAATTGTATCTTAATGATGATAGAATGTGAGGTAAGCTAACCTACACATGAAACCTAGATTGAAATAAAACATCTCCACATTGAGAAGATAGTAACATTACGGTATGCTACGACAACCGTCATGCACACGAACAAAGGAAACCCTCAGTATTCACACCATAAGGAAAGGGTGCCAACGACAGTAGCAATGACTAAAGAGAAACTATCACTGTAACGGAATCAGTAAAAACGATGTTGTATAATGAGTAAGGATATGGTGCGCAACAAGCGACCGTTATGAGGAAGTAGTTAAATAATGACACGGAGTATAAGTATGAGAAAACAGGCAGAAATATTCTTTCCTATCACATAAGGGATTTGCTTCCAAGCGTTTACGCCTCTGCACTTTGTATGACTGAGTGTTTTGGTATTGCACTTGTGCAGCTAAGGATCTAATGGGATAGCTAGGAATATGGAAAATGTAAATCGTAGTAGACCTTTCTTTCACCAACAACATGGCATAAGCCAGCTAAGGAAGCTTAGCAACAGACCGTGCGGCCTGAGGCCAAAGAAGCACGAAGAGTGTAAAACACACTAACAATCACAAGATGTGAATTCCATTGGAATAAAAGGTGAAAGGAGACGTAACAAAGTCACTAGGACCGACGCATAGAAATGCAAGGTCATACAAGTAAAGAACACTTGTACTGAACTAGAAGAACTGGTATGTTTCAGAAACTATTAACACCAGAGGAAGCACTACAACTAAGTAGTGACTTAACCTCGCCCGACAATAAGTCGGAGGAACTTAGTGAATAATAGTGAAAGCACGAATAGCATGTGCAATAGATTACCAGAGAGCTGGTTACAATCTAAAACTAATTATAGTTCAAACACGGTAAAAGAATACCACAATTGTTTAGTAAACCTTATTCCCATAATAGACGGATAAAAAGGTGATGTATAGCACATTAAGGATAACAAGAAGGGTGAATAACCCAAGTTATCAGGGTCGCGCAGCAGAAGCTAGTGGGCCCTAGCTAGGAGATAATATACCTAGTAAGTATAGTAGAATGGCTATTAATGCCTTGAAGCCTAATAGGATGGAACCGAATTAATTATGAGTTAAATAAACTCATATAGGAATCCTTGGTACAAAGACTAAACCATTGTTATGATTAGGACCCTTTGACAAGGGTATATTATGTAACAAACCGTAAAGAAGCTAAAACGCTTCAGATTGCCCAAATTGAGTAACCAATGTTTAATAATAATAACATATGGTAGATTACGTGGGCGTAATCCCTTTTAAGGGGGGTAGAGCGAAAACCGCTTAGTATAAGTTTCATGAAGAAAACACATAAACGATAATGTGCATAGCACAAATGAGAAACGAATTGATGATTGATGCCTATGTTAAATAAACATAAGTATTCATTCGTATTGAAATTGTGGTAATGAGGCATAAGATATGTAAATACCATAGGATGGATATACCTACCTTGTAACACCATGTAAGAGTATTAGTAAAAGAAAAGTAATGAGTAGTGGACGGAGCTCCACAAGTATCGTAGATGAATGAGAGTAGTAGATGAATGAAGTCTAGGTGTAGTGTATACCTAGGTAAATTATTGGAAGTGAATCGAGGACAACTAAATTTTACAAGTATGGTAATCCCTAGTTAGAATAATTGAAATAATGGAGAGTCATGCATGGAAGTAGTGAAGGCTGATGAAATGAGCACTTAGGTGTTGAACCACGGAGTAAAGTATTTGGGAAGTAGAGTGAGGATGATTGATGGACTGATTCCATCCTTTGGAGATGTATGAATTCGTAATCACGACTAGGAAGGGGTAAAAAGATAGAAAATGAAAACAATTAAATTATTTTTTGTTTGAAACTGATGTGGGAAGTCAAACTTGATCCTGATCAGATCAAGGGAAACCGAACACAAATTGGGGTGGAAAGATAGTTCAACACTGATGCTGATCACATCAGGGTCGAATGATTCTCGAAGCTCCCCTCAAGTGGTCACAAGAATCACACATAGGATAGAAGTAGTGAATATAAATTGGAATTTGGAGTTGTGTGTTTTAGAAAATTTCTGATTAGTAGTTGTAAAGGAATTCTCCTTAGACTAGAGATTGAGAACTTGTTGGAAGTTTATATCGGAGAAGATAGTAGTATAGCATATTGTATTATTCCAAGGGCAGCGGGACATAGAGGAGTCCTGTGTCTAGATGACCTGAGTGCCTGTGGGACTGTATGTGTATTGCATTGCTTTAGGGATAGCTTTGCATTGTATATATGTGGAAACCCAGTAATGTGGAACCAATGGTTGGTAGTAATGTGGATGGGGGTAATTATAGTACATTTGGATGGTATGGAATGTAGAGACCATAAGTAATGAATTCGGGGAATTGTAAGGAGGAAGAGTGTGTGACCTGTGGTATTAGACATGTAAGAATGAGTAAGCATTGTAAACCTATAACCTCGAACAACTTTGAGGACAAAGTTCTTAAGGGGGGTAGATTGAAATACCCCCAACTTAAATATAGTGATTAAGATTATTCTAATCCTTATTTAAGAGCGTAATAATGATTAAGAAATATTGGTAAGGGAAAAAAAATCCAAAAGAAATAAAGAAACGCTTAAAAAGCGAAAAACGCTAAATAAGCGTTAAATAACCATAGGAGGTATGAGACCTCGATTAGCGTATTATATGGATATTAAAGCCTTAATAAGGCCTAAATAATATATGGGAACAATTCCCGAAGAAAACGGATCCAAATAATACATTAAAACGCTAATAGAGCTTTAGCGCACGTTTTTCGAGAAAACCCGAAAACATGACTTTAAGTGGTCAAACGGACCCGTAAAAATTGTGAATCATTAAATAATAATTATTAAGCATTTATGGAAGCTTAATAGCCAATAAAAATAATTAAACGAGAAAATTCCGGAAAACGGGCCCGGTTAGTGAATAGTACCAAAACCGGGTACAATAACGAGTGTTTTCTGTAAAAGACGAAAAACGCTCCAACTAGTATACTGTAGGGGGGAGGTTTTATTAAGTTAAATAACCCTCTCTCTCACACACATGTAACTAGCTAATTAAATAAGAGAGCCAAAAGCAAAAAGCAATAAAGTAAAAACTACTTGATCCCTTCTCTCTCTCCTCACCCACTCATTTCTCTACTCTCTCACCTCCCTCCTTCCTCACCCATCCGATTTCTCCCTCCCCTCTCTTCTGGATTGGGTGATTTTGAGCTCCCCCAACAACAACAATGGCAACTCTCACTTCTCTCCCATGCTCTACCTTCATTTGAGCCCCAAATGTAAAAATAATTACATATTTGTACTCCCCTCATCATTCTCTACACTTCTCTCTTTTCAAAATCCAAAAAAAGAGGAAGTTTATTTTCCTGGGTATACCCCATTGGTGAAGGAAATAGCATCAATGTGTAGCTTGGAGTCCTCTCTCTCCATTAAGGTAAAAATCTCCATGAAAGAACTCATATTTCAACATCCTTGCTTGTAACTGATTTTCACCTCCTTGTAACTCTTCATTTTCTCTCTCTCTTTTGAGCATAATATCAACCTTCCAATGGTGGTGGATTCACCTTCTTGAACCAAGGGCTAAACCCCCTCCTAAAACACTCCAAAGGTAAACCCTAGAATTTGTATTTTCAACACTTCCATGAATTAGTGTTAATTTAAGGGTTAGTAGTTTAATTACACTTGTTTTGTGTGCTTTGGGTGATGGGAATGGAGTTTGGCAACTCCATTCCTTATATGACCGATTTTGGTGCAAAGAAGAGAGAAGAAGGAGAATTGAAAAGAAATGAAGGGAAAATAAGCTCAAGGTAAGAGCTCCTTCCTAATGTTAAACTCTATTGCATTAGAGTAATGGGAATGGATAAACAAATAAAAGAACCTAAACTATTGTAATAGTATTGAAGTTTATGAAGTTTTGAGTATTTAGGAACTAGTAAGTAAATTGTAGGCCTTAAAGCCAAGTATATTGTGCATGAGTATTGGTATTGATGTTTGATGGGTATTGATGTATTGAGATGGATTTATGTATCTTTGTGTGCTGGTAGGACCCTTGTATGGGTGTGGCTAGATTAGGAATGAATTTGATGAAAAAGTGTGTATGTGGAGAAGTTAGAATTGTAGGTAAACCATGGCAAAATTTTGGTAGGAATATGTGCACTTATGGATGACTTGGTGAATGGGAGAACCAAGGTGTGTATTGGAGTTAATAGAGATGTTTGGTAATTATGGAGTGGTAGTTGTAGTATGAGAAATAAGAAGGTAAAAATCTGTAGCAAGAGTTGTTGAATTGTATTGGAGAAACTAGGAGAACTTAAGTACAAGACCTAGTGAATGAGTGTTGGACTTGAAGAGGTGGGGTAATGCATTGTAGGCCTTGGAAATGGCTGTAACACCCCATCCAACAACAAACACATAACAACATCCTGCAGCGGAAAATATACTACTTCACATTACTTAACTCGATGGTGTTACACGCCGTTAACCGCCCACGTGGCTAACAAGGCTATTACATAAACATTGTACCGGTCTGATGGACTAGATTCCCGAGCGTCTACACATCACTATCCCTTTCCATTAACAACAACATACACATACCTTCCAACTGTACCGAGTATTTACAAACTGATGCCGATAACAATTTCGGTCTTACTACACCTACCGTATATATATACAACTTAAATGATTACCCATGTACAACGACTACCCCGTCCTACTCTCGAACGGCTCCCAGCTCCTTGTACCTGAAATAGGAAAAGAAGAGAAAGGGTGGCCCCCAAGGGGCTCAGCACCTTTGCTGGTATGGTAATCCCGCAGCCCACATGCTACCGGGCCACGCACAACTAATTGTCGTCTTAGCATGCGGTTGATTATATTTAAATCATGCATGTACTATAAACACATAACACTTAACATTTCGCCTCAATGGGCTCAACAAACAGATAACACATCCATACTTGATAGGTCACTCATGGTATTCTTTAACGCTAGAGTGTTTCTCCTCTAATGGAGCTACTTCCTTAATAGACGACACTTACCCATTAATTGGGTTATCCTTAACGCCTCTTATCACAACTGGGATTCATATCCATGATCCACATACTCCACAATTTACAACGTATAACATACATCACATAACAACACATAACAACACTTTTCAAGTTACAACGTGCACATAATAACATCGCAACAGATATTGCATCATATCAACAACACATAACATAACGGGTGCGGTTCTCTTAGGAGCCGACCCAAACATAGTTAATTCACTGGTGAGCCTAGAGAATGATGTCACCCCCATGGTAAGCTCGTTATACAACACTCATTACCATCCTAATAGTCGGACGAGTAACTTAAGTTAAGATGGTTCGGGTTTTGTGGCCCGAACACACCACACAAACACATGTTCCCCCTAAACCGATCATAAGTCAGAATAGCTAAGCTTTGGAATAAGCTAATGGGAGATCATAACCCGTGAGGGAAACAACCATAACAGAGAGAAGGGTAAGGCTAAGAAGGATACCCACTCCCAAACAACGCACGACCGGCCAAACCGGATTCCTCACCACTGTTAGTACATACTTACTTTTAGATATTAGTTAGAACCCCACTATGGAGCCTATCACACAACAACACATACAGTATTACAAATGGGTTAAACATACAAGGGAGATCCCTACATTCACACACATATATCACACATTTAACACACGCATAGCCGTGGTTAGAACGTCCCATGGTACGGGTCGTTTACTCCGAATACCAAACTCTCATGTGATCCTAGACTCAGTTAACTAAGGTTAACACTTCCGAGGTTAAATGGTATCGGAGTTGAACACGCCACATAAATGAATTACTGTAAACTCATTACATGTTTATCTTACAACGTGGCAAACATACAGAAAAACACATTGGCATACAAGCCGGTGTAATCCGGTAGGACACAGGTTGCAAGAAAAATCATACCTGTCACCGGAGTCCACTTATCATGTCCACTTATGTTCCTCGAGCAATTCTCGAACAACTGATAACATTACATGTATTTTTATTAACATCGGGGTAACATGATTGTTTAAAGTCTAAATGCTTAAACTTATCCTCATTAACTTAGTTAAATAACTTCACATTTTAACTTGTTTTACTTTTACATTTTAATACAACTTTTCCCCCACTATATTGTCATTATAACTCACTTAACATGTCCTCAACAATCTTATAACATCATTACTTAATAATCCCCATCATCCTATAACCTTAAACAATGTTTTTGGTCCGACCGACCTTGCACAAGGTCGGTCCATTCCAGAACACTTTACCGTCAAAATTTCTACTCCGACCGACCTTGTAAGTTCGGTCGCATGCGGTCCATTCCCGAGAGTTTCTTCCCTTTGAAAATTCAGGCCCGACCGAACTTGCCAAGTCCGGTCCCATGTTCGGTCGATTCCAGAAACTTAATTCGTACACAAATACAAGCCCGACCGACCTTGCAAGTCCGGTCCCCAAGGTCGGTCCATTCCAGAAACCAATTCTCGCAGGGTAAACTGGGCTCGACCGACCTTGGCAAGTTCGGTCGCAAGGTCGGTCTGCTCTAGACCCTTATTTTCCATTGCCCATTTAACTCCAAACTTCACCTCATATATCCTAATATGTCCTAACCTCATTTGGGCACTTCAAACACATCTTTAGCCATGTACTAAATTCCTTAAATCACCCACCAAAACTATCTTTATCATTCCACAAACTCCTTACAAAATCTCTTAATACTTGTACATTTTTCATTTGGTTTTCTAAGTGGTATTTCACCTATAATGACCACTATGCCAAGATGTTTCCTCTACACCTTAGCATCATCTCTCAACATCTTTTCTTACTACTAAATCCCCTTGTCCACATTTTACCTAAACATCATTTATTCCTTGGATATCAACATTACCTAAACCTTAAACAAACTTCTCCAAGACTTTAGTACATTCTCAAAACACATATTGAATTCCTAGAACTTCCAAGATAATACCTAAATCCTTGTATCACTCTAAATCACCTATACCTGTTTTCTTCCCTAGTAAAACATTTGTTCACCTTTAACACTTCCTAGTTCACCAAAACTTATTTAAAACACTTAGAACTTCTTACACATTTTCCAAATTTTGCCATAGCTTCTCTTGTATATTCTCACATCCAAACACTTAGGTTTTTACCTTATTCCATTCAAGAACACCTAAAATCCACCAAGAACTTTCTCACACACAAAACTTCACCAAATTTACACTACATCACTATATAGTGCATAAACTTAAATTGCTTGGCACTTAGGCCCTTAAATGACATGGCTCTTAGGCCCTTAAATTGCATAAACCTTAAACACTGAATTTCCACATAAATAATGCCTTTGACCTGCAATTACATACAACAATGCTCCCATGTCCTTTTAGTCCACCTTGTGGATAGTTTTCTATCTCATTTACCATTGGCTCTTTAGGTTAATTTTTTAAGCAAATATAGCTCAATTTCCTAGTACATAAAACTACATTAAGAGAGGTCATTTACCTCTTTGTTTTCCAAGCTTTCCCACATGTTTTCTCTGGTTCTTTCTTGGTTGAAAATCGGCAAGGAGCTTTTATCACTTGTCAATCT
Organism: Limonium bicolor; assembly: GCA_023374045.1. Classification (NCBI taxonomy): domain Eukaryota; kingdom Viridiplantae; phylum Streptophyta; class Magnoliopsida; order Caryophyllales; family Plumbaginaceae; genus Limonium; species Limonium bicolor. The sequence goes on from CM041780.1 coordinate 124,692,550, forward strand.
TCTAACCAATACACATATAAGGGTAATGAGCATTAAGTTTAATACTTAAACTCATAATTAAACCCTAGGTTACATAAGTGTCCTTAAAACACTAAAATTGATGTTTACCTTTGGAATTTGAAAGGGAACTTGAATAAGTAGCAAGATAGGACTCCTCCTAGTCCTTTGAAGATTGAATTAAGATAAAAATAGAGCAAGACAAGGCACCATTAAGGGGTGAATTTTCGGCTATACACAAAAATGAAGGAAACTTGGATTTTCTTTGATTTTCCTTACCTTGAATGAGAGAAGAAGCAAAAGAGCTCTTCAAACAGAACTTTCACCCTTCAATGGAGTTTCTTCATGGCATCAAACATGAGCTTTTTAAATTTTGAAAAGAGAGGATGAAAGGCCTTGACTCAACTAAGACAAATATGTGCTTAGTTTTTGATTTGGAGCAATATTGAACATTTGGTGAGCAATTGAAGTTGGAGAAGAGATGTGCTGTAGCAAGAACGAGATTGGTTGGGAGAATGGAGGAAGAACACGGTGGGAACAAGAGGAAATGAAGAAAGGAAGTGAGAGGTATGCTTTGTTAAGATATTTTGACTTATAAAGGTAAATAGTAACTTTACTTTATTTCTTTTTTTTCTTTAGTTGGCTGGCTTGGTATGGTGACTCACACTCTAAAAACCGTGCCCCCTTCATTCTAAAAGATATTTATGGTCTTTGTTGACCATTTAACTAATCAAAGTTGACTTAAGTCAAAACTAGCACTATTTGAGCACTATTCACATATTAAGGCACATATTTGTGAAATTTTTGATTTCCCATTGATCTAGACTTCCTAATGTGATACTAAGTAGTACACATGTTTATTAAAGAGTAATGATGGACATTTAGCCACTCAAAACTCATTTACAAGACAATTTTTCAGAAATGTGCTTTAAGACTCCTTAAAGCACATTTTGTGTTTTAACTTGTTTTCAAGCTTGGTTTTCTTTGGTAATTGATTTAATATGGTCATTAACATATTTATAAGGTATAGGTATGACCATTAGGTCTTATACAAATTTACCCCAAGCTTAGAGCACATTTTGGCTCTTATTGACTTTAAGGTATTTTCTTGTGTTTTGTTTGGTTTAACTGTCTACCAAAGTTTCCTAAGGACTTAATTAGCCTTATTAAATCATAACTGAATATTATTAAGTCTTGGTAGGCTCTTTGGGTCCTAACCAAGTTCACTCCAAGCTTAGAGCATGTTTTTGCTCAAACTGTATCTTAGTGCTTTATTGCATTTTACTATGGTTTAAATTGTTCACCGATGTTTCTAAGGCACTTTTTAGCCTTTACATACCATAGTTTAATATTTAAACCACATATCAAGGTTTGGGGTATTTCAATGGCATTAGGGGAGGAAATTATGTGTGGAGGAAGTAGGAACCAAAATCTGTAGCAAAACAAAACTAAGGAGAGTTTGTAAGTGTTGGGACGAAAGTGTAGAAAATATGTGTGTGAATTGGTATGAAAAGGAGTAATGAATTAGTAATGGATTTGAACATGTTTAGAAGCTTAATTAGGTGCTTAAACATGTGAGATTAAGTGTAGGAACATTTGGGAATTTATTAGGCAAAGTATGGAATGTAACAGATTTTGAGAATGTCAAAAACTGCAGAAATTGTAGCAGGGCCGGGACTTAAGTCCAGGACTAAGTTCCGGACCAGTGTGCAAAATCACCCCGAGTGTTAGAACCAGGTGGTGGTCCGGGACTTAACCCCCATACAAGGACCCGGACCACCCTAATAAAACATGCCGAGAGTTTTGTAAGTTCAAGGTCCGGGACTTGGGTTAAGCATGAAGACTCGGACCAGTACCAAAAATCCATTCGAGAGTTACAAGCCTTGGGTCCGGGACTTACCTTATGTATAAGGTCCCGGACCATACTTGAAAACAGGCCGAGGAGTATGACCACATGCTGGTCCGGGACTTAAGACCCGGACAAGGTCCCGGACCAACCAAAAATTGTAAGATTTAGCCTATTAAAAGGGTATTAAGGTAAGGAAGTGAATGGTAAGAATAGTATAAGATAAGTAAGACTTAATTAATGATATTAAAGGCCATTAAGGCCATGAACAAGTATGAGGAATAATTGAGAAAGTTGTAAGTATATGAACATTAAGTTAAACCGAAACAACGGGACAACGGGTAAGTACAGGAGTAGTAGTTATGTATGTATTGTAATCCTTAGTATTAATTGAACCATTTGGCATGTAGCCGGAGGTTCAAGAATAGGACTCGAGGAACAAGTAAGGACTAAGAAACAAGAAGGCACCCGGTAAAGTAAATTGCAGAAAAAGGTATGATTTCTTCATGCCCTGTATCCTAATCTGGTTACCCCGATTTGTGTGCTTATTTGATCACCTAATAAGACAAAGGCATGAATCGGACTATATTGCACCTACTTGTGCTTGTTTACGTTGTTCTTGATATTGGTCTTGAACAATAGTTTGTATAATTCATGAAATATATGAATGATGATGGGGTGCATTTGTAATAAGTAGTGTACTTGTATTTGTATTGTATTTTGTGTGGATGTGTACTTGAGCAAGGTATTTGTGTATGTGGCTTGAATGAATGACTTCTACTAATTCCTAACTACCTAACTTCTAACTTAAGTATTGGATAAATTGGAATGAGTAGAAGTCCGATATAGTTTCGGCCACGCGTGAGGATGAGGAGAAACAAGAGGTTGGATCCGATTTCTGGTTCTTAAACTGGTCCACGGCCCAAACCCCTTAAATGGGTAGCATCCTGGATTGGTGAACCAAGTAAAGCCCGGTGGTGGGACAGTTTAGTCCCTGCCCGGAGGTCCCGACGACTTAACTTGAGTATGTAGTAAGTAAGTAAGTAAGTAAAGTATGAGTATGTATGCGTAAGTATTGTGTAACGAGTAAGAGAGTAATCTCCACCCGATTAACCCGGGTGGACAAATGAAGCTAACAAGTATTGGGCATCGTATATGTATGGTGTATGGATTGAGTATGTAATGAGTATGTATTGTGCATGTATCGTGAATGTGTATTTCGGAAGAAGGTAAGTAAGTATTGTTGGACTTGTATAATTTCTTGGTATGTGTTGGAGTGTATATGTGTATTTCCTTGCGTAAAGTACTATAGTATTGTGTATAAGAGCATGTATGTATGTATGTTTGAATGAAATCAATTGCATGTATTTGACCAAGTGGTCGGCGTACCCTCACTAGTACGCGGGGTATGCGGTTATCATATGCAGCGAAAGCTGACCCCCTAGGGGGAACGTTTTTAGTGTGCAGGTACCCGAAGCAGACATGGTCGCAATAAGGGACCGGTGACAGTGTAGATTGTAGAGAATAATATTGAACTTGTAGCCTTGAAGTAGTAGTGTACCAAGGGGGTACACCTTGTGCATTGTAAGTAAGTAGATGCGAGGAATGGGTAGATGTAGACTTTTAATGAGTATGAATGGAATTTAAAGAGGTATTGTATTTGTATAAGGAACCTAGTAAACTCGGTTATGTATATCGTATTGAATGGTATTGTAAAGGAGCAAGGTCTTGAGTGGAACAATATAGTCTTTAGTTGGTAAATGGAGTATGTAATGTATATGTGTAGTACTCGGGATTCCGGTCCATCAGACCGATGCAGTATGTAGTAGTAGTAGCTTTGTTAGTCACGTGGGTGACTAACGACAATGTATCACCCACCGTATGTAAGTATGTACCGCTGCGTGAATCTGAAAGTATGAGGAGATTGGACGGTAATGACAGTATTAACGGTAGGGGTGTTACAAGAATGATGTAATTCATGAAGCTATCCAGTCTATTCCTTCTCCACCTGTACCTGAGCCAAAGAGTCTTCCAGTTGACCTCCTTGCACCTGCTGATGAGTTATCAGAACAGAGTTACCTCATTGACTTTAAGGAGCCCTTGATTCCTGTTGAAGTTGATTTTCCTATTTGTTCAGCCTTTGAGCTTCCACCGGATGACAAGGATGTTTACATCCTTGAATTTGAGAAGGAGGACCAGCCAAAGTGTGATCTTCACATCGATCACCCACCTCAACACAACCACCTGATGCATGATTGGTGGAGTTTACACATTTATATTTGGAGTGTTGAGGTTTTATTTCCATTTGATCGGGGATGTTTTATGAAGATATTTGATGCCCGCCCCACACACCCTTTGAAGCCTACATCGACTTTCATATTCGATCCTGGTTGGCCTCAGGGAGGTATGGTCTAGCCAAAGACGTTAAAGAAGGGCAGCTGGCTGGGAGGCAACCCAGTGTTATATCTTATTTTGTTTTTAATTTTTGTTTTAATTTATTTTTATAATTATTTCCTGGTTTTTGTTTATTAGCTCTTAACTTCGTTTGTAGTTTTGGTTGCTTTGTTGTTTTTCTTTTCAGGTGAATTATTCATGGTGATACTGCAACCAGGCTGCAACACTTGAGCAAAGCTCAAGTGTGGGGTGGGGTCGTTCTACATATTGCAACAAAAAAAATCCAGGGGAGTTCTAGTTTTCATTGTTTTCTTTTTATTTTTAATGATAACTGCTCTGATGTTTCCTTTGGACATAAATGTTTTTCTGCGAGCTTTGAGTTTTTCACTCCTGCCATGTCACACAATCAGGACATTGTTTACTTTTAAGTGTGGGGTAGGGAGTGACCTTCAGTTATCACTGCAGACCACTAGCTTTTGATTGTTTTCAGGTGATGAATAATATGCTACTCTTTGCTGTTAAATGTTGAATTTTGGGTGAAAATATCTGTGGAAGTTTGAAATTGAGCCTGATGACAACCTTAAAAATCTTTCTGCTTAAAGTTGTCAATCCGAAATTGTTTTTCTTAAATTTACCCTATTTTCACTTAAATTTGATGGATTGGCTGATTGTGGAGACTAAATGCGTTTAGCTTTGGATCTTGGGAATGGTATGAATGTTTGAAATGAAAGGATAAGGCAAGGTACTCCTCTGATCAAAATTTTCCTAAACCGAATCAGGCCTCTTTTATCTGGTTATTAAGTCCTCGGGGTGTTTAATCACCTATCTACCTAAGATCTCGTGATCTTGGATAGTTGGCCCAAAGCCGTTACAAGGATATAGAGAAAAGTCTGGGTGAAGGAACAACTATGCAATTAATTAAATAAATCGTTTGTTTTTATTTCTTGACGAAGAAAAGTTTTTGCATGCGAAATATTTAATTGCAGTTTTTTTTAGTTTTTGATCATGAGTGCGTGGTGTTGAAAGGTATTGCGAAATAAGGCATTACTTCACACCCCTTGTCATCCAAAGGGTAATGGAATGAAATTGGTGGAAGGTCCTAAGCTAAGCTGTGTTTTAGTTTCTACAATTCAGTCTATTCATGCTTTTACTAAACTATTCTTTATTCACTGTTTACGAAAACTGATAGTTTAGAGCAGATTGATTTTTCTGATTGTCATTTTGCTTGTTTTCTTTCCGCTTATGTTTGATCTTCAAGTTTAATGTTTCAGTTTGGAGCAGTTATATTCTTTATTTGCTTGAGGACAAGCAAAAGCTAAGTGTGGGGTAGTTGATAAGTGGGGAATTTATCTATATTTGTATGCTTTATTGTTTATTAATTTAAGTTCTAATGTTATATATTTCCCCACTTATGTGCTAATTTATATTATATGCGAAGAATTCCCCTTACTTGTGATTTTATGCTAAAATAGGTAAAAAATACTGGAGAAAAAAGTCTACATACATGTGTCAAGAACTTAATGATCAAAGACGGGACAAAAACAACTATTCTAGAGCATGGGCCGACACAATTCAGAGCAGTAGCCCATCATTCAGAGGCGCGACATTAGACTGGGCCGCAGTCTTCGACAGAGGCTGCACATCACATACTGTTCATTTAATTAATCCATACTGCAACACATTGATGGCACATGACATGTGCAGATGCTTGACATCACGCATTTGTGGACTGGCTAAATTAATGAGGCGCAGATCCTTTGGACCGAGGCGCAACAGGCATGAGAATTGGGCCACACACACTCGTGGACATCCATACATACATCCAATTTGGGCCGACATGATTTAAAGACTACAGAGGCGCAGATGTTTGTCGACTAACGAAAGTCCTGGCTTGATAACATATATGATTATCGCATACATACATATGTTGGACGTTAATATGCAGCCCATGCACAACGAACAAGCACATGTGAATCACACACAAATCGGTTCATGACTGAATTGGGAAAGAACAGAAGACAGGCGCAGACATGTCCAGGCCCACATGCACGTGAAGATAAAAAAATAAAAGAAAGAAATCATTCTTTTTGATGGGAGGTCGTACAGCATAGGGATTTGGATAACCCAAATTCTTAGCTACATTAAAATAAAAAATATCGTTATAGTAGAGTAATTTTGTAATTAATGAAATATAATGGGACAAAATTAAAAAGAGAAGAAACAAACAAAATCGAGGGGAGTGATGCAGCGTACAATTTTTTTTATTTTTTTTCTTTATCACAATATTTTTAAATTGTTGTAACTTTTAATATATAAGTCCAAAATGAAAAAAAATTATATCATTGTTCATCTAAATTTGAGCTCTTCAAAATAAGACCAGTCATGGATATGTTTTGACAACTTTTTAAAAAAATTATTTTTACATGTATACCATGATATTTTAATATTAGAATGTATGTACATATTTTAATGTGAGAATGTATATGTTTTAATGTGACGATGTACATGTTCAAATGTGAGAATGTATATGTTTTTAATGAGCATCTATACATGTTTGTATGACCATATGTACATGTTTTTATGACTGTCTGTACAAGTGTTCTTCCTTATATGTACAGGTTTTAATCTAAGGATGTACATATTTAATGATTCGTACAGGTTTATATGACTATCAATATGTTTTTAATGTACATGTTTTTACGTGAGGATGTACATGTTTTTACGTGAGGATGTACATGTTTTAGTGAACATTTGTACATGTTTGTATGACCATCTGTACAAGTTTTCTTTTACGTTCTGTGCTCCGTACATGTAAAATAATTTTTTTGAAGTTATCAAAATATATCAATGACTGGTCTTGTTTTGAAGAGCTTGAATTTAGATGAATAATAATATAATTGTTTTTCATTTTGGACTTATACATTAAAAGTTACACTAATTAAAAGGTTGTGTGATAAAAAAATATAAAAAAAATCTGAAAAAAACAAAACAAATTTTAAGAGCGCCCCGACAGTTAAAAAAAAGAAAAAAAACAAGAAAAGAGGCGACGCGCGGAAGTAGCCATCTTTGGCTACCTCCAGTTGTAGCCAAGACAGGCTGTTTGGATAATACGAGACAATTTTCATATAAATCAGCAACCCGATTACGACGAGAAGAAGACCTAACCCTAGACCTAGCCGCGCATGTAGACGTGCAAGAGACAGACACAGAGAAACACATCAGACAGTTTTGATAGATTGAAGCAGAAGGCAGAGACCGGATTTGTCATCGTTCTTCAACTAGATGACATTTTCTAATCTCTTATTTATAGTTATTATTTCTTTGTCTCCGATGTCTGAGTAGTAAACTAGGATTCACTTTTTAGATTTATTAGAAACTCACTTTTAATTGTTTTTATTATTGTTTATTTAATTTCTGCAACCAAACCCCCAAGTTTATTGTTGTTATTTTTCTTTAGTTTATTAGTTAGTAGATTAAAGATTCAAACAAGACACAACCTCCTTTATTGTCTCCTTCCAAACGGAGGAATACTTGGTAGATTCGCAAGATATCAAAGGAAGAGGGTGCCCACGGTGATAAAACCATCCTTCCTTTTGAGAGGGGCCAGTAAAGGACTCCTGAGCAGGAGGAGGAGGCGAGGAAGAAGAAGAGGTTGTGATGTCCGCCCTTTGCTTACTCCGAAGCTCGAGATCTTCAGGCACTTGCCGATACTCCGTCGCTCTTCTCCATGCTGCATCCTTGGCCGCAGCAATGTCAATAGAGAATGAGGCAGAGGCCTCAGGGTTGTCGGAGGTTTGGCCTTCTCCCGATGTCCCTGGCTGTGGAGCCTTCGGCTTTGATGCAGTTTTCTTCTTTAGTCTTTGTTTCACAGGAACAGGGACTGCCACAGCAATAAAAAAACAGACATCATGTCAGTACCAGAAGGTTCAAGTGCATACAAAGTCGGAAACAGAAGATTACTGTAAAAAGTGAAAGAGCGAGGAAAAATGAGGGATCAATCAAAACCTTGTTCGGCCGGAAGACCGGTGCGGAGTCCTGTGGCCTCCAAAGTATTTTCTTGAACAGGATCTGAAGAAAAGTAACCCGACAAATCAGGAAACTGCTCACAAATTGGGGTCGGATGACCAGACTCCCGCCCCAGGCGAGAACCAAGGTCTAGACCCGAACCAGGGGTGAGGGGAAGAAAGACACGGTGCCCGGACTCGGGGATCACATGCCAAGTACCTGACAATCCGGCGGTGGCACGTTCAGGGGATTCCAGCCTTTTCTTTTTCTTCGAATGACCAGCTTGGTCATCTCTGGCTTCTTGCCTGGAGCGCTTTGTAGAAGGGGGAGCATTTTCCAAGAGCTGCTCAGCCGCATCGGTAGCCGCATCCAAAGTATCATAGTAGTTGATCTTCTCGTCCTCATTCTTGAAGGTGACGAAGTTCCAGCTATGGAAAGGACCGATCTTGTCCCCCTTCTGGAAGAAATCTACATACGACACACCAAAACGATAAGAGAACCAATGGAGACAGCAAAACTTGTGCTAAAAATTAAAAGCACTTACTGTGATAGGTCTTCAGAGAAGATAAACGTGCTTTTGTAAAAAACGCCTCGACAATCGGCGGCTTTTTGTTTTGTGCCCTCAGAATCTTTGAAATGGGCAGCTCGGCCGGAGGGGTTGGGGGACAGATCAACTGGCCTTTGGCGACTTCAGCACAGTATGGGACGCTCAAGATTCGGCCGGATGGAGGAACAACGACGAACCACCGTGAGCTCCACTCATGAACCTTCTTATAGTAAAAAAGGGAGTATCTGGCTTTCGCAATTAGGGTTAAGCTGTCAGGATCAACCCTAACCGTGAAGAATCGGGCAAAGTCAGTACCTTCCGGCCGAATCTTGCTTTCTTCACAGAGAGAAACAAAGGCGTGGAGATGCGAAATGGCCTTTGGATGAAGATGAGCAAGAGAACAGCAACGACGAAGAAGGAAGCCCAAGACAAAAGGGTGTGGGGGAATGGTCAGGCCGGAACGGAAAAAATCAGTGTAGACCACATACCCACGGCCAAAGTCGTCGTTGGGGTGAGAATCGGGGGACGGTAGGTAAATTTGAGTACCAAGTGGAGCTTCGACATCCCTAAGGCAGTCACAAAGGGCGGAGAAGTCAAGAGAGGAAGGAGAGGGCTCACGACCAGACAAAAAGGGCTTCAGGGACTTCAGAAGCGTGGGGCGAAAGCCATTGGGGGAGCGAGAGCCCTGAATCGCCTCGATGGCAGGTGGAAAATTCACAGCAAGCTTACTCTTTTTTGCAGCGGAGGTAGACATTGGTGAGCTTAGCAAGAAATCGAAAGTAACGACAGCGAATGGGAACACAGAGCACGATAACAGAGTGACGAGAGAAGAAAATAGTCGAAGCGAGTGGGCAGAGGAGGAAAGAGAAAGAAGCTCAAAAACTCAGGCTTTAAGGAAAGTTTTCTCCCGCTCAAATAAATAATATATATACACATGTGAAAACGAAAAACACCTTTTTGTAGGGAAAAAGAAAGGGCCACACGCTTCCTAAAGACGGTTCCGACGTTTAGTCGAAAGAGGGACCCTGCGAATTCCACACTGAAGACAGGTGGAAAATTAAAAAAAAAACGGTAAAGAACGGGCTCGGGTCACGAGCTTCACACATGGCCGATGAAAAGTTCTTTCTCTCCAAATATAAAGAAAAAGAACTTGTGGGACTGGGATAAGGAAAAGACGAAGCTTAGGCAAACCAAAGAACCTCAGGGTTGGCCGCAGTCGCAAAAATTTTCGCCGAAGCACAAGACACAGAAGTTCTATTTTCTTCACCAAAAATTCAGAAAGATAGAACTTGTGGGACTGATGAGAAGGGAAGAAATGGTACCAAGCCAAACAAGACATATGGAGCATCTGGCCGCTTCTGGCCGGATGGAAGTAAGAGTACATAAGGCATCCGGCCGTCTCCGGCCGGACGAAAGTAGGGCTTAGGCAAGACAAAATATAGTATGGCCGGTCGTCTGTGGTCGGCCAAAGATGATAGGGGAGGGTAAAACCGTACTTATACATGTGAAATACAGGCTAGCAGCATAAGACCAGGCCCAAAACTCTATAAATAGGAGTGTACCCCCATGAAATAAGACACGTAACATTTGGCAATCAAACTCACACTCGATCCTAACAAAAGACTCTCTCTCTCTCCCTTCTTATGAGATTCAGTAATCAAGACCAGGTAACGTAGGATAGTAAATCAGATCGGATTATATTTGAGATGTAGTAAACGGTTTCAGACCTGAACCCGAAGTGACCCGAAACTGAAAGACAAATCAATCTTATACTTGTTTTGTTTTCACATATAGAATGGAGCGTGACTGGATGTACGGTGATCGAGGGGATCACTTTGATGAGAAGCTGAAAGAGTTTCTCAAAGCGGCAGTGCAACACAAGGACAGAACAAAGGCGGACAAAATTTCATGTCCTTGTGTTGACTGTGGGGTCGTAAGGAAATATGTAGACATTAAGGAAATCAGATTTCATCTTAAGACCCGTGGATTCATGCCACATTATAGAAGATGGAATTTTCATGGAGAAACTATTGCAGCTAGTGCTTCAACATCATCAAGTGCTCATGATCCACGTTACGCAAGTACCGACCACACCTTCAATACCATTAATGAGTCGGTACCGCTAAGTGATTCAGGATTCGATGACAGTGAGACCACTCACCATGATGAGCAAATGGATGAAATGTTAGAAAATGTTGCGGATACTTTGTCGATAAGCCGGAAGAGTATCAAAGATTTTGGACGCATCGAAGACACCTTTGTACCCTTCGTGTTAAATACACAAAATTGACTGTTGTACTTAATTTGTTCAACTTAAAGGGGAAATATGGAGTTGGTGACAAGTGTTTCACGTCATTTCTAGGCTGATACATGATATGCTTCCTGATGAGAATGGTCTTCCTACATCCACCTACGAGGCAAAGAAATGGATGTGTCCAATGGGAGTTGAATATAAAAGATTCATGCTTGCCCAAATAACTGTGTGTTGTATAGGGGTGAATACGAACATCTAGACAAGTGTCCTAAATGTTTGTTGTCCGGTACAAGGCAAGGATGGATTCCTCCTTTCAGAAAAAAATCGTCCAGTGAAATTATTGTGGTACTTCCGATAATTCCTAGATTCAAACGGTTGTTTGCCAACCTGAAAGATGCGAAGAACTTACGATGGCACGCGGATGGTAGAAAAATTGATGAAAAATTAAGACATCCTGCAGACGGACCTCAATGGAGAAATATCAACAGAAAATTCAAACATAATTTTGGGGATGAGGATAGGAATCTGAGACTTGGATTGTGTACCGATGGGATGAACCGTATGGCACGTTGAGCAGTCAGCACACACTTGGCCGGTGCTACTAGTGATCTACAATTTACCGTCATGGTTGTGTATCAAACGAAAATACATTATGTTGTCACTCATAATTTCTGGTCCAAAGCAACCTGGTCATAACATTGACGTATATCTTGCACCACTGATCGACGATCTGAAGTTGTTGCGGAATGAAGGACAGTGGTATATGATGCTCATGCAAAGAAAATTTCACACTGAAGGTGATGTTGTTCTGTATTAACGACTTTCTGCCTATGGGAACTTGTCAGGATACTCGGTGAAAGGATTCAAAGCGTGTCCGGTATGTGAGGATGACACATGTTCAGATTGTCTAAAGCACTCCGGCAAACATGTTAACATGTGTCATCGACGGTTTCTTCCAGTAGACCATCCTTACCGTTCGACAAAGCAAAAACTATTCAACAATGAGCCCGAGACTCGTGTGGCTCGTCTGCCTTTGACTTTAGAGGAAGTGTATGCAAAGGTAAAAGACATTGAAAATGTCTTTGGAAACACATCCAAGCCGCCGAAGAACATTTGGAAAAAACGTTCCATTTTTTGGGATACCGTATTAGCATCTGCCTGTCCGACATTGTTTGGATATCATGCACATTGTGAAGAACGTCGGTGAGGCAGTGAGTGGTACTTTGCTCAACATACCCGGCAAGATGAAAGACGGATTGAAGGTGAGGAGAGATATGCAAGAGTTGCGAACATATCTACCTCCCGCGTGTTATACCCTCTCTAAGAGTGAAAAATTAAGTTTTTGCAATGTTTGCACACATTGAAGGTACCATCTAGGTTCTCTTCAAACTGGAAGAACCTAGTTTCTATGAAGGATTTGAAACTGTTAGGCATGAAATCTCATGATTATCATGTGTTAATGTTGCATCTTCTTCCAGTTGCAATACGAGGGATATTAGCAGAAAATGTCAGAAATGCTCTAACTCGATTATGTTTCTTCTTCAACGCTGTCTGCTGCAAGGCAATTGACTCAGACACCCTCGATGATCTGCAACATGAAATTGTTGTGACAATATGCCAGCTTGAGATGTATTTCCCACCATCTTTCTTCGACATAATGGTGCATTTAGTAGTGCATATTGTCCGAGAGATCAAATTGTGTGTCCGGTCTACTTACGTTACATGTATCCTTTCGAACGATATATGGGGATTCTGAAGGGTAGAATGAAAAACAGATATAGACCGGAAGGCAGTATCATCGAAGCAACAGTGACTGAGGAAGTCACAGAATTCGTGACAAGTTATTTGAACGATGCAGAGTCAATTGGTATTCCCAAACCACGTCACCATGGTAGATTTAAGGGTAAAGGAGTTATTGGCAAAAAGGTGTTCGTATCTCTCGTGATCTTATTAATCAGGCACATTTGTTTGTACTACAACACCTTGAGGTTGTTGAACCCTACTTCGATATTCACATTGCTGAGTTGAGTCGACAAAACCCTACCAAAAACCGTATCTGGCTTAAAAAAGAACAAAATCGAGTATTCGTCCAATGGTTTAAGGAATATGTGTTTGAGCAAGCTTCATTGAACCCCGAGATGTCAGTGAAGAAATCAGATGTCTAGCTGTTGGTCTGGAACAGATGTTGTATCGTTTGAAGGGTATGACATTAATGGATGCACATACTACACTGCACGCCAAGATGCTAAATCAATACATCAGAACAGTGGGGTAAAAATTGAAGCATCGGTGACTGAATATGGTCTAGGTAACCAGGTTCAACCAATGAGCAGTAGTAGTTGGTATTATGGTGTCATAGAGGACATATGGGAACTAAACTATCACATTGATTCGTTTCTATTGTTCCGCTGCAATTGGGTGGACAACCGACATGGACTCCAAAATGATAAAGGACTTATTTTGGTTGATCTTTCACGTGTTACAACTTATAAGGAAGATCAGTTTGTGTTGGGTAAAGACTGTGACCAGGTGTTTTATGTTGAAGACCCAAAAGATAGTAGATGGTATGTTGTTCTTCCAGGGAGAAGACCGGTTTTGTTTGAGGATGAAAACAACGACGATGATGATAATGAGATGATAGATGAAACAGTATCGTTGCATACAGGGTTGCATGATTCAACTGATGATTTACAAAATGATGATGTTCAGACCATCTACGCTCGATCAGACCATAATGAGGGGGTTTGGGTAGAAAACAGATCATGATATATGTTACTATGTCTAGGTAACACCATTGGTTGAAATTACATTATATAATTCGTATTATTGTTGTTACAATGTTATCAAAATTAATTATTATGTTTATTTTTGCAATTATACATCGTTCCATGAATATTGATCTAATGTTTGTGTTTTTTTCCTCAGTGGATGATCATCCGATTGAGATCCTATAGGACACTGCTCACGACTGGGGAAATTCAGCCCCAGAGAGTAGACCGGCAAAACACCACACGAGGTGGTAAAAAGAAATCAAAGACAAAGACATCCCAGCAGAGCATACGGCAGTGGGCCTTCACAGGAAGCACAAGAGATACAAGTTGCTCCTCCGCCTCTCAAGAAACCCAAAAAACGAGGGGAACCCGTGCTGAAAGCAAATAGAGGCCCCCGACAAGCCTTTGGAGTTCAATGAGTTTAATCAGCCCATAGGTATGGAAAAATGATTTCACTGCTCTAGCTAGGCATTTGGTGAGTCATATTCAATATAAACCACCATTGGAAGCAAGTGCCTCGGCGTTGAAGGAGCAGATATTTGAACGTCTCAAGGTATTTGTTAATAGTTTGTTTTAAGATTAATGTAGTTACTTTTACACTAATCCATTTTTTTTGCATATAGGACCGATTCAGTATAGATCCTTCTATGAAGGATGATGTGATGAAGGGGATTGCCACACAGTTAAGACTTCAGATCTCTGCTCACGAGGCAGTACATTTACTGTGAGGAGCCCGCAAGATAGAGGAGCAGAAGGTGAAGATGTGGATCGGAGACCACCGTGGCAAAAATATGATGGTATTACTGAAGAGCAGTGGAATGAGTTTGTTGCGAAGCGTTTGACCCCTGAGTTCAAGGTGATTTCACACTAGTAGTTGTTCTTTTGTATGATAAATGTTTAAAGTGTCCTTAGAGTTCATTTGGTTAATTGTCTTTTTCATATATTATTTGAATAATTTGTCTTTTCATACATATATGTAGGCTATACGTGAGAAACAACAACAAAATGCCAAAAAAATCGTTACCCCCATCACATGGGGAGTACAAGTATTGCTCAGCGTGTGCCGAGTGGGAGAAAGAGGGGTTGTTGCCAGCTGAATCGAATGTCAGCGAAAGAAGGATGAAGGTTTGGGACTTAAGTCGACGGAAGAAACCTTCAAATCCGGCCACCTGCTGAGTATGATGACGCCACGAGAGAAGTCATCAACCAAATGGTAAGTGATTTTTAGTTTAAAAAAAATGTTTATTATATTTATAGAGTAACAATAGCAGTTAATAAACGAAGTATCCTTATTGATTATTAAACTCCATAACAGGAAGAGTTAAGCTCCCAATCACCCAGGGCACTTGGCAGCCCATTAGGCAGGATGATCCACTTTCCCGCGCTCTCGGGAAGAAGGATCATCCGGGTCGTGCAGTAGGCTTTGGTGGTCATGTCGGTATACGCAAGCCTTTGGTAATCCTGGGTCCAGACACGGTGCAGGAGGGAGCATTACATATGAGGAGCACTTACGCCAGAATGCGGAGCTCGAAGCGACTACGAAATGATTTCAGCAGCAATCGCTCAAGCTATGGAGATGATGCGATTTGAGAGGATGAGTCAGGAGGTTTCTAGACCGCCAGATCAGGCACAAGCATCAGAGCCCGCACCAGTGCCTCCCAGTAGTCTTTAGTCTGTCAACCCGTTTCTATATTCATCTCTCAAGGTTAGAACAACAGTTACTACAAATAAAAAAAAAAACAAATTATACACTTTTATGTGCATCTAAAATCTTTAATTTTGAAAATTTAGAAACCGATTGACTGCACATTGTTCCAAGTGATTGGCGTGACGAAGTCGAAGTAGGGTGGGGAAAACTTTTCAAGTCTTCTCTGGAGACACCGTGAGGAATGCAGCGCTCCGAGAGTACCATGTCCGGGTGCTTGTTGAGGTTACGCGCCTGTACGCGGATTTCAGATACCGGTGCCCAGTGCAGACATCCACCCTTCGTCAAGCTGAATCCATGACATACAGTGGCCCTTAGATTGATTAAGCTGAATCCATGAAAAACTTATCTTAAAGTAGAAAATATACTTATTAAATTAATATATTAGGAACACATTCAATCAAATTCTGATAAGGCAAAAGGAAGAGAGTTGTTGTTGCACCAGCTAATCCTTCGATGGCATCCGCGACTAGAGTTTGATGAGATCGAATTTGCTACCGGCGGTTCTGAATGTCTTACCCCCAAGCTGAAACTATTGCACTCCACACTGTTGATGACGGCCAACAAGAGATTCGGTTACAATGGAACCAAGACCGGATCTTTTTCACTATGAAGGCGCTCAGAGTTTTGAAATCTATTAGTGATTTTGTGGAGTTGTTCACGAAGGATTGGTTGAGTGCGTCGATTCTCAAATCGGCTTGCATGTGAGTAATTAGCATACCTTGTACACATTTTACTCTGTATATTTGAAAATTAAATCACTAATATTGGTTTCTTTATATTGTGCAGGTTTGTTGATGACAAGGCGGTCCAAGTACATGAGAATAGTAGTTTCGGGTTCTTATGCCCTGACTCTGTTCTGAAGCTAATATGGGATCTGACCCCCAAGCTTTGGTCCAGTACTTGTCGACTGTGATACATGCATGTGCAGTTGCTGATAAATCTTACATAATGCTACCACTTCATCAAGGGTAAGAATTTTATCAATGTTAAGTTAGTTTAAAAATTATGATATTTGTATTATGTAATTGATTGAATTAAGTTTGCTTGTGTTGTAATCTATGAACACCGACACTGGTCTTTGCTCGTTCTATGTCTAAAAAGCCCAAGAGTCCTGCAGCTTGACTCAGCATCTCGGCATCCCAAGAGCCATTATATATAACATGTTGATGAGGTGATGAATTTACTTAACTTGATTAATTATCAATTTTTAGTTATTTCTTAATCATCCGGTTGATAACTTTTACTTTATCTGTGTGTATGAATTCTAGTGCCTTAGCTGTACTAACGCAACTCGAGGAGAGAATTAAGAACATTCCGTGGAATGTAGTCAAGGTATTTTTGTAGTCCTTATTCAAATTTTGTAATATGTTCATTAGTTTTGAAATAGGAACAGTATTATAATTTATGTGTTAAATCGATTTTGAATATGTACGTATATGAATGTGCAGTGTCCACAGCAGCCGGGAGGTTCAGAATGTGGCTACTATGTCATCGGTTTATGAGTGACTTGATAGCGGACCGAGACTCTTGCCAGAGAAGTCTCTAGACAAGGTAAGTAGCATTCTCGAAATATTTTGGTTTTGTAGATAATTTTTAACATTGATTCTTAAACTCAAAGTTTTTAGCAACTAATCATATTTCTTTTTTTGTTAATTTCAAGGCTTTTGAAGAGTTGGTAGAAGGTTAATGAAGGACATATAACCGAGGTGCTCGAGAATGGGCAGAATACATGAGCGTTAATGTAGGTTGCTTTTAGTTTGGTAGGATTGAGTAGGATTTTTGAAATTCTCATGAAACAATTGTGGTTTGTGTAAAGATTTTGTTGATGTTTGAGTAATTTGCTCATATTTGTAAGTGTAAGTGGATTATTGCCCGTAGATGGGTTTGGTGGCCATTTAAATGGCGTAATGGTTGATCTGCTGCCCCACTGTGGTGGAATTGTTAATTGTTATATGTTAACAGGTTTGATTGATTCTTGTGTGTGTGTACAATTGTAGGGTGGAATGAAAAAAAAACACCTATTGTAGCGGTTCTTAATAACAACCGTTGTAATAGGCCCTGTCTAATTACTTCTGAAGACACCCTAATGCAGTGGTTCCTTCAACAACCGCTGCCATAGGTTCGTCTAACGTAGCGGTTCTTTTTACAACCGCCGCGGTAGAGTACCTACTGTAGCGGTTGTAGAACCGCTGAGGTAGGTATCTACTGCGGCGGTTGTTAAAAGAACCGCTGCGATAGAGTACCTACCTCACCGGTTCTACAACCACTGCAGTAGGTGTTTCACCTACCACGGCGGCACCCGTCTCAGCGGTTTTCAACCGCTGCCATAGGTACCAAACAACCACAGCAATAGGGTCTTTTTCTACTAGTGTATATATCTACTGTGTATCATGATTAGGGGGAACTATTCTTGTTTCTCTTGGATGGTCATATGTTACATTCCAGGCATCCGCAGCATCTACTCAGGGGGAATTAATCAATTCAAGACTCAGAGTTTGCCTAATCAAAAAGGGGGAAAATGTTATTGTAGATATTTTGATTGATTAAACTCAATAACATACTGAGGTCGAGTTACAGACACTAGATTATGAGTCTTGAACTAATTTAACTGCCAGGTGAAATTCTCGCCATGCCAAATCGACATTAGCCATATTCAGAACATATTATATCTTAAACAAATACTTTAGGGAATATATTTTATATTTAATATCTAAGTTAGTCGCTAGGTTTTTATCTTTAAGATATTTATATCTTTAAAGATAAAATTTTATGCAAATCGATAAATGTATATATAGCAGTCATTAGGTTAAGGAGAAGTTACGACTTCCTAGAGCACAAAAAGGAGAGAATAACTCGGAGCATTTTGAGAGTAAAATCTCGTGTTTTATAATTCAATTAGGGTTTGAAAGACATTTGAATTACGTGAAGGAAAGTCTGTTCTCTGAAGAGTGTGAGGGTGTATTGAAACAAGTACGAGTTAATAAAAGTGAGCTTTCACGTGTTACCATATACATTCTCACTAATCCTTATCTTTGTACGTTACAGTTTATAGAAAGACCAACTCTCAGTCTTCCGGCTCGTGTGAGTAACCGACTCACAAAGAATGACGTTTTAAGAACTTGCTGATACTAATAAGTATATATGAATAGTTTGATTCTGATTTTTATTTGAAATTTTAGCCTTGATTGTTTGTTGCTTCTTAACAAAAGGGACATGCATCTGTTAATGATTTTTTGTGCTGCTCAAATGTTGCTGCTCATTTTGTATTATACTCAGTTACAATAACTAATATATGTTACATACATTATCGAATTGAAAAACCAACCAGTAACTGTGGTCACTTTTGTTTAACCAAACATTGACAATGACTTTACATAGATAGATTAGTTATTACAAAGCACTTCTGGCCCAACTCGAAGCCTATAAATTTGCTAAATTTGCCTCTGTGATATATTGTTGCCGGGAGCAATATTGTGTTGCGGAAGCAACTAGGTAAGAGAGTAAATTATTGTACTAGAAAATCACTCCGTACAGAAAAATTCCCAGGTCGTGGTAGGGTCACAATGGTCCCGCTTAAGAACCACTTCCTTAGACAGAATTCCTCTGACTATGATTTCTTAGCACAATAAAACACTACAAAATTACCTACAATAGCTACTAGATAAAACTATAAATAAAACACCGGAACTATAACTGATTTTGCTATTACTTCAGAAATAGAGAGAGAAGACAACACAACTTAACTATGTTATAAGTTGCTTGTTGAAGGGATGAAGAGAAAGGAGAAGGAACACTTCATTTTATAACAAAGGAAGTGCTCCTTTGTTTTCTAAACCCACGATGTGAGATGAACTACACTAGCCCTATATATAAGAATGAGACTAGTATCTCTATTCCTATATTTTTGATGTGGGATGAACCACATCTCACAATTCTCCACCTTGGTTTATCCCACTCAAAACAAAGTACACTCTCTCAAACCAAACAAAATGGAAAGTGTCTTGCCAACTTCAGTGTTCAGGATGTTGGTCAAGTCCAAGCAATGTTTGAACTTAACTGTGGTTACCACCTTGGTCATCATGTCTACAAGATTCTCAGCTGTCCGGATTTTTTGAACTAGAATATCCCCTTCTTCGAGTATCTCCCGCACAAAGTGATAGCGAACGTCAATATGATTCGTCCTTGCATGATAGACTTGATTCTTTGCTAAATGAATAGCACTTTGACTGTCACAGTGCACCATGATGTGCCTTTGACCAACTCCCAAGCCTTTAAGCAACCCATGAAGCCAAATACTTTCCTTCACAGCCTCTGTCAGAGCCATGTACTCTGCCTCGGTCGTAGACAAAGCAACTGTAGACTGTAAGGTAAATTTCCAACTCACTGGTGCCTTGGCTAAAGTGAACAAGTAACCAGTAGTTGATCGTCGCTTATCCATGTCACCTGCATAGTCACAATCGCAATATCCAACCATACCTTGACCACCTTTAACTTCCCGCTCAAATAGCAAACCAACATCTACATTACCTTTAATATACCGTAGAATCCATTTCACAGCATGCCAATGACCTCTGCCAGGGTGCTGCATATACCTGCTCACTACTCCAACTGCTTGTGAAATGTCGGGCCTCGTACACACCATGGCATACATTAAGCTACCAACTGCATTCGCATATGGGACTCGTGCCATATATTCTCGCTCCTCTTTGGTCTTAGGAGATAACTGGGTACTTAGCTTCAAATGAGGTGCAAGCGGGGTACTCACAACCTTTGAATCAGCGTGCATGCCAAAACATTGTAGCACCTTCTTTAATTATTGCTTCTGAGTCAATTGAAGCTTGCCACTCCTTCTATCTCTGCTAATCTCCATCCCGAGAATCCTCTTGGCTTCTCCCAAGTCTTTCATCTCAAATTCTTGTGCTAATTAAGCCTTCAATTTTTCAATCTCTGACTGATTCTTTGAAGCTATTAGCATGTCATCAAGGTACAAGAGTAGGTAGATGTAAGACCCATCATTTAGCTTGCGCAAATATACACAATGGTCATATTTGCTTCTTGTACCTCTGCCCTTTCATAAACAAATCAAATCGTTTGTACCATTACCTTGGAGACTGCTTCAACCCGTACAATGATTTGTTCAACCTACAACCCCAATCCTCTTTTTACCACGAACCTTATATCCTTCCGGTTGAGACATATAGATCTCTTCCTCCAGATCGCCATGTAAGAACGCGGTCTTCACATCGAGTTGGGCTAGTTCCAAATCCAACTCCGCTACTAATGCCAACAGAATTCTAATGGAAGAATGCTTCACAACTAGAGAAAATACCTCATGGTAATCAATTCCTTCCTTCTGTGCATACCCTTTGGCCACTAAACTGGCCTTGTAGCGGACGCTGTTTTCACCTGGAGTTCCTTCTTTCTTTGCAAATACCCATTTGCAGCCAATTGCTTTCTTGCTCTTAGGTAGTTGTGCCAACTTCCCTGTGTTGTTCTTGTCAAGAGAATTCATCTCTTCTTCCATGACACCTTTCCACTCCTTACTTTCCGAATTTTGACTTGCTTCTTGGAAAGTAGGTGGTACCCTTTCATCTACAATTGAAATACCCCAAACCTTGATATGTGGTTTAAATATCAAACTATGGTATGTAAAGGCTAAAAAGTGCCTTAGTAACATCGGTGAACAAGTTAGACCATAGTAAATGCAATAAAGCATTAAGACACAGTTTGAGCAAAAACATGCTCTAAGCTATGAGTGAACTTGGTTAGGACCCAAAGAGCCTACCAAGACTTGATAACATTTAATTATGATTTGATAGGGCTAAATAAGTCCTTAGGAAACTTTGGTGGACAGTTAAACCAAATAAAACACAAGAAAATACCTTAAAGTCAATATGAGCGAAAATGTGCTCTAAGCTTGGGATAAATGTGTATAAGACCTAATGGTCACACCTATACTTTATAAATATGTTAATGAACATATTAAATCAATTACCAAAGAAAACCAAGCTTGAAAACAAGTTAAAACACGAAATGTGCTTTAAGAAGTCTTAAAGCACGTTTTTGAAAAATTGTCTTGTAAATGAGTTTTGAGTGGCTAAATGTCCATCATTACTCTTAAATATACATGTGTACTATATAGTATCACATTTGGAAGTCTATATCAATGGGAAATCAAAAATTTCACTTCTAAGTGCCTTGTTTAGGTGAATAGTAACTTTTACAAGCTAGTTTATAACATATGTTATGTTAAGTAATTAAATTGACAAACAAAGACTATATTACCCTCATTATAATAAGGGGGCCGGTTTTCTAAGGTGTGGTGACTCACCACCCTCTTGTTATTTTGTTAAGTAAATAATGATGACTAATGAATGTACTATTTACTTTAAAGCTACAAATATCTTCTAAAAGTAAACCACTCTTCATTCTCTCATTTCCTTTCTTCATTCACACGGTTTCACCTTCTTCATTCTCCCTTCTTGCTGTTCTCTCTCGGTAATACACAATACCACCATGGAAGTCCATCTTTGACCACATGTAAAACCTAGCTCACTTAACCAAATCAAAAACAACACCACCATTCTCTTCCTCTCATCAAGCTCTTCATTTCTATCTTCTCAAAATTTGAAGATCACCATTTCGGTGCCATGGAGTTCCACCATTGATGGAGCTTGAGCTTGTCTTTCCACATATTATTGATCTCCTTTGCTCCTAGGTAAGGAATCTCAAAGAAAAATCAAGTTTCCTCCATGTTTTGTGTGTGGCCGAAAATATTCATTGATGGAGCTCCTTGTGTTGCTTTGTTCTAGCTCCATTTGAATCTTTCAAGGACTAGGTGGAGTCCTCTCTTCATAGATATTCAAACTCCCTTCAAAGATCAAGGTAAAACAACTACATTAATGTTTTGAAATAATGTAAACCTAGGGTTTACAATGAGATGGAGCTTAAAGCTTGAATACTCATTATGTTGTTTGTATAATGTTTAGTAGTTGGCAAGGAACCAAATGCCTTACCGGTTTTGTAAGGAAACAAGAAAGAAATTTGGGAGGAAAAGAGGTAAATATGCTATCTTAATGTGGTTTAATGCCTTAGGAGAAATAAGCTTATAATGCTTGTTAAAACTACCTAAAGAGCAAATGGTGAATGACCTAGTAAAGTGTTCTCAAGGAGACTAGTAAAAGAACATATGTATTGGTGTATGTATTTGCAGGTCAAAGGCATTACTTATGTGGGAAATTCAGTGTTTAAGGTTTATGCAATTTAAGGGCCTAAGAGCCATGTTATTTAAGGGCCTAAGTGACAAGCAATTTAAGTTATGCACTATATTGTGATGTAGTGCTAAATGTGTGAAGTTTGTGTATAAAGATGTGTTTGATGGATTTTAGGTGTTTTGAATGAAATAAGGTAAAAACCTAAGTGTTTGGATGTGAGTATATACAAGAGAAGCTATGGCCAAATTTGGGAAAATGTGTAAGAAGATCTAAGTGTTTTAAACGGTCTTGGTGAACTAGGAAGTGTTAAAGGTGAATAAATGTTTACTTGAGAAGAAAACATGTGTTAAGGTGATTTAGAGTGATGCAAGGATTTAGGTGTTATCTTGGAAGTTCTAGGAATTCAATGTGTGTTTTGAGGATGTATTTAAGTCTTGGAGGAGTTTGTTTAAGGTTTAGGTAATGTTAATATCCAAGGAATAAGTGATGTTTAGGTAAGATGTGAAAAAGGAGATTTAGTTA
The DNA here is from genome assembly GCA_023374045.1 of Limonium bicolor. Lineage (NCBI taxonomy): Eukaryota > Viridiplantae > Streptophyta > Magnoliopsida > Caryophyllales > Plumbaginaceae > Limonium > Limonium bicolor. The sequence goes on from CM041780.1 coordinate 124,715,808, forward strand.
GTAAGAAAAGAAGTTTGAGAGATGATGTTAAGGTGTAGAGGAAACACCTTGGTGTAGTGGTCATTATTGGTGAACTACCACTTATAAATCATAAGGAGAAAACATCCCAAGTGCTAGGAACTTTGTAAGAAGTGTGTGAATGATAAAATGGTTTTGGTGAGTGATTTAAAGAGTTTAGCACATGGATAAAGGTGTGTTTGATGTGCCTAAATGAGGTTAGGGTATACTAGGATATATGAGGTGAAGTTTGGAGTTGAATGTAAAAAGGAAAACAAAGATCTGGGGCAGACCGGACTTGCGACCGGACTTGCAAGTTCGGTCGGGCCCAGTTTACCCTGTGGGAATTAGTTTCTGGAATGGACCAGACATAGGACCGGACTTACAAGTCCGGTCGGAGTAGAAAATTTTGACGGAAATGTGTTCTAGAATCGACCGGACTTGGGTAAGTCCGGTCGGCAAGTCCGGTCGGACCAAAAACATGGTTTAAGGTTATGAAATGATATGTAATGATGGGGATTGATAGGTAATGATGTTATAAGGTTGTTAAGGACATGTTAGGTGAGTTTAAATGGCAATTAAGTGGGTGAAAAGTTGTATCAAAATGTAAAAGTAAAACAAGTTAAAATGTAAAGTTATGTAACTAGGTTAACGGGGAAAGTTAAGCATTTGACATAATAATCAAGCAAACCCCGATGTTAATAAAACACATGTGATGTTAACAGTTGTTCGAGAATCACTCGAGGAACATAAGTGGACGTGGTAAAGTGGGCTCCGGTGACAGGTATGGTTTTCTTGCAACCTGTGTCCTACCGGATTACACCGGCTTGTATGCCAATGTGTTTTTCTGTATGTTTGCCACGTTGTAAGATTAAACATGTAATGAGTTTACAGTAATTCATTTATGTGGCGTGTACAACTCCGATACCATTTAACCTCGGAAGTGTTAACCTTAGTTATCTGAGTCTAGGATCACATGAGAGTTCGGTATTCGGAGTAAACGACCCGAACCATGGGACGTTCTAACCACGGCTATGCGTGTGTTAATTGTGTGATATGTGTTTGTGAATGTAGGGATCTCCCTTGTGTGTTTAACCCAGTTGTAATTCTGTATGGTGTGTAGTTATGATAGACTCCATAGTGGGGTTCTAACTAATATCTAAAGTAAGTATGTACTAACAGTGGTGAGGAATCCGGTTTGGCCGGTCGCGCGTTGTTTGGGAGAGGGTATCCTTTGTAGCCTTACCCTTCTCTTTGTTATGGTTGTTTCCCTCACGGGTTATGATCTCCCATTAGCTTATTCCAAAGCTTAGCTATTCTGACTTATGATCGGTTTAGGGGGAACATGTGTTTGTGTGGTGTGTTCGGGCCTCCAAACCCGAACCGCCTTAACTTAAGTTACTCGTCCAACTATTAGGACGGTAATGAGTGTTGTTGTTATTGTATAACGAGCTTATCATGAGACTGGCAACATTCTCTAGGCTCATCAGTGTATAAACAATGTTTGGGTCGGTTCCTAAGAGAACCACTCCCGTTATGTTATGTATTTTTGTTGTGATGCAATATCTATTGTGGTATTATGTTGTGCACGTGGAAACGTGCAAAGTGTTGTTAAGTGTTGTATGTAGTGTATGTTGTAGGTTGTATAATGTGGAGTGTGTGGATCATGGATATGATTCCCAGTTTGTGATAAGAGGCGTTTAAGGATAACCCGATTTAAGGGTATGTGTCGTCTATTAAGGAAGTAGCCCCATTAGAGGAGGAACACTCTAGGGATGATGAATACCATGAGTGACTTATTAAGTAAGGATATATTATCCGTTTGTTGAGCCCGTTGAGGCGAATGATTATGTGTTGTGTGTTTACAGTTGCATGTATGATTTAAAAATAATCAACCGCATGCTAAGACGACAATTAGTTGTGCGTGGCCCGGTAGCATGTGGGCTGCGGGATTACCATACCAGCAAAGGTGCTGAGCCCCTTGGGGGCCACCCTTTCTCTTCTTTTCCTATTTCAGGTACGAAGTGCTGGAAGCCGTTCGAGAGTAGGACGGGTAGTCGTCGTACATGGGTAATCATTTAAGTGTATGTATACAGTAGGTGTAGTAAGACCGAAATTGTTGTCGGCATCAGTTTATAAATACTCGGTATAGTTGGAAGGAGTGCGTTGTGTTGTTGTTAATGGAAAGCGATAGTAATGTGTAGTCGCTCGGGAATTTAGCCCATCAGACCGGTACAATGTATGTGTATTAGCCTTGTTAGCCACGTGGGTGGTTAACGGCGTGTAACACCAGCGAGTTGAGTTAATTGATGAGTTGTGTATTCCGCTGCAGATTGTTGTTATGTATTTGTTGTTGGATGGGGTGTTACAACAATTGGAAGTGCATAAGCCACCATATCCACACCGAGCTGGTTTGCGGATCTCTCTTCTGGGTCTTTCTTCTGCAATCGGATCTAATTCTGCTGTTGGAGCTTCCTCATTTGACTCATCTACTCCTTAAGAGTCACTATCATCTCCAACCAATGGGTTTAGCAATGTCTCCTCGAACTCCACCTGCTTTGGTGCTTTCTCCACCTGCTTTTGAGTTCCCTCTGTCTGGATGTAGTCTACTGTCACCTTCTACCACAATGCAGATTCATCAAAGGTAACATCTCTGCTAATGATTGTCTTCTTTGCTTCTAGACACCACAACCGGTATCCCTTTACCCCAGGCGCAATCCCCATAAATAGAGCCTTCTTTTCCCTTGGGTCTAATTTTGATTCCTTCACATGGTAGTAAGCCACAAAACCAAACACTCGCAAAGAACTATAATCAGTAGCTGGATTTCCAGACCATGCCTCGAGCGGTGTCTTTCCACCAATAGCCGACGACGGTAACCGATTCATAATATGGCTGCAATATGTTACCGCCTCTGCCCAAAATTGTCTGCCCAGCCCAGCATTTGACAGCATGCACCGAACCTTCTCCAGCAATGTTCGGTTCATTCGCTCTGCCACTCCATTCTACTACGGTGTTTCCCTGACAATGAAGTGTCGAATGAATCCCGCGTCTTTGCAAACCTTCAAGAATGGATCACTCTTGTACTCTCCCCCATTATCTGTCCGGAGATACTTGATCCTTCGACCTGTTTGCGTCTCGACCATCTTCATCCATGTTAGGAAGATCCCCATCACTTCATCCTTAGTCTTCATGGCATACACCCAAACTCTTCGAGAGAAATCATCCACGAAGGTCACATAGTAGCGGTTCCCACCCAAGGAAGGCATCTTGGCGGGTCCCCAATGGTTAGAATGACATAATCCAAAATACCTTTTGTATTATGGATGGCAGTTCCTGATAAGTGCTAAACATATAGACTTTTAGGGTTTAATTACCTTATAATTTGCAACACTTTAGGCAATGTTTCCCACTTGCTATGTGAATTTTCTTAGATTTATGTTTTGATATGAACTGATATATTTTATGTATCAAATATAGAAAAAGGTCTTGGAATCACATAGTACACTTCACAAGCTTCGCAACGCAACAAACAGGGATCAAATCGGAGTCCGGACGAAGAATTTATGAGCAAAATAAAACAGGTCCGAACTTGCAAGTTCGGACCATTTTCGGAAAAATCATACGTGGTGGAATAGTACTGACTGAACTAGCAAGTTCGGACACAAGTTCGAACAGCACTAAAATGACACCGAATTTGCCGCGTCGTGAAGGGTGTGAAGAGATAAAATTCTTTATCTCTTCACATGTTAATCCCACGCCTACTCCACCGCCTAACACCTTCCTTTCTACCCCATTTTCCCTATAAATACACCTACACCCCAACTCATTCCACATCCATTCCACATACAAATTCCTACGTACATTCTCCACTCTTCTTCCTCTTCATTTCTCCATTCACCATCCACACCTCCATAACACCACATTATTATTACGCCCAACATCTGACTGACATATTACCAGTTAATATGTTAGGCTAAGGAGGATATACTGGGTGAAGGTTAATTTATAGTTTGTTTAATTATGTAATTATATTGTTACCGGTTTAATTAAATACAGTTTGTTACGATTAAAGCTTTTCTCTCGTCTTTTTAATAAATTTCATGAATTTATTAAAATGCGTTACTAAATCTATTTTGATCAGATCCGTGATAAATAAACAGGTTAATTAAGCCGTAAATCTGTGGAAAGCTTATTATGATTTAATTAGTTAGTATTTTCAGACGCAAATATAATTTCTCATACTTAATCCGTTTACATGTGTTTTGCTCGAATCTTGATTAGACCGAGCATGTTCTGGTAAACAAGTTCTTTTGAGTCTATGATTTAGTCCTCAAGATAATAACAGGAATTTTGCCAAACTATCACAATAAAACTGGTAGACATAGCATAATTAAACAGACTATCTAAAACCAGAACCAAGAGTCCCGTTTAATTCATCTTTCACTCAGTAATTTTATCTACTATTTTAATTTATAAAAGACAAGTCAATTAATTCCCCCCTTTTGTGACAAAGCTTAGGTATTATATTATTTCACTATAAGTCCAACGGTTCGATACCCGGCCGCTTCTGTCTTACTATACTACTATGACCGGGATTTTTTTGCAGGCCGACAGATATTTTGAGTTATTAATTTCTTTTTCAATTGTTTTAAATACATCAGTTCCAACACCTCGAATATTCTTGTCTGCAAAATGGCGCCGTTGCGGGGGACTTGATTTAATCTAGTCCCTAAGCCCCGGATAATTCACCTGTTATATTATAATATTTTGTTTCTATAATATTTTGTTTCTATTATTCTGTTAATATTTTGTTTAATATTTTGTTTAATATTCTGTTTGATATATTAATTTTGTTTCATAATTCAGTTTTATTTTGTTCTGTCATTTAATATTCCAGTAATTTACTTATCGTATTAATTTATAGTCATTCATTTCCTAGTCATTTCTTTTACAGTCATTTAAACTTCACTCATTTAAATTTCTGTCATTTAAATTTCTGTCTTTTTTTCCTGTCATTTTATTTCCAGTTATTTAGTTTTCAGTCATTTAAATTCCAGTCCTTTAATTATTGTCATTTAAATTTCTGTCTTTTTTTTATTATTTTTATAGTTTCTACTTTCTATAACTGTATTATTCTTATTTCTTCCAAGTTTATTATTTTCGGTTTTTTTAATTCAAAAGAAATAGTTCATTAATTGTGAGTTATTCAATTTCCTGTCTATAATATTGTCTATTTTAATCTAATTTATCACATCACGTTTCTTTCGTTGTTTTGAGTGGTGAATGCCTTTTACCAGGTCACACAGCGTTCCGGACGATATTAACAATCATACGGTTAGCTGCACCCCTGAGATCGAGAGAACTTTTATGCGCGCTTTAAGGCGGAAACGATCTCAACAAAACACAACCACCACGGTGATAGAGGCTAACCAGGAAGCAGACATGACATCTTTACCAGCTACAGTTCGTAACATCAACAGACCGTCTAATCAAGGGCAACAACCTGCCATCATCCTTCCCCACCTCTCTCCAACCGAATACGATGAGTGGCAAAAGCTAAAGCCATATCATCAGATCCGATGCATGAAGGAGTGAGGCATGTTCGACGGCTCTAGTCCTGATGAAGCTCTGTTGCATGTCACCAAGTTTCTGTAGCATGCCAACAGTCTAACCGCGACAGACGCAGTACTCCAATACGCGAGACTGTCCCTGTTCCCTCACAGCCTGACGGGAAATGCGAGTAAATGGTACCACAGCCTTACACAAAGTACCATTGGTACTTGGGATGATATGGCCACCAAATTCTACGACAAGTTCCTGCCCCCAAGCCGAACGTTGGAGATGATCGCTGAGATCTACAATTTCAAACAGCCAGGGTAATAAAACATCTGTGAAACTTGGGACCGTTTCAAGGGATTGCTGCTGACGTGTCCTCACCATGGTCTCACAAAAGAACAATTATCTCAATTGTTCTACAAAGGCTTAATCAATCAATGAAAAAAAATGGTACTCTCCTCTTTAGGTGTTGATACTTTGAAAAAGCCAGGGGAATAATTTCTGAATGGGATAGAGTCCCTCTGTGAAGAGATCAGACACTGGGCTACAGGTGGATCAAGAGGCGGCACTCTGAGTTTATACCACATAGGAGAGAGTGACAACAAATTTGACCAGCTGATGAGAAGCCATGAGTAACTCATGGAGAGCAATGCGCAGCAGGCAACGGAGGTTAACACCATGCAAAAAGTTGTCGAGCAGATGGCCATGAACTCCTACCCCCAACAAGCAAAATCGATAACTTCTCGATCATCTACAACCCCTCCAGGCTATGCTCCTCTATCCCTATCATCTCCTGATGTTTCTTGTACGCAATGTGGTGGGCCACATGATTATGAACAATGCCCCCAATTACACGAATTAAAAGCAGCAGAGGAAGCAATATTTGTTGGCAACAATTTAGGGTACAGACAACCATGGCAGCGTAACATGCACCCCAATTTTCAAAGAGGCCAAAGGCAGTATCAGCAACCGCCTTATGGCAATTATGCTTTTTCAAGCTGACTGACTCAACAACCTTCAAATCCTGACTCTGGAATGTCCCAAATGCAGGAGATGTTTAAAGCAATGATGAGTAAGACCCGAGACACGCAAGATGAAGTCACAGCCCTTCGTAAAGACCAAAAAGCCTTGCAATCCCAAATCCAACAACTTCTCATCCAACAAAGACCATCCGGCCAACTTCCCTCACAAACCAATCCAAATCCACGAGAGTATGCAAACGCAATTCATGTAGTGGACCAGCCCACCACACTAGCTCAAAGGGAGCAACAACCAGAGAGTGAAATGGTCCATGAAGTGGAGCAGCGGGCTGAGGAATAATACCTCGACATGAACCAACTGAAGCTCTATGACAAATTAGTTGAGATAAATGAAATGATGGAAGGTCCACTAAACCTTGCATCGCAGCAACCGGAGAGCGAAATGGTTCATATAGTGGACGACTTTACTGAGGATTTGAGTTACTCTCTATCACCACCCCCGTTCGAACCTGAGCAAACGACATCAAACCTTCTGTTTGAGCTTGAAGACAAGCCATCAGAGGACAGCTTCTACCTCAACTTCATGGAGTATCCTCCCTCTGAAGCCAACTACCGTTATTTCCCCTCATTCTCTATGCTATACCCACAAAATGAGGATAGTTACATCCTCAAAAATGAAGAGGATGAAATGCTCGCTCCCGCCAGGACATCCAAACAAAACGCCACAATCAACTTCGAGGAGCCACCTCCCTTTGAAGTTGAATTCAATCAGGGCTCTTCCTATGAGCCTCTCCTAGAAGATGAGGATATATACATCCTCAAATTTGAGGAGGAGGAGCCATCCAACTTTGATCTTCATCTAGAGGATCACGGCCTTCCCCTCTTGTGCACCAAAGAAGTAGGGTGGAAACTCGAAGTCAACTTGCTAAGTGAGAAGGCCACCTTCCCATTTGATCCAGGATCAGAATTTGAAGATATAATTTGCCCCGAAGTTCTCCCTACACCGTTCAACGCAGTTAAGAATGTCTTCATCCTTAAAATTGAAGAGGCATCTCCACAACTAGATGATCCTCGCACCAAGGGTCATCCATTGAAAAATTTGGGCCCTTCTTCAAAGAAAAATAATGCCCGCCCAATCCACCCATTGATGCCCACTTCCACCTTCACTTTCGATCCAGGGGAGGAAATTTACATCCTCGACTCTGAGCGAAGAACACCACTACCACCTTGCCTCCATGCGGCTCAACAACAGGAGGAGAATGTGTACATTCTCCAATTTAAGGAAGAAAAACAACCATCACCCGGTTTTCTGTTAAAGATTTCTTACAGCAAACACCTCCTTCAAAACCAGGTTTTGTGGAGTTTGTATTTTCCTAATTTAATTGCTACAGTAATACTTTGTTTTGATCCAGGTGGTTCGATCCTACTTGTTGGCCATTTCATATTCCCGTTAACACCGTTGTCCACTTTCATTTTTGATCCGGGATAATGAAGAACATGCGTCTATCTAGAGACGTTAAACCCGGGCGGCTTGGTGGGAGGCAACCCACTATCTATACTTTCTCTTTCCTTTTATTTTGTTTTTTTCTTTTGTACTATATTTCCCTTTTATATGTTATAATAAAATGTGGGTTTTACTTGAGTTCATGGCTTTGTAGAATGTTCTTTACAGGTACATTTCATGTAATTCTACAGCTGAACTCAAGTGTGGGGCAGCTCTGCACACTTTGCGAACTCTGGGGAGTACACTCTTTCCCTTATGATATTTCCTATTCCCTTTTTCTTTTCTTTGTGAAATTTCCTTGTTCAGATTGCACGCTCTGCTAATTTAATTCTTTCTACGCAATGAGGGCATTGCTTGAGCTTATGTGTGGGGGAGTACTCATACCCTCGTAACTTGTTCTTAAGTTTTTCTCTTTTGACAATTTGTTTAGATTTGTTAAGTTTGAAATAGTCAAAAAGGGAGTCATATAGGAAATATTGCAAACCTAGGAACATTATGGGGTACTAAAAATTTTCAACCATTTTAAAATTTATTCTGATTAGAAATTCCTTAAATTTTAAGAATAATTATCATTTGAGCCCTGTTTTTAGCTTTGAGCCTGGATTTGAATTGGAATGAAAAGGTGGAAAAAGAACAAGGCAAGGTACTCCTCTAATCCAAACAAGCATATTCTAAACCTAAGAAGGCCTCGTCCACTCGGTTATTAAGTTCTTTGGGGTGCTTTATCATCTAGCTACCTTAGGTATTTTATATCTGGGATAGTTGACCCAAAACCGCTACAAGGGTGGAGAGAAAAGTCTGAGGTGAAAGGAAATTAAACTTCAGTCGAAGCATCTTTGCATTTTCTATACTAAAATGATAAAAACTTCTTTATTATGGATCATGAGTATGTGGCATTGAAATGTATAATGGAATAAGATTTTACTTCATGCCCCTTGTCGTTTCACAAAATGTGAAAGAAAATAGGGGATTGGCTCAAGGTTAAAAACTGGATTCTTATGGTTCTACTTCTCCTTATTAAATGTTTTTTAAATGATTTCAAGGTTTCTTTTCAAAAACTTAAAAAATGTAAGTTTCTAGTACCCTTTAATCTAGAAGTTTAGTAGCAATCATTTTTATGCTCTCCTTGTTTGGTTATTTTATATTTAACTTGTTTAAAGATTCTGTCATAAAGATTTGCTTGAGGACAAGCAAAAGTTAAGTGTGGGGGAGTTTGATAGGTGCTAAACATATAGACTTTTTAGGGTTTAATTACCTTAAATTTGCAACACTTTAGGCAATGTTTCCCACTTGCTATGCAAATTTTCTTAGATTTATGTTTTGATATGAACTGATACATTTTATGTATCAAATGCAGAAAAAGGTCTTGGAATCACATAGTACACTTCGCAACGCAACAAACGGGGATCAAATCGGAGTCCGGACGAAGAATTTATGAGCAAAATAAAACAGGTCCGGACCATTTTCGGAAAAATCATACGCGATGGAATAGTACTGTCCGAACTTGCAAGTTCGGACGCAAGTTCGGACAGCACTAAAATGACACCAAATTTGTCGCATCGTGGTGGGTGTGAAGAGATAAAATTCTTTATCTCTTCACATGTTAATCCCACGTCTACTCTACCGCCTAACACCTTCCTTTTAACCCCATTTTCCCTATAAATACACCTACACCCCAACTCATTCCACATCCATTCCACATACAAATTCCTACGTACATTCTCCACTCTTATTCCTCTTCATTTCTCCATTCACCATCCACACCTCCACAACACCACATTATTATTATGTCCAACCTCTGACCGATATATTATCAGTTAATATGTCAGGCTAAGGAGGATATACTCTGGGTGAAGGTTAATTTATAGTTTGTTTAATTATGTAATTTTGTTTTTACCGGTTTAATTAAATACATTTTGTTACGATTAAAGCTTATCTCTCGCCTTTTTAATAAATTTCATGAATTTATTAAAATGCTTTACTAAATCTATTTTGATCAGATCCATGATAAATAGACAGGTTAATTAAGCCGTAAATCTGTGGAAAGCTTATTATGATTTAATGAGTTAGTATTTTCAGACGCAAATATAATTTCTCATACTTAATCCGTTTACATGTGTTTTGCTCGAATCTGGATTAGACTGAGCATGTTCTGGTAAACGAGTTCATTTGAGTCTATGATTTAGTCCTCAAGATAATAACAGGAATTTTGCCAAACTATCACAATAAAACCGGTAGACATAGCATAATTAAACAGACTATCTAAAACCTGAACCCAGAGTCCCGTTTAATTCATCTTTCACTCAGTAATTTTATCTGTTATTTTAATTTATAAAAGACAAGTCAATTAATTCCCCTCTTTTGTGACAAAGCTTAGGTATTATATTATTTCACTATAAGTCCCACGGTTCGACACCCGGCCCCTTTTGTCTTACTATACTACTGCGACCGGGATTTGTTTGCAGGTCGACAGATATTTTGAGTTATTAATTTCTTTTTCAATTGTTTTAAATACATCAGTTCCAACACCTCGAATATTCTTGTCTGCAGTGCCAAACTTCAATCTCTTTTGCTTCCCAAGGATACAATGCTCACAAAAGTCTAATTTGCAAGCCTTTACTCGTTTCAGCAATCCTTGCTTCGCAAGAATCTGTAAGGATTTTTCACCAGCATGCCCCAGCCGCATGTGCCATAACTGGGAAGCACCATTCTCCTTGGAAGCGTTTGCAATAGCTGTTGTTCCAATAGCTGTATTACCCTCGTAGTAATACAAATTATTTCTTCTGGTGCCTTTTATCACCATCAATGCTCCAGAAATGACCCTTAGAACTCCATCATTAGCGGCCCATGAGAATCCTTTTGACTCCAAGTGTCCCAGAGAAATGAGATTTTTGGTCAAGTTTGGAACATACCGAACATCTCTTAGAACTCTGGTTGATCCATCATGATTCTTCAACCTGATTGAACCTATACTAATTGTCTTGCATAGGCTATTGCCTCCCATCAAAATAGTTCCACCCTTTAGTTCTTTGTAGTCAAAGAACCATTCTCGAACGGGGCACATATGATAGGTTGCTGCTGAATCCAGAATCCACTCATCCTGGTTAATTGTTGAAGTCGATGCCACCAATGATAGTCCTGATCCATCACTATCGCATTCAGCCACACATGCATCTTGAACAGCCTTGCCTTTCTTCTGTTTTGGATAGTCCTTCTTCCAATGCTGAAATACCCCAAACCTAAGTATGTTAAGTAAACATCAATATATGATGTAATAAGGCTAAAACATGCCTTAGAAAGATTGGTAGACAATTTAAACCAAGGAAAACACAAGGAAACGCCTTAAAGGCAATTTAGGCAAAATGTGCTCTAAGCTTGGAGTGACTTTGATTAGCACCCAAATACCATTATAAGACTTTAGTAATATGCTAATGGACATTTTAAATCAATTAGCAAAGAAAACCAAGCTCAAAAACAAGCTTAAACACAAAATGTGCTTTAAGATTCCTTAAAGCACCTTTTTGGGAAATTGTCTTAGAAATGGGTTTTGAGTGGCTAAATGTCTATGATTACATCTTAATCAACATGTGTGCTAATTATTATCACATTAGGAAGTCTAAATCAATGGGAAATCAAAAATTTCACAAATAAGTGCACTAGTTTATGAATAGTAACCAAATAGTGCCTAATTTAGTCTTTAATCACTTACGTCTAATTAGTTGGTCAAACAAGGCCATGACTTGCCTCAAATAATAGGGGGCCGGTTTTCTAAGGGAGGATGAGTCACCATGAGTAGTCAAATAATGTTAGAAAAGAAGAGGGAAAAAGTAAGAGGTTACTATTTGCTTTTAGAAACAAATATCTCACATTTGCTCACCTCTCTCCTCACTTCTTCATTCTCTCTTCTTCCCATCGGTTGCTACTGCTCCCTCTCTTCTTCCCATCGGTTGCTACTGCTCCCTCTCTTCTTCTTTTACGTGAAGAACAACCCCATGCCAAGCTCCATCTTCCTTTGATCACTACTCACTCATTTTAGCTCCAAATCAAAAACTAAACACATATTATTCTTAGTTAGCTCAAGCTCTAGCTTTCTATCTTTTCAAAATTGGAAAAGCTTCATTTCGGTGCCAAGAGAAAACTCCATTAATGGAGGAAATTCAGGCTTGGAGAGTTCATTGGCTTCTCCATTCTCTTAAGGTAAAGAATATGTAAGAAAAATCAAGTTCCCACCATCCCTTCATATAACCGAAAATCTATACTCATGGGGCTTCATTTTTATCCATTGTTCTAGCTTGACTCTATTCTCCAAGGGCTAGAGGAGGTCCTACTTGGTTCATATCCAAGCTTGTTTTGAGAATCCAAGGTAAAGCATTCAATTTAATACCTTAAAACACATTTTCAACCTAGGGTTTACTCCTTAAGGTTAGTGTATTATTTAGCACTCATGAGAGTCAATGTGTATTGATTAGAACATTGGCAAGGGAAATTTAAGTGGTGGCCGATATTCATTCAAGAAGAAGGTCTAAGGATGAAGTTAAGATAAGCTTGAGAAAACAAGGTAAATTGCTTACCTAATGATGGTTTAAGGTTTAAGGAATGAGTTTTAGATGAGTACCAATGTAGCCTAGGGCTTACATTAGGTAATGGGTTGTATAACCTAGGAAAAAGAATTTAAACAAGCTTATAACTTGTGAGTAAGGAGCCAAAGGGAATGAGTTAGTAAGATAAGTTTAAGATGGATTTTAAGAGCATTATAACTACTATGAGATTGATGGGTGTATTTGCAGGTTGAAAGCTTTTATATGTGGTAAATTCAGTGTTTAAGTTTAAGTTATTTAAGGGCCTAAGAGCTATGTCATTTAAGAGCCTTAGTGCTATGCAATTTAAGATTATTGCATCATTTTGAGTTTGTTGTGAATGAGTTGATTTGAGTGAGAAAATAAGATGAGAAAGGACTTGATGTGTGTGAGATGGTTGAATGAGGAAAACAATGCATTTGGGCATGATAATATATTAGAGAAGCTATGGCGAAATTTTAGTAGAAAGCAAAGTGTTTAAGTGGTGGAGGTGAGTTAATATGCCCTAGGATTTACTAGGGATCATTAAGAGGAATTTGAGTGGAAATGAGTTAACTAAGTAGTTCTTGAGGTTTAGAATGACCTAGAGTTGTCTATGAGGAGATTAGAGTTTAAAAGGGTGTATTGAACACACCAAAGTCATGGTAAGAGGAATGGTGAGATTTGTGCATAGATTAGAAGGAGAAGGTGTATAATGCTTAAGATAATTTAGGTATGAACTAGAGAATATAACAATGAGAATTTTGGGAAGCTTGTGTAAGTGAAGAGGATACTAGTGGTGGAACAATAAGGTTTTAGTTAGATGGTAATGAGTGGACTTAGGAGATGGAAGTGAAAAATTGAAGGAGAATGTTGCCGAAAGTCGAGGAAATTGACTAGGAAAGTAAAAGAGCGTGTGATCATGAGAATAGTGAGTAAATTGAGTAGAAGGAGATGAAAATGTCTAAGGAGGGTGTAGGATAGTCAAGGCAAAGAAGAACAAGGTTAAGGTGCTAAGAGGATGGGAAGAAATGTTTAGGTATGTCCAAGAGTTTAGGAAGGATGAGTAATAAATGGAAAAGAGAGGAATTGGTGCATGGATATGCAAGGTGACTTGAGGAAGTTTTGGTAAGTGAACTGAAGATGGAAAATAATGTTTATGAAGTGCTCAAACTGTTAAGGAGGGAACACTTGGGTTGGTTGAAGTTTTGGTAAGGTTACAAGTTGGAAATGTAAGGAATTATATGATAAGTGTTAGGAGTGTTTGTAAGAATTTAGTAAATGTTTAAGAAGATCTTTGGAAGTTGTTTTGGAGAGTTTTGTGGAGGTTCTAAGGAGAGTTTAAGTGCCTAAATGGTATTAGGACACATGGGGAAACATGTGGAGAAGTTTGGAGTCAAATGGGAATTTAGAAACACGGTTCTGGAGCCGACCGACCTTAGGGACCGGACCTGCAAGGTCGGTCGAGCTCAGTTTACACTACCGGAAAGAGTCTCTGGAATCGACCGAACTTGGGGACCGGACTTACAAGTTCGGTCGGGCTTGTATTTTGTGTACGAATTGAGTCTCTGGAATCGACCGAACTTGGGACCGAACTTGGCAAGTTCGGTCGGGCTTAAATTCCCCACGGGGAAAACTCTCGGGAATGGACCGACCTTGGGGACCGGACCTGCAAGGTCGGTCGGGGTAAAATTTTCAAATGGTAATAAGTTCTGGAATGGACCGACCTTGGGTAAGGTCGGTCGGTAAGGTCGGTCGACCCTAAAAATGAAAAAAAAAGAAAGAAACCCTAAGAAAGTTTAATGGTAATAATGGTACCCCATTAAGAGGGCAATGATGAATAGAGGTATAAAGACCTAGGAGATTAAGATAAGTATAAACTTAAAAGTTTAAGGTTAAGTTGTAAGATTAAGTTGTAAACTTAAGTGGTGTTAGGTGGGGATCGTTATGGGTTAAGTAAGTTAAATAAGTTTACTTAAGTTAAGTGATTAACAACCTAAAACTGAATGAATGTTTTAGGGCTTGAGTATTCGGACTCCGGAAGAGAGTAAGCAACCGAACGACCAACGGTGAACGGTACAGTTCTTCTTGTGACCTGCTTGCTAACGAGGTGTCCCTCGGCTTGTGTGCTATTTGTTTTGTGTGCTCACTAAACAAGATAAAGCATGCAACCGGAACATTATGTTTATTGTATTGTTGTGATGTTTGAAAAAAACAACATACCGTGAGAACTTACTAACCAACGTTTGGTAAGGAATTGAGTGAGACTAAGGAACGCTCCCTAATATTAGTTTGTTATAACCGAAAGTGGTTAACCAACAAACATTGTCTTGAGACTTCTACTAACTGGAACTTAAGGGGGGAGTGAGGAACCCGGGACTAACTCCGGTCATGCATGCTAAGGAAAAAGGGGGTCGTTATCTATAGCAGATCTGACTCCCGTTTAAGGACTTGTCTTCGGACTTGTAGCCTAGGGTCGGTTGCCGGCTCAGCTACATTGGACATACAGTCCAAGGTAGGTGGCATTAAGATGGTGCGGTAGGATCACCTAAATCCTAAATTATAAGATAAGTTGTTTATTCAACCAATGGAGTTAATAGCTCATTGGCTAGGGTTGCTTTTGACCCGACAAAAATAAACATTGAGATAAGATACAATCATTACTAACTAAAGAGTGGTTTGTATTCTAAGATTAAGATAATGTTTGAGATAAGTTGCAACCATTCCTTTTAAAAGGATGGTTTGCATTATAAGACTGAGATAAGTTACTTCCATTCCTTTTCAAAGGATGGATGTTTTCTAAGACTAAGATAAGCCTAAGGTTGAGGTAAGATAAGGATGGACTAAGATTAAGAGGGAACATAACTTAAGGAGTTAAATAATTAACTCTCTAATTAAAGGAACGCATTTAAGTCGTTCATTATGTTTGAACTTTGATTGTTCATATTTGGATTGTTGTTTACTGCACTTTCTATTATATTGTGCATCTAATCAACCTCCATGCTATCGACAATTAGTCGTCGTAGCCACGTTAGCTTGGGGGCCATGAGAGGATCGTACCAGCATTCGTGCTGACCCCCTTTGGGGGCTGTTTTTACTACACAGGTGAACGTCAGGAGGCAGCCGTCGCGAGAGTAAGGAGGGGTACAAGCGTTACGGGTTGAGTGTGGCCTACAAGTTGTGCATGTACACCCGTATGGCAATGTGAGTTAGTAAGATGTATAGGTTGTGAGGGATTGTAAGAAGGATATGTATTGGTTAAGATTTGTAAATACTAATGTTCGGTATATTCTGTCAATCAGACCGTGGCAAGGTCCTGCAGTGTATTGAATTCCGCTGTGACATTTATATGTATGTTGTTAAGTTGTGAAACCACATTTGGATTGAGTTGGGGTGTTACAAAAAGTGGTATCAGAGCGTAGTTACGCTCTGAAGACAAGAATTACCGAACTTAGGAGAATACTGAGGTTGAGGTTGAGTTATGGGTTAAGGGTTGAGTGATAGAGTGAGAGGTGTGTTAGTTAGGACTTCCCGGTATTTACCGGATATCCATAGTACCTAGACCCGCCCTCCACATCCCTAACCCTGAATATGTGGAACAAATGCCAGAGAGAAGAAAGCCTTCTCTTACTCGGGAAACCCGATCTGGTAGTTAGATAACAGTAAGTAATACGAGAAACATCTTGTTGAACAACAGTTTATGAGAACTTGAACGTTTTAATGGAGCGCATCAGTGAAACAGGCGCTACCAATGGAATTCTATCAATAAGGGAACGGTAATTACCGGTAACATGGATCGACATGCTACGCAGTCGAAATAACCCGCCATACCAATGATAAGAAAAGCACTAAAGGTGCAATGGGTAAGGAAAGGATAAGCGACATGAGTATCGGACAGTGGTCCGAGTAAGCTTAACAGTGGGATAATACCAAGCATGAGAGTTGAGATTACTGGAAGGTCCAGTTAGAAACGGGAACTCCAAACCCCATATAATGAAGAAGGTTGCAAACCTGGCCGACATAACGCAGACGACGGTAGAAACTCATACAACCGTATATCGGAATAGGACTACGAAGTAGTGCCTAAGGTAGAATCATTACTTAGTAACCACGACAAAATGTGTGGGAACGGGAGCGAGGATTAAGACATAAGAAAATAATAAGGGGTTCCCTCAAAAAGAGGAACGCCCGGATAAGGGACGGTACGGTCAAAACAACAGGAAACTGCCGGATGGCTAGTTATCTAAAACGGAAGAACATCGAAGGAGTCCCGAGGACTACCAAAGATATAAAATATTAGGAGGCAGTACCATTACCGGCACACACGGTACCGGAAGCTCATCTTGCATGGCGCACTTGCCATAGCAAGTGCTACCACGATTAAGCTACACAGAGAGCCAACATGGCGAGGTAACAGAACGCTACAGATGTAGTACACACTAATACCGGATTGTAAATCTATAAGAACGGGAGAATGAGACCCTGGAAGGGCCTGATGGCCTGACCAGGATGAGATGAGTGGATACACCAGTCAACAGAGAGCTGAACTTGGACATAATACTAAACGATATAAATATTAGCAACGGTATAACCTACTACAACAACAACCGACAATACGGTAAGAACACCAATCCCGAACTCCAAGAGGAAAACCTAAGAGATCGCTCGGTGATCCGAGCAAAACAATATGTAAGCAATAACATACAAGGAATGTATTATAAGATACCATTGAGACCGTTGACATAACGTCTTCCAAAAAGAGCGGGATAAAACTCCCGAGATGACCGTTAAACATACCGATAACTACAAACTTCGATGAATTTGTTAGTAAACCCCGGAAACAAGGACAGAGGGAGTAAACTTAAGATATAACCTACCAAGTGTTAAGGACATACAATTCCCACAGAGGAGAGCTCAGAGGACTACCCCCACAGAGCGGGCATAGTCGAGCCGAACAACCTGATGAATGACAGTTAGTATTGTTGCCTGACTCATTAACACTCAAGTATGATTAATCATCAACGGGTGGCGTAGTCAACGAGAGTTGAACGAAGCATTGAGATGGAAGCACATGATAACCTAGACAAATATCCAACTTGGACACCGTAAGGCAAACGCCTAATACGAACCTAACCCGGATTGCTAAAAGACATAAATCTTGTAAAATGACAGTATTGTCAAGGACACTAAATAACCTCAGATCACCTGAATAAACTTCCATAACAGGAAGCAGGATGCAGCAACTTACCTTGAAACCCGATACTACATTCAATATGGAACCTAACGGTGGATAATGTTCAAGGAAACAAAAACCTTTGAGGATGACCTACAGATGAGTGAGAGTATAAGTAATGAACTGAAGCATTAAGCACAAAGAGCCTACGAGCCAAGGATGTTAACCACATCAGAGCCCGAGGCGCAGTAAATTGTAAAAGAGCTTATTCAAGCCATGAAGGAACTACAATGCATAGATATGAACGGTTACAAACCTATGATTTAGATTGTGTAAGAATTGCCAGGAAAGGGCACCAATGAGAATAAGGGGATAATGCTAAGGACAGGGGCGGAGAACGAACCATTCCTTTTAGGGTGGGGACACCTCACCTTGTTGTGAGGCCATGAGTGGGAATGAACCCCTCAAAAAGGGCTTTCACTTATTAGAGATGCAATACGCTTTTGTTAGAGAATGGAAACCATAAACCTTGAGATTACCTTACAACATACCAGATACACTTGAATAATAAGGAAGGCTGCAAAGACAGACCTCATATCCAACACCCAGGAGTTAAGAATTAGTAATTGTCAGAGATAGACATTGTGAGTGCACATTATGGCACGTCAAGTGACTAATGCTCAGAAGAGCTTGTGATTCAGCGATTGACTTCTTCAGGAACCGGTTAAATTATATGGTAAACAACATCATAAGGATGAAGAATGCAAGAGAAATTAGCCTACTTACGAATCTGAGATTGGAGCAGAACATCTTCATATTAAGAGTCAACCATTTTACAGCACGGTATAACACCGAAATTAGAGAACTCCCAGCGTGTTTACACCAAGAAAGGGATTGAATATAAGATAAGATATTAAAGGAAACGATTGAGTAACTGCACCATCAATGGGCAGTAGGATAAGACAAACTACCACGGTAGCAGATGTCGTGAGAACAATACCTATATAAGTGGATTAAGACATGGTGCGCGGTAAGGCGACCATTATGTATGAGCCGTCAAATATTGACACTGAGGCAATTAGATTTATAAGCTAAGACCGATATAAGTAAGGAAATAAGATGGTAGGCGAACTGTGCATTGATGCCAGTAGTCTGGACCTGGTTAGGTAAGATTTCACAGGAAGCACACTACCCATTCCTTAAGGAACGGGAAGTGCATTCCTAGTAGCATAAATATGAGAAACAAGATAAGAGGCTCTATGGAAAGAGACCTCAGTTATTAAGAGACCGAATCAGTACGGATACAGAAAGAACTAGAGCATACAATACCCAAGAACGTAGCAAATGGATTTCCCTTGATTAAATTCAAGAAGAACAGTAAGTGTTATTATGGAACGATGAAAGAGGAGATCGACAACAGAATACTTCATAATTAGCAATAGCTAAACGTGTGACGGACACTATGAGTTTACTAAAACGAGACGTGGGACGACTGCACCCCACAGGGGCTTGCAGGCCTAACACGCTCATTTATGAGTTAGTTGGGTAAGTAGTAATGTACCAGTAAGGTACCCCATGCATGTAGACGAGTGGTGTAAAGAACACGGGAAGTAGTCAACTCCGTACCACAGACAACGACGCAAGATCAGACAAGAGCAGCTACTACCACAAACAGTCGAAGAGAAGAATTCAGATTGAACCAACAACACAAAGGAATCAGAGAACAAATAATTAAGAACTATGAAGTGCGAAGAGCACGGATTGTTAAGCACAGACATTGGACATGTCTTAAAGTGTTAAGGATAAGACTGTAAATCGCAATAAACACTAAACAGTAGTTTCAGATTAAGGGTCATCCTCAGACCAAAGGTCAGTTGGAGAGAACAATTTGGACATCTGAGAAAACACTAAGAGTATGAACATAAGATCTTCAAGGAGAATGGATAGACGAGTTACAACTCATTAGGGCCGTGTATATAAAAAGATAACACGTGTCCATTGAGAGACCAATATTCCTAAACTGTAAGGAGGCAGAAGGATATACAATACTATGAACTATTAGAAAGGCAGTTAAGCCTAAGATTATCATAGTCGTGCAGCAGAAGCTAGCAGATCAGTACCTTTGAGGTTAGACCAACTAAGTTAAGAATATGGTATAGGTACCGTTAAGAATCCTCGATGCAGAGACTAAGTCATTAGCATAGTTATGACCCTCTGATCGAAACGTAAGTGAGATAGATGACATGGAAGCTAGAATGCTTGGTGAGAATTAGACATCTTGAACTTATGTTCAAGAATGATATGGTGTTGATTACGTGGGCGTAATCCATTTTAAGGGGGGTAGAGCGAAAACCGCTTAGCGTATGCTTATGTACTTAGTACATAAACTACGGTGCGCATAGCACAAAATAATTTGAGAATATGTTTTACATAAACATTTTGAGATAAAATATGGTTATTGCGCACAGAAGATGTGAATACCATACATATTAAGTACCTATCTTGTTAACTCCGGTGTGAGTACAAGTTAAGAGAATTAAGGAAGAGGATTAAGGAGACTTAAGAAATAAGGAATATATGAGGTATGAGTCGATATGAGACTATGTGTGAGATAAGAATAAGATAACACAATGGGATACTGTTCGATATGAATATGAGGAAGAAGATAGTAATGCTGTGAGATATAAGATGGTGAGAATTGGTATGAGACGGTTATAGAACTTAGTAGGAATTTAAGTCGTGAGGTAATGACTAAGAGATGAATCGGGAATGTTTGATGGACTGAGTCCACACTTTGGAGATGTATTGATTATGATAAGAAGAACTAAAAATATAGAAAATTGGACATGAGTGAATTATTTGGATGTTTGAAAATGACGTGGGAGGTGGAACTTTATTTTCTAGGGATCAAGGGAAACCGAACACAAATTGGGGTGGAGGGATAGTTCTACACTGATGCTGATCACATCAGGGTTGGATGATTCCTGAAACTCCCTGCCAGTGGTCACAATTAAATCACGCTAAGGATAGAGGCATTAGGATAAAATGAAATTGGAGTTGATTGTATTTTTAATTAGAGGAATTATTCCTCACATGACCTCGTAAAAAGTATTACCTTTTTACTGAGTCTCGCCCATGAAGTTGAGGACGCACGAGCCTTTGTCTTCGGACCGGTGACATGGGGAGAGCAGAGTGTTTTGTATTCTAGCCCATGGTGACGAGGATGAACGAGCCATTGTCTACGGACCGGTGACATGGGAGAATATGTTGGAAAAAAATTATGTGAATGTTTTAATCACCAAAAAGGAACAAAGGGAATTTTGAATGCTATACATGTTTAAGCATGTTGTGTGATATTTAAGTATAAGCATATGGTGGATCTAATGATCCAATGAGTTTAAGTATACATAGTATGATCTATATGATCTATGGAATGAGGTAGACATGTGTTCTAATAAGATAAGGTGCATGGGAACTTTAGGGACAAAGTTCTTTTAAGGGGGGGTAGATTGAAATACCCCAAACCTAAGTATGTTAAGTAAACATCAAGGAAAACATGCCTTAGAAAGATTGGTAGACAATTTAAACCAAGGAAAACACAAGGAAACGCCTTAAGGGCAATTTAGGCAAAAATGTGCTCTAAGCTTGGAGTGACTTTGATTAGCACCCAAATACCATTATAAGACTTTAATAATATGCTAATGGACATTTTAAATAAATTAGAAAAGAAAACCAAGCTCAAAAACAAGCTTAAACACAAAATGTGCTTTAAGATTCCTTAAAGCACCTTTTTGTGAAATTGTCTTAGAAATGGGTTTTGAGTGGCTAAATGCCTATGATTACATCTAAATCAACATGTGTGCTAATTATTATCACATTAGGAAGTCTAAATCAATGGGAAATCAAAAATTTCACAAATAAGTGCACTAGTTTATGAATAGTAACCAAATAGTGCCTAGTTTAGTCTTTAATCACTTAAGTCTAATTAGTTGGTCAAACAAGGCCATGACTTGCCTCAAATAATAGGGGGCTGGTTTTCTAAGGGAGGATGAGTCACCATGAGTAGTCAAATAATGTTAGAAAAAAAGAGGGAAAAAGTAAGAGGTTACTATTTGCTTTTAGAAACAAATATCTCACATTTGCTCACCTCTCTCCTCACTTCTTCATTCTCTCTTCTTCCCATCAGTTGCTACTGCTCCCTCTCTTCTTCTTTTATGTGAAGAACAACCCCATGCCAAGCTCCATCTTCCTTTGATCACTACTCACTCATTTTAGCTCCAAATCAAAAACTAAACACATATTATTCTTAGTTAGCTCAAGCTCTAGCTTTCTATCTTTTCAAAATTGGAAAAGCTTCATTTCGGTGCCAAGAGAAAACTCCATTGATTGAGGAAATTCAGGCTTGGAGAGTTCATTGGCTTCTCCATTCTCTTAAGGTAAAGAATATGTAAGAAAAATCAAGTTCCCACCATCCCTTCATATAACCGAAAATCTATACTCATGGGGCTTCATTTTTATCCATTGTTCTAGCTTGACTCTATTCTCCAAGGGCTAGAGGAGGTCCTACTTGGTTCATATCCAAGCTTGTTTTGAGAATCCAAGGTAAAGCATTCAATTTAATACCTTAAAACACATTTTCAACCTAGGGTTTACTCCTTAAGGTTAGTGTATTATTTAGCACTCATGAGAGTCAATGTGTATTGATTAGAACATTGGCAAGGGAAATTTAAGTGGTGGCCGATATTCATTCAAGAAGAAGGTCTAAGGATGAAGTTAAGATAAGCTTGAGAAAACAAGGTAAATTGCTTACCTAATGATGGTTTAAGGTTTAAGGAATGAGTTTTAGATGAGTACCAATGTAGCCTAGGGCTTACATTAGGTAATGGGTTGTATAACCTAGGAAAAAGAATTTAAACAAGCTTATAACTTGTGAGTAAGGAGCCAAAGGGAATGAGTTAGTAAGATAAGTTTAAGATGGATTTTAAGAGCATTATAACTACTATGAGATTGATGGGTGTATTTGCAGGTTGAAAGATTTTATATGTGGGAAATTCAGTGTTTAAGTTTAAGTTATTTAAGGGCCTAAGAGCCATGTCATTTAAGAGCCTTAGTGCTATGCAATTTAAGATTATTGCATCATTTTGAGTTTGTTGTGAATGAGTTGATTTGAGTGAGAAAATAAGATGAGAAAGGACTTGATGTGTGTGAGATGGTTGAATGAGGAAAACAATGCATTTGGGCATGATAATATATTAGAGAAGCTATGGCGAAATTTTAGTAGAAAGCAAAGTGTTTAAGTGGTGGAGGTGAGTTAATATGCCCTAGGATTTACTAGGGATCATTAAGAGGAATTTGAGTGGAAATGAGTTAACTAAGTAGTTCTTGAGGTTTAGAATGACCTAGAGTTGTCTATGAGGAGATTAGAGTTTAAAAGGGTGTATTGAACACACCAAAGTAATGGTAAGAGGAATGGTGAGATTTGTGCATTGATTTGAAGGAGAAGATGTATAATGCTTAAGATAATTTAGGTATGAACTAGAGAATATAACAATGAGAATTTTGGGAAGCTTGTGTAAGTGAAGAGGATACTAGTGGTGGAACAATAAGGTTTTAGTTAGATGGTAATGAGTGGACTTAGGAGATGGAAGTGAAAAATTGAAGGAGAATGTTGCCGAATGTCGAGGAAATTTACTAGGAAAGTAAAAGAGCGTGTGATCATGAGAATAGTGAGTAAATTGAGTAGAAGGAGATGAAAATGTCTAAGGAGGGTGTAGGATAGTCAAGGCAAAGAAGAACAAGGTTAAGGTGCTAAGAGGATGGGAAGAAATGTTTAGGTATGTCCAAGAGTTTAGGAAGGATGAGTAATAAATGGAAAAGAGAGGAATTGGTGCATGGATATGCAAGGTGACTTGAGGAAGTTTTGGTAAGTGAACTGAAGATGGAAAATAATGTTTATGAAGTGCTCAAACTGTTAAGGAGGGAACACTTGGGTTGGTTGAAGTTTTGGTAAGGTTACAAGTTGGAAATGTAAGGAATTATATGATAAGTGTTAGGAGTGTTTGTAAGAATTTAGTAAATGTTTAAGAAGATCTTTGGAAGTTGTTTTGGAGAGTTTTGTGGAGGTTCTAAGGAGAGTTTAAGTGCCTAAATGGTATTAGGACACATGGGGAAACATGTGGAGAAGTTTGGAGTCAAATGGGAATTTAGAAACACGGTTCTGGAGCCGACCGACCTTGGGGACCAGACCTGCAAGGTAATAATGGTACCCCATTAAGAGGGCAATGATGAATAGAGGTATAAAGACCTAGGAGATTAAGATAAGTATAAACTTAAAAGTTTAAGGTTAAGTTGTAAGATTAAGTTGTAAACTTAAGTGGTGTTAGGTGGGGATCGTTATGGGTTAAGTAAGTTAAATAAGTTTAATTAAGTTAAGTGATTAACAACCTAAAACTGAATGAATGTTTTAGGGCTTGAGTATTCGGACTCCGGAAGAGAGTAAGCAACCGAACGACCAACGGTGAACGGTACAGTTCTTCTTGTGACCTGCTTGCTAACGAGGTGTCCCTCGGCTTGTGTGCTATTTGTTTTTGTGTGCTCACTAAACAAGATAAAGCATGCAACCGGAACATTATGTTTATTGTATTGTTGTGATGTTTGAAAACTAACACAACATACCGTGAGAACTTACTAACCAACGTTTGGTAAGGAATTGAGTGAGACTAAGGAACGCTCCCTAATATTAGTTTGTTATTACCAAAAGAGGTTAACCAACAAACATTGTCTTGAGACTTCTACTAACTGGAACTTAAGGGGGGAGTGAGAAACCCGGGACTGACTCCGGTCATGCATGCTAAGGAAAAAGGGGGTCGTTATCTATAGCAGATCCGACTCCCGTTTAAGGACTTGTCTTCGGACTTGTAGCCTAGGGTCGGTTGCCGGCTCAGCTACATTGGACATACAGTCCAAGGTAGGTGGCATTAAGATGGTGCAGTAGGATCACCTAAATCCTAAATTATAAGATAAGTTGTTTATTCAACCAATGGAGTTAATAGCTCATTGGCTAGGGTTGCTTTTGACCCGACAAAAATAAACATTGAGATAAGATACAATCATTACTAACTAAAGAGTGGTTTGTATTCTAAGATTAAGATAAGGGTTGAGATAAGTTGCAACCATTCCTTTTTAA
Source organism: Limonium bicolor (assembly GCA_023374045.1). NCBI lineage: Eukaryota > Viridiplantae > Streptophyta > Magnoliopsida > Caryophyllales > Plumbaginaceae > Limonium > Limonium bicolor. The sequence goes on from CM041780.1 coordinate 124,740,761, forward strand.
AGGATGGTTTGCATTATAAGACTGAGATAAGTTACTTCCATTCCTTTTCAAAGGATGGATGTTTTCTAAGACTAAGATAAGCCTAAGGTTGAGGTAAGATAAGGATGGACTAAGATTAAGAGGGAACATAACTTAAGGAGTTAAATAATTAACTCTCTAATTAAAGGAACGTATTTAAGTCGTTCATTATGTTTGAACTTTGATTGTTCATATTTGGATTGTTGTTTACTGCACTTTCTATTATATTGTGCATCTAATCAACCTCCATGCTATCGACAATTAGTCGTCGTAGCCACGTTAGCTTGGGGGCCATGAGAGGATCGTACCAGCATTCGTGCTGACCCCCTATGGGGGCTGTTTTTACTACACAGATGAACGTCAGGAGGCGGCCGTCGTGAGAGTAAGGAGGGGTACAAGCGTTACGGGTTGAGTGTGGCCTACAAGTTATGCATGTACACCCGTAGGGCAATGTGAGTTAGTAAGATGTATAGGTTGTGAGGGATTGTAAGAAGGATATGTATTGGTTAAGATTTGTAAATACTAATGTTCGGTATATTCTGTCAATCAGACCGTGGCAAGGTCCTGAAGTGTATTGAATTCCGCTGTGACATTTATATGTATGATGTTAAGTTGCGAAACCACATTTGGATTGAGTTGGGGTGTTACAAATGCCCTTTTTCTCGACAAAATGCACATTCATCTTTACCAAGCTTGGCTTTAGATTTTGACCACCCTTTCTTCCCCTTTCCCTGAGCGGATGAACGACCTCTCACCACCAATGCTTCTGCTGCTTCATCAGTACTGGCCTTCTTTTCTTTTCTTCTCAACTCATGGCTATACAAAGCTGCAATAACATCCTTCAGTGAGACTTCGTCCTTCCCTATGGAGTAGAGTTGTTTCGAGAAACTCATACTCATCAGGAAGAGATCCCAACAACATTAAGGCCAAATCTTCATCATTGAATGTCACATCCAAGTTTACCAAATCAGCTACTAGTTGATTGAAACTGGTGATGTGATTATTCATCATGGTCCCCAAAACATAAGAAAAGCGGAATAGTCTTTTCTTCATAAAAAGTTTATTCTGACTACTTTTCTTCATGAATTTTTCCTCCAGTGCCTTCCATAATTTACATGCTGAATTTTCTTTAGAGAACGCATACTTTTATTCTCTCGAGATGCATGAGCGAATTGTACTACAAGCTGCTCGATTCATGGCCTCCCGTTCCTTCTCTTGAATTTCTTCCAGTCTTGTCTCTTAAATGGCGATGTCAAGACCTTGTTGAAAGAGAACATCTTGGACTTCACATTGCCACATGCCGAAATGGCCTGTACCATCAAATGTCTCCATCGAAAACTTGGCATTTTTCATCACCTTTCTTGTCCAAATCGATGACGAGGAGGTTGATGATGCTGTCTCCGGGGTTCTTGATTTGGGATCCTCCATTTCTGCTCCAATGTTCATCTAGCAGCGCTACGACATATCAACTGAACAAAGGAACGCTTTTCTGATGTGGAAGATCAGCCTAACTGCAACCACAGAGCATACTAAGATAGAACCTTGGCTCTGATACCACTTGTTGCGGAAGTGACTGGGTAAGCGAGTAAATTATTGTACTAGAACATCACTCCGTACAGAAAAATTCCCAGGTCATGGTAGGGTCACAATAGTCCCGTTTAAGAACCACTTCCTTAGACAGAATTCCCCTGACTGTGATTTCTTAGCACAATAAAACACTACAAAATTACCCACAATAGCTGCTAGATAAAACTATAAATAAAACACCAGAACTATAACTGATTTTGCTATTACTTCAGAAATAGAGAGAGAAGACAATACAACTTAACTATGTAATAAGTTGCTTGTTGAAGGGATGAAGATAAAGGAGAAGGAACACTTCATTTTATAACAAAGGAAGTGCTCCTTTGTTTTATAAACCACGATATGGGATGAACTACACTAGCCCTATATATAAGCATGAGACTAGTATCTCTATTCCTATATTTTTGATGTGGGATGAACCACATCTCACATATTGGTCCTAATTTTGTGCTGCCTTTTGGGCCGTGTTTAGGTGCTGTTTATGGCCTAAAGCGCTTGTCCCAACAAAGTTTATGGCGACACCGAATGCTTCGTGCTTCAGTTTTCTCCTTTATTAAGTTAATAAAGACATGAACAAATTTGACTGTGATCATTGAGCCTGTTTTCTAAGCTGAAAATGGTGTGTGAATTAGAAGCTTTTATTCCTCGCATGAGCATTCTTTGATCAATTTTTTTTGCTCTAGGTAAGGTCTATATAACAAGATCTTTTTCTTTTACTTAATCTATCTGGCCATTTCAAAGATTTGCTAATGGCTGCGATAAGCTGGGGAGAAAAATGTAGGACATGCCATTAGCTATTGCTATTTTTCTTATCTGAAAATTGTTGAGTTTTTATTATGTTGTTTTTTGTTTCTCAGCGTTGTTGCTCCTGCGTTATTGAACTGTTTCAACATATTTTCACCTTCTAAATTATACCATTTTCCCTCTGCCTTTGCTGCTATTGATGATGCTTATCAAAACAGTTTTTCCAACTAAAAATTATACTATCTATGCTTCTACCTTTGCTTCTGTTTGAACCCGTGGAAGTCTGGATGTACTCAGATATAATAAACCTGGTTTATGGCTGTTCTAAGCTGAGGAAATATGTTGCATCCACAGCGTTATATCACTGTATTTTTAAATGGATTTATCAACAATTCTCACATCTCTCACAGCTCTAAGAATAATGTCAAACACGCTGTTATACTTGCTTAATTTACGTCTATTCACAAGTTTTAATTAAGCCTCTACTGAACTTGTTTCTTTTATATATCCCTTATGGTCAACAGAGTGAGAGTAAAATATGTGGGACAATAGTGAATAATTACTAATTGTAATTGCTTCGAATTTCTGTTGTTCAGCAATGTTTAAACTTCAGTTTTCCATGCTTCCAACTTATGCATTCGACAGTATCTTTGAAATACATCACTCTACTTCAGAATTTTGCTGATTCCTTGTTGATATGGATAATGTGTAATCTTGTGCTCAGTCAGCTACCAATAAAGATCAAATCTACTTCAGCTTTCCTACTTTAAGTCACCATTAATACTAATACTTCCAAAACAAAAAAAAACATAACGTTCGCTCTCCCCCGCGAGGCGATTCCAGAGGCGACGGTCGTCGTCCTCTTGCTCTCATTTGAATTCCTTCAGTGAGTTTGGTCGCCAGGGAGATTCTTCCGTTTGGTGGCCTTTATCATTCCTCCTTTCCTCTTCGGGCGAGTGGTCTACCTTTAGTGTGGAGTTTTTTAGGTTAGACAGTGAGTCCTTTGGGGTCCCGGAGCCCGGTTTTCTTCTTCAGTGCCTTTGGTCCCTCTGGTGCAGATGCGGTGAGGTGGTTCACCGGTCTCGGTGCTGTGTTCAGAAGCGCTTTTGGGTCTGAAGCGCTTTCCAGGGGTGGGCGGGGATCTGCGGCTGGGTTTTGTCTACTAGTTTCAGTCTTCTCCAGTGGTCTCTATAGGCGTGCTAATTTCTGCAGGGTTGGGGAGTTCCGTCGTTCTAGTCCAGGGTGGTGGGCTCTTGCTTAGGTGATTCTTGAGTTCCGTCTTCTTCTTCTCTAGTGTCGGTGTTCTCTGGGGTCTTCTGCTTCTCCCGTCCTGGTGTTTCTGGGGTCTAGTGTTTCCTTGTAGTCTTTTGTTACGGGGACGGTGCCTTGGCTGTTTGTTAGTTTGGGTCGGTGCTCTATTGAGGAGGTGGTCTGTTTTCCGGTGATTGGGTCTTCCGATTGAGGCCTTTTCTGCTGGTAGGTCAGGGGCGGGGTGTGATTCTGTCGAGGTTGGAGGAATTGGATGCTACTTGGGTCTGTGGTTCTGGTTGCCTGATTGTTCTTTTGCAGTGTTGGTTTGGTTTTAGCTTCTACCGAATCTGGTGTTGGAGTCTAGTTTCGGTCGTTTGTCGGTAGTGTGTAGGAGTCTCCAAGGTGATGAGTTGTATTTCTCTGAATTGTAGGGGACTGGGGAAATCCAAGGCAGTGTATTGGGTTAAGGGTTTGATTTTAAAACTCAACCCGGATATAATCTTCCTCAGTGAAACTCACAAAACCTCGACAGATATGGAGATGTTTTTTGATAATTTCTCTCTGTATCATGGGCTAGCGGTTGACAGCAGAGGAAGGAGTGGTGGCCTCTGCCTAATGTGGAAGACTTCTTTAGGATGTTCAATGTTATCCCATTCTCGACAACAAATATCAGCTAGAATGACTCTCCCGGGGGATCTTCATTTCGTGTTCACCGGTTTCTATGGGTGGTCCAACTGGTCTCTCAAGCATTTGTCGTGGAAACTTCTTCGGGTTCAGAGCAAACACATCTCCCAGCCTTGGGTGATAGCAGGGGATTTTAATCAGATTTTGTATGCTTCCGAGAAGATTGGGGGGAGGGTTAGACAAGAATAGCATATGGCTCCTTTCAGAGAGGTTATTGCGGAATGCGATCTTCATGACATTGGTGTCTTTGGAGAAAGCTCCACCTATACCAACTGTCAGGAAGGGGTTCATAATTCCCATAGTAGATTGGATAGAGTGCTCTGCTCTTCTCTAGGGTTACAGGTCTTCTCCAATATTTCTGTGGAACATCTTCTGCGCGAAGCGTCCGATCATTGCCAATTGTTTATTCGTTTCTTTGGGAAGCGCAAGATCCCGACAAAAGTTTTCAGATTTGAAAATGGATGGTGCCTGGATTCTAAGTGTGCTAAGATAGTGTCAGATGTTTGGAGTACTAGATATCCAAACATAACTACCCCTTTGGGGCTTTGTGCCAGGAGGTTGAGTGAGTGGAAAGGTTGGTCCATCTCCATGATCAAATGGAAAATCATCAATAAGAAGAAAGAGCTGGGTAATATTTCTATTAGTGATAGCTCCTTGGGAGCTATTAATAATAGGAAGAGACTTCTCCTAGATATAGAACTTCTCTCTTTCCGTGAAGAAATCTGGTGGAAACAAAGATCAAGAGATAAATGGATAAAGGAAGGGGATAAAAATACGGGTTATTTCCATGCTAGAGCTACTTCTTCTAAAAGATCGGAAGAGATTTTTGGTCTTAAGGATTCCGGTAATACCATGCAATACTCGTGGCATAGGATTGAATCCATAGCAAGGGAATACTTCCAATCTTTGTTCACCTCTTCCCATCCCCAGGCTAATAGGGAATTCACGGATGTAGTGGAGGGGCACCTTAGTGCCAGCTTTGCTACTGAACTCAGCAGACCTTACACCAAAGGGGAAATCACTTCAGCAGTCAAACATCTAGGCGCTAATAAAGCTCCGGGGCCTGACGGCTTCAATGGTAAATTCTATATCACCTTTTGGTACATTATTGGAAACCAGATTATAGACGTAGTGTTGCTTATTCTTGGAGGATCCCCTATCCCGGACTCGTTAAACGAGTACTTCATCACGTTCATTCCAAAGATGGTAGGTGTGACTGATATCGATAAATTTAGACCTATTGCTCTTTGTAACTTCGTCTACAAGATTGCTTCCAAGACATTGACTAACAGGATATAGCATATCCTCCCCCACCTTATCTCCCACAATCAATCTGGTTTTGTGAAAGGCAGGCTTATCACGGATAATATCATGCTAGCTGGGGAGCTACAACATTTTCTAGAGAAAAATCAAACTGTTAAAAATAGGTTCTTCGCCCTCAAATTGGATCTCAGTAAGGCATATGATAGATTATAGTGGACGTTTATTCAAAATGTTCTTTACTCGATGGGCTACCCTCCGAATTAGATGATTCCAGTCATGAACTGTGTCCGATCAGTCAGATGTTCCATCCTCATCAATGGCAAACCGGGTAAATCTTTTACCCAGTCTAGACGTATTAGACAAGGTTACCCTCTCTCCCCTTTTTTGTTTATCCTGGCTCAGGAAGCTCTCTCTAGTCTCCTTAATAAATCAGATAGTTGTGGAGACTACCATGGTATTAAGCTTTCGCCGAATGGCCCGTCCATTTCTCATTTGGCCTTTGCTGATGATCTTCTTCTTTTTGGTAAAGCCAACCCTACAAATATCTCCCACCTCAATCAAATCCTCTCCAACTTCCTCCAAGTTTTTGGCCACAAAATTAACCACCTTTAATCGGAATTAGTGTTCAGCAAAAAATTAGCTCCCGCCGTCAAAGGTACCCTGTCTAACTTGCTGAATGTGCAAGAGGTCCCCAGCTTCACCAAATATCTGGGACTCCCCCTTAAGATAGGTAGGAGGAAACACGATCTCTTTACCTATCTATTGGAGTCGGTTCACAAAAGAATTTTCAGTTGGACCAAGCCTATGGCCCAAGCAGCTAGATCCATCATGGTCTCCAGTGTTCTTCAGTCCATCCCCAATTATACTATGTCTATGTTTGCGCTCCCCAAGGGTATCATCCGGAAACTCAATTCAACATTTTCTTATTTCTGGTGGAGTGGAAATCCGATAAAAAGGCTCTCCACTGGACCAGATGGACAAAAATGTGTGAAACGGTGGACCAAGGTGGTCAAGGTTTCAGAGAGGTGGAAAACTTCAATAAAGCCCTGTAGGTTAAACAGCTTTGGAGGTTACTTAAGGATCAGGGGTCTCTGGTTGCTCAAGTTATGAAACATCTTTATTACCCGCATGATTCCATTAGAGAGTGCCTTCCTTCCAATAAAGGCAGCCCTATCTGGAAGTCTATTTCCTCTGTGATGCATCTGCTCAGAGATGGTGCCCGTCTTCAGGCTAACCCTGGGGCGGGGTCCCCCATGTATTCGACTCAAGAGATGGTTAGCAGGAATAATTGGATTTGGATTCTCTCCAAAGATAAAAAGTTTTCGGTTAAATCGGCCTATAATTTTTTGATGGAAAAAGCAAGTGGTGATAGTTCTTCCAACCATTCTTCGTTCATTGGGAAAGTGAGGAACAAGATCAGTTCTTCTCTCTGTTGCCCGAGAGTGAAACTTAACCTTTGGAAGTTTGTGACTAATATTATCCCATGTTAGGATAACCTGGCTAGGAGGATTGGAGGTAATTGCAAGTGTTTCTTTTGTGGAGACAAGGACGATCTAACTCACTGTTGTGCAGTGAGAGAGATTTGGAAGGAGTAGATTGATGTTAATGGGGTTCCAAAGAACGTGGAGGGGATGATTGATTGGTTCTTTCGTATGACTAATACCTGGAGTGTAAAGAAGCTCTCCCACATTGCCAACAAACTCTGGATTATTTATGCCTCGAGGAATAGAATCAAGCACAACCCAGAGCTTTTGTGGTGGAAAGAAGTAGAGGTTAATAGTTTATTTACAGAAGCCTATATGCTGGTTATGAAGACCTCTCCTTCCCTTTCTCCCCAAAGATTGTGGTTTCCACCTCCGAGTGGCTTCTTCAAAATTTGCACAGGTATGCATACTAATCGGTATGGTGATCGGATTATAGGGGGCATTATTTGCATTGCTCAGGGCATGCCAATTGTAGCTTTCAATCGAAGAATTTCTGGCACTATAAAAGTGCAAGTTGTTGATATCAAAGCAAAACATATTGTGTAGGATCGAGTGGCTAACTCAAACCAACCAAAGATGTGAGTCTAAGAGTTCGTTTGACTCAATCAGTCTTTGAAAGTGAGAAACACTCTGTGATGTAGAGGCACTCAATCGAATTGATTAAACTCAGGGTGCGGAAGACTTTGAAATAATTGAAACGAAATGATGCTAGAAAAGATAGAAGGACTCTGTGAAACTTAGCAAGATACACAAATAAGCTATTTCATTTCCTGGTCAAATAAAACAACTTACAAATGCCCACTAAGTAGAAGGAATCTACTTAGCGGTTTTTCACTCACTCACCCAATACACTCTCTGATCAGATCAATGGTAAGCGTATCGAAACTAGGATCTTCCTAGGCAGAGTCTATCTAGATGCACTAACTAGCTTGGTACATATTCTCTCTCTCTGGCTTTACAAAGCAGTTTCTTTCTCTCTCTCTAAACTCTGAAATATTTCTCAATGAAAGCACACTTGAAACTAGCTATTATACAACCTATTTATACTAGTATTACAACCAGCAGGTCGAGGGAGTTAGTTCCACAAATACCGGAACTAACTTAGTGAGCAACGTCCAACGTCCTTGAGTGGTCTTCTGACTTGGGCCGCGAACTTCGGGTGTGATGGGAGGACTTCATGACCGTTGTGGCGTTGAAGCATTCCCAAGTTAGCTCCTTATTATTCGCAACGGCACGGGAGAGTCTGTGAAGTCTCCTTAGTTGCATGGACTCCATTAAAGTGGCTCGCTCTTTGTGTCTGACTGAGGATGATTGACTCGGTCGAGGTGATTGGCAATCTCTGCAACACTCTGATGTCCCAACAGTTTCCCCCTTGTTGCTGATGATAGCAAACCTCCATGAATCCCGATGGAGTCAATCCTAAAATAAAAAAACAGAAACACAAAGAACTAGGGGAACCGACCCTGTCAAAGTTCCCCCTTAATAGCAGCAGTAGTAGTTGAGGTCAAAGACTCTATTTAGGTTCCCCTTAATCGTAGAGGGACTCTAAGAAAGCAAATATTGAATAGGCAGTGTAACAGGCAGGATATGGCATAGTATATAAAGTAGTTAAAGTACTAGACCACATGGTCCAGCAGCAAAAATCTGAAAGTAGTTTAAAGCAACAACAGAGTCACCCGTACAGTAGACGGGATTCACCGCTTCCCTCTTTTGCTTTCATCAGAGGGAAGCCCATAGTCACGAAAGAGTCAGTCCGAAAATTCACACACTAACCAGTAAAAAGTGTTTAGAACTTTAAAACAGCCTAAGTCCTAACACTACACACACGCACGTCATGTCTAAGGGTTGGGTTCAGGGAGGCTTGGATATCAAGGAGTTGTTCTTGCAAGGCCGTCACAGTCGTCTCGATCCCAGTGAGTCTCTCCATCATCCGCGATTGTCCCTGAATCAGCTCTGCTGCCTGTGCGAGGAGTCGCTCCACTTTCTCCAGGAGGGGTAGGAGAGTATCTTGAGGGACTGCCTCTTGAGAAGGGGAAGTACCCGCCGTCGTTGGAGTGAATGGAGGGGGCAGGAGCTTGGATTTGTCGATAGAAGTCAGCCGATACAGATAGTAGAGGTTGATGGTGTCTGCCTCTTCGATGGACTCCGGTGTGGATGTCGCCAGGGGTACCTGAAAGAATTTTAGAATTCGAGGCAGCCGACACATACCCCAAGGAGTGTTTCGGGGTGTCGACAGACTGGGCTAAGTGATGTAGAATAATGTGGGCCAGATTGACAGAATGCCGGTTGATTATGCAGTACATTATAGTGAGGTCCAAGCAGTTGACCATGAGACTACCTTCTTTTCGGGGGACAATGTTTTTTATAACAAGGATGTGCAGGAGTTGGTGGTGGATTGAAAGATCGCCTCGGGGTATTGGGGAGCCCACTTTTTTCTTTGAAGAGAAAAAGCGGTAGATCTTATTTTGTGGGACCCCGGGGATTTCTGGAAGGACTTCTTTTTCATAAAAAGACAAACCGGTATGAGGGACTCCAAGAACTTGAGACAGCTTTTCAAGATTAAAGAAAATGGGAGTGGAATTGACAAAAGATTGGGCTGCACCATTGCGGATAACGAGATTTTGATAAAAAAAAAACGACAGATTCTTGGGGGTACCACACTGGTATCTCACAGAAAAGGTGTTTCCATCCTTGAACCTCTAGCATAGTCACTAACTCTCCCAGATTTAAAGATAGAGCCCATGAGAAATCGAGGAACCTCTAGCAGGGTCACCGAGCATGTAGCGCTGGGTGAAGGGGTCTATCTTCGCACATCGGCGCTGCGGCTTGGGAGGTTTCTGGACCCTAGTAGAGGTGGCGCCAGTAGATGTGTCGTGACTGTTGGTGGGTAATTCCTGTACTGGTGAAGATTCGCCGGAACCAGAGGAGACTGGTTGGGCCTTGACAGAAGAACGGAGAACTCTTTTGGCTGTGGGTCGAGTGGAGGTTTGGGCTTTTCTTTTTCGGGGTTTGGGGTTAGGAGATTTTAGAGGTGTTACGGATTTTTCTGGGGATGCTTGTGGGGTTGGTGTGGGGGATCTTTTGGGTGGGGCTGGCGGTTGATCAGTAGCTTGGGTATCGGTAGTAGGATTTGGGTCTTGAGGTGGTGGAGATGGTGGTAGGGTTTGTAGTGGTGTGACATCGTCGACATCCATCTCAAGAATGTCGGTCTTGGCGGCAGAGAGTGGTGTTTGATGGGGTGATGTATTGCGGATGGTTGGTGGTGGTGTGGCAGAGTGTGTAGGGGAAGAAGTAGTAGTGGTTTTGGTGGGGGGGGTGAGTGGTGGTGGTGGTAGGTGGAGATGGGTTAGGGTTAGCCATAGATTGGAGGTACGCCAGAAGGCGGATTGGATCTTAGAAGATTTCGGCCAGAATATTGATGTCGTTGAGGTTAATGCCTGCCATTAGGGATTGTAGTATGCTTGGGTGTAAAGTGGATGTAGGTGAGAGAGACGGAGTAGACGGATGAGGGATATATAGGCTGAAATGACTGCGGAAGTTGCAGGGATTACGTGTGTCAAGCGCGAAAAAATCGGCAGGCGCGAGATTAAGAGCGTGGATTGAGGCGGAGCGGGTGTGGATGGATGACGTGGATGCGTAGTGGCAGAATTATAGAGACGTTCTAAGCAAGAAAACACAGTTCATAGATTCAAGTGCAAACAAAGACAGACTCGATGAGACATGAGGGAGTACCTGCTGAAGATTGCGGTAGGGGCAAGGAGATGCGATCGTCTAGGTACATGGAGTCAACCCAATTGCTGATCGTAGTGCTTCAAATCATGCTATAGACAAGGGTTTAGTGAAGATATCTACAAGTTGATCTTCTGTGGGCACAGAGTCAAGTTGGATGAGCTTTTTCTCGACACAGTCTTTCAAGAAGTGAAAACGAATTTCAATATGTTTGGTTCGTGAGTGTTGGACTGGGTTTTCTGATATTTTGATTGTGCTTTTGTTGTCACAAAAGATTGGGATTGGTTCTTGGGTGACATGATAATCTTGAAGTTGTTGTTTCATCCAAAGGAGTTGGGAGCAACAGGCTGCAGCAGAGACATACTCTGCCTCCGCTGTAGAGAGTGCTACAGAGTTCTGTTTTTTGGAGGACCATGAAACAAGGCAAAGACCCAAGAACTGTGCATTACCTGAAGTACTCTTTCGATCTTGGAGGGAACCAGCCCAATCAGAGTCACTATATCCAGATAAAGTAAAGGTAGGAGATCAAGGATACCATAGATAGAGTGTACTTGTACCTTTAAGATATCGAAAGATACGTTTGACTGCTTTTAGGTGAGACTGCGTTGATGCTGCTTAAAAGCGGGCACAAAGACAGAATGCGTGAAGAATGTCGAGGCGACTAGCAGTCAGGTACAAGAGGGGCCCTATCATTCCTCTATATTCTGTGGCATTGACACCGACTCCGTCATCATCAAGATGGAGTTTGGCAGATGTACAGCTTGGTGTGGACATGCTCTTGACGTTTTGGAGATTGTACTTGTCAAGGAGTTCCTTGATGTACTTTTGTTGATGGATCTTAATCCCTTCCTTTTCCTGTTGAATTTGTAATCCTAAGAAGAACTTGAGCTCACCTAACTCATTCATGAAAAACTCTTGTTTCATAAGGTTGGCAAAATGATCGCAGAGGGTGTTGCTTGTAGAGCCACAAATGATATCATCAACATAAATCTGTACTAGAAGTAAGTCATGTGATGAGTGAAGAACGAATAGTGTCTTATCTATGTTACCTCGAGAAAAACCATTTTGCAACAGATATGTAGACAGTCTTTCATACCAAGCAAGCGGAGCCTATTTCAGTCCGTAAAGGGCCTTACACAGTTTGTAGACGTAGTCGGGATGGACGGAGTCTGTGAACCCTGGGGGTTGTTCGACATAGACTTCTCTATCAATGTAGCCATGGAGGAAGGCTGTCTTGACATCCATTTGATATAATGTGAAACCTTTGAATGCAGCAAATGCAATTAACATGCGAATTGCTTCAAGACGAGCTATAGGTGCGAAGGTTTCATCATAGTCAATCCCTTCTTCTTGATTGTAGCCCTGAATGACCAATCTAGCTTTGTTCCTGAAGACTTGTCCTGCATCATCAAGTTTATTACGAAAGACCCAACGAGTACCGATGATTTGTTGATGTGTGGGTCAAGGAACTAACTCCCAAACAACATGTCTTTGGAGAGAGTTTATTTCCTCCTGCATTGTAGTAACCCAATCACTATCAAGGAGTGCTTCTTTGACATTTCTTGGTTCAGTACTGGAGAGAAAAGCACCAAAGGCACAGAGGTTTTGCATAGCTTGGAAACGTGTTTGAACACCTGAGTTTGGGTCAGATAATATGTTGTCAGGAGGGTGGCTGATTTTTGTTGGAACTGTCGACGTGAAGCAGGAGGGGGTGTGTCTTTGTCAGAGTCACAGTTCAAGTTTTGTGGTAAGGGTGTCTCAGGGTTATTGTCAGAGTCTGTAGAGTCTGATGCATTGTTTTTGTTTTCTGGAGAGTCATTAGGTGTGATGGATTGGGAATTGGAGTCTTCCTATGGGTACAGTGATGAAGTGTGGATCAGTGAGGAAATCGTCTGGAGCAAAGTCAAGTTGATCAGAAGATGAGCCAACATTGTGGGACTCATCGAACTTGACGTGGGGACTCTCTTCTAAACATTGAGTTCTCAGATTGATAACACGATAAGCTTTGCTTTTAGAAGAGTAGCCAAGAATATACCTTCATCACTTTTAGGAGAGAACTTACCCAAGTTGTCCTTACCATTATTGTGGATAAAGCACTTACATCCGAAACGCCTGAGATGAATGAGATTTGGTTTTCGTTGACGGAGTAGTTCGTAGGGTGTCTTGTGAAGGAATGGATGATCAACAGCGCACGATTTAACACATAGCATGCTGTGTTAACAGCTTCTGCCCAGTATGATGGAGTGAGTTGACTGTCAATGAGCATGGTGCGTGCCATTTCAACCAAGGTTCTATTCTTTCGTTCAACCACTCCGTTTTGTTCCGGAGTGCGTGCGGATGAGATTTGGTGATCAACTCCGTTGTCCCTGCAAAACTCATCAAACGACTTGTTGCAAAATTCAGTACCCTGGTCCGTTCTCAGGGTTTTCAATGTAAACGAAAATTTGTTGATAAGCATTTTATGGAGTTTGACGAACTCCATAAAAGTTTCATCCTTCGTAGATAGAAAAATGACCCAAGTCCACCTAGAATAGTCATCGACTATGACCAGAATATACCTTTTACCACTTCTGCTTTGTGTACGCATGGGGCCAACAAGATCCATGTGGAGCAATTCCAACGGAGAGTTAGTAGAGAGAGTTGATTTACTTTTGAAGGAAGACCGGGTGTGTTTACCTTTTATGCATGCTTCACAGACGGAGTCTGTGTCAAAGTTTGTGTCGGGTAAACCAATCACCAAGTCTTTGCTTTTCAGTTTATTCAACAGCCTGTGATTTATGTGACCAAGTCTGGAGTGCCACAGCAATGAGTTTTTGGAATGCACGTTGAGACAGACTTGATCATCTGGATTAATGGAGTTTAAGCACATTTTGTAGAGATTTCCTTCTCTGCGTCCCACAGCTTTTAAGGAACCTGTACGCTCATCATAAACCTTACAATCCGAAGAGAGAAAAGTACCAAATTGAATCTATCACAAATTTGAGAAATACTTAATAAACTATGTTGAAGTCCAGTGACCAGATGGACTCCATCAATTTTAAATTTTGAGAGGTTACCTACGGAGCCAACTCCCACGATTTCACCCTGGTTGTTGTTTCCAAAAGTAACCTTACCTCCTTGGTAGGATGAAAGTGAATTGAATTGATTTTGATCTCCAGTCATGTGACGGGAGCATCCACTGTCCAAGTACCAGCTGTCTCCATTCGCCTTCACCTACAAAATAACAGATCATTTGTTAGATTTGGGAACCCATATGTACTTGGGTTCCCTTTTCGAGCCAGATCTTTTTAATTCTTCTCGTGCTTCAAGTATCAATTTAACACGTTTGACATTAAATGAAAGATCTTTATTCAATTTATCACATGCACTGTCCCTATGTCCAAGACTCCCGCAGTAGCCACAAATTTTAGTTGGAAGAAGATTGACATATTTCTGTTGTCCTTTCCACCAGGAGTCAAACTTCTCCTTTTCTTGATATCGTTTGGCTCTGTTGTCGGACTTGGACATATTTTTTGGGATATCGAACTTACCCTTGTGCCACTTGGGCTTGATTGAGTGGATCGAACTCTGGATTGTAAATTCACAATCTCTTGAGAGAGTTGTTCTACTTTAGAGCGAAGATCATCTCGATCTTGGCTGACTTCCTTGATCTTGGAGTTAGCCCACTCAGGTAGTTCGGAGGAAGTGACTTGTTTGATAAATTTGACTGGCTTGAGAGAGAGAGCATGCTCCTTTTCTTTCAGTTTTTGAGTGAGGTTTTTGATAGTGGTGTTTAAGGACATGTTTTTGGATTCAGAAGCATTTAGATCATTTTGAAGAGAGCAGCACTTATCAGTAAAGATGGTGAGGTCCTGTTTGAGAGAGTCGATCAGGGTGAGAGACTCTTTCTGGTCGCCGGCTAGATTGATTTCGTTTATGGTATCATGGAGTTCCTTTTGGAGGGAATCAACATGACGCCTTGATTCTTGTAGATCTAGTCTAAGAGAGCAAGAGATGGTCTTGTGTTCCTCAGCTTCATCTCTTAGGGCATACATAAGACCTCTTGAGATTTCGAGTTCCTCAGATAACTCGGTTATTTTGCTGGTGAGACTTGCTTTGAGGGAGTTAGTCTCGGAGACAATTTTAGCAATTAAGGTCATAAATCCCATAGGAGTAATACGGTAAAGGTCTGTTTCAAGATGAGAACGAGTTACCTCATTGTCGGGGATCATGGATTCCGTCGTATCATGTGCCATGAGACATACCAGGCCGCTAGACTCTGTGGTTGATCGTCGGAGTCTGAATCACCCCAACCAACAGCTGCCATGAGCGACCTCCCTTGGGATTTTCCATACTGGTTTTTGAGTAAGGGGCAGTCCTTCTTGAAGTGACCAGGTTTATTGCAGTTGAAACAGGTGACAGAGTTGAAGACTTGTTTGGATGTTTTGAGAACGACCGACTTGTCGATTTGGCTGGTTACGCATGAATTTCGGAAGTTCTTTACTATGAAGACAAAGTCTTCCATAGTCTCAGCCTCACTTTCTTCAACATAATATCCACCAGCTCAGCCTTAGCTTGTCTGATTTGAGTATCAGCACATAGGCTCCTTCTTGAGTGTACTGAGTCGAATTAACCTGCAAGGCTTGGTCATTCAAAGTAGTAATCTTGCTAAGAAGAAGGAAGAAGTATTACCACACTTCTTTCGAACATTCTTCTTGTATTTATCTACGGATTGTAGATAGGAACCTAGGTCTTGACAGCTCCATTTGGATAAATCCTTGCATGCTTTGGTGGAGATTACCGTCTCTGCCCATTCTTCTCTGAGACTGTCCAGCAGCTTGTGCAAGACACTCTCTCTATCCGGTAAGATGTTAACTTCCTGCATAGTAGTAGTTAGTAAATAAACGATCAAGCACTTCTTCCAGAGACTCACCGGGTTTTTGCAGAAAATTTTCATAGTCCATTCGAAGTTCTTGAGCTTTGCATTTCTTGAGTTCAGTGACTCCTTCGTGGGTAGCTTGAAGGAGTGTCCATATCTCATTTGCGGACTTACAGTGATTGACTCTCCTTTGTTCTGGGATGGACAGGCAAGTGTATATTGCGCGTGATGCTTGTCGATTCAGCTCGTACCTTTTGCGATCTGCAGCAGTCCATGTGGATCGATCTGGATTGACTGCAAGATCTCCTCCAGTGACTATCTCCCAAAGCTCAGAGTTGACTGACTCAATGTGTTGCTCGATCTCATTTTTCCAATGGTCGTAGTTGGTGGAGGTGAGTCTGGGGTGCTCGAAGTGCATTTTGTTGTTTTGATTGGCGAAGAGGTCTGCCATTGCTTCGTTGATTGACCGTTAGCCTAAGCAAGGCTCTGATACCACGTGTAGGATCGAGTGGCTAACTCAAACCAACCAAAGATATGAGTCTAAGAGTTGGTTTGACTCAATCAGTCTTTGAAAGTGAGAAACACTCTGTGATGTAGAGGCACTCAATCGAATTGATTAAACTAAGGGTGCGGAAGACTTTGAAGTAATTGAAACGAAATGATGCTAGAAAGATAGAAGGACTCTGTGAACTCAGCAAGATACACAAATAAGCTATTTCATTTCCTGGTCAAATAAAACAACTTACAAATGCCCACTAAGTAGAAGGAATCTACTTAGCGGTTTTTCACTCACTCACCCAATACACTCTTTGATCAGATCAATGGTAAGCGTAGTGAAACTAGGATCTTCCTAGGCAGAGTCTATCTAGATGCACTAACTAGCTTGGTACGTATTCTCTCTCTCTGGCTTTACAAAGCAGTTTCTTTCTCTCTCTCTAAACTCTGAAATATTTCTCAATGAAAGCACACTTGAAACTAGCTATTACACAACCTATTTATACTAGTATTACAACCAGCAGGTCGAGGGAGTTAGTTCCGCAAATACCGGAACTAACTTAGGCCCCGTTCGCTCACACCATTAATGTGTGATGGGTTGAATTCGCGCTCGTAGGATGGGACAGAGTGACGATTTGCACATGATGAAACCCAGCGAAACGTGATATTGAGAGCTTAATGATAAAGCTTGGTAAACCTGCGTTTGGAAAAAATCACGCGAATTGTTGCTGCCCATGACATATGTAATTACACCATTACCCTTACCTTTTGACCTCAACCGTACACACCAGCTTCTTCTTTCTTCATCGATTTTCAACTTTCCTCATTAGGCACCAGTTGTTTCTTCATTCTCTGGATTGCTGCAAGTCTGCAATCATCGTGTTCGTTCGAGTTGATTCGAACTTCAAACTGTAGAAACCACTACAATTAATTGCTGGCACTAGTCATGTTTGTGCGAGTCAGAAAGCTTCGGCAAGAAATGGGTAAGAGAATACAAAATCATGGATCTAGTTAACGATCAAAGAAGTCGGTGGAGCTTGCGAAGAAATGAGGAAGACGAACAGTGTCACAGGATGAGGGCATTAACGTCCATTCTACACTCCACATGCTTCTAAAAAATTGCTCACGAATGAACGGGTCAGTATACAAACAAACTTAATGTGGACCAAAACTACCGAGATTAATGCCCAAATTAATGTCCTTCATTTTGGGCCTCTAGCAAACGAACGGCCCCTTAGTGAGCAACGTCCAACGTCCTTGAGTGGTCTTCTGACTTGGGCCGCGAACTTCGGGTGTGATGGGAGGACTTCATGACCGTTATGGCGTTGAAGCATTCCCGAGTTAGCTCCTTATTATTCGCAACGGCACGGGAGAGTCTGTGAAGTCTCCTTAGTTGCATGGACTTCATTGAAGTGGCTCGCTCTTTGTGTCTGACTGAGGATGATTGACTCGGTCGAGGTGATTGACTATCTCTGCAACACTCTGATGTCCCAACATATTGCTATGGAGCTTGCTATCTCGGTGGGTAGCCACAACATTTGTTTTGATTCAGTTGGTAAACATTTCGAAGATGTCCTAAATCTGGGAGACATGAGAAGGGAGATTGCGAGTTTGGAAGATATTTCAAAGATTAGAGAATTAGTGCCAACGTTCTCAAGTATTGTAAGGGGAGACAATAATGTGTATGAGAATTATCCGGTCAGACTGATCTGCAATATGGGTAATCATTATTTTGATACTTCGATAATCTAGGTGGGGGACTTATACCCCCTAGCATAGCTATGGCATGTAATTTAGATTTGGACCTTATAGGACAAAAGAGTGTTAGCTCTATGGTTCTGTAAGCTGATCTTTCGGATTTAATATATGGTGATCACAGTTTACACAAAAAAAACATGATGAAATCTGTTTACGATCAAGCTCTAGGTCTGGATTGTAAGCTTTTATTGAGGTAATAGTCACTAGTAAAAATCAGATTTTTTGTTACAAAGGTTCTGACAACGACTTAAATTCGTTACTATAATTGTTATTAGTTACAAGGTTTTCGTTACCAAAGATAGTAGTAAATATTTAAAAAAAATTAAGACTATAGTAACGATATAAATGTTACGAAATCATATTTTTAGTAACGATATAACTTTTAGTAACGAATAAAAGTCGTTATGATAAATAAATTGATCTTTGGTTACGCCATCTCGTGTAACGATATGTAACGACAAAAATCGTTACAATAAATTAGATTAGTAGCGATTTTGATTTTTGGTAACGATTTTTTGTTGTTACCAAACAATTATATTCTAGTAGTGAGTGCTGGTCACTTAGAAGTTTATCTCGCATTGATGTCAGCTATGCTAAGGTAGCATAACGAAGAACATATAACCTGAGAACAAGATAGTAATGTGTGATTTTTATGCCGCACATGCAGTTTATTACTACGTTGATGGTTTATTTTTGCTGCTATGCTGTTACCATGGTCTACTTGACCTGAATCTTTTATATGTTGTTTGCTGTTAAAGGCTCCATTTGCTGAACTTTTGAGGTCATGCGCACAACAGTTCCTAAGCTTGTTTTTGTTTCTACCTTTTGCCGGAAAGTTACGCAATCCGTGATGTCCTAGATCTGAAGGACCAAGCTAAAAAAACGCCTCAATTATGCTGTTACGGTTTGGACAATCTGTGATAAATATATTATCTGTTCCATCATTTTTACTCTGGTCCCTGTAGCTGCATTACAGTTTGTATCATCTAACAGATTAGGACTGCTATGCTATGTTCATGCGGTCAATTACTTTACTTGCTGCTTTTGTGCCTTGCATCAGAGATATTTCCTGGCTAAGAATTGACTAATCTAGAAAGAGTACTAGTACCATAATTCTACATTCTGAAATTGAAACTGCCATATGTTGAGATTTTGACAAATTTGTAGACGACCACTTCTAGTTATGATCCGTTGCTGCTCAACTTTGACTTTGATTTATACATTGTTATACACTAAGTTGATGACCCATATTGATACGATAATGTTGGTTTCAGTTAAGTCTCTTGTCTTGCTTCTATTCCGTTCGTTTTGCTGTTTGTCTTACTTTTGCCACCGAATGAATCTCATGAATCCCCGTTCATAAGGAATGAGACTATTAATTTTGAGTTTGCCTTTTTTTTTAGAAATATTCGAAATTTAAAATAGGAAAGATGAATTTGACTTTGTCTCTGGCTTATGCTGTTACTAATAGAAGCAAATGACGGTTTGATTCTGATTTTTCCTGCTGCTACATTTTAAACTATTATATAGCAGTTAATTACCTCATTTTCACTGCTCTCAAGTGTCAGGAAGTATGATTAAAAGAACCAACCTGAACTGTGGCATCGTTGTGATTATCCTTCTGAAGCAAATGTTAACATTTGTTCTGTTCTATTACGCTTGTTATCACATTGTGCTTCTTGCCCGATTCAAGCCTGGATGTCTGCTAAAATTTGACCTCTATGCTTTACTGCTTCTATGAGCAGCATTGATATAAAATTTCTTCTGACTTTTGATCATGATCAAAAGTTGTTTGTAACCTGAGGAGCTGCTCGACCAAGTTCAGCTGAATAAAGAAGCCCGCCGGTGAGATGATTCAGACTTCTTTGCCGGAACAAGAACCATGGTTTGGGGCTCCGGAGCACATCCACTGTTCTCCACCATTATTTCGTTACCAGTTTCAGCTTAGAAACAGTATATGACAGATAAGTCTCGTCATCTTAAAACCTACATAGAATGTTGGCTTCATTATCATTGTCATTTGGAATTACGATTGTTGGTAAAGATATGCTTTTTAACCAACAGATTAATCGCTACTGTGCATATATTTGGTTGTAGGAAATATTTTACTCAACGGCCTTTGGACAATGCTATCAATGGTGAGGCTGATAATGAGATCAATTTATTACACCTGGCCACTTGTTCGCTCCAGCACCTGCCAAACAGATTCGTGTTCATCAATATGAGGGCTGTAGTCGTATAGTTGTGTCACGGGATAAAAAACAATGACTAATACGGAGGTCTGGTGAAAGGGTGATACATCGGTACCATCTACACTTTGCTCGATGTACCCAAAAGCTGCTGTCAAGGTTTTAATCTTGTTAAGGTACATCCACCAGGGGTTGATCACCCCTTAAAAGGCCAAGAGTGAAATATGGGGTCGGCAAGAAATGTTGCACAATGTATGTTGTGCAGTATATTCTAAAAAGTTTTCTGCAAAATCAAGACCAGAGTGTATTGAAGAAAGATTCATTCAAATATTTTCAAACCAATGCCAAAGAGTCTTGAGGAAGTAACACATCTGAAAAGAAAAAAATAATTCAAATGAAGACCAGAGAGTCTTGTGAAAAGATAAGAAAGACAAACCCACCATTTGAATAATGGAAGAGAATGAAAGAAATACGAGCCCACCATTCGTTTAATGGGAGGGGGATGAAAGAAAGATAAACCCAATGGAAAGAAAAACATGAGGTACCAAAACTCATCTTTGGATCCATGAGGAGCTCTGGTCGCCTGTAATGGGGTGAGTTATTAGATGTGGGGTGCCCCACCGTACTTCGATCAAAAACTTTTCAAAGGAAATGGTTGCTTCGAAGTACTTTGGAAATGTATGATCATATGTACCACTTTTTGACTAGTATAAGTAAAGATGGGAAATATATCAAATCTATTTGCCCTTTAAAGGAATTATTATTCTTTGGCTAAAATAAGCAAATATCGAACTATGATATTATCTTACGCTTCATAGAAATGGAATGGTTCTTAATGGAAGAACTATTGTTCTTCTTTGTGAGGATCTTTATGGATTTCTTAAGGAGGATCTCCTATATATGGATTTCTGAACTTCTGGATTTTCTTGGAATTCTTGTTGGAATATAAAGATGTTGCTAAGATAGTTTGTCGGTTGAACGAGTCAATCGCATCTTCCTAACCTGAGTAAGTCAATCGTTGCTAAAAGATCAAGTGCGTCCTTCAATCAGTTGTGAACTTTAAGGAGCAATGACCACTACATTGCAACGGTCATCAACCTTCAGCCTTGGTCTAAAATTCATGCAAGTGTGACCAAAGTCAAAAGCCATGAAACCCAGAGTCTGAAATTCCTGGAAGAAGGTGTTAGTTCCTAAAATTAAGGAACTAACTTTCCACAACGTTCAAATCTGAAGAGCAATATAAGAGACTTGTAATTTCAATTCTGATTTAAGCTTTCCAGAGAGAATTATTCATAGCATTTGTTTACAGAAAGCTTCGCTTATATTCGAGAGAGAAAAGTACTAGTTTCAGGTTGCGCACATCGATAGAGTTATTCTAGGTAGGTCCTAGTCTCATCACACTTGTCACTGTACTTATTAGATATTGTGTTGGATAAGTGAGTGAGAGACAACTGAGTAGATCCTTTCTAATTAGTGGCAGTGTAAGTTTTTTTATTTTACAAAGAAATGAAATAACTTATATTGTGTATTTGTTCGAGTTCGAGTGACTGCTTCCGCACCCTTAGTTCAATTGAGTTAAATCACTTCACAGACGCACACCTTGAACTACTTTGAGTCAAATGTTCGATCCTACACGTGGTATTAGAGTCTCGTTTAGCTGACATCGCAATCAAGACAAAATGACAGATCTTCTCTCCAATCAGAACAATAAAACTCACTTCGACATCCTCCGAGAAGCAGAGACTGAAAGCGTCACCACCACCAGTCTGACGAAGGACTCAATGAATCCGGACAACAAGGTAACTAGATCCCATCTCGAAACAGATCTTCATAGAATTACTCCCAAGGGATTTCTTACTCTTATTTCCAAAATCATTACTGACACTAGTTCTTTGAAAGCCAAATATAGTAAGCAAATTTTAGATCTAATAGTAGAACTAGAGGAGTCAAAGTTCATCATTGATGCTCTTATTGACGAGGATAAAGAAGCCAAAACTAATGCTCACTCATTACGATTTAATCTTCAAGAATCTCGAATCCATGTAGATTCCCTTCAAAGGGAGCTAAATGAAGCTAGAATTCTTGCTCACTCCAACTGTAAGGAACATGAGGGGTCAAAGATTCAGATCGACTCACTCAGAGCAGATTTAGCTGTATTTGTTAAGAAATTTTGTTCCATGCAAAATACGTTGAACAACTTTGAATCTTAGAACAAAAAACTGAGATCCACTATTGAGCAACTAAAAAACGCATAAAAGAGACGGAACATGCTATTTCATTTAAATTCGTTATATGCATAAAGCAGGCCTCACCCTTAGAGTTACCGGAATGGGCTAGTTCCAAAATCAACGAGGTCAGTGAAGATCGTGATAATCTTCGAAAGAAGGTTAAAAAACTTTCTCAGGAGGTTGTTAATTTGCGCGGAACTGGATCCACTCAATCCAACCCCAAGTGGCATAAAGGTAAGTTTGATCTTCCAAAGACTGTCTCCAAGCCCAATAACAAAGGCAGACGATAATGTGAGAATGACATGTTTGATTTCTAGTGGAAAAGCAATCAAAAATATGTGAGCCACCTTAGAACAAAAATTTGTGGATATTGTGGCTGTTTTGGACATCAAGATAGTGCTTGTGAAAATTTACGAGATATTTATCTTTTAACATCAAACGAGTCACACCAATTCTGAAAGCACGTGAGACGTTGAGACAATGTGGTTTGAAAACGGAACCCAAGTATGTCTGGGTTACCAAAGCTAACAAATGATTTTCTTTTTGTAGGTGAAGGTGAATGAAGATTGCTAGTATTGGGATAGTGGATGCTCCCATCATATGACTGGAGACCTCAACCAATTCAATTCGCTTTCAACCTACAAAGGAGGCAAGGTCACCTTTGGAAACAACAATCAAGGATAAATCGTGGGAGTTGGATCCGTTGGTAATCCCTCCAAGTTAAAGGTGGATGGAGTCCATTTGGTAACTGGACTTCAACATAGTCTTTTGAGCATTTCCTAAATCTGTGATAAATTTAATTTAGTACTTTCCTCATCTATCGATTGCAAATTCTTTGATGAACTTACAGGGTCTCTAAAAGCCACAGGGCGTAGGGAATGAAATTTGTACAAGATGTGTCTAAATGACATCAACCCTGATAACCAAGTTTCTCTATGTGCTCGCTTTCAAGCAGCACCCAAACAGTTCCATCTCAAGGCGGTCAAGTGATTTTTTCAATAATTAAAAGGAACCATTCAACTTCATCTATGGTACCCTCTTTCCCCTATATTTACTTTATCTGGTTTTAGTGATTCTGACTGGGCGGGTTCCCCCCATGATCGAAAGAGTAAATCTGGTAATGCATAATTCCTTGGTCTATGCTTAGTCTTTTGGTCCTCTAAAAAGAAAAATTATGTTGCTCTCTATAGCTAAGGAAAAGTATGTCTCTACCGTAGCATGTTGTGCCCAACTTCTTTAGATGAAACAACAATTACAGGACACTCACATTACTTAAGACCAGATTGCTATAATCTATGATAACAATAGCACAATATAGATTTCTGAAAACCCAGTCCACCACTCAAGAACTAAATACATCGAAACACATTTTCATTTCTTGAAAGACTCTGTTGAAAAGAAACTAATCCAGATTGATTTTGTTCTTACTAAAGATCAACTAGCATATATCTTTACCAAGCCTCTCCCTGCCGCCAGATTTGAACCACTCCGTTCAGTAATCAGAATGACTCAATCACCGTAAGATGGTAGTCTCTCCTCTCCCTTCTTTGTAATAATTTGTAGGTGTTGCTTGCATTCTGTTTAAGGCAATCCATGTTATCATACCGATAGACTATGTTTGTTTCTTGTGTCCCTTAGCGGTTTTCACTGAAAGAAAATATAAGACAAAAGCAAGATACTCCGCTAACTTGTTTCTCCTGAACCAAATTGGACCTTGTTCACTCGGTTATTAAGCCTTTAAGGGTGCTTCATCACCTAACTTCCTACGGTTGTGAAACTTGGGAAAGTTCACCCAAAGCTGCTACATGGGCGAAGAGAAAGTTTAGGGGATGGAGACGGTCTCTGTGTGCTTAACTTGTCAAATATTATGAATTGCAAATATGGAGTTATAAATTCTTTAAACTGTAATGCAATACAACAGGGATCATTACAAGTTATGAGTATGTGGCATTGGAAATGGAAAGTATTGTGGAATAGGACAATACTTCTTGCCCCTTGTCATCCATGAGTATGTTAGCATGTGTATACGTTATGGATACAATCTATTTTTTTAACCTATGGATTGACTTAGACTCTTTCGCAAACGTCACCTACTGATGATTGCAAAAAGGGGAAGTAGTGAATCTCGTCTTTCTACGAACGGGTCACTCTAATTATGTTCTGGATTGACTTTGTTTCTGTTGCGACTAGGTCTTAGGTGAAGTTTGGATATTCTATTTCATTTTTACTCTGTTGGTTTCTAAATTCATTCAGTTTAGTTACTTATTATGTATTGCTTTTCTGTTTCCTACATAGCCCTGCTTCATATATGCTCTTGTGTGATGCCAAAATCTCGTGCAGATTAAGGGGAACTCTGAAAAGTTAGGTTACGAAAATATCATACGCTACGATTAAGGGGGGGGGGGGACTTGGACAAAGTCGGTCTACATACCCTTCAAACATATTTTTCTTACTCCAATAGCGAAAAGAACATCATATCATCGGTTATACTATCCGAAAACATAGGAGTACGGTTTGGATTTCTAGCTCTCGTTCATATTTTGCTACAGATGATACACGAGGAATCTTTTTATGGCGGTTCTTCCTTCTAATGACCGGCATATCTATGATTCTTTTCTCTCAGATGAAGCAGCAGGCATCGGTCCGTAGAACCTATAAAAAAGAGATGGTTGTAGCGCGAAGTACTCAAGTGCACTTACGTCACTTGGCTCGCGCGCAACCTCGCCCCCTTATGTTATGGAAGAATTGAGCTTATTGCTGGGCTGGTTATTCAGAGCCAGCAATTGGCTGCCAGATTTCGTCCCGAAACTAGAAGAAGATCGCTTCGGGGATCACTGTGGCGTGACTGAATGTAGAGCAGCCCGCCCACTCCCGTAGGAGCTCTCGAATCCTAGCTTCTTGAGAAAACCATTGCCTTCGCGTCTTCCCAGCGCATTTTACACTATGCGAGTTTATTCCCCCCAAAGTTTCTTCTTAAAATATCATGTGTTTTCATTAAGGGGGAACTTGGACAGAGTCGGTTCCCCAAGTCTTTCTACTTTTGTCTTGTTTTGCAGGATTGACTCATTTGGAATTCACGTCAAGGGTTTTGCTATCATCAGCAACAAGGGGGAAACTATTGGAGCATAAAGGTATTACTGAGATAGTCTATCGGTTAAACGAATCAATCATACCTTCTTTACCTGAGTAAGTCATTCGTTGTTGAAAGATCGAGTGAGTCCTTTAACCAATTACAAAATTAAGGAGCAGCAACCACTACATTGCAACGGTCATCAACCATCAGTCTTGGACAGAAATTCATGCAAGTGTGACTACAATCAGAAGCCTCGACGCTCAGAGTCCAAAATCCCAGGAAGAAGGTGTTAGTTCCTAAAATTAAAGAACTAACTTTCCACAATGTTCAAATGTGAAGAAATATATAAGAGACTTGTAATTTCATTTCTAATTCAAGATTTCTATAGAGAATTATTCAAAGCATTTGTTTGGAGAAAGCTTCACTTACATTCGAGAGAGAAAGTTCTAGTTTCAGTTTGACCACATCGATATAGTCATTCTAGGTAGGCATAGTCTCATCACACTTGTCACTGTACTGATTAGATATTGTGTTGGATAAGTAAGTGAGAGACCGCTAGTAGATCTTTTCTACTTAGTGGGCAGTGTAAGTTGTTTTGTTTTACAAAGAAATAAAATAACTTATATTCTGTATTTTTATGGGTTCAAGTGAATGCTTCTGCGCCCTTAATTCGATTGAGTCAATCCACTTCAAAGACTCTTACCTTGAAGTGTTTTGAGTCAGCTGTCTGATCCTACATTCTCATTATGCTAATAGAAGACCAAAATGAGGTATATAAAAGACCAAGATCTCAAAGCTACTTTATCTTCTAGAGCAAGTCTTCAAGAATTTTCGATGTTCTACTTTTGGAACAAAAAGAACATGTCGAACATCGTAAATGCAACCAGTGGGACTTTGATCGCACCAATTGTATTAACTTTCTTTTAAAGTTCATTTTTCTTTGTAAGAGCTAACAAAAAAGAACTTGGGGGACTAGAAGATAAGAGAAAGGATGTAATTTTTATCTTCTTTTATAATAAGTTCCACCTTTTAAAGCTAAAAAGTAGAATTTGAAGGACTGTTGTAATGGTATGTAATATACCATAGGGAAAGGTCATAGTAGGTTGTGCCATGCCCTGTCCCTGGGCGGGCGACCTTGTCTGCAGGTCTCATCTTCAGGCCATGCGTTTAGGACCCGCCTTAGTCTCCAGGCCTCGTTTCCTCTTTTCATTTCTAGGTTTAGCGTCCAGGCGGTCACAAATTTATGTTTACATCAATGAAGCCACAGGAAACTCCCAACGTGAAGTAACATCAGTTTATTGGGTTCATCAAACAGACTTTTACCGACGATTTAACTAGGGCTTAACTCGCTTTCAGCCTAATAACTTGTGAGATAAGTTTCATGTTAAATTTGATTTCAAACTAAAATCTTTTGATCACTAAGATGTTTAGAATCTTTCAAGGGACACTTCCATAAAATTTGAGCAGAAAATGCCACCGGAATTTGGCAGGATCTCATAATTTTAAAAATTAAGGTTTTTCTAGTACATGTTTGGGCCCACAGACACCTTGTCCGTGACCCCGAACCCTTTAAGATTTTAATCTTTTGTAATTTTGGACTTTATGACCACTTTAGTTAATTAGGGTCCCACAGGACTGTGGCCACGAACATTTTAAAATTTGACCTAATTCCGCTCCGAAAACCCTAGATTAAGTAATTTCAATTTTCTCTTTCAATTTCAATAAAAAAATGTTAAAAAAACAAATACTAAATCATGAACACCTAGGTTAAATCAACTTTATAATAAACCGTTAATGACATTGGTAAAAGAAAAATAAGTTAGAAGGGTAGTGAAAGTAATTTGAACCCGGAAAAGTTATACCAAGCCCCCGAACCCGAACTATATCCTTTCGTATTTACAGTAGGTTAAAATTAGGTGGCGACTCATAATAGGTTCTAGTGGGATAACCCTAGTTTTAATAATTATAGTTTTATAACATAGTTGTTAAGCTTAGGTTATAAATGGGCCTAGAACTTAACCAGATCCTAATCAACTCAAAACATAGGATAAGGTTGGAAAAACATGGGGGCCACACCAGCCAGAGACACGGATGTACCCATGGTCACACCTTCTCCACACACTAAAAGAACATTTAAACATGCATCATCTCATCCTATTTATAATATTATTTTTGACATTGACTACGGTGTTCAAACTCGAAGTGCTGCCATGCAAAATCTTTGTTCATTTGATGCTTTTTTTTAATTGAACCTAAATATGTTAAAGAGGCCCTGTTGGATAGTGATTGGGTCATCGCTATGCAAAAGGAACTTAATTCCTTGGAGAGACACTTAGTCTGGGAATTAGTTCCTCGACCCTCTCACCAACAAACCGTAGGCACTCTATGGGCTTTTTAGAATAAACTTGATGATGCAGGTAATATTACCTGGAACAAAGCTCTTCTAATGGTTCAGGGATATAATCAAGAGTTGGGCATTGATTATGACGAAACCTTCTCTCTCATAGCTCGCCTTGAAGCCATCAGAATGCTCATTGCCTGTGCTGCTTATAAGAGCTTCACATTGTACCAAATGGATGTAAAGATGGCTTTTCTCCATGGGTATATCGATCACGAGATCTATGTGGAACAACCACCTGGTTTCATTGACTCAGTCCATCATAACTATGTATATTGACTCCGTAAGGTTCTCCACGGACTAAAATGAGCTCCGCGTGCATGGTATGAAAGACTCTCTTCTTATCTTTTGCAAAATGGTTTTTCGAGAGGTCAAGTTGATAAGACTTATTCATCCTCCATTATACTCATGTATTACTACTTGTTCAAATATACGTCGATGATATCATCTATGGCTCTACAAGCACTTCACTCTGTGAAAACTTTGCCACTCTAATGGAAAATGAATTTTCAATGAATGATTTAGGAGAGCTTCGATTTTTCCCAAGGCTTCAAATTCAATAGGAGTTAGAAGGAATCGAGATTCATCAGCAAAAATACATCAAAGAAATCCTTGCTAAATACAACCTCTCCAATGTAAAAATCATGCCGACACCTAGTTGCACTACCACAAGACTCAATCTAGGTCCAAATGGTGTCGGAGTCAATGTGACAGAGTATCATGGTACAATAGGCTCCTTGCTCTATCTTACTGTCAGCCGCCCGGTCATCCTGTATGCAGTCTGTCTATGTGCTCACTTTCAGGAAGCACCTAAAGAGTCCCATTTGAAGGTGGTTAAATGATTCTTTCATTACCTCAAGGGCACAACTCGACTTCACTTATGGTATTCTCGTTCCCCTGTCTTTTCTTTATCAGGATTTAGTGACTTTGACTTTGTAGGATCTCTACAAGATTGAACGAGTACCTCGGGTAATGCACAGTTCCTTGGCTTATGCCTTGTCCCATTGTCCTAAAAAAATTGTAGCCTTATCTACAACCGAGGCAGATTATGTTTCTCTAGAACTTGTTGTGCGCAACTGCTATAGATGAAACAAAACTAGAAGACTATCACATTGACCAACAACAAATATTCATTTATTGTGATAACAAAAGTACCATCCAGATTTCACAAAATCCAGTCCAACACTCTATAACTAAACACATTGATCCAATATCATTTCCTAAAGGACTGTGTTGAAAAGAAACTAAACCAGCTTGATTTTGTCGCCAAAACTGATCAACTGACATATATATTTACCAGGCCCTTGTTTACCATTAGATTTAAAGCACTTCAATCAGCAATTCGATTGACTCAATCCACTTGAGGCGGTTGTATCTTCTTTCTCCTAGACGCGATCTTCAATAGGTATTGCTTGCACTATGTTTAAGTCATTCCATGTTTCAATTGTCGATACACTGTGTCCATTGTATGCCATTTTATTTCTTTTAACTCATCAACTTCCACATGTCAGCAATCCTACACTCTTTACCCTTAATCCCAGCCGTCCATTTAAAATCCAATTTCTCATTTCCTTCAACCTGATTATCACGCCTATCTTTTCTTCATTGCCACATGCAACCCTTTCCACTTCTTGCCTATAGCCATTTCCTCATACCCGACCTTCATCTCACTCCCAAGCTACCTTTTTTCTTTCACCATGGCTTCTACCCAACCTTCATCTCATGACCAAGAAAACATCCAGATCGAAAGCCATTACAAAATCCACTCTTTCACTCCATCACCCCAGCCATCACCAAAACCTAAATACCGCAAGTGGAAACCCCGACCAAACTCCAGCCTTTGCCTAAATGTGTCCTTCACTCTCGTTAGAAATCCATCCTTGCCACTTTTGAGGAAGCTTCATCTGAGACCAGCAAGTCATCTCCGGCATCATCCGCTCCCACCAGACCTCTCACCAAAGCTTCAAGTCACGATACTCCCACTGGTGTGACGTCGACCCACACCAAATCCCGTCGCCATTCTCCTGTTATGATTTCCCGTCAAATCGCTAAGGTGGATATCTTTGAAAATTGGTATATGTTCTCTGACTTCGCTTTCAAACGTAACATAGTTAAGGGTAGGGATCTGGACATTCATGGGCGGCACAATCTCATTTAGGTCCATTAATTGACATTATGGCTTTCCAAGGTTGGACTCATCTATTTTCTGACCCTACTAAATGGTACCCTAAAGAGTCTATTGTATTTTATTGAAATTTAGTTATTTAAAAAGGCAATGCTCAGTTAGTTTTCAATTCAACGCCTTTTTTTTTGGTACAAGTAATCTTTCTGGTCTTGTGGGTGTTCCAAATATTGGCCTTGCTTTCTATGACAAAGGGTTGCTCCTAAGATTGAGGGGGTTAATCTTACCAAAATTTACAAATTCTTTTCATCCAAATGAAAAGTAGGATCTCCCATTCCTCGAGTAGATTTAACCCTTCAGTATCAATTGTTACACATCTTGGTCATCAAATGTATTTTCCCACTCAAAGAAGAAGATCAACAAGCCAACTCTCTAGATCTTCTGTTATGTACTGCTTGCTGAACAACCACAAAATTAACTTGGCCTTTCTCATGCTTAATCATATGCCTCACTCTGTTGAAACCTCCCGCCATTCTTTAGGCAACCATCTTTGCTCTCCCGTATTTTTCACAAACTAAAGGTTCCACTCAGTCAATCCCTCAAAGAACCCTTCGAAGTCATTAACACCTTCAATCAAAATTTTCTGAACCGCCTTACTACCCTTGATAAAGGCCATTTTCTCCCACCTCAGACACCATTCAAACTGTCTTCAGCTCCACCATCTATTTTGCCCTCTGACCTAGATCGACTCACTCACCTAGAGGAAAAGATTGATCGTATCATCGCAAGCATGGAGGAATCGATTGACCAGGCCATGCGAATGGTCTCACTAATGCAGCAACTTCCAAAGAAGTGACCAATGCAGTTGTGGAGGAAAACAAAATGGTGATGGATCAACTTAAGGCTTTAGACGAGCCTCTCTCGGCAGTGAACTCCGACATGTTGAACATCTTCGAAGCTCTCCAGCCTTAAGCCTTCGCCTTTGCCACTCCTTTGTGGACTGTGTGTTTTATAATACTAGGATGTGTGTGCTTTTTTGGACATGGCATGTTGACATTATGATTTTGGTTTGCTTTAGACTTTTGTTACAAGCTCCCCTTTTGATGATCGCAAAAAGGGGGAATCACGCTTGTGAACCGATAAATCTATTTTCTGGTTTGGTTTGAATTTATCTGGTGTGGCTAGTTTTAGGTGGTTTGTTGGATATTTTGCATTGTTGCTGTTCTACGGGAATTAACTCTTGCTAACTTAGATGCTTTTGTGCACCACAACTTCTCTCATTTTTCATCCTTTTATTCTGTTTCATCAGTATGTGCTTTACCAAATGCACTCACAGTTGCAAGGGAACTCTGGATGAAAGAGTCACTTAATTTATATCTACTTCGATTAAAGGGGGAGCTTCGAAAGAGTCCGTTCCCTAAGGTTTTCTTATCTTTTCTTTATAAGATTCACTCAATCGTGATTCACTTTGAAGATTTTGCTATCATCAACAATAAGGGGGAAATGTTGGAGCATAAAGTATTGCTAAGATAGAGTTTGTCGGTCAAACAAGTCCATCCGATGAACAATTAAGTTTATCTACCCAGAAAGAGTCAATCATGGATGCAAAGTCGATTGAGTCTATCCGACAGTTACGAGAGTTAAGGAGTGATGATCATCAAGTAGCAACGTTCATCAACTATCACTTTAGAGCCGTATCTACGTAGTCGTGAGGGTGGTCAGTGGCTTGACGTCTTAAGTCCAAATTTCAAGGAGAAAGATGTTGGTTCCTAAATGTGTGGAACTAACTCCTATAATGTTTAGTGTTGGAGCGGCTATATAAAGGACAATCTATCTTATTAGTTATTTAAGCTTTAAAGAGAGAATTTTCAGACAATTGGCAAGGGAAATATTTGCTTTTATTCGTGAGAGAAAAGTACTAGTTGTTCTCTTTAGTTTTGTTTGCGCTTATTGATAGAGTCTTTCTAGGTTGGTCCTAGACTCAATACACTTGTCATCGTTCTGATTAGATATTCTCTAGGATAAGTGAGTGAGGTTCCACTGAGTAGATCCTTTCAACTTGGTGGGCAGTGTAAGTTTTTTTGTTTTTAAACGAAATAAAAGAACTTATATTGTGCACTTGGTCCAGTTTGATTGATTGCTTCCGTTATTGAAGTACGATAGAGTCCAAGTACTTTATAGTCTAACCACTTGAAGTAGTTTGAGTCAGCCCCGCCAATCCTACAGAAACAAAGGTAGAAACATCAAGCACAGACAATCTTGGGAGCATCCTATGATAGTCAACCTAACAAAGTACAATGGTGTAAGAAGAATCAATAAGAGATGTCCCAGCCCATAGCTGCAGCTGGAACCAGAACAGCCAACCCGAAGGGAGCGAACAACTAAGGTCATCCTTATCCAAATGGACGGCTGACAATCCAGCTGCCAGTGAAAGTATCCTCGTAATAGGAGTGCGAAGAGAGGATAATAGTGCCTTGAAAGGCACCACCAGGAGAACCAGAAGATCTCACTGTTGACTCCTTCAATTGCATTTAAGATATCATCCAAGGAGGATTTCCAAAAGTCTAGAGAAAAACCAAATTTCAACAATAGCCCGATAATGGACCAACCAAAGAAGCGAAGAGACCCTAAGCCATGGGGTCCCAATGCTCAAAGAGGGATCATCTTTATTAAAAACATGCAAAGTTGTAACTCCCACAAACCCATATAACCATCAAGAATCTCTGTAATGCCTGACAGTCCTTGGACTGCTAGAGACTGCCTTATCGTTAGCAACTCGTTGGGAGTGGCTTTGGGTTTCACGCAAGTGAATCAAATCAATGACTAGGGTTGGATCCTTGTTCCTTGAAGTCTTCCATTTCTTATGTATTGTTGATAGTTGTAGAGGGGGTGGCTACCACTCCATGTGCGTCTCTACTCCACAATACCCACTTATAATTACGTTTCTTTCCATTCGATGGGTCCAGAGAGCTAGCCAGCCCTTTACTCTTGTCAAGCCCAGTTGGAGCGCTCATGGTCGAGCCAGATATATATGAAATCGAGCCCTCTTCAAGCTAAAAGGCATTAACATCCATACGATTTGGGGTGAGGACCGATCGGCTAGAATTGGGGTAATAAGGGGACCAACGTCCTTTGATGAATGGATTTCTGGTAGCCTACTCAAAAGACCACAAGCTATCTTCCCGGTGTCTTGGTTATCTTCATAACTAGCCCAATTACCCATACGAAGGCCAGAAGTCCCCAAACAAGGCCCGTAAGGGTAGACCCAGAGAGAATAATCTGTTTGCTAGAGCAGTCCTTAGTGGAATGAGAAAAGAGGCCACATCTAAAGCAAATAGGCGGGAGCCTCTTGTACGTGATGAATGGTGGATTCCACACCCTCAAGGAAAATTTTCACACACCAAAGCACCAGCTTACTTATCGGGATAATGCCATTGAATTGCAAGAAGTCTTCATCGTATCGTGATTCTTCTTCCCTAAACTCCAGGAAGGTGCCAAATCCACATGCAAGGCTTCTAGCAGAGTCCTTATTGTGCAAGACAAGGGGAGCATCATGGACTCTCACCCAGATTAGAAAGGTCGAGAACTCAATATTATCCGAAAGGCTCTTTTTCTTATCGATGTGTTGAAGGATTAGGAGTTTGCTCAAACTCCAGTAGAAAGATCTGTTTGGCCACTTGCTTAATATTATCCTGTAACACCCCTATTTAAAATAAATACAGCAGAATAAAAACTCTAATGGCGATTACTGAAATCGGGTTCCAAACACCCGGTACAAAATCTCACCAATTACTACTTACGAATGTTACAGTCTGAACTCGAGAAAACATAACATGACTACATTAATAGCAAAATACAACAACTCTCCACAAATCCTAATTCCCATCCCAATCACTCATACTCTTCGTGGCCGCCTGTATGAACAATTTCGCACCTGCAAGATGAAACCAAGCAGCCCACCCCGAGAGGGGTGAGTCAGTTCCCTGGAATGGAACTGGTACAATTCTCCAAAAACAAACCTTTAAACATAACTTTTAAATAAGCAATAATTGAAATCAACTCGTAAAACAAACCAGAAGAACAAGGCACCTTAAAAATCACCAAGTCAAAGATAACAAGTTAAAGAACGAGACAAATAACTGAAAGGTGAAGTTAGTCAATCAAAGTCACACCGTGAGTTAGTGAACATCCAATGCTTAAGTTAGCTTCAATTCCATTTAGGAGTAGAAAGACCCAAGTAGTCACAAGGACTAAGAATGAAAGAAAGATCCAAGAACCAATAACTCAAGAGTGGAGAAATTCTAATTGGGAGAGATGGCCCCCACCGCCAGTCAGTTGTCACAAGGACGAGGTAAACAGACCTCCGCTGTCAGTTGTCCATAAGGACAAGGTAAACAGACCTCCGCTGTCAGTTGTCCACTTGGACGAGGTATAGCAGACCTCCGCTGCCACCGACCCGTTCTCAGTCATCGGTGAAAAGTGTGTGCACCACTTAATAGAAAGAATCCATACTCAATACCAAGATTGACATTTTCCCATATTCCCATTAGATTATTAACTGCACAAGGCAATACCAAAACACTCAGTCCTACAGAGTGCAGAGGCGTAAACCCTCAACAATTAATATCTAATAGAAAGAATCCATTCCCAATAAGGCTGACCAAACTCGACTCATGGATGAAACAATACCCATAGTCCAAAGGAAGAATTTACCAATACCAGATATTTTCCTATATTCCCAGTCACCCCACTAGATCATTAACTGCACCAGAGCAAGACCAAAACACTCAGTCCTATAGAGTGCAGAAGCGTAAACCCTAGGCAGTTAAGATCTAATGAAACAACTAGATAGGAGGAACCAATAACCATGTAAGTTTCACATTCAAGGCTCAGTTAGTCACATCAAGCTGAGTTAGTCACACAACAGTTTCCTTCTGAAATCCATTCAAGATCAGTTGGCATTTTCCAAAATATTCCATAAAGTCCGCTACCAAAGTCTCTGAGTACGAGAAATTGTACCTGGATAACGCTGTAGCAGTTCTAGTCAACTTACGCAAACAATCAACAATACTCTGAAGAATATTAAAGGTAGTCTATCATCAATCACTTGTAGCCTACGTTAAGCTTAAATAAACTCCTCACTCTTATTTCTAAGTCTCAATTAAATGTTACGTATAACCTTTGACTTATCTTAGAATGTCAATAATAACTCTTAAGTTCAATACCCTTACTCTTAATTTAGAATAACATCGTATCATGACCCATGACAGGTTTGTCTTAGAATACTATATTATTATCCCACAATGTAACGATTATTCATTCTTATCAACATCTACTAGCTAACCTATTATGATTAACTCTTCCCCTTAACTTAATTAAGATCTACAACCTGTATATTGGAATCATAGTGTTGTAGATGCATTTCATTATAACTTAATTGATCTTAGAATTCAGAGACAACTACTAGACTCAATTATTTTATCTTTACTTTAGAATGACTTAATATTATAACCATTTAATAACCTTGTCTTAAGATGTTCAATTACTTTTCATTCTGAAACAACTATATTTTAATTAACTCAAACCCTTCCAACTCTTATACTTAGTATTCGCAAAGTATATTATTCGCTTAATTAGTACCTATACAATAAGGTGTTTTAACATACCCCTTTTTATGTATGCTTACTTACATTTTAATTTTCTAAATATTTAATTTTTACACACATTCTCTCTATAGACTATGTATAATCTTTTTGTACTAAATTTTAATAAACTTATGTCTTAAATACGTCTTAAGTTGTTTACAAAACCTAAGGTTTCAAAGGAATAACTAAATAAATTAATTTCCTTTATTGTATCTAGGACGGACAATATATCTTAACATAAGGTAGAATTCATCTAAGAATCAAATTCTTATTCGTAAGTGAAATTGTCAATTATTTAATAAGATCCTCTATTCCGAAAAATCATCATACCTTATATTCAAATGACATATTAACATGTTCCAGTGTCAAAAGGTAAATCAATATAATCTCTTATGTAACTTAGTTTCCTCTAAATAAAGGTTCAAAGGTTTTAAGTATCTAATTTCTATTTATAAACCTTTTTATAAATTCTAACAACTAAACACATCACTTAATTATAAACTCACATCCTAAGTATTGGTAATTAATGTTATAAATGTATTTCATATGGCTTATCTAATGCCAAGACACTCAAGGATCATTATTTAGATTAATTTCCTAATCATGGTTTAATATTGTTTTATATCATAATCCTTTTAATGATTTTATCTTAAAACATTAAGTTATCGTTCAATACTATAAATGTTATGAAATTACTAAATCTAGACTTACTAATCCACTTCACATTTAGATGTAAAAGTATTTCATTTACTTATTATTAATTATATAATAAGATCTATTTGGTGTAATATTTTATGTAACCTAATTACAAATATTCCTTAGTCCTAACTTATTAATTACTTAACCAAATTATAGATTTGCATCCTGATCATTGGCAAATAATATTGTACATGTATTTTGATATGGTATATATAAATCCTAGAAGTTCAAAGATAACTCTTTAAGTTTAATAACCATAATTTAATACCGCCTCATATAATATTCTTTTAATAGTATTATGTATGGGTTTAGTTTAACTTATTATTTCCTTCATGTTCTATTTTTTATGAGGTATTTTATTTCCTTTATTTTATTTTTTTATTTCTATATATAATTTCTACTACACTTAAAAGTTTATACCCAAAAATATTTATTAACATTATGTATTAAATGTTAGTTTAGTCTTATTATATTTTTTTATCAACCTATAAAGTTTATTATTCAACTATACTATAATTTTTGGTTACATTAAAAACCATATATTATAATATATCTTACGAGAAATTCATAAACACAATTTTTAAACCCATTTACACTTGTCCAAAAATTCCCAAATTTAATATATAGTAACTATGATATTTTAGACATATTATAAAATTTTTATTTCATAAAAATATCTTTTTAAACTGTCTAATTAATTCCATAATACTCAAAACTTATAAAAATTATAACTTATGTTTAAAAACTCAAAACCGATATTAACTTACATCATAATAAACTAAATTTTATAAGGAATCTATGGTTAAAATGTCAAGTCAAAATACATTCGGGAAGGTCATTAAATAAATTCGACAAGTTAGGGTTTAATTCTGGAAATATTATAAATCTTAACCAACTTAAACTTCCCTGTTCTAATCTCGGCCGTCCGTTTCTTAAACCTACGATCAGACGGCCACTGAAACGCCAGTTCTTCCCCAACCTTGAATAATATCCCGAGTACTAAATCACCAATTCCTCTCAACTCAAAGAACCAAATCGACTGATTTTTGTTTCATTGGATTTGAAATTTCATCACGGTTCTAATGATACCAACTTTATGATCTAAGGTGCACGGAATCGAAAATACGAATCTGGGTTTTGAAGTTAGGGTTCTTTCGGGTTTCCGAATTGGATTCTAACAAATTCCCTCAATCTAACGCGTAATAGATGAAATTGAAACATGGTTTTGACCGATAATGTAAAGGGGAATGACAATAACGGGACAATTTGATCGGAAACTCACCGGAGAAGCACCAACAAGGGAAATCGAATCGGGTTTTCTGGAAAGTTTCAACCTTTACGAGCCCGTTGAGGGTCGAACTTTGCTGATTCATAAGTTACAGCACAGATCGAGTTAGGACAAGTTATTGGGCTTATTCGAAAGAGGAGATATAGATCTACAGATTGGTAGCAAGAACTTAATCTAATTCGCAATATACAGAAAGCAATCTAGTCCTAAAGTTACGGGTTTACCTTGCGTTTTTCTATGATTTTATGTGATGATGAATCGGAAACTTTAGACGCCTAACTATTCCAAACGATTACGAATCAGCCTTGGTCATAAACATAAACGTTGTAGAGGGATTATAGATCTTCAAAACAAGCTAAAGAATACTAATGTTGGCTGAGAAACGAAGAAGTTATGGCGAGACGAAGTTTACCTGAATTCGGTGAAAACTGGAAATCTGGGTTATGGCTTTGCAAGGACGCAACTTTGGATCCATTTTCCGTAGGATGTAGGAATAGTTAAGTTATGTGTGAGCTATGGTTGTAAAGAGGAGATTAAGTAGAAGAGAATGAAGAAGACGACACTCAAAAATTCGAAAGGATGAGTGAGATACGGCCGTCACAAGTTAGGGCAAAATACTGGTGAGAATGAGAATACTTAGCCGATTTTTGTGCTAAGTACCGGCGACCGGTGTGGTCTTGACACGTGGCACTTTCAAAATTTTGGCTCTAAACTTCATTCTATCATAACTTTGGCTAGGATGATCCGTTTTCGACGTTCTTTTTATCGATCTTCATGGTTTTCCATAACCTATTTATTGGTATAGGTTTCATGGGATGGTTTGACTATTCTCAAAAAGTCAACCATAGCAAGGCTTAAGAAGCTTTAGGGTTTCTAGAATTTTATATTGACTTTTATGCTTCAAATCAATGCTCCAAATATTTCTAAAATCTTTATAATATAATTGGAGTGTCTGGGAATTTTTCCAAGATTTATTGACTTATAAACCTTGTTATTAAA
Organism: Limonium bicolor; assembly: GCA_023374045.1. Lineage (NCBI taxonomy): Eukaryota > Viridiplantae > Streptophyta > Magnoliopsida > Caryophyllales > Plumbaginaceae > Limonium > Limonium bicolor. The sequence continues at coordinate 124,779,270 of CM041780.1, forward strand.
TTCATGATACCATATAATAAATTAATTTAAATTGTATTATTATTTAGAATTTAATATAAGAAGTCCCCTAAACAATTTTTAAATAATACAATATACTAATTTAGTGTTTAATAATATTATTTAGGATTTTTATAAAAGAAATCGCCTAAATTAATTTAAATTAATTTAGGGGTATTTCATATCCGAAGGGCTCTTCAAGTGTCCCGCAGTTGCCAGACCTTGCATAGAGTAGACTTCATGGCCCGTAGATCAGCTCCACGAGTGGTAACCAGTTTATCCAGCACACATCTATCAAAAGATGGTCAAGTGATGATCCATCAGGCTGTCGATCGAGATTGGCAAAGCCTCATCCTTCGTAAGAGAGAGCTCCCCGCATTGGCAGGAGAGTTCCTCCACCGACCTTTGGAGAGAAAATCTCATACAATAGGCGCAAAAAGTATGGGAGCCGCACAAGAGGTACCAGACGAGTAGGAAAGCACCGATGTGATTTATCGTGTCTCGTGGCCGAATAAGAGGTTACTCGGGCAGGCACAGAGCTTGGAAAAAAAAGAGAAGACGATGGCAGATTATGGTGTGAAGTACCATGAGAAATCTGTGAAGTTTAATGAAGAAAGAAAGTGTGGATAAACCATAAAGAACCTCATGATTGAGCTAATTAATATATTGAGGAAAAAGCGAAGAGAGAACAAAAGGGGGGAAATAAAAAAGATCTCTCACTTGGGAGAGAAAGATTGGTAAAATGGCTAAGGGGTTAACAAGAAACAAAATCATTTCAATTCTTTTTCTCAAACATTTGTTTGACCTTCTAAGAGCAAAATTTCAGTATCCATGGACATGAAAATACTATACTTGTTCATGGAAAACACTTTGTTTTATGTGATGACTTTACTATTAACACGGGTCAATATTCTGACTATGCTTTTAACCCATAAAATATCAGGATCGTGCACACCATAACTAACTCATTTTATGAACAACTATTCAACATTAGTTCAGTATTGATCGTAGACAGAAGGTCAGTTGGGCAATTTCAATCATCACTTTATTAATTCTTCAAAACCACACACGTAATTTTCTAAGTAGATTCTCCAACTTTTTATGGTTCCCGTACGTGAATTTGCTTAAGGCACCGTTATCACTATACGTGGTTCGCGTATAAAATTAGGCTTATCAATGGACAGCTCTCTTTTTACTAGTAATCTTTCATAAAAGCATAATTTCCCTCATGTACATCTTACTTTATCCTCACTTGATTGTGAATGTCTCGTTAAAGCTACAGTTGAATAGTTGCAGAGGACAGGCTCAAGTTGTTTATACTTAACCGCTTGAATTGATTTGGCTAATTTGACCTTGATCACTTTTGTGATCGATGCTTGTGATATGACTATATATCATCAGCAATGATGAATGGGAAATCCGAATTTATACTTGCTTGCTTGATTTTTCAGTTTTAGTGTCTGGTCAGAACCCACAATATGCTTTTCCAATATATATCATTTACAGCAACAAATTGGTCCCGTCTGATAGCAATGTATTTTCTGCATGCATGGTTGCAAAATGTAATGCGAATTAAGGGCATGATTGTTTCGATAGCATGTCACATTGCTTTACCCTGCGCTGTGATAGGGCAGAAGTGGGTTCCCTTTAATACTATGATTACTATATTAGTGACCTGTGGCACATCTTATCTCTGAGTCTTTATATCAACTTCTTTTCGCGGATCTATTTATTTATCATACAAATGTATGTATGTGACAATATCTCATCTCTTTTGTATCTAATTTTACCGATTGTTCACTTGCTTTTGACTAATGCGAAATAGTTTCCAGGGCAGTCATTTACTTTGTCCAAGGTAAATCATAGACTCACAAACAAAATAAGATCATATACTGGAGTTGCCAGTGGTTACTAATGATGATTTTTGAAATAATAGGTGAAATATATATTGAATGAATGATAGAGTTCATACAAAAAGAGATACATAGGAGTCCTATATATCAGATACCCAGGGATTTACAAGTCGATGGGGGCATATGAGTTCCAAAAAGGTGGCGATGGGCCATCCTAATACATCATAGTCAAAAAGGGCACCAAACAGATATGGAGGCAAAATAAGTTAGGACTCCAGGATCTGGTTAAGCCACACAGTATCTCGATTAGGAAGGAGATTAGTCCCAACGGTGCCTTTGATTGCTCCCTTCACGTCCGCAATGATGAGAGCGGGATCCTTGGCCTGGCCCATCATGGCTCTTCTACATCTTTCGATCCAAATGAAGTAGCGACATTAGCCATAGTCGCACGTCTGATGAAGTCCTTTGGTCTTCTCCTCTTGCTGTAGTGAGATAGCTAGTGTGCGCAACTGCGAAGGTTAGACCTGTTGGTGGGGGATCCCCAACCAGTCACATATTGCCCACCAAATCCTGCAAGTAGTCCTACAAAAAAGAAAAAGAAAAGGTGCCCACTTGTCTCTGGAGCTTGCTCACAGAGCGAGCATCTGTTAGCGAGGCTAATGCCCCAAGATTGCAGTTTATCACATGTTTTCAGTCTACCTTTTAAAGTAACCCAAAGAATGAACTTGGCTTTAAGGAGCGCCCAGGTCTTCCAACAGATATTATACCAAGGATAGTGCCTAGAAGGGGAAGAGACATCCTGGTAAATGGTGTTGACTCGGAGATGGAGAGGGTAGGAGAGGAAGAGAGAAGTTGCGTCCTGAGTAGAGCCACACTGCTTGATCCATCAATCCCTGGCCCTAAGGATGGATTTCCAGATACACGGGTCACTTCCATTGGGGGTGGCGGTCCAGATGTTGGAGTTCTCCAAGTATATGCTATGGATCCATTGAATCCAAAGTCTTTCGGAGCTATGGATGATGGCAGAGATTGTTTTAAGGAGAAAACTCATGTTCCATTTGAAAATGTCCTTAATTCCAAGTCCCCCTTTCCTCTTGTCAAAACAGACAGAGCTCCACGCTACTGGTGGGGGTGGGGTTGCTGGCTGAGTCCCCGGACCAGAGAAAGGAGCGAAGCTTCCTAACTACGCATTGGATGACATTTTTGGGGATAGCAACCGACGAGGCCCAGAAGCCAATGATACTAAACAGGGTGCTTTGGATAAGAGTGAGGTGAGCCACAAATGAAAGGTGCTTACCCCCCCTGAAATACCCCAAACCTTGAGATGTGGTTTAAATATCAAACTATGTTATATAAAGGCTAAAAGTGCCTTAGAAACATCAGTGAACAATTTAAACCATAATAAATGCAATAAAGCATTAAGACACAGCTTGAGCAAAAACATGCTCTAAGCTATGAGTGAACTTGGTTAGGACCCAAAGAGCCTACCAAGACTTGATAACATTTAATTATGATTTAATAAGGCTAAATAAGTCCTTAAGAAACTTTGGTGGACAGTTAAACCAAATAAAACATAAGAAAATACCTTAAAGTCAATATGAGCAAAAATGTGCTCTAAGCTTGGGATAAATTTGTATAAGACCTAATGGTCATACCTATACCTTATAAATATGTTAATGAACATATTAAATCAATTACTAAAGAAAACCAAGCTTGAAAACAAGTAAAAACACAAATGTGCTTTAAGGAGTCTTAAAGCACGTTTTTGAAAAATTGTCTTGTAAATGAGTTTTGAATGGCTAAATGTCCATCATTACTCTTTAATTAACATGTGTACTATATAGTATCACATTTGGGTGGCCATATTAGTGGGAAATCAAAAATTTCACTTCTATGTGCCTTAGTTTGTGAATAGTAACTTTTATAAGCTAGTTTGTAACATATAATGTTATAAGTAATTAAATTGACAAATAAAGTCTAAAGTACCCCTAAGTATAAGATGGGGGCCGGTTTTTAGTAAGGTGAGTCACCACCATGTAAATCAATTAAAGGAAAGGAAGGAAAAGAAAGTAAAAAGAAGAAAGTTACTTTAGTACATAAATATCTCCAAAAGCAAGTGTTATCTTCATTCTCTCATTCCTTCCTTCATTTCCCACGATGGTCTTCTTCTTCCTCCTCTCTCCATCGGTTTCCAACAGCCCACACTCATTCTTCATCTTCTTTCACTTGTAACTTGTGATTCCCTTGGCCAAATCAAATTCCAAGACCATATTTGTCTTAGTTAGGTCAAGCTCTACACTTCCCTCTTTTAAATCTTCAAGAAACTCAATTTTGGTGCCATGGAGATTCACCATTGAAGGAGCTTGAGCCCATCTTTTCACATATTCTTGTTCTCCTTTGCTTCAAGGTAAGGGAACTCAAAGAAAATTCATGTTTCCTCCATGTTTACATGTTGTCCGAAAATTCACCTCATAATGGTGTATTTATCTTGCTTGTTTTAGCTTCATTTGAATCTTCCAAGGGCTAGGAGGAGTCCTCTCTTGATACTTGTTCAAGTTCTCTTCCAATTCCAAGGTAAAACAATTACCTTAATGTGTTAAAACAATATGTGTAACTAGGGTTTACAATGAGGTGAAGCACAATGCTTGAATACTCATTCTATTGTTTGTATAATGTTTAATAGTTGAAAAGGGACCAAATGCCCTACCGGTTTTACAAGGAACAAGAAAGAAATTTGTGAGGAAAAGAGGTAGACAAGCTATCTCAATGTAGTTTAAATGCCTTAGGAAAATGAGCTTGATTTGCTTAATAAAATACCTAAGGAGCCAATGGCAATGAGCTAGTAAAATGCTCTCAAGGAGGTTATTAAAGGAATATGTATTGTTGGGTGTATTTGCAGGTCAAAGGCATTATTATGTGGGAAATTCAGTGTTTAAGGTTTATGCATTTAAGGGCCTAAGAGCCATGCATTTAAGGGCCTAAGTGCCAGCAATTTAAGTTATGCACTATATTGTGATGTAGTGCTTAATGTGTGAAGTTTGTGTATAAAATGTGTTTGATGGATTTTAGGTGTTTTGAATGGAATAAGGTAAAAACCTAAGTGGTTGGATGTGAGTATATGCTAGAGAAGCTATGGCCAAATTTGGGAAATGTGTAAGAAGTTCTAAGTGTTTAATGTGAGTGTTGGTGAACTAGGAAGTGTTAAAGGTGAATGAATGTTTACTTGAGAAGAAAACGTGTATTAAGGTGATTTAGATTGATGCAAGGATTTAGGTGTTGTCTTTGAAGTTCTAGGAATTCAATGTGTGTTTAGTGGATGTGTGTAAGTCTTGGAGGAGTTTGTTTAAGGTTAGGTAATGTTGATGTTCAAGGAACAAGTGATGTTTAGGTATGATGTGAAAAAGGAGATTTAGTTAGTAAGAAAAGAAGTTGAGAGATGATGATAAGGTGTAGAGGAAACACCTTGGTATTGTGGTCATTATAGGTGAAATGCCACCTAGAAATCATAAGGAGAAAACATTGTAAGTGTTAGGAATTTTGTGGAGATATAAGTAAAGGTTTAAGGAATTAGGAAAAATAGTTTGTGAGTGTTTAAGAATATCTTAAGGGTGTGTTTGAAGTGCCAAATGATGTTAGAACATTAAGAGGCCTTAGGAGAAGTTTGGTGAAGATTTGGCAAGTTTTGGTAAGTTTAGAAGGCGACCGACCCAGGGGCCGACCCAGTTTTTGGGTCGTCGAGCCTCTGTTAGATGTTTGTAATGTGTTCGGTAATGGTCCGACCCAAAAGGGTGGGTCGGACATGGGTCGGTCGGTCAAGTTTCAAAGGTGGAAAATGTTCGCACATGGACCGACCCAGAATGGTGGGTCGGACGTGGGTCGGACGGGCATGTTTGTAAGGAAGTAAAAGGGTTCTGTAATGGACCGACCAGCTGTGGGTCGGTCGGTGGGTCGGTCGGACCAAAAACATGGTTTAAGGTTATGAAATGATATGTGATGATGGGGATTGGTAGGTAATGATGTTATAAGGATGTTAAGGACATGTTAGGTTTTAAATGGCAAATAAGTGGGTTAAAAGTTGTATTAAAATGTGAGAGTAAAACAAATTAAGAATGTTAAGTTATGTAAGTAAGTTAACGGGAAAAAAAATTAAGCATTGACATTAAATGATCAAGCAAACCCCGGTGTTAATGAAAACACGTGTGATGTTAACAGTTGTTCGAGAATTGCTCGAGGGACATAAATGGACAGGATAAGTGGACTCCGGTGACAGGTATGGTTTTCTTGCAACCTGCGTCCTACCGGATTACACCGGCTTGTATGCCAATGTGATTTTCTGTATGTTTGCCACGTTGTAAGATTAAACATGTAATGAGTTTACAGTAATTCATTTATGTGGCGTGTACAACTCCGATACCATTTAACCTCGAAAGTGTTAACCTTAGTTAACTGAGTCTAGGATCACAGGAGAGTTCGGTATTCGGAGTAAACGACCCGTACCATGGGACGTACTAACCACGGCTATGCGTGTGTTAATTGTGTGATATGTGTATGTGAATGTAGGGGTCTCCCTTGTATGTTTAACCCAGTTGTATACTGTTTGAGTTGTTATGTGACAGGCTCCATAGTGGGGTTCTAAGTATTGTCTAAAGTAAGTATGTACTAACAGTAGTGAGGAATCCGGTTTGGCCGGTCGCGCGTTGTTTGGGAGAGGGTATCCTTCCTAGCCTTACCCTTCTCTTTGTTGTGGTTGTTTCCCTCACGGGTTATGATCTCCCATTAGCTTACTCCAAAGCTTGGCTATTCTGACTTATGATCGGTTTAGGGGGAACATGTGTTTGTGGTGTGTTCGGGCCTCCAACCCGGACCCTTAACTAAGTTACTCGTCCAACTATTAGGACGGTAATGAGTGTTGTTGTTGTATAACGAGCTTATCATGAGACTGATATTATTCTCTAGGCTCACCAGTGTATAAACGATGTTTGGGTTGGTTCCTAAGAGAACCGCACCCGTTATGTTATGTATGTTTGTTGTGATGCAATATCTATTGCGGTGTTATGTTGTGTACGTAGAAACGTGCAAAGTGTGCTAAGTGTTGTATGTAGTGAATGTTGTAGGTTGTATAATGTGGAGTGTGTTGTATAATGTGGAGTGTGTTTATAATGTGGAGTGTGTTGTATAATGTGTAGTGTGTGGATCATGGATATGATTCCCAGTTTGTGATAAGAGACGTTAAGGATAACCCGGTTTAAGGGTAAGTGTCGTCTATTAAGAAAGTAGCTCCATTAGAGAGGAACACTCTAGGGATGATGAATACCATGGGTGACTTGTTAAGTAGGATGTATATCCGATTGTTGAGCCCATTGAGGCGAAATGTTAAGTGTTGTGTGTTTATTGCCACATGCATGATTTAAATATAATCAACTGCATGCTAAGACGACAATTAGTTGTGCGTGGCCCGGTAGCATGTGGGCTGCGGGATTACCATACCAGCAAAGGTGCTGAGCCCCTTGGGGCCACCCCTTTCTCTTCCTTTCCTATTTCAGGTACGAAGTGCTGGAAGCCGTTCGAGAGTAGGACGGGGTAGACATTGTACAAGGGTAATCATTTAAGTGTATATATACAGTAGGTGTAGTAAGACCGAAATTGTTATCGGCATCAGTTTATAAATACTCGGTATAGTTGAAAGGTGTATGTCATTGTTGTTGTTAATGGAAAGGGAAAATAATGTATAGTTGCTCGGGAATTTAGCCCATCAGACCGGTACATTGTGTATGTATTAGCCTTGTTAGCCACGTGGGTGGCTAACGGCGTGTAACACCAACAAGTTAAGTAATGTGATGAGGTTGTTCTTCCGCTGCAATTTATTGTGAGTTATGTTAATGTTGGATGGGGTGTTACAAAAAGTGGTATCAGAGCGAAGTATCGCTCTGATGACTGAATTACCAAGCTTAGGAAGTACCGAGTTAGGATTTAAGTACTTTGGGTTAAGGGTTGAGTGATAGCGTGAGAGATACGCTGGATAGGAACTACCAGTGACTACTGGAAACCTACAATATCCTTCCCACCCTCCACAATCCCTGTATATAACTTGGGAAAGAACGCCAGAGAGAAGGAAGTCCACTCTTACTCGGGAATACCCGATCTGGCTGTATTAAATACCTTTAGGGTACGGAGAACCTGTCATACGGTAGATCCCGAAAACTGGGAATCCCGGAGACGGTCTCCATCTGAATAATGTTAACCGCATTTCATAGCAATGAATGAAGGATCTTGTGTATTGGAGAATAGAATTTCCGGAACCTGGGTCGACATGCAGAGCAGTCGAGAATAACCTTGCAACGCACCTACCGTGCAACAGGCAAGAAATGGATTTAAACCTGAGACAAGTGTCTACGGAACCACAGTTGATAAATAAAACACCAACGGTATACCAACCGACTAAGGAACTACGACGTAGTGCCCAACAAAGACAAGTCTCAGTAACCACGACAAGTGCGTGGAACGGGCTATAAAGAGAATACGACACAAAAAAAAAGGGGTCTCCCAGAATGGGAAATACCCTAGTTAATGATTATTATGTGAATACAGTGATAAGTCACCTAGACAAGTTATTATCAAGACAGTAAGATCAGTGAGGGCCAACAAGGCCACTGATGACAGTATGGGTAAGAATAATACCATAACCAGTATGTGTTAAACCGATAGCCAGTTAGCATGGCGCACTTGCCATAGCAAGTGCTGCCATAACAGGGCTGTTCGGGAAATTTATAACCACTACAAGTACTTAAAGTACCACGAAGTTAAGTGTGAACATTATAACTATGGAAGGGCTTAACAGCCCGACCTTTGTAATTGTAAGTACACCCAGTCAGCAAGAAGCTAGACTTGGCTAAGGTAAGAAGATGTTGTGAAACCATGAAAATTTTTCATTCAAACCCAGATTTATTCAAACCCTTTTCTTTTCAAAACCAGATTTTCTTTCAAACCAACACTTCTTTCCAACCTTCTTTAACCAAACCAGTAAAACCAAGGACAGTTGACAAGGATACAACAATGGATAAACCTTCCCTCGATTAAGTTCGGGAAGCATGGAATGAATTGTCACGGGACAAATAAGGGAGTTGACAACAGAATACTTCACCTAGGCGTGTGACGGACACTACAAGTGTACCAACTGTGTTGTGGGACGACCGCACTCCGATAGGAGCATGTGGGCCTGACAGACCTACTTATGGGTTGTTGGGTAAGTAGCAATGTATCAGTAAGATACCCCATATATGTATACGAGTAGAGTCCGAAACACGGGAAGTAGTCGACTCCGTCTACGGTCAGTATAAATCAAACGAGAGCTAAGATTACAAGGAATAGTTGAAGTTAAGGAATTCAGTTAAGTTAGCAAGACTAAAAGGATTAGTGAACTCCTTTCAAGGAAATGTTTAAGAGTTAGGAAGTGCGATGGGCACAAACTGTTATGTAAGGACACCACATATGTCTTAAGGATCCTTAGGGATAAACATCATAGCTGGAACGGACCCAGCCTGTGCTGGCAAGGCAGATGCCTAATGTGGACTCATTAATGTGCAATGAACGGGATGAAACTCCCAGAATGAGTACCTACACTACCAGGAAATGTTGATCTTCACAGAAGAAAATAATACCAGTTAAGAACGCAGACGGCGTGGCTAACGGAATGTACCAATAAGTGTGAGCCAAATGTAAAGGCATAACTTAACAACACCCAGGAGCAATCCTTGAAGGGTGTTCACATCAACAATTGTTGAATGAAATGCATGACAGAAGCATAAGGTTGAAACTAACACCCAGTTTAGACATAAGTTGTCAGGAGACGGACTGACAATCCTAGGGGCATCCCATGAAAGGAAACGGAATGCAACGACCTTGTCATGGAGCCCAATGTAATATTCAAACCATGTAATGTAGTACAGAGGAGTACATGTGGTGGACAGCCTACAATGAGCCCAGCTCAAGGCAAATAAGGCTTATAAGCCATAAGCAAGATATGTTATATAAATTCGATTGATGGTAGAAGTTTATGTTGTATAAGTGAATAGAGTGGTAAACGAACCACTGCATTAAGAGTGGGGATACCTCTCGATATTGTGACACCGCAGGAGCGGTAGTTATGTGAATCAAGTTCAAGAAATATGTTAGGATTGACCATGTTGTTATTGAAAGAGAAATTAGCTTAGTAGTGTGTGTATAAAGTGAAACACCGAGCTGAATAACACCGGCTTGTGACTCGAATAATCGATGCTCAAGGAGCATTCAGTGGTCATCCAAATGTGGGATGAACCGTAATGTGAATAATGTAAATTTATGTGTGGAAGCTAATGTGACAGTAAATACTATGTGAGTTAGTGTTATACAATAAGCGAGAGCACGGTGCGCAGTAAGCGACCGTTGTATAAGTGTTGTTAAATGATAATGTAATGGATAAGACCAGTTATGAGTTAAACTCAGTGGAGATGCAAGATAAGTGATATTAAACAGACTGGGCAATAAGCCAGTGGTAGGTACTGTGTGATGAGGAACTCAGTGTGAATTCCATGGCGAATCACATAAGGGATTTACTGTCAAGAGTTTACGCCTCTGCACTCTGTATGACTGAGTGTTTTGGTATTGCACTTGCGCAGTAATGATCGAGTGGGATAGCTAGGAATTGGAAACATGTTAATTGTGGAGCAATAATGTTATAATGGCCGATGCATAGGAAATGCAAGACCGCACCAATAAAGAGTGCTTGTACAAAACCAAAGGTGGAGACATGATTAACAGTAAGTGACTACAGTAGCACTAACTGCCAATATCGGTATGGAATATACCCCAAATGTTATAAATAGCTGAGAGAGCACTACACACTAAGTAGTAGCTCAATCTCAACCGACAGTAAGTCGGAAGAAGCAAGTCAATCATTGTGAAATACATAGTGGTATACACAGTAAATTGTTATGAAAGTGGATAGGAAGTGTATAACTCACCGAATTCGCTAACGGTAAGAGATACCACGCGTCGGTTGAGAAAACCATTGTTACCAAGATGAAGGTGACAATTGGGGATGTGCAATACAGTAAGAATAACAAAAGAGAGCAATTAAGCTCTACAGTTATTAGAGTTTCGCAGCAGAAACTAGTGAGCCAGTGATGCAAGTGTTGAATGTACATGATGAGCATGAGTGAATGGCTAATTATTAACGCCTAGAAGCCTAACAGGCCAGAATCGAAACCGACTAAGAGTTTAAGCAAACTCCAATGATAATTCTTGGTTTAGGAACTAAACCGCCAATATGGTTGAGATCCTCTAATCAGAATCCGTTGTGTAATAGACCGCGTGGAAGTTAAAACACTTCACGACGGCAGAACATTTTAAGCAATGTTTAGTGATTGTTGGGCATAATCCCTTTTAAGGGGGGTAGAGCGCAAAACCACTTGGTGTATATTACCGTACAAGTGTACGTAGTGTATGTGATTTATATTGTGCATAGCACAAAATTATTGTTTGTTTTGATGATTGGTGTGTGTGTTACGTAAACATACACATTCATTCATGGATTAATTGTGGTAATTGCGCACAAGATGATGCGAATACCATTGTGATAGGTGTGTGTGTTTGTTAACAGTTGTGTGTGATTGTACAAGTGTGGGGAGTAGATAAACTCCCGGGGAACAAAAGCCCCGACGTGTATAATGTAAAATCAGGTGTGTTGTATTTTGATAAAATATGTATATATATATATATGTATACTTTATAGTGATGCAAGAAAGGGCATGATACCGACATAGAACCTAGTGAGAATAAGATTCCCTAGGCAACGTGATTAAAGTGTATGGAGGTAACTGATAGACGGTGTTCTATCCTTTGGAGATGTTGTGATCATGACTAGAATGATTCAAAAGATAGAAAATTGGAAAGTGACTTACTTGATGCTTGAAAATGAAGTGGGAGGTGGAACTTGATTTGCATGCGATCAAGGGAAGCCGAACACAAATTGGGGTGGAAGGATAGTTCAACACTGATGCTGATCACATCAGGGTTGAATGACTCTTGAAGCTCCCTATAAGTGGTCACAAATAACCACGCTAAGAAAAGAAGCAAAGAGCTTAAGTTGGACTTGGAGTTGTGTGTGTTTTCAAAGGATTTTCAATTGGCATTTATAAAACGTTGATGGATACTTTACATAATTAAAGTCTTCTTATTTAACCTCACAAGGAAATTTTAAACTTATGTGATTGTTTTAATCTCCTAAGGGCACGGGGACGGAAGGTGTCCATCGCGACCGTGTTCTGCGGGATCACAGTGTATATCAAGGATATTTTTGATTGCTATACATGCTCTGACATGTTGTGTGGTATGTGTAATGAATGTTGTTTTGACTTGGATTTCCTAAAGTGTATACTATCAAGGCCTATGAGTCTAAAGGTGTGGTGTTACATAGACCTATGTGTCCAAATGTTGTTATGTTACCCAAGACAGTGAGTCAAAGGGGTTGTTATGTATGTGTAAGTGTGTTAAGATACCCGGACCATAGAGTCCGAGGTTATCATTTGGATATGTTATGTTTGTGTGGATGTGAATGTGTTGCCCGGACCATCAAGTCGAGGTTGTGATGTAAAGTGTGTTTGGTTATGGAAGTTTATTTCCAGTGATTCCTATGTTCAAATCTAATGATGTGTGAAAAGTGTGAACTTCGAGGACGAAGTTCTTTTAAGGGGGGTAGATTGAAATACCCCAAACCTTGAATGTGGTTTAAATATCAAACTATGTTTATAAAGGCTAAAAGTCCTTAGAAACATCAGTGAACAATTTAAACCATTAAATGCAATAAAGCATTAAGACACAGCTTGAGCAAAAACATGCTCTAAGCCATGAGTGAACTTGGTTAGGACCCAAAGAGCCTACCAAGACTTGATACATTTAATTATGATTTAATAAGGCTAAATAAGTCCTTAAGAAACTTGGTGGACAGTTAAACCAAATAAAACATAAGAAAATACCTTAAAGTCAATATGAGCAAAAATGTGCTCTAAGCTGGGATAAATTTGTATAAGACCTAATGGTCATACCTATACCTTATAATATGTTAATGAACATATTAAATCAATTACTAAGAAAAACCAAGCTTGAAAACAAGTAAAACACAAAATGTGCTTTAAGGAGTCTTAAAGACGTTTTTGAAAATTGTCTTGTAAATGAGTTTTTGAATGGCTAATTCCATCATTACTCTTTAATTAACATGTGTACTATATAGTATCACATTTGGGTGGCCATATTAGTGGGAAATCAAAATTTCACTTCTATGTGCTTAGTTTGTGAATAGTAATTTTTATAAGCTAGTTTGTAACATATAATGTTATAAGTAATTAAATGACAAATAAAGTCTAAAGTACCCCTAAGTATAAGATGGGGGCCGGTTTTAGTAAGGTGAGTCACCACCATGTAAATCAATTAAAGGAAGGAAGGAAAGAAAGTAAAAAGAAGAAAGTTACTTCGTACATAAATATCTCCAAAGCAAGTGTTATCTTCATTCTCTCATTCCTTCCTTCATTCCCACGATGGTCTTCTTCTTCCTCCTCTCTCCATCGTTTCCAACAGCCCACACTCATTCTTCATCTTCTTTCACTTGTAACTTGTGATTCCCTTGGCCAAATCAAATTCCAAGACCATATTTGTCTTAGTTAGGTCAAGCTCTACACTTCCCTCTTTTTTAAATCTTCAGAAACTCAATTTTGGTGCCATGGAGATTCACCATTGAGGAGCTTGAGCCCATCTTTTCACATATTCTTGTTCTCCTTTGCTTCAAGGTAAGGAAACTCAAAGAAAATTCATGTTTCCTCCATGTTTACATGTTGTCCGAAAATTCACCTCATAATGTGTATTATCTGCTTGTTTTAGCTTCATTTGATCTTCCAAGGGCTAGGAGGAGTCCTCTCTTGATACTTGTTCAAGTTCTCTTCCAATTCCAAGGTAAAACAATTACCTTAATGTGTTAAAACAATATGTGTAACTAGGGTTTAAATGAGATGAAGCATAATGCTTGAATACTCATTCTATTGTTTGTATAATGTTTAATAGTTGAAAAGGGACCAAATGCCCTACCGGTTTTACAAGGAACAAGAAAGAAATTTGTGAGGAAAAGAGGTAAACAAGCTATCTCAATGTAGTTTAAATGCCTTAGGAAAATGAGCTTGATTTGCTTAATAAAATACCTAAGGAGCCAATGGCAAATGAGCTAGTAAAATGCTCTCAAGGAGGTTATTAAAGGAATATGTATTGTTGGGTGTATTTGCAGGTCAAAGGCATTATTATGTGGGAAATTCAGTGTTTAAGGTTTATGCATTTAAGGGCCTAAGAGCCATGCATTTAAGGGCCTAAGTGCCAAGCAATTTAAGTTATGCACTATATTGTGATGTAGTGCTTAATGTGTGAAGTTTGTGTATAAAAATGTGTTTGATGGATTTTAGGTGTTTTGAATGGAATAAGGTAAAAACCTAAGTGGTTGGATGTGAGTATATGCTAGAGAAGCTATGGCCAAATTTGGGAAATGTGTAAGAAGTTCTAAGTGTTTAATGTGAGTGTTGGTGAACTAGGAAGTGTTAAAGGTGAATGAATGTTTACTTGAGAAGAAAACGTGTATTAAGGTGATTTAGATTGATGCAAGGATTTAGGTGTTGTCTTTGAAGTTCTAGGAATTCAATGTGTGTTTAGTGGGTATGTGTAAGTCTTGGAGGAGTTTGTTTAAGGTTAGGTAATGTTGATGTTCAAGGAACAAGTGATGTTTAGGTATGATGTGAAAAAGGAGATTTAGTTAGTAAGAAAAGAAGTTGAGAGATGATGATAAGGTGTAGAGGAAACACCTTGGTATTGTGGTCATTATAGGTGAAATGCCACCTAGAAATCATAAGGAGAAAACATTGTAAGTGTGGAATTTTGTGGAGATATAAGTAAAGGTTTAAGGAATTAGGAAAAATAGTTTTGTGAGTGTTTAAGAATATCTTAAGGGTGTGTTTGAAGTGCCAAATGATGTTAGAACACATTAAGAGGCCTTAGGAGAAGTTTGGTGAAGATTTGGCAAGTTTTGGTAAGTTTAGAAGGCGACCGACCCAGGGGCCGACCCAGTTTTTGGGTCGGTCGAGCCTCTGTTAGATGTTTGTAATGTGTTCGGTAATGGTCCGACCCAAAAGGGTGGGTCGGACATGGGTCGGTCGGTCAAGTTTCAAAGGTGGAAAAATGTTCGCACATGGACCGACCCAGAATGGTGGGTCGGACGTGGGTCGGACGGGCATGTTTGTAAGGAAGTAAAAGGGTTCTGTAATGGACCGACCCAGCTGTGGGTCGGTCGGTGGGTCGGTCGGACCAAAAACATGGTTTAAGGTTATGAAATGATATGTGATGATGGGGATTGGTAGGTAATGATGTTATAAGGATGTTAAGGACATGTTAGGTGAGTTTAAATGGCAAATAAGTGGGTTAAAAGTTGTATTAAAATGTGAGAGTAAAACAAATTAAAAATGTTAAGTTATGTAAGTAAGTTAACGGGAAAAAAAATTAAGCATTGACATTAAATGATCAAGCAAACCCCGGTGTTAATGAAACACGTGTGATGTTAACAGTTGTTCGAGAATTGCTCGAGGGACATAAATGGACAGGATAAGTGGACTCCGGTGACAGGTATGGTTTTCTTGCAACCTGCGTCCTAACCGGATTACACCGGCTTGTATGCCAATGTGATTTTCTGTATGTTTGCCACGTTGTAAGATTAAACATGTAATGAGTTTACAGTAATTCATTTATGTGGCGTGTACAACTCCGATACCATTAACCTCGAAAGTGTTAACCTTAGTTAACTGAGTCTAGGATCACAGGAGAGTTCGGTATTCGGAGTAAACGACCCGTACCATGGGACTAACCACGGCTATGCGTGTGTTAATTGTGTGATATGTGTATGTGAATGTAGGGGTCTCCCTTGTATGTTTAACCCAGTTGTAATACTGTTTGAGTTGTTATGTGACAGGCTCCATAGTGGGGTTCTAAGTATTGTCTAAAGTAAGTATGTACTAACAGTAGTGAGGAATCCGGTTTGGCCGGTCGCGCGTTGTTTGGGAGAGGGTATCCTTCTAGCCTTACCCTTCTCTTTGTTGTGGTTGTTTCCCTCACGGGTTATGATCTCCCATTAGCTTACTCCAAAGCTTGGCTATTCTGACTTATGATCGGTTTAGGGGAACATGTGTTTGTGTGGTGTGTTCGGGCCTCCAAACCGGACCGCCTTAACTTAAGTTACTCGTCCAACTATTAGGACGGTAATGAGTGTTGTTGTTGTATAACGAGCTTATCATGAGACTGATATTATTCTCTAGGCTCACAGTGTATAAACGATGTTTGGGTTGGTTCCTAAGAGAACCGCACCCGTTATGTTATGTATGTTTTTTGTGCAATATCTATTGCGGTGTTATGTTGTGTACGTAGAAACGTGCAAAGTGTTGCTAAGTGTTGTATGTAGTGAATGTTGTAGGTTGTATAATGTGGAGTGTGTTGTATAATGTGGAGTGTGTTGTATAATGTGGAGTGTGTTGTATAATGTGTAGTGTGTGGATCATGGATATGATTCCCAGTTTGTGATAAGAGACGTTAAGGATAACCCGGTTTAAGGGTAAGTGTCGTCTATTAAGGAAGTAGCTCCATTAGAGGAGGAACACTCTAGGGATGATGAATACCATGGGTGACTTGTTAAGTAGGATGTATTATCCGATTGTTGAGCCCATTGAGGCGAAATGTTAAGTGTTGTGTGTTTATTGCCACATGCATGATTTAAATATAATCAACTGCATGCTAAGACGACAATTAGTTGTGCGTGGCCCGGTAGCATGTGGGCTGCGGGATTACCATACCAGCAAAGGTGCTGAGCCCCTTGGGGCCACCCCTTTCTCTTCTTTTCCTATTTCAGGTACGAAGTGCTGGAAGCCGTTCGAGAGTAGGACGGGGTAGACATTGTACAAGGGTAATCATTTAAGTGTATATATACAGTAGGTGTAGTAAGACCGAAATTGTTATCGGCATCAGTTTATAAAACTCGGTATAGTTGAAAGGAGTATGTCATTGTTGTTGTTAATGGAAAGGGAAAATAATGTATAGTTGCTCGGGAATTTAGCCCATCAGACCGGTACATTGTGTATGTATTAGCCTTGTTAGCCACGTGGGTGGCTAACGGCGTGTAACACCAACAAGTTAAGTAGTGTGATGAGGTTGTTCTTCCGCTGCAATTTATTGTGAGTTATGTTAATGTTGGATGGGGTGTTACACCCCAGGAGGATATAGCCCTTTGAACATTGTCAATCAGAGGGGCAAAGTCTGAGGTTTTGGGCTTCCTAGCCGAGATAGGGATGCCTAAGTAACGGAAGGGGAAGGTACCCTGATTGAACCTAGTGGAGGAGATGATAGAGGTAGCATCAGATGAGCAGACCCCTCCAAGGAACATGTCACATTTGGATGGGTTGAGCTTCAGACCCGAGGCTTGGGAGAATAGATTGACCTTACTGAGCATAAGGGAGATGGAGTATTAGTCCCCTCTACAAAAAAGAAGGGCATCGTCCGCGAAAAACCGGTGGGAGACCTTAAGGGATTTACAAGAAGGGTGGTATCTGAAGCCAGGGTCTTGAGGAAGCTGGTCTAGCAAGCGGGAAAGCATATCCATGACTAGGACGAAGAGGTAGGGAGAGAGAGGGTCCCCCTGGCGCAAGCCCCTTTCACCTTTGAATAACCCCGTAGGGGAGCCATTTATGCTAATGGAGAATGAGGTGGTGGAGACACATTGCATAATCCAGTTAGTGAAAATGGGTGGGAAGTTTGGGAAAGACAATGTGTCACCGAGGAAAGCCCAATCAACTGTATCAAAAGCCTTTCTGATGTCCATCTTCATCATGCACCGGGGGGAGATATAGGCTCGTTGGTAGTGTTTCATTAAGCAAGAGCACAATTGAATATTATTGGTAATGAGAGGCCCCTTAATGAAGGCCCCTGGCTCTCTTTGACAATCTCAGGGGAGCCCCTTTAAGCCTCGTAGCTAAGATTTCGCTAATGATCTTATAGATATTAGTACAGCAATAGATGGGCCTATAGTCACTGGGTGTGGAAGTAGAGTCAGTTTTGGGGATTAGGGCGATGCGGGTCGAGTTGATCTCCTTAAGCAGGGAACCACTGTGGAAGAAGCTTTGATAGCCAGACTAAGATCCTCACCAATGATGGGCCACACAGATTTGAAAATTTTGGAGGAGTAACCTGATAAGTGTCTAAATGAGCATGTTTTATGGGTGTATTTCATATATTATATCAGCACTTTTCTTGCTCATTTCTCCACTTCGGTTAGTTTTCCTCTAGTTTATGTTTTATTATTTATCTCACAAATTTATTGGTTTAACATGAGGAAAACCAAGCTGGGAGTAAAGTAGACGAAGAGACGAATGCATAGACGCAAACGGCTCAGAAAACAGAGTCCAAACGAAGAATCTAAAGCCGGTCAAAATTCGTAGAAGAAATAAGCCTGTACGTCGTAAAAACAGGCGGACAAGAGACAAGTGCAACCGCCCAAAATGGGGCGGACACTCACACTTGCAACCGCCCATAAAGAGGCGGACAAGAGTAAGACACAACCGCCTGATACGGGGCGGACAGCACACGTAGCCACCGCCTGTTATGTGGCGGACACAACATGAAGAACCGCCCAAATACAGGCGGACAAGACAACAGGCAACCGCCTGTTTGGACGCGGACAAGGCAAAGAGAAGACCGCCCCTTATATGGCGGACGCGTATAAATGTCCAATAATTAACGCGAGCTTATCTTCTTCTTCGCCCCGTCGTCGTCTGCAACTTGCCTTCGCCGACTGTCTCCAACTCGTCCACTGCCATATCCATCTACTCCGCACCGCCTACCTTAATTCCCTCACGCGTGAGCTCTGTCCCCTGCGCAATCAATGAGCAATCAGTGAGCAAATCCCTTCACGCGTGATCCAGCTCTATCTTCATTTTCTCTTCTTCCTTTTCTCTATATAAGACGCACGTACCTTCTGTATCCAGGAATCATCCCTTCCTTTCAATCCAAAGCAGACCACAGTATCACCGTTCACCACATTTCCACACCTACGATCCATTCCATCCTCTTATCTTCCACTTCTCCATTTTATTCTCATTCTTCATTCCACCACACAGCAGAAGCACGATAAGAAGAACAGAAGAAAAGGGAGCTGGAGCAGAAGTGAATCGCAGTCCAGTCTCCGCCGGCAATCTCCAATTTAATGGCTATCTCTGCTTTCTTTTTATTTCTGTTACTGTCTGAGTGATTTTATTCGTATCCTAGGATGGGGTTTGACCCCAAATAATTCAGACTTATTATTAATACCAAGTTTGCTTATAAATATTTGTTTTGTCTCTCTAAATTATTAAATGCTTAAGAACTGATCATTTTTTATGCATTTACGGTTTCTCTTATTTCAATGATTTTGTAAATCTGAGAATAGACCACAAAGAAAGACAAACGTTAGATATTATCTCCTTGATTAGCAGATAAAATCCATCGTTGTTATAAAAAGAATTCTTGCGTAATGCTAATTAATGATTTTAGACTTTTTCTGATTGTAAAAAGTCTATTGAATTAATTAAGAGTTGTCCTTATCTATGATTTAGGAAGGCCACAAGATAAATTCTTAAACAGACAAATAAGAGCAAATTAGGATTATAATTATTCTGTACTTAAATAAATATTTATCACCTGTTTCACTTATTAAACTTGTTTTAATTCCTTTCAGCAAATATTGTTAAATGCTTTAGCGTGACAAACTACTGCATTTATTTGGTAACTATCAACATATGATTTTGAGATAGTCAAAGTACCACAAAGGAATTAACCTTGGTATTTACACTCCGGATTGAGCAAGAAAATACTGAGGCTATTAATAAGAGTTCGTAACTGACAATTATTAACTCTAATAGACAATAAATATTTGAGACAGGATTATAAAATTGTTTAAGTAATTTAGGAAATTCCCCCGCTATCCTAGGATACCTTTTTCCATCCATTTACTTTATTTACTGTATTTGTTATTTCTGTACTAATCCTAAAAATCAAGCTTGCCTCCGGCTAAAACCCCATTTACATTTTATGCACTTTTATTTATCTTTTTGTACATTTACTAAACTGGATAATTAATTAGACAGTTGCGAAGTCTCTGTGGATACGACCTTGTTGTACTACAAAGATTGGGTTCACTGCCCATAGTTAGCAAGATAGTTTAACTACTATTTTGCGCCAACAAGTTTTTGGCGCCGTTGCCGGGGACTTCGGTCCAACTATCTGGTTTATTATCTGTTTAGTTTTTCTTTTATTTCTGTTATTTGCCTTTTTTGTATAAATTTTTGTTTTTTTTTTAAGGTACTTCATTCTGATGGATGGTCACTACGATCAAGCAGGAAGTTGGTATGGTTACCCCTATGGCGCAGAGGACTACAATCAATGGAGTGTCTGTCAAAGGTGCGGAGAGTACCATGAAAGCCCCCAATGTTCAGACCCAAATGCTGAATTGAGAGCTCTCTTGGAGGATTACAAGTCATCTCTCAAGCCTATCCCCATCTTTGTGTGCCAAGAGTGTGGAGGAGACCATGAAAGCTCCCATTGTCCTATGGTTGCAATAGAGAGAGACAACGCCATTTTAAGGGAAATGATGGCAGATTTTACCTCAAAGTTTGAAAGGATCCAGCAAAGAACACTAGATCAGATCGAACGCATGGAACAACCACTTCAACAACTGAATGAAGTGGTTCATAAGGAGGAACAACCTGCTGAGGACATAAGCTACTCTCCACCTCCTCCCCTATTCGAATTAGAGAATCCACCACCAAACAACCATCAGCTTGATTATGGAGACAACCCCTCAGAAGAGAGTTTCTCCTTGGACTTCCTGGAGTTTCCTCCCTCTGAAGTCAACTACTATTTCCCCTCCTTCTCCGTGCTCTACCCAGAAGATGAGGGTGGATACATCCTCAACCTTGAGAAGGAGGAGATACCGCCTCCCTCCGAGCCATCAAAAGAGAGTGCTATAATCAATTTCAAGGAGCCACTTCCCGCTGACGTTGATTACCATCAAGGCTCTTACCATAAGCCTCAACAACAAGAGGAGGATTTTTACATCTTCCAATTTGAGGAAGCAAAGCCAATCACACCTGGTCTCCTGTTAGAACTACGCTACCGGCAGTACCTCCTTAAACACCAGGTTTTGTGGAGTATTCATTTTCCTACTATATTTGCCGAAGTAACGTTTTGTTTTGATCCAGGTGGTTTGCTATTAATTACTGCCAACCTCGTTTTCCTGGCAGAGCTATTGTCTACTTATATTTTTGATCCAGGATAACGAAGCAGGCGTCTAGCCAAAGACGTTAAAGAAGGGCAGCTTCCCGGGAGGCAACCCGGATGAACTTATCTTTTATATGCTTTTCCGCTCTTTTAATTATCAGGTTCTCTTTAAATTTTATTTTTTGCTAACTATTAACCCCGTTTGTAGTATGGTTGCTTCTAGTGTCTTATGCAGGTGCAATTTCATGTCTACACCGCAACCAAGCTACGCTACTTGAGGCTGAAGCTCAAGTGTGGGGGAACTCCTATAACGCTAGCAAAAATAATATCAGGGGAGTACCAGTTTCTTTAATTACGCTTTTATTTAAATAAAAACTGCAGAGGAGCGTTTATGTGCTTAAATGTTTATTTGTGATCTTTGTGTTATCTCTATTTTATCTACTTAATGAAAAGGTCTTCTGAAACCTTCCCTTGTTTTTCTGGTGAACAATGAGGACATTGTTCAAATTAAGTGTGGGGGAGTGTGCCCTTTCGGTGGAATTTTGTGCTTAAATGTTTAATCTCTCTGCTTATCTTGCGTTTGTCCAATTCAAATATCGTGACCCCTTATATGTGGGTTGTTCTCTTTAAAAATAAATACTGTTATGAATTGTGGGATTAATGGTACAAATTTTAAAATTTTGATTACTTTTGAGGAGCATTTTATATGCGGTGTGACCAAATAATTTGCAAATGGTTGGATTTTATTGCTCAGGGTTTTTTTTCTGTCTTCTCTCTTAGGGATTGCTAAGGGGTGCTTCACTGTTAAAAAAAAAAAGAGAAAGAAAAATACAAAATAATAAGGGACTTGCGAGACACCATTGGTAACCAACAAAGAAAGTTGAGTGTTCTTAAAATACAAAGGCGTGATGCCTACATTTTCTCATCTCTTATGCAAAAGTGAAACAAATGCATGAATCTATTTTTCCTTTTGTTTTCTCCTCAATGCCCATTCTTGAGAGAAGTTGGTCATGGTAAAAGTTCTCAGAGTCACATAAAAGAAACATTGAAGTACTCCGGATCATACCCAGAAACTCTAATTTTTCTTTTTGCCCCGAGTACACCTATGCCACCAGTAGGTGATGGATCACACTCCTTTTAAAAGTTTAAGATCATGTACTATTGACTTCTTTATCCTACCCTTCATAATAGTATTTGTTAAATATTGAGCATTCCCTACTTGTTTGGATACATGGTTTTGCTTGAGGACAAGCAAAAGGTAAGTGTGGGGGTGTGATAAGTGTCTAAATAAGCATGTTTTATGGGTGTATTTCATATATTATATCAGCACTTTTCTTGCTCATTTCTCCACTTCGGTTAGTTTTCCTCTAGTTTATGTTTTATTGTTTATCTCACAAATTTATTGGTTTAACATAAGGAAAACCAAGCTGGGAGTAAAGTAGACGAAGAGACGAACGCATAGACGCAAACGGCTCAGAAAATGGAGTCCAAACGAAGAATCTAGAGCCGGTCAAAATTCGTAGAAGAAATAAGCCTGTACGTCGTAAAAACAGGCGGACAAGAGACAAGTGCAACCGCCCAAAATGGGGCGGACACTCACACTTGCAACCGCCCATAAAGAGGCGGACAAGAGTAAGGCACAACCGCCTGATATGGGGCGGACAACACACATAGCCACCGCCTGTTATGTGGCGGACACAACATGAAGAACCACCCAAATACAGGCGGACAAGACAACAGGCAACCGCCTGTTTGGACGCGGACAAGGCAAAGAGAAGACCGCCCCTTATATGGCGGACGCGTATAAATGTCCAATAATTAACGCGAGCTTATCTTCTTCTTCGCCCCGTCGTCGTCTGCAACTTGCCTTCGCCGACTGTCTCCAACTCGTCCACTGCCATATCCATCTACTCCGCACCGCCTACCTTAATTCCCTCACGCGTGAGCTCTGTCCCCTGCGCAATCAATGAGCAATCAGTGAGCAAATCCCTTCACGCGTGATCCAGCTCTATCTTCATTTTCTCTTCTTCCTTTTCTCTATATAAGACGCACGTACCTTCTGTATCCAGGAATCATCCCTTCCTTTCAATCCAAAGCAGACCACAGTATCACCGTTCACCACATTTCCACACCTACGATCCATTCCATCCTCTTATCTTCCACTTCTCCATTTTATTCTCATTCTTCATTCCACCACACAGCAGAAGCACGATAAGAAGAACAGAAGAAAAGGGAGCTGGAGCAGAAGTGAATCGTAGTCCAGTCTCCGCCGGCAGTCTCCAATTTAATGGCTATCTCTGCTTTCTTTTTATTTCTGTTAATGTCTGAGTGATTTTATTCGTATCCTAGGATGGGGTTTGACCCCAAATAATTCAGACTTATTATTAATACCAAGTTTGCTTATAAATATTTGTTTTGTCTCTCTAAATTATAAATGCTTAAGAACTGATCATTTTTTATGCATTTACGGTTTCTCTTATTTCAATGATTTTGTAAATCTGAGAATAGACCACAAAGAAAGACAAACGTTAGATATTATCTCCTTGATTAGCAGATAAAATCCATCGCTGTTATAAAAAGAATTCTTGCGTAATGCTAATTAATGATTTTAGACTTTTTCTGATTGTAAAAAGTCTATTGAATTAATTAAGAGTTGTCCTTATCTATGATTTAGGAAGGCCACAAGATAAATTCTTAAACAGACAAATAAGAGCAAATTAGGATTATAATTATTGTCTGTACTTAAATAAATATTTATCACCTGTTTCACTTATTAAACTTGTTTTAATTCCTTTCAGCAAATATTGTTAAATGCTTTAGCGTGACAAACTATTGCATTTATTTGGTAACTATCAACATATGATTTTGAGATAGTCAAAGTACCACAAAGGAATTAACCTTGGTATTTACACTCCGGATTGAGCAGGAAAATACTGAGGCTATTAATAAGAGTTCGTAACTGACAATTATTAACTCTAATAGACAATAAATATTTGAGACAGGATTATAAAATTGTTTAAGTAATTTAGGAAATTCCCCCGCTATCCTAGGATACCTTTTTCCATCCATTTACTTTATTTACTGTATTTGTTATTTCTATACTAATCCTAAAAATCAAGCTTGCCTCCGGCTAAAACCCCATTTACATTTTATGCACTTTTATTTATCTTTTTGTACATTTACTAAACTGGATAATTAATTAGACAGTTGCGAAGTCTCTGTGGATACGACCTTGTTGTACTACAAAGATTGGGTTCACTGCCCATAGTTAGCAAGATAGTTTAACTACTATTTTGCGCCAACATAACCATCCGGGCCAGGAGCTTTATCATCCCCAATGGAAAAAAGGGCGGACTTGATTTCAGCATTGTCTATAGCCCTAAGAAGGGGGGCCCAGCCGGAGAGGGCGAGGGTTCTGGTGTGATCTAGGTTGAAATCAGAGAGAGAGCTTGTAGGGGGATCCCTATAGCCCATGATGCCCTTGAAGTGGGAAACAAAACAGTTAGCGATATCCTCCAGGGCAGAGAGCTCCAACCAAACTCATTGGTGATAGTGGCGATAGAGTTCTTGTTGCGTCTGGCCTTTATGGCCGTATGGAAGAAAGTGAAGTTCATGTCCGCCCCCTTGAGCCAACGGATTTTAGAGAGTTGACAGAGGAAAATAAGCTCTTGGTGGTTATGAGTACAGGGAGCGTGCCGCAGGGATTTCTCTTTGGAGATAAGAGTAGGGTTCCAGGGGTCCCTATCAAGAGTTAGTAGGGTGACGTTGAGCTCCTCTCTAATAGATTGAGCCTTTAGAAAGAGAGCATTGTATTCCGCTCTGTGGAGGGCAGAGAGTTTTCCTTTGAGGAGGCGAAGTCTCTTGACAATAGTAAAGAGTCTGCTCCCGTCGATGGGGACCTTCCAAATGTCACTGACCATGGGGACGAAGGAGGGGTCCTTAGCCCAGAGATTTAGGAATTTGAAGCACTTCTTAGGAGGGGCAGGGCGAGGGAAGGTAATGATTATAGGGCTATGGTCAGAAATGAGCGGGGGGGAGAAGGTGAAGTAGCTGAGAGGGAAGGTAGCTACCCACGCTTCATTCACGAGTGCTCGATCAATTTTACTAAGAACACGATCACGACCATACTGGTTATTCCACCAGGTGAAGAAGCGCCCGTAATAGCGAAGGTCATTAAGCTCAGCCCTAGCTACACAGTCCACAAAATCCACATAATCCATTGGGGGTGTGGGGCGGCAACTTTGCCTATCATTGGCAAACAGGATATTATTGAAATCTCCTGCCACCATCCATGGCCCTGGGGTGAATTGCTAAGGTTCACAATATCGGCCCACATGAGGGATTGGAGAGCAGGGTTGTTGTGACCATATACAACGGAGAAGGTGAAGGGGAAGGTGTCATGGGGCGAGGCCAAGCAGGTTAACATTTGGGCTGACGAGAGAATGGGAGAGAGAATTATACGGGTGGGATAAAAAAGAATCCAAATGCGGCCGTTGGGGTGGGCAGAGTAATTATGGAGGACGCTCCAAGAGGGAAAGTGCCGAGAAAAGATGGAAGAGGAGTTAAGAGAGGACACTCGGGTTTCCAAGAGGGCCAGGACACAGAGATTATGGGTCCTGACAAACTGCTTAATTTCTCTAAGCTTTGAGGGGTCATTGCAGCCCCTAATATTCCAAATGACAACCTTCATTAGGGGATGGGGGAGGAGGAGGAGTAGTCAACTACATCAGGGTCAAGCTCAAAGGGGGTGAAGGAGTTTGCGAGTTGGAGAGGGGGGCCTGCACGGGGAGGAGAAGAGGCTTAAGCTTGGGAGGAACGAGCTGCCAGGAGGCAGGCTGAAGGGGCTCAAGAATGAGCTGGAGAGAGGGGGACGTATGGGAGAGGGAGGGCAGGGATGAAGATCTGATAATGGAAGGTCTGGGAGCCAAGGGGGAGGTAGGGGCTGAGGAGAGGTTCCTGGGCTCAGAAGACAGAGGATAGGCTTTTAGAGGGCGCCAGACCGGAGGGTCTTTAGCTATCGGTGGGGCTATAGGGGTAGGGAGCAGAGGTTGGGGATTGGAGGGAGAAGGGGGGGCTTTCCTGGTTTTAGGATGGTGTGGCCGCTTAGGGACTTGGGGGGTCTGAGAAGAGGGACAATGGAGAGAGGGATGACCAGGAGCTTGCAGGAAGAGCAGGTGACTGGTTCCCACTCAAATGCCACTGGTTGAGAGAGGACACCAGTGGGAGTACGAATTTCCACTTCTCTCACCAACTCATGGTTGAAATCCACCTCCACCAGGACTTTGGCGAAGGAAATGCGGGATTTGTCAGCTGTGGGTTGGTCAGTGTGAAGGGGGACGTCTATCTTAGAGCAAATTTTACTCAGGCTCGAACGGGACCAAAGACTAATAGGCAGTCTAGGGAGCTGGATCCACACTAGAATGTGGTTCAGATCCTTAGGGTTAAAGGAGATATCAGAGGACCATTTCTTAAGCACGAGGGGGGAGGAGTTTAAAAGCCAGGGGCCTTTGCTAAGAACAAGCTCGAGGTCCTCTTCCTTATCAAATTTGAACATGTACCATCCCTCCTCATGATGCCGGACTTGAGGGGTTGGGACAAAACTCCAGGCCCTTCTCACAAAGTCCCTCACTAAGTTAAACCCATACTTTCTGCCCCACAGGTGCCTGCTAGGGAATGCTACCAATAATCAATTTCAGACGCCAAGTCTTGTTCGTCTAAAGACACAGTTGGGCTATCATCCTCTAGAGCTCCACAGAAATCAGAACTCAAAGCCATACTAGAGAAGCTTTTTTGTTTAGCCAGCAGAACATCTAAGAATGAGGCCGGGTCGGAAGACCCGGAGGCAACCAAGGATGGAGGGTTAGAAGTTATACCTGAAGCTGGACGCTTGGAGCTGCGCTGGGATCGCCACGCAGCAGGCCTAGGAGCTGAAGAGCCAAGCACGGATGGGGGAGGTGACCGGGGAGCAGCTACAGGGGAAGCACCCGCTGGACGGGGGGGGTCTAATAGCATTAGTGATCCGAACTCCAGAGACACCAGGGGCCTTGGGCAAAGGCGGGAAGTTCTTGTCTACAACCACGCCGGCGGAAGGGCTAGGTTGGAAGAGGTAATCCTGGAGGGCTACATCAACCGGAGGCCCCGAGAGATCCACAATCAAGTCTATGGCGGGGGACGAGGAAGCTTGCTCATCCAAAACCAACTAGACATTCCCATTATCATGGAAAAAAACCTGGGGGACAGTACTAGGCTGGACCGGAAGTTCACCTGAATGGACCACTGCTGGGATCTCAGTCAACGAGTTGGCAGGAACTATCGCTAAACCTTTCCCTATCAGAGCAGGGGCAATAGCATCCTTCTCGGGTGGGACCCCCTCGGTAGTCTCAGAGAGAGATAAAGAAGGGGTCACAATAGTTGGGCCATCAAAATTGACCACTGGTTGAGACCAGCTTGGACCACCGCCAGAGACCGTCGATCCTTTCTTGGCAATAGAAGCACCGGGCACAATAGGACTAGCATGGTTGACCACCAACTGAGACCGGGAATGACCAACAAGGGGGGCACGACAAATATTTCTTTCTTTGGAACGAGCATCCAGTAATACATATCCGAGTCTATACGTTCCATCAATACCCACTAAAATGAGCGGGGTTTTCATTGTTGGACGATCACTATTATTATATGTAGTAAAGCAATCTGTATTTGGATTCATCGATTCAAAAATAGGCCGGCCTTGAAATCAGCAGAACTTCCTTGTATTATGGTTGTGATTCTATATGACTATCAAATAGAAATCAGCAAGAATGATGTTTGTTGTCTATAATATATGGAGAACCCGAAATAGAGTACAGGTGTTGGAATTGGGAATGAAATATATGAAATTTAGTGGATCGATGAGCATGCTCTTAGGTATGGAGAATCTGATGGACCTATTGTAATACGACAGTTTTTGTTTCTTCTCCATTTTTTTCTGTCGTTTGCTTCCTTGTAATATGTTCTGGCTAAGGATTATCCTAAGTTGTGTGGACCATTTGGTCATTACTCAGCTACAACTGTAGTCCTCTAACTATTTTTTTTATAGTTACTGGCAGAGCTAGTTACAAGGCAATACTTTGGCTAGAAGCCCTTCTCGCCAAAAGAAAAAACATAAAAGAAGATAGAGGAGAGCTAGTTAACAGAACAAGAGATCGAACAGACTATTTGAAGAAAGAACTACATGCGTAGGGAGGTGAACATCCTTGTGACTCCATTCTAAGCTGGCACGTATATATATATGACTATCAAATGCTCAGGGACCAATTTCTTTAGGAAGGATTGCCGTGTCTATCATGTATCAAGTAGGAACAATGGAGTGACTAGAAAAATTGTACATTTGATTGTAACAGGTGACTTGAATTCTTGACTTGTTTTGAGTTCAATGGCTGGAGTTTCTCTTCAACTTAGGAGATTATCTTATTCCATTAAGTGACACTGCTTAGTGCACATTTAATGGACATTTTTATATATATGGGGTTTTTTATACCGTAACTCATGGCTATTTAGAAGACTACAAATTCAAAAACTTGTACGGGTGAAATTGTATTTCTGCAAGTGTATTGGTATATCGTAGCAAGTTTTCCTAAGTAGTATTCCCTAGGTTATCGAACCAAAGGAGGTTGTGTCTAGTTTGAGTCTTTAATCTACTTAACTAATAAACTAAGGAAAAATAACAATGATAGATTAGGGGATTGAATGTAGAAACTAAATGATTAAATAAACAGAAAACAAATAAAAAAGATTCTCTAACAATTCTAAAAAAGGCAAATCCTAGTTTACTACATCTTCCTAGTTTATAAATTCCCTTCCCGGGTGTTTACTAAATTCTAGATTGCAACCTCAGATCTAAATTAATCTAAAACCGGTCTCCCGCAAGATAGACTCTTACTAGTAATTCCCAAATCCTAACTCTCGTTACGAATTTACAAATTGACTAGTAGCATTAACGGTTCATCTGGTTTCTAGTCAGCTAATCCCCATGAATTGCCATGTGTAGTTTCACTAGTAATATTCCTATGGTCTAATGAACACCGCAGTTATAAGCAATTCACACCAAATAAACTCAAGCAATAATTAATCACAATAGAATTCAATAATAAACTAGGAATAAAACTACAATCTGTATAGAATTAGTATTTAACAACTCAGGAAGCAAAAATAATAAACTAGTTGTTCATAGCTAACCAGTATTCTAACAACTACTCAGACATCAGAGACAAAAAATAATAACAATTTGGCGCATCCGTCGATACCCCCTCGCTGGGCGGTGGCAAGCTATCTTTGATTCGGGTTGGGGATGTTGAAATTTGCCTAGACATGGCTGGTCTGGAGATCCAGATTGAGTGAGAAGAGGGGAGGTTGGATGTCAGAGAGCATCGTCCGACGGCGGTTTGTATCCGGGTCCGGCGCATAGAGGGATCCTGTTGTGGGGACTGCAATCAACAGATTGGGATGGAAGTTGAAAAGTCGGCGATTGTGAATTCCAAGAAGCGTAGTGCTGGTCCCCAGGAAGAATGTTCCCCGCGTGATGAGATTGCACCCCCCGGTTCCTGATGCACCGGTTTCATCTCAACTTGGGGTTATTCCATACTCTCAAACGTGGTATCAAGGGTGGGCCAGCCTGCCTATTTTTGGGCCGGCTACCCATGGGCAGGTTGTGGGCAGCTTGGCTATGTCTATTAGGGGCAACATTATATTTGGCAAGGTTCTTGGTTTGGAACAGGTCTTAATGAGTATAGTACGGGTTACGCTGGTGGTGGGAGTGGACTTTTAGCTCCTCTGAGCTATCTAGGTGGGCCTGGTGGTGCCGAGCAGGGCTCGTTATCTGGCGCCTTAGCGGGTGGGATTCACAATCCAGTCACTATTCGCGCGCCAGCTATGAGGACGGGTGGTATTCCTGACCCACTAGTTGAGGAGATTCTGAGTCAAGACCAGGTGGGGAGAAATGATTCAGACTTGGCAGGATCGACAGCAGGTTTGAGGTTGCCTTGGAAGTGGAAGGAATTATCTCAAATGGTGTGATAGGAGATAGTAGCTAGTAGGAGCCGAAAATTGGGCAATCACGATGCATGGCGGTCGAAGATGAAGAGGTCGGGGAGGATCTGAGGAGCTTATTTGATGAGCCACAATATCCCCCGGGCTTCGAACCGGTAGGATTGAGCCCTGAGGAGGCTTTTGTGAAGGAGGAAGCGAGGCAAACATTCAAGCTAGCCAAAGACCTTGGGTGTCGCGTCATTGATGAAGATCGTGCCCTCAACAATTTTGAAGACATCATACGTGAACAGAGAGAGTACTCCTGTCAGAGAAGCCAAGAGTATAAGGGAGGAATTGGGATTGATTCGGACAGCGGATCGTGAACTTCCTCTAGAGTCTGCAGTAGAAGAGAAGTGGGGGAGAAGAAAGGCCATTTGGGATTTAGTAAATTTTGCTCATGTAAGAAAGGTTGTGAGTAGAGCCAATAGTAAAGTAAGATAAAAAGGTTAGAGAATGGGTAGTCCTCTAGTTTTTGGGCAAGAGAAGGGTTAGTAAGGTATGAGCGCTTTTTCTTTTTTTGAGTTTGGTTGGCGTCTTGCGTTTTACCGCGGTGCGGTGTTTGGTCTTGTGCCCAATTATAAAAAAAAATTAATAATTACTCGGCTGTTTTGTAAGGTAAAATGGGGGGGGGGGGTTTGTAAAGACTCATTTGAGTTGGTTTAGTTGGACATTTTTGTGAGTAATCTCTTTTTGTGAGATTTCTGGGTGCCCCACCACTCTTTTTTTTTTGTAAGTTTTAAAACCTTCTACGCATATAGTGAATATTGTCCCTTATTGTCTGTGAGTATAGCCGAACTAGGTAAACATTTTGTGTCTTGTTTCTTACTTTACTTTTTTTGTATCCATCGTTATATATCTACCTACTTGTTATCACACTCAATATTTTAGATTAATATATATAAATTGTACTCATATATACATAAATGTACACTTTGAATATAGATGTTACTGGACTTTTAATTAATATACATATTGACTTTAAGTTGTACTATAAATTTCTATTTTGTACTTTTAGTGTATATAAATTGTACCATTGTAAATGTAACCAAATATAGCAACATATAATTGTAGGTAACAACGATTGAGAAAAAAAACATTAACCCCATTTCGGACCCCTCGCACATTGGAGAACAATCTGTACACTTCCGCACAAAGCTTCTATTTGTTCTATGTTGAGGTGATCATTCGGGCGGGGGGGTAGGGTTCGGGTCAGAAAGGAGAGAATTTTTAGGCCCGTCAGGCCTGCTTAAGATGACCGAGCCCGGTTTTATATGTTTCAGGCAGGCAAGGCTAGGCCCGGTTCCCGGCCTTGTCCGTGCCTGGTTTACCCGGCTCGGCTTTTTTATTTACTTTAACATAATTTTTTAAAAAATATAAATATTATATAATTTAATTAGATAGAATTGTGCTGCTTATTTTGGCATTTAGTTCCCTTTCCTTTTAATCTGTTAGGATTGTTATATTGTTTTATCATTACATACATCCTGCTATGCTATGCTACTTGCTCATTTTGTTATGACATTATGTTTTTGTCATTTTTCTTCTTCCACTCATAACTTGCCATATGTCAATTCTTGTTCGTCTTTCTCTGAGTTTGTATATACTTATACTTTTCCTATTCATTCTCTCATTCAATATGATCAGACGATAGAATTGTTGTCTTCTTCTACTGCTCTCCGTTTTCTCTCACTCTTATCTCAACATGGTATCAGAGCGGTAAGCTCATTCTCTTCCGATCTCATCTCCATCTTTCGATCCTGCTTCTGTGGCGAACAATTCAAGTGATACGGCGACTGGATTGAAGGAGATATTACGATTGTTCACAGAAGCGAGAGTAACGCAAACCACAATCGTTGATGTTACTGATCCTCTTCATATACCTAATTCAGATCATCCAGGTATGATCATTACTTCAAAGTTTGATGGAAATGGATTTCAAACCTGGAAACGAATTGTCTTAATAACTCTTATGGCTAAGAATAAGTTAAGGATTATAGATGGAAGTGTAACGTGGCCTGGAAATGATGAAGCAAAGGCTTTAGCGTGGGATAGAGTGAATGGATTTGTTATGTCCTAGTTGTTAAATTCTCTAGATTGTGACATTTGTGAAAGTCTAGTTTTCCACACGAATGCGAAGGTTGTGTGGAATAGTCTGTGAGCTAGATTTGATCAGATAGATGGAACTAGAAGGTTCAATTTGAAATGTGAACTCTATAACCTTGAGTAAGGAAGTGACTCTGTTAGTGTCTATTTTACTAAGTTCAGAAGAATCTGGGATGAACTTACGTGTTGTGAACTTATTTTCTTGCAAGTGCTGTAATTGTGGTTATAATGAGAAGATTAAGAAGTTTCTTGAGGAAGACAAAGTTCTGGAATTTCTAATGGGATAAAATGATTGCTATGTGAACATTACAGGAAATATCTTGATGATTATTCCACTTCTGAGTTTAGAAAATGCCTATTCTCTTGCGATGTCTGAGGAAAGGCAACGTGAAAGTGGTAAGAAGAAGAGAGGTGACTTGGATAGTACCTTTACGAATGCTGTTAGTGGAAGCAATCGTCTCACACACCAGTTGAGGTGGCAAAATAATGAGAAGGGAAAACCAAAGAAGTACATAAAGAATTGTACATATTGCGATAAACCATGCCATATTGAAGAGAAATGTTATGAAATCCTAACGGTTGGAAGCATGGTAAACAAAAAGGTAGGTGCAAATGTTGTTGCACAGGAAGAAGGGACAGTTAAGATGGATGTTCACTCTAGTAATTCACCATTCCATGCACAGGAGCAACTAAGCTTATTAGTTGGTTATCTTTAGAAAGTGAGCTTGGGACACAAAGGAGAGAGTGGATCATGCAATTTTGCAGGTAACTATTCTTCTGATATCTTGCATTATTGTTCAAATGTTGTTAGCAATAACAGAGAACAGAAATATAGAAATTTTTGGGTGATAAACACCGTGCTACTGATCATCTGATTGGCAATGAAGACCAGTTTGTGAGTAGAACATATATAAGATGTAGGCATTATGTTGTGTTGCCTGGTTGACGAGTTCAGGATATTAAAACTTGTGGAAAAGTCTTAATATCAGGAAACTAGTGCTTAGAAAATGTTCTTCTGACACCACATTTCAGATGCAATCTTCTGTCTGTTACCAGATTTATCAAACAATTCAACTGTACCATGTTGTTCTACCCTGGTTACTGCACGTTACATGACCAAATATCGAGCTTTGAAGGTCCTGTAGGATGGGAGGACAAGGGACTTTACTATCTGTACACTACAGCATTGGAGAAATTCTTTGACAAGAGGAGTAAGTCAAAGAATTTAAGTCAGTCAAGTTCATGTAACATAGTAGCTAATAAACACGCTATTCTTTGGCATTATAAGTTGGGGCATGTCCCATTTAGAAACTTGTTGATCTTGATTTAATAAAGACAAGGGATGTACCTTTAGACTTCGTTTGTGATGCATGTAATAAAGCTAAAGGACACAGGTTTCCCTTTCCCTTGTCTCAGTCTCATAGTGCCGAACGTTTGACATAATTCATATTGATACATGGGAGGCTTGCTCAACATAGGGTTGTGATGGCAACAAGTTTTTTGCCAGTATTGTAAATGATAAAAGTAGATGCATGTGGGTGAGATTAATGCATCATAAATCTCAAGCCTTCAGTTACATCTAGGACTTCATAGCCATGGTTGAAAACAATTTGCAAAGAAGGTAAAAGTTGTCTGATTAGATAATGCGTATGTGTTGTGAGCCTCGTTGAGGGGACTAATTTTTACAGAAAATTAGGCAATATACATTAGAGGTCTTGTCCACACACACCGCAGCAGAATGACATTGTAAAGAGAAAGCACAAACATCTTCTTGAAACAGCACGTGCTATTTTCTTTCAATCAGAAATTCTTCCGAGTTTTTGGGGAGAAGCAGTCATATATGCTACCTTTCCCATTAATCGAATGCCATCTGCTCCTTTGCAAGGTCTAAGCACTTATGAAGTTTTGTATAATAAAAGACCGTTTTTATGCTCTTAAGGTCTTTGGTTGCTTGGCTTATGCTATAAATGTTAGCTACAAAAAGAAGTTTGACTCACGGGCTGACAAGTGTGTTTATCTTGGGCCGAGTATGATTAGTAAGGGTCACAAGTTATTTCATTTTGCACAAAAGAAGGTAATTAACAGTAGAGATGTTGTTTTTTATGAAAAACATTTTCCTTTTCAAAAGGATATCAGCAGAACTGATACTTACAACTCTTCTCATAATTTTCACTTCGATGATTCAGAACAGCCTATTCTTCCTTTTAATGATCATTCTATTGTTATTAATGATCAATTGATCCTTTAGCATCAGTTGACTCACCTTTTGTTGCTTCTCCATCTGTTGGCTCTGATCATGATGTTCTTCAGGAAGACACAGCTCAATCTTCACAAGTTGCTATTCCTATTGAAAATAATGTTGTTCCTCTTCCTCCTACTGATAAGGGAACTCTAAGGAGATCTAGCAGGAACCGGCAACAACCGGTCATTTAAGAGAATGTTTTGTTGGAGGGAGTTCTGTTGTTAATCACACTGAAAAAGCATTCTCCAAAATTCTTTCTAATCATCTGACTTCATTCTCATCAGAAAACAAGTTGAATATGTTTTCTTTGACAGATATTACTCCAGTTTCCTAATACTCTTTCTTTGTTGGCTTCATTGGTAATAATGTTGTTACCACGGCTAGAGAAATCAAGGGGCCTCAAAATTATAAAGAAGCTAGCAAAAGTAAAGAATGGAGAATGGCTTATGAACCAGGAACTACAGGCCTTGGAAAAGAATGGAACTTGGGAGATTAATCTCTACCTAAAGTAAAGAAGGCAATCACTTGCAAATGGGTTTACCGTGTAACACTTAAGGTAGATGGTGGATTAGAAAGGTACAAAGCCAGATTAGTTGTTCGAGCTTCACCCAAAAACATGGCATTGATTATACAGAGACATTCTCGTCAGTTGTTAAGATGACAACTGTTCGAGCTTTAGTCACGATTGTTGTTAAAAGGGGGTGGTTTCCGCATCAGGTTGACGTGAACAACGCCTTCCTCCATGTGGAGCTTCATGAAGAGATTTATATGCAGCTTCTGGAGGGGTTAGATGGTGATGGACACAACACACTTTGTCGCCTTACGAAGTCTTTATATAGCCTGAAACACTCTTCCAGGCAACGGTATGCCAAGTTGACAAATTTTCTACATTCTCAAGGCTAGCAGTTCTAGTAATTAATGACTCTTCCTTGTTCTATAAGGTCACTAAGTCTAATGCTACTTACATTGGTGTCTATGCGGATGATTTAATTGTTTGTGGTAACAATGAAGAAATCATTCGGCAACTTAAACACAACCTTGATTAGAAGTTTAAGATCAAAGACTTAGTGGATCTAAACTTTTTTCTCGGCATGGAGTTTGTTCTAACTTCTTCTGGTATGATAATTACGCAGAGGAAATTTGTTAAAGAGCTCTTGGAAGACTTTCACATGAGCTCTTGTCGATCAGTAGTCAGTCCTTTGGAGGTTGGGTCAAAATTATTAGTCGAGGATGGAGTTTTGCTTAAGCAACCACAAGAGTATCGAAAATTCGTTGGCAAACTCAACTATCTCACAAACATCCATCCTGATCTAAGTTTCATTGCCACTAATCCTGTGTGGCGAACGCACTAAACATGTGGAACTTGATTGCCACTTTGTTCGGAACAATACAACAAGGACTTCTCCAGGTTCAGCATATTCCAAGTCATCTCCAGCTTGCTGATATGCTTACTAAGAACCTCCCTGGTGTCACATACAAGGCTCAGTTTCCTCGTATGAGCATTTCAAGAGGCGTCTGAAGATCCAGCCACCTGTTGAGGGGGGTGTTAAGATTGTTATATTGTTTTATCGTTACATACATCCTGCTATGCTATGCTACTTGCTCAGTTTTTTATGACATTTTGATTTGTCATTTTCGTTCTTCCACTCAGAACTTGCCATCTGTCATTTCATGTTAGTCTTTCTGTGAGTCTGTATGTTCTTATACTTCTCCCGTTCATTCTCTCATTCAATAATAATAATCAGACGATAGAATCGTTCTTTTCTTCTACTGCTCTTTGTTTTCTCTCGCTCTCATCCCAAAATAATCACTGATTCCTCCGGTTTGATATATATAAATGTGCTTATCTGATATTAAACCCCATTACCATTACAGAATAAAAAAGAGGAGTACATGTGTGATAACAAGAACAAGAAGCAAAGTAGTTTTTTTTTTTTTATCAGGAAGAAGCAAAGTAGGTACTTTAATTTGTTGGATATATATAGATTGATGTTACATAGCCTTGTGACCAAAACTAAACAAATTAAAAATATACTTCAAGAGCTAAAAGTAGCCTTACATAAATATAAAACCGGAACTTGCCTGTCCCCCAAAAAGGAAAAAAAGAAGATATATAAAACCGGAAAGTTAACGAAATGTCTGAAGACATTGGTAGAATAACAGCATTGGAATGCTAAATTCGTTGGTTATAATTACACATCAATTCCCACTTAAGCTGTAACTGTGACGATATTTGGAGTAACTGGATGGTTGATTCCCGTCCCATGACCAGCAACAGTTTTCTTTATCTTCTCCATCATTTCCTGATCAACGTTATGGATCTCAATGGTGTAAGCTGGGTCATTATGACGGTTAGTAGCACTAATAATGCTATTATTGTTGATGTCACGTTTGTTGCTTATGATACTAAGTCGTGGAGCTGGATTAGCTTCATCATCATGATGTCCAAGTTTCACCACTTGTATGATGTGATGATCTGCTGGTGTGGCTAAGTCGCTAGAAGGTTTCTTTTCATCTGTAACATCTTCGATGATTGGTGTGGCGTTACGGTACATAGCGTATAATACCATCTGGACAAGGCCAAAGGTGAACCCTAGGACATTGGGGATCTGCAAGTAGCGCAATTAAGTTTGATGGTGTTATTTTGATTATAACTTAGTTTATGATGATGATTGAGTGTAGTGTTTGCTTACAGCGACGTAGATGTCTTTTCTGAGAAGACCGTAGAAGAACCACATGACTGCGCTTATTGTGAGGAAGAATGATAGAAAGAATGGCATGTATTTGACACTCTTGGTGCGGATCACTAGCCTCTGCGCGCAATAGAATAGGGGCTTGTTAACATGCATTAATTAATTGAGGTACATAATCTAAGTATTTAATTTAGTTAGAAGCTGTGAGTATATATATATATAGCTGATATATACGTACCAAGACTCCAAGGGGTGCAACAAACACACAGAGGGAGAATATGAGACAAGTCCATCCAAGAATCTTGCTTCGAACAGCTTCAGTTTTAGCTACAAAAAGAGCGATGAAAACGATGCAACCAAATCCAGCTACGTTCATCAGAAGAATCAGCCGCACAGTGGATTTCTGCAGGATGATCGATGCACAACAATTTAGCGTTGTATTATATATGACCTAGCTAGTGATTGAATTAATTCTGCAGTTACTTGATGAATTGGAAATGCAAGCATGCATGCAGTATAGTACTTCATATACGTACCCTGCCCTCTTTGGTTGCATAAATGAGGAATATGGCGATGTAGATAGTCTCGATGAACAACCCAAAAGAGTTGATGGTTTTCAGGAAAGTGGAATTTG
The DNA here is from genome assembly GCA_023374045.1 of Limonium bicolor. Lineage (NCBI taxonomy): Eukaryota > Viridiplantae > Streptophyta > Magnoliopsida > Caryophyllales > Plumbaginaceae > Limonium > Limonium bicolor. The sequence goes on from CM041780.1 coordinate 124,817,214, forward strand.
GTGTAAGAAAAGCATAGAATATCCAAAGCATTGAACTGAATAGCGCTACAACATACGGGAGGGACTGAAACCCTTCAGTTGATTTCTTCTTGTAGATATTGTAGAATGTTGGGCTGTATATATGATAACACAAGTTTAATTAATTAAACACCATTCTATATATATTTTATACGCATATAATTAATTGAAGAAAAAAAATAACATGCAAGCAGAGTACTCTTCCTTAATCTGTGAGAAAAAAGGGTTAATTAATTAGTAGCTGATTGGATTTTAATTAGTTTGAAGTGGAACTTACATAGGTGAAAGGAACACTAAAAACGATATCGTGTTACCAAGTAACCCAAATATGGTGATCCATGGAAGGTGACTGAAGAAGGTCGCAAAGGATGCCATCTCTCTTATACTACAAATTTTACCCTGTGTATCTTAAGAGATACTCTCCGTGCGTCTCTCTTAAAAATTTAGCTCTATTTCTTGTGTATAAGAGAACAGCTATCCACGACGACTTGAACCAATGCGCAACAGTGTTTATATACACGAGTAAAGCTATGGTAAGCCAAAATGAAAAAGACATGAAAAAAAGAAATTGCATAATTGATAAAGCTAAAGTTTCTTTTGCATGTAAGCCACAGCAGATTGAGGATATAAAGCTAGAACAAGCAAGCAAGTAAGCAAAAGAGAAAACAACTATATGGTTATGTGTAGCCCGTCGTGTCTCAAGTGGATGTGAGTGGTGTGAGATTTTTCCTTTTTTTGTTCTTCTAAACACTATGGTTTTTCGTTGTGCCTTGTTAGGTAGTTTCCATCGGCCTATGAATAGGATTTCTAATTTGATTCTAATCCCGAAGTTACAACTAATTCAAACACGCGAAATGAAATAGAGGCGTCCGTCCGTCTAATTACAATTCCAATCTTAAAAGTAGAATTTGGTTTAATAAGTCACCCATGATGATTTCTGATGTTCTTACGTTACGCACCCAACCTCTAATCCAGTATGGACTCGAATAATGGTAATGAAATAGTGTTGTTTATTTGATCTCTAATGCGCGCGTAATTGAAACAAGACAAGAAGTAAAAATTGCTGGTGCTGAAATTGGTTGCGGTCGACCAACCCCCAATGATCTCGCTCTCCAGATCTACTTTAACAACCCAGACTTGCAGTCCGTTGCTCGTTCTCGGGCTACTGTTGTCCCCCAAGCTCGAGCTTCTCCGTCACTCAGTCAGGAGTGGTGTTAGGATGTATTACAACTCTTATACTCATTCAGGTTGGTCTTAAGTTAAGTTATTCTGTGTGTCTTGGCTACAGGTGGATGTTGTATCCCTCCGCGTGCTTCGTTTTTTTTAAGTGCCCCAGCGCCTCTTTTGTTTTTTTTTTTCATTTTTTAAAGATTTTTTAATCATAAAAACTTTAAATTATTGTAACTTTTAATATATAAGTCCAAAATAAAAAAAATTATATTATTGTTCACCTAAATTCAAGCTCTTAAAAATGTGACATATATTTTGACAATTTCAAAAAATATATTTTTACATGTATGGAGCACAGAACGTAAAAGAAAACTTGTATAAATGGTCATACAAACCTGTACAAATGCTCACTAAAACATGTACATCCTCACTTAAAAACATGTACATCCTCACATTAAAAACATATAGATAGTCATATAAACCTGTATGAATCATTAAATATGTACATCCTTTGATTAAAACCTGTACATATAAGGAAGAACACTTGTACAGACGGTCATACAAACATGTACAGATGGCCATAAAACATGTACACATGTTCATTAAAGAACATGTACACATGTTCATTAAAGAACATGTACACATGTTCATTAAAGAACATGTACACATGTTCATTAAAGAACATGTACATTCTCACATTTGAACATGTACATCGTCACATTAAAAATGTATATTCTCACATTAAAATATGTACATACATCCTCACATTAAAATATCATCGTATATATGTAAAAATAATTTTTTTAAAAAGTTATCAAAATATATCCATGTCTGGTCTTGTTTTGAAGAGCTTGAATTTAGGTGAACAATGATATAATTTTTTTCACCTTAGACTTATATATTAAAAGTTACAACAATTTTAAATTTTTGTGATAAAGGAAAAAAAAAAGAAAATTCAAAAAAAGATAAAAAAATGGAAGTAGAAAGCGTTCGGTATGTTTAGCGCTCCCCTCCCCTCCTAAAAGACTCTCCAATAACCATCGTAGCTACATTCACTTGTGGACAAGAATTTAACTTATTTTGATGTGTTTTCTGTTTGGTTGTTGTAATAGGTGTCATGGGTTTATACTATGCGTTTTAGTATTAGGGTAAGGTACATACGTTGTATGTACAAGTGGACTAGTTTCTTTCCTTTTTCCTTTCTTGCATCAACTGAGTGAAGACCTATGAAATTCCAGGCTTCGATTTAGCTTTTACTCAAGAAGCTTGTGAAATCGTAACATGCTATCAGAGCAACTCGATTCCACACTTCTTTTTATCAATTGATAGCCTGATTGTTACGCTTCAACGCGCCTCACGCGCAGGGAGCTTCGGCGATTTTCTTCCCCATCCTCCCCGTCCTGCTCTACCGTCTTCCCCGCTGGATCTGCTCCGCCCCCTGAGCCGCCGCTTGACATCCCGCCGCGCCGCCAGGCCCCCGCCTGGTGGCTAGGTCCTGTCTTCCGGTCGGTGCCCCCCTCTCCCCCAGTCTCCCTGCTCTTCTACTCTTGGTCTCTGCTTCAATGGGTCGCAAGCGACCTGCTACGCGTGCCACGCCGGTGGTTTCCCCAGCAACTGCCTCCCCGTTGACGCCTGGCTCTGTCCCTTCTCCTCTCCAATTCCCGGTTCCATCTTCTGGGGATAGTGGGCTCCTGCCTATTGCGGATTCTCAGCCATGTGATTCGCCCAATGTTACTGTCGGTGGTAAGAGCGCATCGATGGGAGGAGAATCGCTCCAAGTGCCTGCGAATCGCTCCAAGCCCTCTGAATCACAGAGCCTCCTTGAACAGGGCTCTAGTTCTGGTGCGGTTAATGGTGCGAGCATTTTTGCGCCGGTTTTGTCCGCCTCTGAGGCTTCTACAGCGGCGGTAATTGTTGAACCAGTTGGTCTCTCCAACTGCCATGACGTCGGGTTTGATAAGGCCAAGGACGGTGAAGTTGTAGTTGACCAGTGCGGTCCCCTCTCCAATTCTGGTGTTGAATGCGTTAATATTCCTCTACTGCCTGTCGATAGTGCCTCAGCAATTCCGTCGGTTTCTATCGATGGAATAATTGAGCCGATTTTAGATCATTCACTGCAAGAAATTTTGGGTGCAGAGGGTGACTTTCCAAGTGGTCATAACAATATGCACCTTTCTACAGCACTGAGCGGAGCTGAATTACTTATGACGAGTGGGGAAATTTATCCCGAGACAGATTCCGTAGCGGACTGCTGTGTGTCCACAAAGAGTGGCTCCCAAGTCATAATCCATAAAAACGGGAGTGCCGAGGTCGTTGCTAAGTTCCCTTCTTCGGTCCCTGCTTTGGACCTGGTCGTTGAACTGTCCGGCCCCCCAACTGACTTGGCGCTGCAACAGTATCTCAATCAGCCAGACGTTGGGGCCAAAGACTTCCCGCTTCTCTCCAAGTCTCCAAGACCATTAGCTCCTCCGCAGGGAGGCAAGGTTCCAGCTGATGGGCGTGCCGCCTCCACCAAAGGAGCTCCTCGCCCAATCGCCCCTAATTCAGGAAGTGTAGCGCCACCTAGCGAGCGGACTGCCTGGGCTAAAAGAACTCCCCGACCCATCCCCTCTAGCAAAGCACCGACAGGTACAAAATCTAATCCCTCATTCCTTGATATGCTTCTTGCTAAACAAAAATCGAGTTGTGGCATGTCTTTGCGATTAGATAATGATGACACTATAGACAATGACAATCCTTATGTTACTATTGAGGAGAATGATATCTTGCCTGAAATTGACTACTGGAGGAATGCTCTTGTCGGTCATATCTGGGGTAAAAAATTCGGGTTTAATATAGTTAAAGAGTATGTGAAAAGAGCCTGGAGCTTTGTGGCAACCCCTCAAATTCTCCTTCATGAAGAAGGGTGGTTCTTATTCCGATTCGACAAAGAGGAGGATCTTCAACAAGTCCTGGACAAGGGCCCCTGGCTCCTCTACTCGTCTCCCCTGGTCCTGAAGAGATGGTCCCCGGATTTTTCCTTTAATCCGAAGGACCTTAATCGCATCCCTGTTTGGATTCAGCTCCCGGGCCTCCATACTAGCCTTTGGTCACAATCTAGCCTTAGGAAAATTTGCTCTAAAATTGGCTCTCCTCTCCATTCTGATCAATCCACAGCCACAAAAACTAGAATCTCCTTTGCTAGAGTCCTCGTTGAAGTGGATTTCAATCTTGACCTGGTTAGAGAAATCGAGATTCGTGCCCCCAGTGGTTCCGTGGTTCAGCGTGTTGTCTATGAATGGGAACCTATTACCTGCTCTTCGTGCAGCCTTCTTGGGCACTCCTCTGCCCGCTGTCCAGATATCGTTCGTCCTGAATCTACACATCCAGGGCGTCCCCTAGTTGCTAGACCCCCCTCCCGCCGCTCCTCCCTTTCGGCTTCTGGCACTGCCCCAAGATTGAGCTCTCAATCCGATTTAAATCAGCCCGCCCAAGCTGTGGGGACGGCACCTCAGTCTGCCTCTACCCACCCTTCAGGATCTCAGTCAGTGAGGTTGACCCCTCAGCCCTCTTCCCCTACCGCTCAGCCTCCCTTTGTTCACCCTCCGCCAAATAATTCTGAACTGTCGTTGTCCCCCTCCCTCCAGCTTGTGCTCGCGGCCAAGGCTGTGGAACCCTGGCAGGAGGTCCACGCTAAGGGAAGGAATCCCCCTCCAAAGACTCTGGAGCCCATCCCCGAGGATCTCTCCCTCCAGCTTGCTAACTCTTTTGATATCCTTGATAAGAGCAACGCTCTTTCCGCCCTCTCCTCTACTCCCTCCCAATGAATCTGGCAGTTTGGAATGTTAGGGGTTGCAACGATCACCCCAAGCTCCTTGAGATCCAAAAATTTGTGGCTAACAACAATCTTTGTGCGTTTGGCCTCCTTGAAACCCATGTTTCAATCCATAATCACCAATCTATTCTTGCTCGCTTCTTTCCCGCTTGGAGATTTGTCCACAACTATGGGGCGCATCATAGTGGGCGCATCTGGTTTCTCTATAACCTTTCCATTATCACCATTACCCCCTTCCACTGCTCTGACCAAATCCTCTGTTGCAAGGCTTCTATCCTTGGCACTTTTAACTTTACCATCTCGATTGTTTATGGGAGAAATGACCCTTCCCTCAGGGCCACTCTTTGGGAGGACATCAACAACCTCTCCCAAACCATTATTGGCCCATGGGTAATGGCGGGGGATTTCAACAATATCCTCTACGCCCAGGATAGGCTCAGCAATCGCAATCCCCACCCGAGAGACTACCGTGACTTTGCTGAGTGTGTCTCCAGGGCCGATTTGCAGGACCTCCGCTTCTATGGGCGGTTCTTCACCTGGTGGAATAATCAATTCGACTACAGGCGCATCTTAGGGAAAATTGACCGAGTCTTAGTTAATGAGGAATGGATTCTAAATTTCCCCACCAGCTTTGCTACCTTCCTCCCGCCCCTGGTCTCGGATCATAGCCCTATGATCATTTCTTTCCCCGCTCCCGTCCCTCGTAGGAGAAGCTTTAAATTCCTCAATCTTTGGACCATGGACCCCTCCTTCCTCCCCCTTGTTCGGGATGCGTGGAGCATGCCCCTTAGGGGGAGTCGCCTCCACATTATTGTTCAAAGGCTTCGTCATCTTAGATCCGGGTTCATTAACCTCCATAAAAAGGAGTATGGATCTATTGGGGACAAGGGCCATAACATCAGGAAGGAGCTCTCTGATGTCCAAAAAAATTTGGACCTGGACCCATGGAACCCGACCCTAATCGCCCAAGAAAAGCTTCTGAGGCACGAGCTCCTTACAAGGGATTCTCATGAGCTTCTGTTCCTTCGCCAGCTCTCGAAAACCCGCTGGCTTAAGCTAGCGGACTCTAATACTTCCTTTTATCATAGAGCCATAAAAGCGAGAAGGAACAAAAACTCCATTGCATCCATTACAAATGATCTTGGGGAAGTCCTTAACACCCCTCCTGACATCGAGAAATGTCTGGTTGACCATTTCCATCAATCTCTAGGCTCTAGAGCTCCCCCCCGCCTCTCTCTTGCTGATCTTAGCTTGGACAATTGTAGAGTGCTGGACCAGACCTGTTGGGCCCCCCTAATTCGGCCGGTCGATAACAAAGATATCAAATCAGCTCTCTTTTCCATTGGTGACGATAAAGCGCCGGGTCCAGATGGTTACACTGCTAAATTCTTCAAAGCAGCCTGGACCATTATTGGGGAGGATATTTGTGGTGCTATTAAAAGCTTCTTCCATAGTGGGAGGCTACTCAAAGAAATTAACGCCACTCTCATCACGCTTATCCCTAAGTCGGAAAATGCTTCTTCCCCTGGGGACTTCAGACCTATCTCCTGCTGCAATACCCTTTATAAAATCATTAGCAAAATTCTCGCTGAGAGGCTCAAGAACGTCCTTCCCTCTCTTGTGAATGCTAGCCAAGGAGCCTTTATAAAAGGACGTCTTATCTCGGATAATATTCAGCTATGCTCTTGCCTGATGAAAAACTATCAAAGAGCTCATATCTCCCCTAGATGCACAATGAAGATGGACATTAGGAAGGCTTTCGACACTGTTGACTGGATATTCCTCCAAGACACCCTCTCCTTCCTAAACTTCCCACCGGAATTTAGGAACTGGATTTTGCAATGTGTCACCACCACCTCCTTCTCTATCAGCATCAATGGCTCCCCCTCATCATCTTTTAAAGGGGAGCGTGGATTGCGTCAAGGAGACCCTCTTTCTCCGTATCTCTTCGCGCTTGTTATGGATATGCTCTCCCGTCTCCTTGACCAGCTGCACTATGCTCCAGGCTTCCATTACCACCCTTCTTGCAAACCTCTTCGCATCTCCCATTTGTTCTTTGCTGATGATGCCCTTTTATTCTGTAGAGGTGATCATAGCTCTATCGCCCTCATGCTCAACAAAATCAATCTCTTCTCGGAAGCCTCGGGGCTTATGCTTAATCCCTCAAAATCAGACCTATTCCTCGGGGGGGTTACCCCCGCGATCGCTGATTCTCTCTTCCAGCTCACGGGATTTAACCATGGCTCATTTCCCTTTCGCTACCTGGGCATCCCCATCACTGCTAGGAAGCCTAGAGCTGCTGACTTCAACCCCTTAATAGATAGCATCCATAAAGCTATCACTTCTTGGGGCAGCAAGTCCCTCTCTTTTGCGGGCCGACTTTCTCTTATCCAAAGTACCCTTTTTGGAATTGTAGGCTTCTGGGCCTCATGCATATCTATTCCTAAGCTTGTGATTAAAAGGGTCACCAAATGCTTTCGGTCATTCCTTTGGTCAGGAGAGGCTGACAGTAGCACCGCTAGTCCAGTGGCTTGGAGCTCTGTCACGAACTCCAAGAAAACTGGAGGGCTTGGGCTTAAGGACATCCATAAATGGAACATGTGCTTCATGCTTAAGACTATCTCCGCAATCACCCACGATTCAGAGCGCCTTTGGATCCAATGGATCCATAAGCTATTCCTGCCTGACACTACCATATGGATGACTACAGCTAAAGGGAATGATCCTTGGACCTGGAAAGCCATCCTGCATGCCAGAGACTGGTGGATAGAGCAATGTGGGTCCTGCGAGGATGCCTATTCACTATTCTACTCCTCCTCCTCCCCGCCCTAGGGTCAGCTCATTCTATAATGATGCCTCAATCCATTCCCAGGCCTTTCCCTGGTACAATGTCTGCTGGAATACTTGGTCTGTTCCCAAAGCCAAATTTATCTTGTGGGTAACCCTTAAAGGTAGACTTAAAACGTGTGATAAGCTCCAATCATGGGGCATTTGTCTTGCTAACAGATGCTGGCTCTGTGAGCGTGCTCAAGAGACTAGCGACCACCTATTTTTTCATTGCAGGTACTCTAGCAGGGTTTGGTGGACAGTCTGTGACTGGTTGAGTATCCCTACAAATCGGAGAAGTCTTCGCAGCTGCACATCCTGGATCAATCGATACTGCAAGAGGCTCCGTCCGATTGACTTGGTGAAAAGAGCGGTGGTCGCTAATGTTGTCTATCATATCTGGATAGAAAGATGCAAGCGTGCCATGACTAGCCATGCCAGGGACCCCACTCTCATAATTTCTGACATCAAGGCGGCCATGAAAGCTAGTATTTGGACGAAGATGAAAACGTCAGGCACAGATTTTGATTGGCTTGATAGGATTCTTTGCTCCTAGGAGCTTGTCTGGTTGGCGTCCTTTTGTACTTTCTGGCGCTTCTTATTTTGGTAGTCAGTCTTTTGTCAGCGCTATGCTGTTTCTGTTCATTGCTATAGAGGTTTTTTTGTAAAAGCAATCTCCCTAGCTATGATGGCTCCTTATAGTTATCAGATATATGGGCCTCCTATGTATCTAACTTTTTTGTAAATTTTACCTTCATATATATATCACTCATTCAAAAAAAAATTGATAGCCGATTATCTCAGTAGTTATTTTCTTCTCTTTAATTTTTCTTCTCACAATTTTCTTCGAGAATCACCGATTGTTACCATGGCGAATGATGATGAGACGTCCAAGGGTGGAAAGCGGCAAGTCAAGACCTCCAGCGGCAATTCAAGTGATACTATCGAATTGTCATCCCCTCTATTTAGCAAGTTCCGAACATCCTGGACTTACACTTGCAGACAAATTCTCTGGTCAGGGCTTCGCCTGTTGGAAGATGCAAGTCACCATTGTGCTGCGTAACTCTCTTGATCTGTGGAGGGGTGTCAAAATCAGGCTTCGGGTGGTTAAGCTCAACCTGAACCCGACCCGAAAATGTTTAGGTTAACCTGAACCTGACCCGAACCTTGAGCGAGTTATATTTTTTAACCTGAATCCGCAGCGGGTTGACCCGAACCCGACCTGTTTTTTTAAAAAAATCTTTTATTTTTAAAATTTAGTATTATACAATAAATAAATATAATATTTTATTATTAATTAATTATGATGTACTATATTAATCACAAATTACTGATTAAATATTTATTCTAGTCATAAATAAATCATTAAACATTAATTTTAGTCATTAAATATAATATATTTTCTATTTTTTTTATTAAATTTTTTCGGGGCATGGGTTGACGGGTTCAACCCGAACCTAGAGCGGGTTTTAGTGATCTAACCTGAACTCGACCTGAAAATCTTTTCGGGTCAAAAATCTCAACCCGAACCCAACTTTTTACGGGTCGACTTCGGGTCGGGTTTCAGGTTCGGGTCAAGATTGACATCCCTAATCTGATGTATGATTCGATTCGGAAGTGTATGGTGGTGTGGATGAATGATGGTGATCAATTGGTTGGCGTGAAGGATTTTGATTGTGGTGGTGGTGGATCAAAAGTGGTGATATGGAGGAAGGTTGATTGATGGAACAACGCGGATCCAATCCTGAAGTAGTGGTGTTCGTATGTTGATGATTGTCAGGTCGTCTGATCAATATGAGGGTGAGGGCGGCTAGGTTTTTTATTTTGCAGCCCGGCTCCGGTATTTTTATAATTTTTTTTTCTCGTCTCTTCAAACCCGTCGCCCACCCGCTGCTCCATAGGTCGCGTCCGGGGTTACGTCAAGACAGGATGTCCGGACGTCTCTGTAGGCGTTGCACGAGCCTTTTTCTCTTAAAGCATCCTGGGATGCCTCTGGATTTGTTATGTCCAGGGGCATCTGTGTTGTCCGACCAAACTCGACCGGATGGAGGTCCGGACGTCTCTTTTATTTGTCTCGGCACTTGTCCAGCCTTGCAAGTTCAGACGCAAGGTCGAGAATAACTTCAGTGGATCCTAGATTTTTCGTTTTAGCTCCGTTTCGTTCCCGGTTTGTTGTGTGGGAATCCTCATGAGAAAATGTGTATTTCCTAGACTTTTCTCTGAGCTAGACACATAAAGTGTATCTCTTGGCATCTAGACATTAATCTATGGAAAAGCATATGATAAGTGAGAATTATGACATGAATTGTTATGAAAATAGGAAGAATTAAAGCCCTAAAAATATATGTATTTTGCACTTATCAAACTACCTGACACTTAAATTTTGCTTGTCCTCAAGCAAATAAAGAATACAAGTATCTCTAAGGCCGTAGTATTGAACCTCAGGATCAAACTGATGCAGACAGAAAGCAAGCAAAGTGACAATCAAAAGAATAGTTCTGCTCCTGGCTTTAGGTTTTCGCAATTAGTGAAAAAGATTTTTTAAAAGCATGAAGAAGTTAGATTACAAAATCTGAATATAGATTTACTTGGTACCTTCCACCACTCCTTTCCTCTCACCTTTGGATGACAACGGGTGTGAAGTTACGCCTTATTCCGCAATACCTTTCAAAACCACATACTCATCATCAGAAACAAAAAAATTAAACTGCAATTAACTTTTTTGCATGAAAAAACTTTCTTCTTGTGAATGCAGAGTTGTTCCGTAACCTAAATTTTTTCTTTTTATCACTGTATGGTGTTGGGCAAACTATCCTAGATCCTGAGAGCTTATGTAGATAGGCGTTAAGGCACCCTTAGGACTTAATAACTAGATAGACGAGGTCCTGCTTTATTTAGGAAATTTTTTGATCAGTGGAGTACCTTGCCTTATCCTTTATTTCTAAACTTTCACATTATTTCCAAAATCACAAGTTAAAATAATTCAGATTCCACAATTAGCTAATCCACCAAATTTCAGTGAAAACAATCTTAATTTGAATAAAACAATATATACAAAAAACCTAAAGTAGAAAGATACTTGAGGTGGTCACCAAGCTCGATTTCAAAATCTCAAAAATAATTTCACCCAATAATTTGATATTCATAAGCACTAAGAGAAGTGATTCTCTCAAAGCAAGATGACAATAAAAAAACAAGTATGGCATTTAAGTGTAACTGACATATTTGGAAAGAGCTTCTACTTCCTCACACTTAAGAGAACCAATGTCCTCATTTCAAAAAATAAAACCAAGAAAGGAACTTTCATGATATGCCACACTCATTAAGGATTCATTCAGAACACCACTGATTGACAAATAATCATTATGAATAGGCTAAACACATATAATAAATAAAGGGAAATTGTAACTCCCCTAATATCATAGATTGAGGAATGTTTCCTTTCTCACACTTAAAGCTTTTATTGGGGTTGAAAAGTTCCTCACACTTGTATCCAAGTAAGTGTCTAGCCTTTGATATACTACAAAAATTCCCACCTACACACACTTAATAAAACTCCACAAAACGCTAGGAAACGTTGCATTAGTAAACCATCTCCTATGAGCGAGTGCAAATTAAATGTAAAATAGAAATGAAATGAATACAGTAAAAAAAATAAAAAGAAACCGGAAACCAAAATAAAACTGAAAGAGAAGAGAAGACATGACTTTACTCAAGTTTCAGGCCTTGTCCAGACATGTGACCGGACGTGTTGGTCCGGACGCTTCATCTGGTCTGGTCCGCATCCTATCAGTCGTACCTTGTCCAGACGTCCAGACTCGGATGCATGTCCAGAAAAGGTACAAAGTTCCAAATTCCGCATCTCTCACTAGCAAAAATTAGTAAAACTAAGAACAAAAATTAACACTAAAAAAAACTAAAACTTACCACTAGGTTGCCTCGCAGTCTGCCACCCTTCTTTATAGTCTTTGGCTAGACTTTCCCTCGATTACGTTATTCCATTGTAACGTGTTGAATCAGGAGGGTTACGCTTACAAGGATCCACTAGACATCTTCTTTTTGGTTGTAGGATCTGCTTAATCCGCAAAACTTTTTCAGCTTTCTTTTTTTGTCTTATTTGCTTGTGGGTGTACATTCCATCATCAGAGTCATCAAGATAAACAAAATCAAGATGATCCTTACCTTTGTCCAGCGTCTTAGTCATGCAGGCAGTAGCAGAATGTTTCTTCTTGACTAGCACCTCAATTTTCTTACCTATCTTGGTGATCTTCGAAACAATTCTAGGGACCTCAAGCTTTCTCTGCAATTCTAATTCCTGCACAGAAGGGTAAAAAATAGCAATACTAGGACAAAATTAACTCCTACAAGATGTCTCTTATAAGGAGCCATATCAAAAGGTACCAGCCCATCATGGTATTGCAATATTATGTTCCCTTCTTTTGTATCTATTAAAATACGAGCAGTGCGTATAAAAGGTCTCCCTAAAATAATAGGCACTTCTGAAACCTCCTCCATATCCACAACGATAAAAATCACCCGGAAAATAAAATTTACCTACTGTCACTATTAAGTACTCTACACATACCCTTTGGATAAACTATGAAGCAGTAAGCCAATTGCAAACAAAAGGAAGCAGGAATCGACCAACTCCTAGTTTATTGAAAAATGATAAAAACAATAAATTGATACTAGCACCTAAATTGCATAAACCTTTACCACAATTTACCTCTTCAATGGAGCAAGGTATGGTGAGGAGTCTAGGATCACCAAGCTTAGGAGGGAGCTTCTTTAGAAGAACTGCTGAAACCGTCTCTGTCAACTCTACTGTTTCCTGTTCCTGTAAATTATGCTTATCAAATTTTGGATTATTCAAAAATTAAGCGTAATTTGGTGTCTTTGTAAAAATATATTCAAAGGAATAATGGGCAGTTAATGGTTCCATGAAGCTCAAAAACTTCTCGAACTGCTTATCAGAATCGCTCATTAAAACTGGTAAAGGATATGACATTGATTTGATTAATGCAATTCGAGAATCTGAAAAAGAAAATAAAGAAGGTTGAGTTTCAGGAGACTCCTATTTCTCCTTGGATTTTTATACTTTGGTGTCGGAGTCCTCAACTTCTTTACACTATATTTCAAATCTGTCAGCTTCTAATGCATCGCCTGAAACTTCTAGTTCTGGCCGCTTTTATCTTTCGGCCGCCACTAAATTTGGTTCATTTTGACTTGGAAATGACCCTGCCTTCCTCTATGCTAGCTGCTGAGAAATGAAATACCCAAACCTAAGTATGCTAAGTAAACATCAAATCATGATGTATTAAGGCTAAAATATACCTTAGAAAGATTGGTAGACAATTTAAACCAAGGAAAACATAAGAAAGTGCCTTAAAGGCAATCAGGGCAAAAACGTGCTCTAAGCTTGAAGAGATTTGGGTGAGTACCCAAATATCATGATAAGACCTTAGTAATATCCTAATGGTCATTTTAAATCAATTAGCAAAGAAAACCAAGCTTGAAAACAAGTTAAAACACAAAATGTGCTTTAAGAAGTCTTAAAGCACATTTTTGAGAAATTGTCTTAGAATTGAGTTTTGAGTGGCTAGATGTCCATCATTACTCTTTAATCAACATGTGTACTAATTAGTATCACATTAGGAGGTCTAAATCAATGGGAAATCAAAAATTTCCCGATTATGTGCCTTGATTAGTGAATAGTAACTATTTAGTGACTAGTTTAGGTTTTAATCAATATAAGTCAATTAATTGGTCAACAAAGACCATGTTGGCCTTATATTAAGAGGGTGGCCGTTTTTTTAAGTGGGGAGTCACCACATGAGTCACCATAAGTAGTCAAATAAGAAAGGAAAAGAAGAGTAAGTAAGAAAGTTACTATTTGCTTTATTAAAGCAAATATCACATATTAGCCACCTTTCTTCCTCTCTCTCTTCATTTCTCCTTCTTTCCACGATTTTTCTTTCTCCTCCCTTGCTCCAAACCGAGAGAGCTTCTTCCATGGGTGCTCCACCTTCAAATGCTCACCAAGTATTCATCTTTGCTCCAAATCAAAAACTAAGTGTAGATTTCTCTTAGTTAGGCCAAGACCTATCTTCCTATCTTTTCAAATCTTTCAAAGCTCCATTTTGGTGCCATGAGAAAACTCCATTGATGGGGGAAAATCAAGTTTGAAGAGCTCATTAGCTTCTCCATTCTCTTAAGGTAAGGAAAATGTAAGAAAAACCATGTTTCCACCATTTCTACACATTACCGAAAATTCCTTCTCATGGGGATTCATTTTTATCCATTGTTCTAGCTTGATTCTATTCTCCAAGGGCTAGAGGAGGTCCTACTTAATTCATATCCAAGCTTGCTTTGAGAATCCAAGGTAAAACATTCAGTTTAATACCTTAGAACACATTTTTAACCTAGGATTTACTCCTTAAGGTTAGTGTATTGTTTAGTGCTCATATGAGTCATTGGTTATTGATTAGAACATTGGCAAGAGAAGTTTGAGTGGTGGCCGATATTCATTCAAGAAGAAGGTCTAAGGAGGAGATTGAGATAAGCTTGAGGAAACAAGGTAAAATGCTTACCTAATGGTGGTTTAAGATTAAGGAATGAGTTTTAGATAAATACCAATGTGGCTTAGAGCTTACATTGTGTATTGGGTTATATAACCTAAGGAAAAAGAACTTAAACAAGCTTATGAACTTGTGATTAAGGAGCTAATGAGAATGGGTTAATAATATAAGTTTAAGGTGGATTTTAAGAGCATTATAACTACTATGAGATTGATGAGTGTATTTGCAGGTTGAAAGCTTATATATGTGGGAAATTCAGTGTTTAAGTTTAAGTCATTTAAGGGCCTAAGAGCCATGTCATTTAAGAGCCTTAGTGCTATGCAATTTAAGATTATTGCACTATATTGAGTTATTAAGAATGAGTTGTTTTGGATGAGGAGTTGTGATGAGAAAGGACTTGGTGTGTGTGAGGTTATTGTGTGAGAAAAACAATGCATTTGGGCATGAGAATATACTAGAGGAGCTATGGCAAAATTTGAGTAGAAAATAAGTGTTTAGGTGAAGGTGGTGAATCAATATGACCTAGGATTTACTAGGAGTCATTGTGAAGAATTTGAGTGGAAATGAGTTAACTAAGGAGTTCTTGAGGTTTAGGATGACCTAGAGATGTCTAGGAGGAGTTAGAGGAATGGTGAGTGTTTTGAACACACCAAAGTCATGAGATGAGGAATATAAGACTTGAGCATAAGTTTAAGGAGAAGGTATGATGTTTAAGGTGATTAAGATATGTTCTAAGGGAATATAATGACTAAGGAAGTACTAGGAAGTTTTAGAGATTGTCTTGATGAAGAGGGGTAAGATAAAGTGTTGGAATGAGTGGTAATGACTTAGGCATTACCTTGGGGGATTTAGGAATCAAGAGAATGTAATCGAGTATTTAGAACTTAGGCAAATGTTGGTAAACAACTAGGAAGGAAATAAGGTGTTGGTGTATGGAAGCTTAAGCTTGTGAAGGAACTTTTAGTAAATGCTTGAAAGAGTTTTAGATAGTGAGAGATGCTTGGGAGATGATGTTATAGTGGTGAGGAAAACATTGGCATAGTGGTTACATTAAGTATGAACCACCACCTAGAAACCTAGAGGAAAACATTACAAGTGTAGCATTATTACAAGGAAAATGCATAATGACTAAGGTGGATTTTGGTGGATGATTTAAGGTATTTAAAGGAGGTTATAAGGTGGGTTTAAGGTGCCAAGATGATGTTGGACCTATTAGGACACTTGTGGAAGAGTTTGGCATTGAAAGAGGCAATGTAAGAGAGAGATCTGTAGTGGACCGACCCAGGGTCCGACCCAGTTTTGGGTCGGTCGGGCCATGTTGAGCCAGCCGGAATGTCTCTGGACTGGACCGACCCAGAGGGTTTGGGTCGGTCGGCTTAGCTTTGGGTCGGTCGGGCAAAGGTTTAATGTGGGAAAATGGGTTCGGTAAGGGACCGACCCAGAGGGTTTGGGTCGGTCGGTTTAGCTTTGGGTCGGTCGGATGAGTTTCAAGAGACGGAAGAGTTTCTGTAATGGACCGACCCAGGGGTTGGGTCGGTCGGTGGGTCGGTCGACCCTTAACACTTAAAAAAAAAAAAAAAAAAAAAAAGAAATTTTGAATTCTAAGAATGGTAATGGGTAATGAGGAATACCTTTGGTAGGGTGGTAATGATTAGGACCCTAAGAACTTAAGGGATTAAGTTAAGTTAAATATAAACTTAAAAGTGTAAGGTTAAGTTGTAAGATTAAGTGGTAAGACTTAAGAAGTGTTAAGTTGGGTCATTAAGGGTTAAGTAAGTTAAGTAAGTTGAATTGAGTTAAGTGATTAACAACCTAAAACTGAATGAATGTTTTAGGACTTGGGAGTTTGGACTCCGGAAGAGAGTAAGCAGCCGAACGACCAACGGTGAACGGTACAGTTGTTTCTTCTTGTGACCTGCTTGCTAACGAGGTGTCCCTCGGCTTGTGTGCTATTTGTTTTTGTGTGCTCACTAAACAAGATAAAGCATGCAACCGGAATATATATACATATATATTATATTGTTGTGTGATGTTTGAAAACTAACACAACATACCGTGAGAACTTACTAACCAATGCTTAGTAAGAAACTGAGTGAGAATAAGGAACGCCCCCTAATGAGGGACGATATGAACCGAAGGAGGTTAACCAACAAACATGGTCTTGAGACTATTACTAACTGAACTTGAGTGAGGAATCCGGAATGGTACCGGCACATGTGTATTGGGGGAAGTCGGTATCCTTATCAAATACCGTCTTCCAAAGATGACTTGTCCTCGGACTCGTCGCCTAGAGTCGACAAATAGACTCGACCTCCTCGGACTTCTTGTTTTAGGAGGGAGGCATACTGAGATGGTGTAGTGGGATCTACCTAAATGCCCAACTAATTCTAATAAATATTGTTTATGTAAACCAATGGAGCTGATAACTCATTGGTTAGGGCTACGTGACCCGACAGATAAACAATGGATTAAGGTACAACCATTCTAATAAAAGAACGGTTGACTTAATTGAGATAAGAACTGAGATAAGATTGAGATAAGGTTTGAGATAAGATACAACCATCTCTATTTAAAGAATGGTTTGTATTCTAAGACTGAGATAAGTTACAACCAATCCCTTCCAGGAACGGTTTGTATCCTCGAGATTAAGATTAAGGTACGATTAAGTTAAGTTACAATCATTCCTTTTTAAAGGATGATTTGTATTGTTAAGATTAAGTTAAGTTTCAATCATTCCTGTTTAAAGGATGATTGTATCCTTGAGATTAAGATTAAGGTAAGATTAAGTTAAGTTACAATCATTCCTTTTTAAAGGATGATTTGTATTATTGAGTTTAAGATTAAGATAAGCTACATCCACTCCTTATTAAAGGGTGGTTGTTTCTAAGATTAAGATAAGAATCAGATTGAAGTAAGATAAGGATGAACTAAGTTTAAGAGGGAATATTACTTAAAGAGTTGATTAACTAACTCTCTAATTAAGGGAACGCATTTAAGTCGTTCATTGTGTGTGAACTTTGATTGTTCATATCTGAGTTGTTGTTTACTGCACTTTCTATTATGTTGTGCATCTAATCAACCTCCATGCTATCGACAATTAGTCGTCGTAGCCACGTTAGCTTGGGGGCCATGAGAGGATAGTACCAGCATTCGTGCTGACCCCCTCGGGGGCTTCTTTTTACTACACAGGTGAACATCAGGAGGCGGTCGTCGCAAGAGTAAGAAGAGGATACAGCTGTTAAGGGTTTAGTATGGCCTACGAGTTGTGCATGTACACTCGCATGGCAATCTGAGTTAGTAAGATGTATAGGATGTGAGGGGGTTGTAAGAAGGTTATGTAATGGTTAAGGTTGTTAGACTAATGTTCGGTATATTCTGTAGTCAGACCGTGGCAAGGTCCTGGATTGTAAAGAATTCCGCTGTGACATGTTTATATAAATACTGTTAAGTTGCGAGACCACATTTGGATTGAGTTGGGGTGTTACAAAAAGTGGTATCAGAGCGTAGTTACGCTCTGAAGGCAAGAAATACCGAACTTAGGAGGATACTGAGGTTGAGTTTGAGATATGGGTTAAGGGTTGAGAGAAAGAGTGAGAGGTGCGTTAGCCAGGACTTCCCGGTGTTCACCGGATATCCATAGTACCTAGGCCCGCCCTCCACATCCCTAACCCTAAATATGTGGAACAAACGCCAGAGAGAAGAAAGCCTTCTCTTACTCAGGGAAACCCGATCTGGCAGTTAGCTAACAGTAAGCAATACGAGAAACAACTTGTTTTACAACAGTTAAGGAGAATTGGGAGATTTTTAATGGAGCGCATCGGCGAAACCGGCGCTACCAATGGAACCTTACCAGTAAAAGAACGGTAATTACCGGCAACATGGGTCGACATGCTACGCAGTCGAAATAACCCGCCATACCAATGATAAGGAAAGCAACTACGGGTGCAGTAGAAAGGAAAAAGAGTAATGACATGAGTACCGGACAGTGGTCTGAAGGAGAATAACAGTGAAATAATACAGAGCATGAGGATTAAGATTACTGGAAGGTCCAGTTAAGGAGCGAGAACTCATATAAATGGTTACCGGAGTAGGACTACGGTGTAGTGCCTAAAGGAGAATCATTACTCAGTAACCACAACAAGATGTGTGGAGGCAGGAGCGAGGATTAAGACATAAGAAAATATTAAGGGGTTCCCTCAGAAAGAGGAACGCCCTGGTAGATGACAGTACTGTCAAACGACAAGGAAACTGCCGGATGGTCAGTTATCCAAAGTAAGAGACTATCGAAGGAGTCCCGAGGACTACCAATTACTTGGAAACTAGAAGGAAGTATCACCACCCATGTACCTTGTACCAATAACCCATCCTGCATGGCGCACTTGCCATAGCAAGTGCTACCACGGTTAAGCTACACGGAAAGCCATCATGGCAAGATAGGAGAACACTACAGTTGAGACGCATATTAATACCGGATTGTAAATCCATAAGAACAGAAAAGTAAGACCTTGGAAGGGCCTGACGGCCTGACCATGATGAGATGAGCCGACACATCAGCCAGCAGGGAGCTGAGCTTAGATGAAATACTAAACCATATAAATACTAGCAACGGTATAACCCACTACAACAACAACCGACAGTACGGTAAGAACACCAATCTCAAACTCCAAGGGGAAAACCTAAGAGATTTCTCGGTATCGCGAGCAAAAACACTATATAAGCAATGAGATACAAGGGATGTATTATAAGATACTGTTGAAACTGCTGAAGCATCGACTTACAACGAAAACGGGATAAGACTCTCAGAGTGACCATTAAGGACACCAATAACAACATTCTTCAATGAAGATGTTGGAAAACCCGGAAATCAAGGATAAAAGAAATAAACATAAGCTATGACCTACTAAGGATTAAAAATGTATAATCCCGACAGAGGGAAGCTCAGCGGACTACCCACACAAGCGGGTATAGTCGAGCCAAACAACTAATGAGTGACAGTTAACACTGTTTGTTTAACTCGTTAACACCCAAGTATGATTAGTCATCAACGGGTGGAGTAGTCAACGGAAGTTGAACGAAGCGTTGTGATGGAGGTATAAGATGACTGGATGATATCCAACTTGAACACCTTAAGGCAAACGCCTAATGCGAACCTAACTTTGACTATTAAAAGACATAAGTCTAATGGAATGACAGCATTGTCAAAGACATTAAGTAACCTCAGAGCACCTGAACAACTTCCATAGCCGGAAGCAGGATGCAGCAACTTACCATGAAACCCGATATTACATTTAGTATGTAACCTAACGGTGGATGAAGTTCCAGAACCACAATCTCATAAGGAAGACCTGCAGATGAGTAAGAGTACAAATAATGAACTGAGACATTAAGCATTAGGAGCCTACGAGCCAAGGATGTTAACCACATCAGAGCCCGAGGCGCAGTAAGTTATAAGAGAGCTTATTTAAGCCATGAGGAACTACAATGCGTAGATATGAACGGTTACCAAACCTACAATTTAGATTGGGAAAAACAATACCAAGAAAGGATACCAATGAGAATATTGAGTTAATGCTAAGGACAGGAGCGGAGAACGAACCATGCCTTTTAGGGTGGGGATACCTCTCCTTGTTGTGAGGCCATGAGTGGGAATGAACCCCTCAAAAGGGCTTTCACCTATTAGAGATAAGATACACTTTATTTAGAAAATGGAAACTATGAACCTTGAGATTACTTTAGAACATACCAGATACACTTGAGCGATAAGGAAGGTCGCACAGATAGACCCCATATCCAACACCCAGGATGTAAGAATTAATGATTGTCAGAGGTAAACATTGTGACTGCACATTGTGGCACGTCAATTGATCGATGCTCGGAAGAGCCTACGATTCAGTGGATAATTCCTTCAGTAACCAATTAAATCACATGGTAGATAACATCACCAAGGATGAAAGAAAGCGAAAGAAATTTGCCTACTTACGAATCTGAGATTGGAGCAGAACGTCTTTACAACAAGAGTCAACTATTTTACAACACCCTACGGCAACCGCCATACACCGGAATGAGAGAACTCCCAGTGTGTTTACACCAAGAAGGGATTGAGTATAAGGTAAGACATTAGAATAAGTGAATAAGGGGTTGCACCATTAATGGGCAACATGGTAAAGGCCAACTACCACGGTAGTAGTGGTCGTGAGTACAATAGTTAGATAAGTGGATTAAGTCATGGTGCGCGGTAAGGCGACCGTTATGTATAAGCCGTCAATAATGACACAGAGGCAATGAGATTTATGAGTTAAGACCAGTATAAGTAAGGAAATAAGATGATAGACGGACTGTGCACTGATGCCAGTAGTCTGGACCTAATTAGGTAAGATTTTGCAGGAAGCACACTACCCATTCCTTAAGGAACTGGAAGTGCTTTCCTAATAGAATGAAAATGAGGAAGAAGATAAGAGGCTCTATGGAAAGAGACCTAAGATACTAAGAAAAGAGGAGATCGACAACAGAATACTTCATACAGAAAGGAGCTGGAGCATACCATACCCAAGAACGCAGTAAATGGATTTTCCTTGATTAACATCAAGAAGAACAATGACTGTTATTATGGAACAATAAAAGAGGAGATCGACAACAGAATACTTCATAATTAGCAATAGCTAAACGTGTGACGGACACTATGAGTTTACTAAAACGAGACGTGGGACGACTGCACCCCACAGGGGCTTGCAGGCCTGACACGCTCATTTATGAGTTAGTTGGGTAAGTAGTAATGTACCAGTAAGGTACCCCATGCATGTGAACGAGTGGTGTAAGGAACACGGGAAGTAGTCGACTCCGTACCACGGACAACGACGCAAGATCACACAAGAGCAGCTACTACCACAGACAGTCGAAGAGAAGAATTCAGTTGAACCAGTAACGCAAGGGAATCAGAGGACAGATAATTAAGAACTATGAAGTGCGAAGAGCACGGATTATTAAGTACAGACATTGGACATGTCTTAAGGGGAGTAAGATTAGACTGTAAAGTGCAATAAGCACTAAACAGTAGTTTGAGATTAAGAATCATCCTCATACCAAAGATCAGTTGGGGAGAACAATTTAGACATTCGAGAAAATACTAAGGGTATGAGCGTAAGATCTTCGAGGAGAATGGATAGACGAGTTACAACTCATTAAGGCCGTGTATATATAAAGATAACACGTGTCCATTGAGACAATTAAGCCTAAGATTATCAGAGTGGTGCAGCGGAACCAAGCAGATCACTACCTTTGAGATTAGACCAAACTAAGTTAAGAATACGGTATAAGCACCGTTAAGAATCCTCGATACAGAGATTAAGTCATTTCTGATCGAATTATAAGTAAGATAGATGACATGAAAGCTAGAATGCTTGGTAAGAATTAGACATCTTGAACTTATGTTCAAGGATGATATAATGTTGATTACGTGGGCGTAATCCATTTTAAGGGGGGTAGAGCGAAAACCGCTTAGCGTATGTTTGTGTACTGAGTACATAAACTACGGTGTGCATAGCACAAAATAATTTGAGAATATGTTTTACATAAACATTTTGAGATAAACCATGGTTATTGCACACAGAAGATGTGAATACCATACATATTAAGTACCTATCTTGTTAACTCCGGTGTGAGTACAAGTTAAGAGAATTAAGGAAGAGGATTAAGGAGACTTAAGGAATAAGGAATATATGAGGTATAAGTCGATATGAGACTATGTGTGAGATAAGAATAAGATAACACTATGAGATATCATTTGATATGATTGTGAGTTAGGATATGGTAATGCTATGTGGTATGAGACAGTGGAAGTTGATATGAGACTGATATAGAACTTAGTAGGAATTTAAGTCTTGAGGTAATTACTAAGAGATGAATTGGGAATGTTTGATGGACTGAGTCCACACTTTGGAGATGTATTGATTATGATTAGAAGAACTAAAAAGATAGAAAAATTGGATATGAGTGAATTATCTGATGTTTGAAAATGACGTGGGAGGTGGAACTTGATTTTCTAGGGATCAAGGGAAACCGAACACAAATTGGAGTGGAAGGATAGTTCGACACTGATGCTGATCACATCAGGGTTGGATGATTCCTGAAACTCCCTACCAGTGGTCACAATTAAATCACACTAAGGATAGAGACCTCGGGGATAAAAATGAAATTGGAGTTGTTTGTATTTTTAATTAGAGGAATTATTCCTCACATGACCTCGTAAAAAGGATTACCTTTTTACTGAGTCTCGCCCATGAAGTCGAGGACGCACGAGCCTTTGTCTTCGGACCGGTGACATGGGGAGAGCAGCGTGTTTTGTATTCTAGCCCATGGTGACGAGGACGAATGAGCCATTGTCTACGGACCGGTGACATGGGAGAATACGTTGGAAGTTATGTGAATGTTTTAATCATCAAAAGGAACAAAAGGAATTTAAGCATGTTGTGTGATATTTAAGAATAAGTATATGGTGGACTTAAGGATTCAATGAGATTAAGTATACATAAGTATGATCTATATGATCTAAGGAATGAGGTAAGACATGTATTCTAATGAGATAAGATGCATGGGAACTTCGGGGACGAAGTTCTTTTAAGGGGGGTAGATTGAAATACCCCAAACCTAAGTATGCTAAGTAAACATCAAATCATGATGTATTAAGGCTAAAATATACCTTAGAAAGATTGGTAGACAATTTAAACCAAGGAAAACATAAGAAAGTGCCTTAAAGGCAATCAGGGCAAAAACGTGCTCTAAGCTTGAAGAGATTGGGTGAGTACCCAAATATCATGATAAGACCTTAGTAATATCCTAATGGTCATTTTAAATCAATTAGCAAAGAAAACCAAGCTTGAAAACAAGTTAAAACACAAAATGTGCTTTAAGAAGTCTTAAAGCACATTTTTGAGAAATTGTCTTAGAATTGAGTTTTGAGTGGCTAATGTCCATCATTACTCTTTAATCAACATGTGTACTAATTAGTATCACATTAGGAGGTCTAAATCAATGGGAAATCAAAAATTTCCCGATTATGTGCCTTGATTAGTGAATAGTAACTATTTAGTGACTAGTTTAGGTTTTAATCAATATAAGTCAATTAATTGGTCAACAAAGACCATGTTGGCCTTATATTAAGAGGGTGGCCGTTTTTTTAAGTGGGGAGTCACCACATGAGTCACCATAAGTAGTCAAATAAGAAAGGAAAAGAAGAGTAAGTAAGAAAGTTACTATTTGCTTTATTAAAGCAAATATCACATATTAGCCACCTTTCTTCCTCTCTCTCTTCATTTCTCCTTCTTTCCACGATTTTTCTTTCTCCTCCTTGCTCCAAACCGAGAGAGCTTCTTCCATGGGTGCTCCACCTTCAAATGCTCACCAAGTATTCATCTTTGCTCCAAATCAAAAACTAAGTGTAGATTTCTCTTAGTTAGGCCAAGACCTATCTTCCTATCTTTTCAAATCTTTCAAAGCTCCATTTTGGTGCCATGAGAAAACTCCATTGATGGGGGAAAATCAAGTTTGAAGAGCTCATTAGCTTCTCCATTCTCTTAAGGTAAGGAAAATGTAAGAAAAACCATGTTTCCACCATTTCTACACATTACCGAAAATTCCTTCTCATGGGGATTCATTTTTATCCATTGTTCTAGCTTGATTCTATTCTCCAAGGGCTAGAGGAGGTCCTACTTAATTCATATCCAAGCTTGCTTTGAGAATCCAAGGTAAAACATTCAGTTTAATACCTTAGAACACATTTTTAACCTAGGATTTACTCCTTAAGGTTAGTGTATTGTTTAGTGCTCATATGAGTCATTGGTTATTGATTAGAACATTGGCAAGAGAAGTTTGAGTGGTGGCCGATATTCATTCAAGAAGAAGGTCTAAGGAGGAGATTGAGATAAGCTTGAGGAAACAAGGTAAAATGCTTACCTAATGGTGGTTTAAGATTAAGGAATGAGTTTTAGATAAATACCAATGTGGCTTAGAGCTTACATTGTGTATTGGGTTATATAACCTAAGGAAAAAGAACTTAAACAAGCTTATGAACTTGTGATTAAGGAGCTAATGAGAATGGGTTAATAATAAGTTTAAGGTGGATTTTAAGAGCATTATAACTACTATGAGATTGATGAGTGTATTTGCAGGTTGAAAGCTTATATATGTGGGAAATTCAGTGTTTAAGTTTAAGTCATTTAAGGGCCTAAGAGCCATGTCATTTAAGAGCCTTAGTGCTATGCAATTTAAGATTATTGCACTATATTGAGTTATTAAGAATGAGTTGTTTGGATGAGGAGTTGTGATGAGAAAGGACTTGGTGTGTGTGAGGTTATTGTGTGAGAAAAACAATGCATTTGGGCATGAGAATATACTAGAGGAGCTATGGCAAAATTTGAGTAGAAAAGTGTTTAGGTGAAGGTGGTGAATCAATATGACCTAGGATTTACTAGGAGTCATTGAAGAATTTGAGTGGAAATGAGTTAACTAAGGAGTTCTTGAGGTTTAGGATGACCTAGAGATGTCTAGGAGGAGTTAGAGGAATGGTGAGTGTTTTGAACACACCAAAGTCATGAGATGAGGAATATAAGACTTGAGCATAAGTTTAAGGAGAAGGTATGATGTTTAAGGTGATTAAGATATGTTCTAAGGGAATATAATGACTAAGGAAGTACTAGGAAGTTTTAGAGATTGTCTTGATGAAGAGGGGTAAGATAAAGTGTTGGAATGAGTGGTAATGACTTAGGCATTACCTTGGGGGATTTAGGAATCAAGAGAATGTAATCGAGTATTTAGAACTTAGGCAAATGTTGGTAAACAACTAGGAAGGAAATAAGGTGTTGGTGTATGGAAGCTTAAGCTTGTGAAGGAACTTTTAGTAAATGCTTGAAAGAGTTTTAGATAGTGAGAGATGCTTGGGAGATGATGTTATAGTGGTGAGGAAAACATTGGCATAGTGGTTACATTAAGTATGAACCACCACCTAGAAACCTAGAGGAAAACATTACAAGTGTAGCATTATTACAAGGAAAATGCATAATGACTAAGGTGGATTTTGGTGGATGATTTAAGGTATTTAAAGGAGGTTATAAGGTGGGTTTAAGGTGCCAAGATGATGTTGGACCTATTAGGACACTTGTGGAAGAGTTTGGCATTGAAAGAGGCAATGTAAGAGAGAGATCTGTAGTGGACCGACCCAGGGTCCGACCCAGTTTTGGGTCGGTCGGGCCATGTTGAGCCAGCCGGAATGTCTCTGGACTGGACCGACCCAGAGGGTTTGGGTCGGTCGGCTTAGCTTTGGGTCGGTCGGGCAAAGGTTTAATGTGGGAAAATGGGTTCGGTAAGGGACCGACCCAGAGGGTTTGGGTCGGTCGGTTTAGCTTTGGGTCGGTCGGATGAGTTTCAAGAGACGGAAGAGTTTCTGTAATGGACCGACCCAGGGGTTGGGTCGGTCGGTGGGTCGGTCGACCCTTAACACTTAAAAAAAAAAAAAAAAAAAGAAATTTTTAATTCTAAGAATGGTAATGGGTAATGAGGAATACCTTTGGTAGGGTGGTAATGATTAGGACCCTAAGAACTTAAGGGATTAAGTTAAGTTAAATATAAACTTAAAAGTGTAAGGTTAAGTTGTAAGATTAAGTGGTAAGACTTAAGAAGTGTTAAGTTGGGTCATTAAGGGTTAAGTAAGTTAAGTAAGTTGAATTGAGTTAAGTGATTAACAACCTAAAACTGAATGAATGTTTTAGGACTTGGGAGTTTGGACTCCGGAAGAGAGTAAGCAGCCGAACGACCAACGGTGAACGGTACAGTTGTTTCTTCTTGTGACCTGCTTGCTAACGAGGTGTCCCTCGGCTTGTGTGCTATTTGTTTTTGTGTGCTCACTAAACAAGATAAAGCATGCAACCGGAATATTATACATATATATTATATTGTTGTGTGATGTTTGAAAACTAACACAACATACCGTGAGAACTTACTAACCAATGCTTAGTAAGAAACTGAGTGAGA
Source organism: Limonium bicolor (assembly GCA_023374045.1). Classification (NCBI taxonomy): domain Eukaryota; kingdom Viridiplantae; phylum Streptophyta; class Magnoliopsida; order Caryophyllales; family Plumbaginaceae; genus Limonium; species Limonium bicolor. Next base: position 124,843,641 of record CM041780.1, read on the forward strand.
ATAAGGAACGCCCCCTAATGAGGGACGATATGAACCGAAGGAGGTTAACCAACAAACATGGTCTTGAGACTATTACTAACTGAACTTGAGTGAGGAATCCGGAATGGTACCGGCACATGTGTATTGGGGGAAGTCGGTATCCTTATCAAATACCGTCTTCCAAAGATGACTTGTCCTCGGACTCGTCGCCTAGAGTCGACAAATAGACTCGACCTCCTCGGACTTCTTGTTTTAGGAGGGAGGCATACTGAGATGGTGTAGTGGGATCTACCTAAATGCCCAACTAATTCTAATAAATATTGTTTATGTAAACCAATGGAGCTGATAACTCATTGGTTAGGGCTACGTGACCCGACAGATAAACAATGGATTAAGGTACAACCATTCTAATAAAAGAACGGTTGACTTAATTGAGATAAGAACTGAGATAAGATTGAGATAAGGTTTGAGATAAGATACAACCATCTCTATTTAAAGAATGGTTTGTATTCTAAGACTGAGATAAGTTACAACCAATCCCTTCCAGGAACGGTTTGTATCCTCGAGATTAAGATTAAGGTACGATTAAGTTAAGTTACAATCATTCCTTTTTAAAGGATGATTTGTATTGTTAAGATTAAGTTAAGTTTCAATCATTCCTGTTTAAAGGATGATTGTATCCTTGAGATTAAGATTAAGGTAAGATTAAGTTAAGTTACAATCATTCCTTTTTAAAGGATGATTTGTATTATTGAGTTTAAGATTAAGATAAGCTACATCCACTCCTTATTAAAGGGTGGTTGTTTCTAAGATTAAGATAAGAATCAGATTGAAGTAAGATAAGGATGAACTAAGTTTAAGAGGGAATATTACTTAAAGAGTTGATTAACTAACTCTCTAATTAAGGGAACGCATTTAAGTCGTTCATTGTGTGTGAACTTTGATTGTTCATATCTGAGTTGTTGTTTACTGCACTTTCTATTATGTTGTGCATCTAATCAACCTCCATGCTATCGACAATTAGTCGTCGTAGCCACGTTAGCTTGGGGGCCATGAGAGGATAGTACCAGCATTCGTGCTGACCCCCTCGGGGGCTTCTTTTTACTACACAGGTGAACATCAGGAGGCGGTCGTCGCAAGAGTAAGAAGAGGATACAGCTGTTAAGGGTTTAGTATGGCCTACGAGTTGTGCATGTACACTCGCATGGCAATCTGAGTTAGTAAGATGTATAGGATGTGAGGGGGTTGTAAGAAGGTTATGTAATGGTTAAGGTTGTTAGACTAATGTTCGGTATATTCTGTAGTCAGACCGTGGCAAGGTCCTGGATTGTAAAGAATTCCGCTGTGACATGTTTATATAAATACTGTTAAGTTGCGAGACCACATTTGGATTGAGTTGGGGTGTTACATAAAATATCTTTAATATATGACGCTAACCCCAAATTCAACATATGATACCGATATCATTATATATATACAATACAGTAAGCTCATTCTAGCTCATTTACCGAGGTATTAATATTATTTCATCCCCTCTCAAAACCCCCATCTGCTCAACTAACGAGTGTGATAATTATTTACTCCCTTCAATATATTCTATTTGTAATTTTATTATCATTTACCCAAACTATATTTTAGACTAAAGTTTATATATATACCTTCTCATATTACTTTACCCATTGATCTCCTTCATATTCTAACTCTTATCATATTAATTTTAATTAACACTCTAACGAAAATCATGCATTCATCAATTAGTGAGTTTCTATTTATGAACTCAACTACTAAATCTTTTATTCTCATATTACTAGTTTATTATTGGTTTCATCCTATTTCCTTAAGCTTAGTTGTATCGCAGATTCGACCCTACGAGCCGGCTGCTCCTATTTAGGAGTGGGACAGTCCTACATGGCATTTTTTTCCAGCTCATCTTTCTACTTGGCAATATGTTATCTATACAAATTTAATTTCCAAACAGAACTTATGCAATCCCTATCTTTCTTCCCCAACCCTCCCGACTCTCAACCCATTCTGCTCTCTCGACGCTTTCTACTCTCCCGCACCACATTTCTTCTTCTCCCTTTCTCCTCTAATCAGTGTCGAATAATCACTCAAATCCATGAAGCTTGGCGGACTCGAACTCTCTCTTCTGCTTCTCTAATTCCACGAAGCTCGCTGGACCATCTCCCTGCAAATCGACGCGCTGCATACCTCACCGGTGAATCTGAAATCGCAACTCCTCTCCTATGGCTAAATCACGTGAAGTAGTAGTTCATAAGGAGTAAGTTGTTATTAGGAATAATTCAGTTGTTCTCGTTTTACAGTTTTTACTTTTGATTCTTCGATTTTGAAATTAGGGTTCTTAGTCTTTAGTCTTAGTCAATCGCGATTCTCTAGTAGCATTCTGTATGGTTTGATGCTGTTAATTAGTGATTTTCAGTTACTTTAATACTTGTTTTGATTCACTAATTAGTTATACACAGTGAACTTTTGTTGTCCTCATCTATTGCTGATTCGCTGCACACTGAAGTTTGTTATCCTCACCTATCGCTGCACACTGATTCTCAGTTACTTTAATACTAATGGTGTAAGTACTAACTAATTTTTGTTTTGGTTATTTTCTAGCTTTATGTGTTTTTAACTGATTTGCTCCTGTGTTTACACAGAAAAAAAGGAAGCTGATCTAAGTATGCTGCGAAGGAAGTATGCTTCAGACTTGCTATACATGACAAGAATTTGAGGGTTCTGATCTTCAAACATCATTGAAGCGAAAGAAGGTCTGAAGCTAGCGAAAGAAGTTCTGAAGCTATCTGTATTGATCTTATAACATCGTGGGGGGATTAACTTTGGGTGGTCATATACTTTAGTACATTAGTTTTTGGTATAAGCTAGACACAACATACTAGCGACTGAATGACGTCTACTACAAAATTTTCTAGCACACACTTATTTGTTGATTCTCATCTTTGAAGGTTGCTGAAACCTTATTAGCTTAATGATACATCATATTAGCTTAATGATTCATCATATCAGCTAAATGATTCATTATTTATGTAAAAAAAATCAGTTACTACTTGATTCACCAAATGTATCTAATGATTCATTTGTAAATGTGTATGATACATCACAGACCTAAAGCAATATCTACAGTCTGAATTAAAACTACTAACAGAACACTAGAAATTGAATGATGTGCACGAGTGAAATACCCAAACCTTAATGTGTTAATCAATTATGTAATTATAATTTTCTAAGGCTAATTAAGTCCTTAAGATCATTGGTGAAGAAATGAAAACCAAAAAGAAAAGAAAATGCGTAAAAGTCACAAAACGTGAAACGCGTATTTAATTATTTTAGGAGGTACATAACCTTTATTAGGTTATAATATGTTTTATTACCTTAATTACATATTAAGAACATGTGAGAAAATTCCGGAAGAAAACGGATTTGAACAATGCGTTTAATGCTAACGGAGTCTTAAAGCGCGTCTTTCGAGAAAACCCGAAAACGTGACTATAAACAGTTAAATGACCCTGTAAAAATAATAGTTGATTCTGTAATAATAATTAAACATTAATGGGAGTTTAATAACCATTACAATTAAAGGAATGATAAAAATTCCGGAAAACGGTCCCGGTTAGTGAATGGTGCTAAACCGGGTAAATAAACGAGTGTTTCTGTTAAAAACCGAAAAACGCTCCAGCATGTTTAAATTAGTGGGCCGGTTTTATTAATGTAGACAGCCCACTCACACAAGACTAGTTAGCTAATTAATTAAGTCAAGAGAGAGCCAAAATAACAAAGGGCACAAATACCCCTCACCCATCTCTCTCCTCCATTATTTTCCTTTTTCCCCTCTCTCTTTCTTCTCTTTCCTCTCTTTCTTCCCAGCCAGTTCCCTTCCTCTCTCTCTGCCGATGGAATTCTCCAAAATACTTACCACCCAAAACATCACCATCCACAATACCACAACCAACCGAGTACAAGTAGCTAAATCATAATCACCACCTTACATCAGTTTAACTATAAATAGTCGGGTGCACAGGCGCAACCCGAACTCAAATAAACATCCCACCCTAGGTCTAACCGCTCCTACTCTCGTAGTGCGTCCTCATGGGTCTCTTACCTGCAAGTGTAAAAATAGCCCCCGAGGGGGTCAGCACGAATGCTGGTACACCCTCTCATGGCCCCCAAGCATAAGGGGCTACGACGACTAATTGTCGATAGCATGGAAATTGATTACATACACAAGCATAATATGAAGTGCAATAACAATAACCAAGATGAACACATATAGTTCACAAACAATGAATGATTCAAGCGTTCCCTTATCAAGTGGGTTAGTAACCCCTCCTTAGTCCTCATTTCCTTAATCTCAGTTCCTTACCTTAATCTCAATCTTAACTTATTCTCAGTATACAAACCGTTCCTGGAAGGGAATGGTTGTAGCGTAATTCAAACCTGGGATTTAGGTGATCCCACCGCACCATCTTAATGCCACCTACTCTGGACGGGAGTCTAGCGTAGCTGAGCCGGCAACTGGCCCTAGGCTACAAGTCCGAAGACAAGTCCTTAAGCGGAGGGCGGATCTGATTCAGATACCGTCCCCCTTTTTTCCTTAGCATGCATGACCGGAGATCGGTCCCGGGTTTCCTCACTCAAGTTCCAGTTAGTAGACATTAATCACCATGTGCTAGCTAAGCCTTAACGGGCATTAACCAACGACCACCAAACTTAACTCTTATTCTTAACTCAGTAAGTACTAAACTTGGTTAGTAACTGATAAGTGTCCAAATGAGCATGTTTTATAGGTGTATTTCATATATAATATTAGCACTTTTGTTGCTCATTTCTCCACTTCGGTTAGTTTTCCTCTAGTTTATGTTTTATTGTTTATCTCACAAATTTATTGGTTTAACATGAGGAAAACCAAGCTGGAAGTAAAGTAGACGAAGAGACACGCAAACGGCTCAGAAAACGGAGTCCAAACGAAGAATCTAGAGCTCGTAGAAGAAATAAGCCTGTACATCATGAAAACATGCAGACGTGAGACAGCTTTGTACATCATGAAAACAGGTGGACAAGAGACACCCCTGTACCTCTCGAAAACAGGCGGACAAGAGAAGGCTTGTACCTCATGTTAACAGGCGGACGAGTCACAACACTCACAATATGCTACCGCCTCCTTCCAGGCGGACAAGAGAGCTACAGAGGCTACCGCCTCCTTCCAGGCGGACAAGGTAGAGGGCAACCGCCTGACTTCAGGCGGACGAGACAGAGGAGACCGCATGTTATCGAGCGGACGCATGTAAATGTCCGCGAGCTTATCTTCTTCGCCCGTCTTCGTCTGCAACTCGCGCCGACTCTCTGCAACTCGTCCACTGCCATATCTATCTACTCCGCCTACCTTAATTCCCTCACGCGTCAGCTTTGTCCCCTGCGCAATAAATGAGCAATCAACGAGCTCAATCATTTCCTCAACTTGCACGCGTCTGTTAAACTCCTCTGCTGCTCTTCCTTTCCCTATATAAACGCACGCAACTTCACCACAAAAATCATTCAATCCATCCACGACCCAACTTCACCACAAACCTCACGCCATCTCATTTCTCTTCTCTCGCCTTCTCCATTTTATTTATTTTACAGTCCACCAAATCCACCTCTAGCCCTACGTATACAAAATAGCAGAGTGAGCCAGAGTGATTACGGATGATTTCTATTACTCTTGTCTCTGTCTATCTATTTAATATGTTAGGCTAGTTTACGTATACTCTGGGAACGGTTATTATGTGTTTGTATTAATTATGCAATATTTCTACTGGTTATTTATATACAGTTTGTTACGCTTAAAGGTTATCTCGTACCTTTTTAATAAATGTCATGAGTTTATTAAACTGCTTTACTAAATCTATTTTGATCAGACCGGTGATAAATAGATAGGTTAATTAAGTCATAAATCTGGAGAAAGCTTATTATGATTTAATGAGTTAGTATTTTCAGATGCAAATGTAATTCCTCAAATACTCCTCTGCCGTTTGCAGGCTTTTGCTTGAGTTTTCATCGGACCTTGCATTACAGGTGAACGAGTTCTTATGAGTTTTCATCGGACCTTAAGAAAATAACAGGAACCTTGCCAAATTATTAAACCAGTAGAAATAGCTTAATTATGCAGATTATAATAACCTGACCAAGAGTTCCATTTTAATTTATCTATTAACTTAGTTTATTTTATCTTTCCTTTTTATTTAATATACAAGTCATTTAATCCCCCCTCTTGTGACACGCTTAGGTAATAATATGTACATTAGTCCCACGGTTCGACATCCGGTCGCTTACAATTCGCTATACTACCACGACCGGGATTTGTTTGCAGCCCGACGTTTATTTTGAGTTTTAATTTCTTTTCTTTTAATTTTACACCAGTTTAACCACTCACGATATAACGTCTGCAGTAACCATCTCAAGTCTCGCAGATTAGTGTAAAGATAACACAAACACAACGAGAATAAATATAACCGGTTGCATGCTTTATCTTGTTTTAGTCATAGCATTTAAACAGATAGCACACAAGCCGAGGGACACCTCGTTAGCAAGCAGGTCACAAGAAGGATTGTACCGTTCACCGTCGATCGTTGTTTGATTAACATTCTTCGGGGTCCCAATTCACAAACCTAAAACATTCATTCATTTTTAGGTCATTAGTTATTTGCACCTTACTCAACTCACTTAGTCCCTAAGGATTCCCATTCAATAACCTCTCAAGTCTTTGCCACTTAGCTTACAAACTTAACTTTAAACATTAAAATTTATACTTAACTTAACTTAACTTATTTCCTTAAGTTCTTAGGGTCCTAATCATTACCACCCTACCAAAGGTATACCTTATTACCTATTACCTTCTTAGAATTCAAAATTTCTTTTTTTATTTTTTTTTTTTTAGGCTCGACCGAACTTCCGACCAACCTTACCTAAGGTCGGTCCATTCCAGAACACTTTACCGTTTAAAAATTCTACCCCGACCGACCTTGCAAGTCCGGTCCCAAGGTCGGTCCATTCCCGAGAGTTTCCCCGAGGGAAATTTAAGCTCGACCGAACTTGCCAAGTCCGGTCCCATGTTCGGTCGATTCCAGAGACTTATTACCGTACAAAATACATGCCGACCGACCTTGCAAGTCCGGTCCCAAGGTCGGTCCATTTCAGCGACTTAATTCCTTCACAAAATACATGCCCGACCGAACTTGTAAGTCCGGTCCCATGTTCGGAAAGGTGCCGGTGAGGATAGTACCGCTGGCGTCGGCCTGTGCCTCTGTAAGTATGCTTAGTGCACCTTCCGTACCGAGTCCATAACCTAATTGTGTTCACAAGCTTCATGAGTATTGATGGTATAACAAGAGTCGTAACAATTTATATGAACAACACTGTTATTTTATTCATGACCATCCTGTTTACAACATGTGCTTCAATCTTACATCTCATTCCTCATTTCATTCTAACATTACATGGCTAATATTGTCTAAAGGTTAGGTTCAATCTTCCCGGTCTCATATGCGTCGCATTGATTACTGCTGACGGTGCTATTCAGCTTGATTCGCTTAATCCCATGGTATAACATTCTTGATCCTCCTCCCATAATTAACACATCACCTGACTTAAGTACCAACTTATTTGCACGGTCCGCACGCTTCTGCTCACCGTATAAAAACTCTGCATCATCCCCAATGGACCAAGACACTACGGGTATCCCTCTTTCGAGAGACTCCGCTGTCTCGTCCTTATCCTGGTGTAGTCCCAGTCTCCCATCCTTCTCGTAGAAGTTTACAATGCAAATGTCTGCCTGGATGTCTGGAATCGGTTCAGCTTCCAACTGCTGAGCGATTTCCACGACTTGTGTAATAACTGGATGGAACTCTTCGGGTATTCCCGGTGGTGAGACTCCATCTTGCACCCTCATGGTTTGGTAATTCTTGGCATACGGATTCCAATCCTTGCCCAAGCTCATCATCTTTAATTTCATCCATGCTCCCCCTGGGTACTCCGGTGTGTAAAAACCTCCGGTCCCATTCCTAGTTGATTGCATCTTCTGATGATGGCTATTTGTGCTTCGGGTGTCAGGTATCCCCTTAATAAAGTCATACCTGGGCGGATAACCTGACATTGTTCGGTTGGAAAGTCTATGGTTTCTATGTCGGTGTGCTCCAGGTTAGGTGTAGATGGTATTGGGTAGCAGATGTTGAATCTTCCTAAAGTGGTAGTAAGTTATATCTTACTTAAAGTTCTAATCTCATCTTATTCTTACTTAACTCATTTATTCACCAAACATGCATGATAATGCGGTAAGCAGGTATTTTTTTATTACTAAATGGTTATAGTGGTACCTGGCCTCGATGAGGGTTCAGGCTCATCGTCCCGGTCCACCATGTGTAAAGTGGGTCCCGACTTCTGGGTCACCCTTGGGTTCTTGTCCGCCGGCTGCTGCACCTTCCTCTGACCGTCAGATCCAGCTCCCTGATCGGTCTTGCCCTTGCCCCTGGTATCGGGCCTATAGGCTCTGCTAGCAGGGTTCCGGTAACACTCATATGCCTGGTGTCCATAAACTCCACAAAAGTTGCACTCCACCTTGTTCCCTTTACAATCGAGCCCGGGGTGGTCCTTGTGACACCACCTACAGATGAAGCGTCGCTGATAGCCACCACCGGCTCCCTTCTCAGTCTCAGATCCTGATGATTCATAATGTCAATTCTCATATCTCAAACGGTTACTAAATGTTTCTTAACTCATTCAATATCAATTCCTTACCCTTTGGCGCCCTAGAGCGCAGGGGTGTAGCTACATAAGCATACGTCAACTTCAATGGCTCTTCCGGAGCCTTCTCCTTTTCCTCCTTCCCTTTTGGGTTTGATTTTTCTGGGCCTGAGGCTGGTACTTTTGTTTCTTGTACCCTCCTTGCCCTTGACTCTCCGAGCTCTTACCAGCATTCTTTCTTTTAGCATTCTCCTCGTCCCTCAGCTGGACAGTTATTTCCACCTTAGCAGCGGCATGATAGCACTCCTGCTTTTCCATAGTATTAGTCACTCTTATTTCTCATAATCTAAATCTTACTCATTACTTACTCAAATCTCAATCATTCTTATTACCTGCAAGGTAGTGTAACTCGTCGGCCCCATGCCGTAGCGGAGTCGATGGCTAAGCCCGCCATAGAAGCGGTCCACCAGAATCTGGTCAGAATATCCAAGACCTGGCAGAAGACGGAGCAAGGCGGTGAACTCTGAGTAATACTCGTCCACTGTCATCTTGTCCGTCTGCTTAAGCACATCCAGCTGTAAGCGCTTCTTCGTCTGGACATGGGCGGGGGTAATACTTTGCTCGTAGCAAGGCGGTGTACTGCTCCCAGCTGAACTCTGGATTGGCCACATGCTCGGCCCTCACCAGCTTCCACCAATCGCCTGCCGCCCCCTTCAGATAGAAAGCAGCTAGACACACCTTGATCCCAGCAGGGACATCAAGGGTCTCGAAGGCGGTCTCCAGCTCGGAGATGTACGCCTCAAGCTTGGCGGTATCGGGCTCCCCCTTAAAGTGTGCGGGTCGAAGGTCTGCAAGACTCTTCACCCAATTTGGTTCCCTGGGTTGTGGCGGTGGAGGTGGTGCACCCACACCAGGCTGATAGCCCATGTGCCCTAATGCGGCAGCTACGATCTCTGCGATCGTCTGCCCTCCAGGTATTCCTGAAGCATCATCACCCTGGCGACCTCGGCTTCCCCTAGGACGTCCTGCCATCTGAACAAGCATAACTCACATTAGATTCGTATTCACCACTGTTTCGGTTAGTGAATTTATAACGTCCATAGACGGTAAAGACGATCCACCCTATTAGTGGTCATCTGACTCTACTCACTCTAACTTCTCACACCCTTATCCCATTACTTATTCCTTAACTTATATCCTAACTCGGTGGTTACTCATGTCCGGTATTTCTTGATCAGAGCGTAACTACGCTCTGATACCACTTTTTGTAAACCCCAATCCAAAGCCAATCGTGGTTATCGCAAAACTGAATACTTAAACGAATATGTCGCAGCGGAAATCATAAACACCTGGACCTTGCCACGGTCTGATCGTTAGAATATACCGACTTTAACATTACAATACTTAACCAAAATACTTATCCAAAATACTTAACCAACCAAAACATCACCATCCACAATACCACAACCAACCGAGTACAAGTAGCTAAATCATAATCACCACCTTACATCAGTTTAACTATAAACAGTCGGGTGCACAGGCGCAACCCGAACTCAAAATAAACATCCCACCCTAGGTCTAACCGCTCCTACTCTCGTAGTGCGTCCTCATGGGTCTCTTACCTGCAAGTGTAAAAATAGCCCCGAGGGGGTCAGCACGAATGCTGGACACCCTCTCATGGCCCCCAAGCTAACGGGGCTACGACGACTAATTGTCGATAGCATGGAAATTGATTACATACACAAGCATAATATGAAGTGCAATAACATAACCACAGATGAACACATATAGTTCACAACAATGAACGACTCAAGCGTTCCCTTATCAAGTGGGTTAGTAACCCCCTCCTTAGTCCTCATTTCCTTAATCTCAGTTCCTTACCTTAATCTCAATCTTAACTTATTCTCAGTATACAAACCGTTCCTGGAAGGGAATGGTTGTAGCTTAATTCAAACCTGGGATTTAGGTGATCCCACCGCACCATCTTAATGCCACCTACTCTGGACGGGAGTCCAGCGTAGCTGAGCCGGCAACCGGCCCTAGGCTACAAGTCCGAAGACAAGTCCTTAAGCGGAGGGCGGATCTGATTCAGATACCGTCCCCCTTTTTCCTTAGCATGCATGACCGGAGATCGGTCCCGGGTTTCCTCACTCAAGTTCCAGTTAGTAGACATCTTAATCACCATGTGCTAGCTAAGCCTTAACGGGCATTAACTACAACCACCAAACTTAACTCTTATTCTTAACTCAGTAAGTACTAAACTTGGTTAGTAACCATCTCAAGTCTCGCAGATTAGTGTAAAGATAACACAACACAACGAGAATAAATATAACCGGTTGCATGCTTTATCTTGTTTTAGTCATAGCAATTAAACAGATAGCACACAAGCCGAGGGACACCTCGTTAGCAAGCAGGTCACAAGAAGGATTGTACCGTTCACCGTCGATCGTTGTTTGATTAACCTTCTTCGGGGTCCCAATTCACAAACCTAAAACATTCATTCATTTTTAGGTCATTAGTTATTTGCACCTTACTCAACTCACTTAGTCCCTAAGGATTCCCATTCAATAACCTCTCAAGTCTTTGCCACTTAGCTTACAAACTTAACTTTAAACATTAAAATTTATACTTAACTTAACTTAACTTATTCCCTTAAGTTCTTAGGGTCCTAATCATTACCACCCTACCAAAGGTATACCTTATTACCTATTACCATTCTTAGAATTCAAAATTTTTTTTTTTTTATTTTTAGGCTCGACCGAACTTCCAACCGACCTTACCTAAGGTCGGTCCATTCCAGAACACTTTACCGTTTAAAAATTCTACCCCGACCGACCTTGCAAGTCCGGTCCCAAGGTCGGTCCATTCCCGAGAGTTTCCCCGAGGGTAATTTAAGCTCGACCGAACTTGCCAAGTCCGGTCCCATGTTCGGTCGATTCCAGAGACTTATTACCGTACAAAATACATGCCCGACCGACCTTGCAAGTCCGGTCCCAAGGTCGGTCCATTCCAGAGACTTAATTCCTTCACAAAATACATGCCCGACCGAACTTGTAAGTCCGGTCCTATGTTTGGTCGATTCCAGAAACTTTCTCCGGCAGTGTAAACTGAGCTCGACCGACCTTGCAGGTCCGGTCCTAAGGTCGGTCGGCTCCAGAACCTTATTTCTAAATTCTCTTTTAACTCCAAACTTCTCCTCATATATCCTAATATGTTATAACCTCATTTGGGCACCTCAAACACACCTTAAGCCCTCCTCAAAACACATTAAATCATTCACCAAGATTCATCTTAGTCATTATGCATTTTCCTTGTAATAATGCTAACACTTGTAATGTTTTCCACTAGGTTTCTAGGTGGTGGTTCATACCTAATGTAACCACTATGCCAAATGTTTTCCTCACCACTATAACATCATCTCCCAAGCATCTTTCACCATCTAAAACTCTTTTGTGCATTTACTTAAAGTTCCTTCACAAGCTTAAACTTCCATCCATCAACGCATTATTTCCTTCCTAGTTGTTTACCAACATTTGCCTAAGTCCTAAATACTCAATTACATTCTCTTGATTCCTAAATCCTTCATAGTAATACCTAAGTCATTGTAAGTCATTAGAACACCTTAACCTCACCTTTTTCATCAAGACAACCCATAGAACATCCTAGTACTTCCTTAGTCATTAAATCCCCTTAGAATATCTTAAACACTTAAGTTCTCCTTTAAATTTTGCCATGGGTTCTCTAGTATATAGTACATCCTAACACTTGGTTTTTCTCCATCAAACAACCAATACCACTCAAATTCTCATCACAACACCTTAACACACAATTTACACCAAAACCACACCACATCATCATATAGTGCTTAAACTTAAAATGCTTGGCACTTAGGCCCTTAAATGACAATAATCTTAACCATTGAATTTCCACATATATTTGCCTTTAACCTGCGAATACACACAACAAGGCTCCCATTGAAATAAAATGCTTCTTATAATTCATCTCAACATTGTTTTAACTATCTCTTCTTCTCATTTGCTCTTTAGTCACAAGTTCACAAGTATAGTCATTGTTTCTCCTAGGTTTTATATAACCCTTTTCTAATGTAAACTCTACACTAAACTCATCACATATCTAAATCCCATTCCCTTAAACAATAAAACACCTTAAGGTAAGTAATTTACCTTGTTCTTTTACAAGCTTTAAAAGCTTTCTTCCTTAGGTTTTTCTTTGCTCAATCTCGGTCACCAATATATATCTCCTTGCCAATGTTCTAACCAATATCCAATGACTCCAATGAGTACTAGATAATACATTAACCCTAAGGAACAAACCCTAGGTTAAAAATGTGCTTTAAGGTATTAAGGTGATTGTTTTACCTTGGTTTCTCAAGACAAGCTTGGATATGAAGCAAGAAGGACCTTCTCAATCCTTGGAAGAGTAGAAAACAAGCTAGAACAAGGCATAAACATGGAGTCCCATGAGTGCAAATTTTCGGACAAGGAAGAAAATGATGGAAACCTAGATTTTCTTACACTTTCTTTACCTTAAGAGAATGGAGAAGCCAATGGAGTCTCCAAACTTGAATTTCCTCCTCTAATGGTGGTTTGACTTGGCACCAAAATGAAGCTCTTGATGTTTTGAAAAGATAGAAAGAGAGAGCTTGAGCTAACTAAGGAGAATATGTAATTTGTTTTGGTTTTGGAGCTAAAATGAGTGAGTTGTGTGCAAAGCTAGATGAAGCTAGCATGGAGGCATGCTTCACGTTAATGGAGAAGGGAGAGAGAGCAAGAAAACCGTGGGAAACAAAGGAGAATGAGAGAAGTGAGGAGAGAGAATCACTAAAGTGTGATATTTATGTAAAAGGTGAATAGTACTTTTGCTTTACAAATCTTTATTTGCTTAATGAGTCATGAAGGTGGTGACTCACCTTATAAGAAACCGGCCCCCATTAGTAACAAGGGGTATTTAAGTCTTTGTTGATCAAATATCTCACTTATATTGACTTATGTTATAAACTAGCTTAATTAATTTACTATTCACAAAACAAGGCACATTGTTGTGAAATTTTTTATTTCCCATTGATATAGACTTCCAAATGTGATACTATATAGTACACATGTTAATTAAAGAGTAATGATGGACATTTAGCCATTCAAAACTCATTTACAAGACAATTTTTCAAAAACGTGCTTTAAGACTCCTTAAAGCACATTTTGTGTTTTAACTTGTTTTCAAGCTTGGTTTTCTTTGGTAATTGATTTAAAATGACCATTAGGATAATTACTAATTGGTCTTAGAAACAACATTTGGGTACTCTCCCAATTCTCTCCAAGCTTAGAGCACGTTTTTGCTTAAACTGCTCTTTTGGTGTTTCCTTATATTTTCTTTGATTAAAAATGTTTCTTAATGTTTCTAAGGCATTATTTAGCCTCCTTATATCTTAGTTTATCATTTAAACACCATCTCTAAGTTTTGGGTATTTCAAAATCTGATAAAACTCATATGGGCAATTTGTTAGTTTTTCCTTATATATGTTTCCCAAAAATACTACGATCGTCAAATTAGTATTTAATTTAACAATTTTAACACCAAATTATCACGTTTTTTACTCACCCTTAATCTCCAAAATAGTCAGAATCAACGATAACATCCTCTGTTAGATGCCTCTCATATTTCCTTATAAATCATTTATTTTTGTTAAACCAGTACAATAATTGACACCAATTTCCAAAATCACCAAACCTACATATATCGTAACTCCTTTTTTTTACTCACTATCCTCACTTATAAATCTATTAATCTAATCCCATCAATTAGTTTAAGAACACTCCTACACTACCACTAATTATTTCCGATAACAGCAAAAGGATCTATTATTTTAGATAATCATTTTTAGTTATACGAGTTTAATGTATATTACCGATTAAGGAAGAGAAATGTTTTCGATCCCTTCTGCAGCCTGGCGTGCGAGTAGCAGCAGTTTCAGGATTTACCGCAGCAAGGCCGGCGCATAGACACGGGGAGCGGGGAGGTGAAGTAGGCGCACACGCTCCAGAAGAGATGAAAGGAGTGTCGAGCATATATTCTGCTTGCTCATCAGTTTCAGTTGCAGGATTATCGATAGTGAAGAGGATGAATATTAGACTAGTTTGTATCTAGGATTAAGGGCTACTTTGTAATCTTGTCTTTCTAGAATGTAACTAGGCCTAATATGTATTTGCATCGGTCGGTTCACTTATTGAACCAGACCGGTCTCCCCCCTTCCTAATATCGCTCCTCTCTCTGTCTTTCACTTTCACTAGCGACAATACTGTATACTAAGAGCTTTCTCTCAAAAGAACTCTTGATTCCATTCTTCCTCGTTAATCAAATGAAGTTCTAGCTTTCTTGAATTTGAGATGGTATCAGAGCAGAAGTTCCGATTCTACTAGGAATGAGTGAAGAAGAAATCGAAACAATGAGTGAAGACGATGGAAAAAATCGGGCGTCGGAGCGACAACGAAAAACAGTGGATCGTTGCTGATTGATCCCAGTGATCCTCTCTACGTCCATCCTACGGAGCAACCCGGACAACCCCTGACGGCGAAGTTTACTGGACAAGGTTTTCTCACATGGAAGTGGGGAATGCGAAGGGCTCTGAGGACGAAAAACAAGTAAGGGTTCGTAGAAGGAACCGTAACTCGTCCAAACGTTGAAGATACTGTCCGAATTGCTGCTTGGGAACGGGCAAATTCTTTGGTGTGTTCTTGGATTATTTCATCGCTTGCACCGAATATAGGACGCAGCATCACCTACTTGGAAGACCCACAACAGATCTGGAAGTGGCTCTCTCGGCGGTTCGAGAAACAAAACCTGACTACCCTCCACACTATCAAGACACAAATTTCCAACTTGAAGCAGGGAGAAGAGTCAACTGCAGACTACTTTATGAGGCTGCGAGAGATATGGGCAGAATACGAATTGGCTCTACCTCAAGGTTTTGCGAATGTTGTTCGAACTGTAAATCGAGGGATTCTCAGACAAAACAGAGGGAAAAGGAAGAATTAATTCACTTTCTCATGGGGCTCAACAAGTCCTATATACATCTCCGAGGACAGATCTTGGCAATGAAGGAGATTCCCTCCTTGGAAGAGGCTTATTCCATTCTAACTCAAGAAGAACATCAACAAGCTAGCTATGAGGTAAAGGAAGACGAAGAACAGTCCATATCTTTGTTCTCGAAGGGCAGTAATCAGTTTTCTGTTTCGAACAAACAAAAGGGGAATACCTTTCCTGGAAACCCTAAATTCGGGACAAGAAAGTCATCGACAAAAGCAAGTGGGTCTAGCAAGAAAGAAATTCCAAAGTGTACGAACTGTGGGAAGCTTGGACATTCAAGAAGTGATTGCTGGTTCATCATAGGGTTCCCCGGTGATGAAAACAAAAAGATGAAGGATGTGCGAGCCAATACAGTTGCTGAAGAAGAAAGAAGACCTGTTTCCATGCGCGACGACGGATAAACAAGGTTTCACCGGTCCAAGGAATGAGTGCTGACCAACTCGAACAATTGGTCCACTATCTCCAGCATGAGGATCTTCAAGCAAATGCAACAGAGAAGTCGATTTCGGGGAATTCACAGGTAACCCTAAATTAACTTTTAACCTCCTACCTTGTTTGATGTCTGATGGCGATTTAATGCTAGAAAAACTAAGAAATCTTTGGATCTTGGATTCCGTGCCACTGAACACATCAGTGGAAATGCCAACTTGCTCTCATCAAATCAGAAAACTGATAGAAACTAGAGAAATAACCTTACCTGATGGCCAAAGGAAACCCATACATGATATTGCTGATCTCTTTGTTAATGGTGTTTAATGCCTGAATAATGTTATGTATGCCCCGTCCTTTAGATTTAATTTAATTTCCATGAGCAGACTAATAGAGTGGTTAAAACAGCCAATTCTGTTTCATAATGATTCTTGTGGTGTGCATGATTTTGAAGAAAGAAGCTTTCGAAAAATTGGCAAACTTGTTTCTGGGCTTTACTTTGTTGATTGTATGCGCTGTGTTCTGTCATTTCTGAGAAGAAACCAATGTTGCTCTGTACACTAGTCTGGATAGGGAAGATTCTGAGAATAATAGTCTTGAAAGGGTTTCCCTATGGCATCACAGGTTAGGACACATGCCAATAAAGAAACTCAACTTAATACCTGAGTTAAAAACACAAAACTGTCACAACAAACAGTCCAGAATCCTTCCATGTACCATATGTTTCAAGGCTAAAGCCAAAAGGCAAAAATTTCTTCCATCCACTATCAGAACAACAGAACCTCTTGAAATGATCCACTTGGACATATGTGGTCCAATGAGAAATCAAACAACTAATGGATATAGATATTTCTTGACCATTGTAGATGATTTCTCTAGAGCAACTTGGATAAAACTTCTCAAACAAAAATCAGAAGCCATGCAAGAAAAAGAATTTCATTCTTCTTGTTGAAAAACAACAACATGAAAATAAGAAGAATCAGAAGTGACAATGCCAAAGAATTGGGAAAATCTCTAGAAGGAATAGAGTTTCTTGCCACCAAAGGCATTGTGCACCAAACAACCTGCCCTCACACCCCTCAACAAAATGGGGTGGTGGAGAGGAAACAAGGCCACATAATGGAAGTGGCAAGGGCCCTTGTGTTCCAATCTGGGCTTGATAAAACTTACTGGGGTTACTGTGTTGAACAATCAACCTTCATAATAAACAGAACCCCGAGCAAAGTTTTGAAAAACCAAACCCCTTATGAAAAACTTTTTGGAATAAAACCATATTACCACAAACTAAGGGCCTTTGGATGCCTTTGCTACATCACAAATATAGAACCCAACAGAAGTAAACTGGACTCTAGATCTTTTCCATGTGTTTATTTAGGAACCTGTAAAAACACAAAGGGGCAAGGGTTCTGTCTTTGGAGGAAGGGACCATAAAAATAGTCGGGATATAACTTTCTTTCAACATATATATCCCTTGAGAGAAAAAGATTGGAAGGATTTATACCATAACAATCAAGAAGAAACAGACAACCCTTTTCCCCCTTTAGTCACTTACAGTCCTGAAGATGACATCCACTTTAATCAGCAAACAAAACTAATGAAACAAGTGACAGTGGGCACAATATAACAGAAGAAACCGTGCCTGAACAAGATAATCAGCCCACTGAAACTCCTGAACAGGACACCCAGCTCACTCCTCCTGAATAGAACACCCAGCTCACTGAAACACCCAACCTTAGAAGATCTACTAGAACCCACAGAGCTCCACAAAAATATGACGATTACATTTGTTCTTCCATTCACAACACCAAGGACCTTTTCTCAACCATTCTTACTTCTAGGTTACACCAAGGAAATCAAAACAATTCTACCTCTTCTACTATAGAAACTCTCACTGATTTCATTCCAAATCAGACCATACTCTCCTGCTCTCTTCACCAAAATGCCAACGTTTTCCTTGATAAACTTCATAACCTAGAAGAACCTCTAAACTACAAGAGTGCTAGTAAAGATCCTAGGTGGGTGAAAGCCATGAGTGAAGAATTTCAAGCTTTAAAACAGAACAACACATGGTCGATTGTAGATCTTCCTAAAGGAAAGAAAGCCATCAGCTGTAAATGGGTATATAAGACAAAGATGAAAGCTGATGGCAGCCTAGAAAGATTCAAAGCTAGGCTTGTGGTGAGAGGATTCACCCAAAGGCATGGATTAGACTATGAAGAAACATTCTCCCCGGTTGTCAAACATACAACAATAAGAGCCCTAGTGATCATTGCCATTAAAAAGGTTGGGTTCTTGATCAACTCGATGTGAATAACGCATTCCTTCATGGAGACCTCCATGAAGATGTGTACATGACCATACCCGAGGGTCTAAGAGTTAGTGGGGAAAACAAAGCTTGCAAATTACACAAATCTATCTATGGTCTCAAGCAAGCCTCTCGTCAATGGTACGAAAGGCTTGCTAAATTTTTGCAAAGTCTAGGATTCCAACATTCCCAAAATGATTACTCCCTCTTCATCAAGAAAAATAAAAATGACATAACACTTCTAGGAATCTATGTTGATGATATACTGGTTGTTGGAAACAATCCCAAGGGCATAACTTTTCTGAAAAAACCGCTAGACAAAGAATTCAAAATTAAGGATCTTGGTAGACTAAATTATTTTCTAGGAATAGAATTCATTGAAACAAAAGAGGGGATAATCATGTCTCAAAGAAAATACTCAAACCAGATTCTTAAGGATTATGAAATGGAGAACTCCAGATTCGCTGTTTCACCTCTACCAATAAACATAAAGCTCTACAATGATACTGGTCATCAACTAGAGAATCCCACAATTTATAGATGCCTAGTTGGTAAACTAAACTTCTTAACTAACACCAGACCAGACATTAGCTATGCAGTCCAATACCCTAGTCAGTTTTTACAAGCTCCTACAACAGAACATTTAAAGGCAGCTTATCACACACTATCATACATCAAGGGAACTGTAGGCTTTGGTCTGTTTTTTAGTCACAAAAATAACTTTGAACTAGTTGCTTATTGTGACTCAGATTGGGCTTCTTGCCCAATCACAAGAAAATCAGTATCTGGTTATTACATCATGCTTGGTGGATGTCCACTCAGCTGGAAATCTAAGAAACAGGTATCGGTTTCCCTATCTTCTACTGAAGCAGAATATAGGGCGATGAGACAGGTAACCAGCAAACTTAGCTGGTTGAGCAGGCTGCTAAATGAGGTAGGGATTACTGACATAACTCCAATTCCTTTAAACTGCGATAATTTGGCTGCAGTCCATATAGCAAAAAATCCAGTCTCTCACGAACGCACAAAGCACATCGAACTTGACTGTCACTTTGTGCGTGAGAAACTGCAAGAAGGCCTAATTCATGTGTAGTATGTTCCCAGCAAAGTCAGCTGGCAGATGTAATGACAAAGGCACTCACAGGTAAGAACTATCAAAGTTTGTTTCACTCTTTAGGTTTGCAGGAACATAGAGAAGGTGGCTGACTTCATCAGAGGAGCAAAAGGACAACGCTGTTTCAGTACGCATTGTACTTTTGAGAGGGGGTATTAGACTAGTTTGTATCTAGGATTAAAGGCTACTTTGTAATCTTGTCTTTCTAGAATGTAACTAGGCCTAATATTGTATTTGCATCGGTCGGTTCACTTATTGAACCAGACCGGTCTCCCCCCTTCCTAATATCGCTCCTCTCTCTGTCTTTCACTTTCACTAGCGACAATACTGTATACTGAGAGCTTTCTCTCAAAAGAACTCTCGATTCCATTCTTCCTCGTTAATCAAATGAAGTTCTAGCTTTCTTGAATTTGAGAGAAGAGGATGAAGATTAGTGCGCTACATGTATGTTCTTGTGCTTGGGTTGGAAAGAAAATTATTGTGAGAAGAATGGAACCGGTTGTGGGATGCACTGTTTCAGCCCGTTAATCTGGTGTTGCAATAGTTTATCGTGAAAGAATGAAGGCTGGCGTGAGAGATGAAGTAGCATCTTAAGTGATTTACTACTTCGAGGAGTAGGTGCCAGAAATGAAGGAAGGGGTGTGCTGCGCTTAATTATTCCTTGTCTGCTGGCAATATTTAGAAGGGAAGGAGAGTAAACTGGAAGAGAAGAAGAGGCGCTGATCGGTGCAACCATGAATGAGAAAAGAAGTGTTCCCATCGTCAGTGGGTGAAAGAATTTTAACGTGAGTAAATGGAATAAACTGTAGAGACATTAATAATCGGGAGAGATAATATTGTATCGTGAGGGAAGGGAATATGAAAGATAGAGAGTTTTATTATAAATGAAGTTAATATAAAGAGAATAGAAATAGAAAAGAATGAGAAAATGAAGAGAATCTGTCATATGTATAGCCGTGAGTGAAGGGAAATGGGGAGGGCTGACATGTATATTTATTTGTCATTAGGATTGTAAGGTGAATAAAAGAATTTAAAGAGAATAGAGAATAGGCTATTATTCGAGTCATTTAAATGTTTACAATTTATGTTAGCTTGTTAAATAACCTTTCAATATTCCTCATAATAATCTATGTGTCATTTCATGTAATAATATATATTATATGTTACACCGATTTTTATCGTATAATTTACTCCTTTTAAATGATCCCTAAATTTAGAATTTCGTGTTAGGTTTGATAAATATTTTTAGACTATATATTTATTTTTATAAATATAATTGAGGTTCATTGAAACCTTAATTCATGTAAATATTTACTTAATCCATTATTGCAACATGTTAGTCCTATATAATTAGACCTTAATTATTTTAAAATTATTAGGGATATTTCAACTATGATTTAATATTGACTTTTATGATCCAAATCAATGTTCGAAATATTTCTAAAATCTTTTATAATAAAATTGGAGTTTCTTGAAATTTTCCAAGATTTATTGACTTATAAATCTTACTATTAAATTCATAATACTATATAATAATTTAACATTTAATAGTATTATTTAGGGTTCAATAAAGGAAATCCCCTAAATTAATTTATATTAATTTATGGGGTATATCAATTTTCAACTCAAATAAACGTTTTCGGGGAACAAGAAATTTCTGACCCCTTCAAAACATTTTCTTCTTAGTTAGAACATCACTTGTCTCCCTTTCCAAAATAAAAATCCGAGGTGGGGCGCTGGGGTCATAACCTCCCTTATTGCAGTCTGGATCTCTTTTGGCGGGGCATTAGGGTGACAAACCTCCCCTAATTGCAGCCTAGATTTTTACAAGGCAGGGTGCTAGGGAAGTAACGGCCTTCCTAGCTGCAGCCGGGATTTTAGAATCATCTAACTCCCTTCCACTCGATTTCAATGTTTTCGGTTTTAAACGTTTTAAAACCCGGAAATTAGAGACATTATTAGGGTTTGACTGAGAACATCACATTCATGGTGTTTCTCTCTAAATCCTATTTTTGACATAAATTCATTGCCCCATCTTTCAAGCCTCGACACTTACCATTAATTAAGTGTCATGTTCGAGGGGGTACATAGGGTAATCCCTCGGGATTATCCGCCCTTTTACAACAAATGATTTTTTCGATTTTGAACTTCAAGAGAGACAATTCTGAATAAACCAATCCAACCCTTCCATTAGAGCTTCAAGTCACATAAGCACTTCTTAATCACCCTCTGAATAAACTCTAAGTCACATAGGACCTTCGATTCCTGAATGCTCCCGAACAACCTTAGCCACCTTAAATTCAAGACATCTTCAAAACCCGAACACACGTAAACCAAATATCCTCCTTCATACTCCATCATCTTGAAAACTCGAATTCCTCTTCAACACCTTTGATTTCCTAAAACACCCCAAGAATCCGAACTCCGTAAACATGAAAAACTCCTCAATTTCACCAAATGATCCGAACACCCTTGAACTTCACAGAAATGACCAAAATGCCCTCCAGCATCCTCTCATGCCCCACGAAAGACAAAATAACCTCAAACCTCTCAAAAACAATCAAAGCCTCTTAAAGCTCAAGCGAACTTCTCCAATCAATATCTCAAGACGGGCCTATTTCTTCAACTCTTCGAAATCATCCTTTCCTCAGTCCACACTCAATCCTATCCTTTGGCTTTAATTGAATCTCTCTAAAAAGGTTTTGAAAGAAGGCAATCCCGACAATTGGAGACCGAGATTTCCTCGAGCACCAATCCAAAGTCGTGGTCGTTGCCACTTCTAAGGGGTGTAACCCAGTGCGAACCCACACAAAATCTCTAGTATGATTAGATAAGTCCTATCCATAGGCAACAAATCATCAGAGTCAATTAACGGTTCTTAGAACCCTTCTCCTCCCTTCCTAGTTCCTTAGGTCAAACTAGGTGGCGACTCTAGTCAATTTCCGCCCTTAGGGCATAAGTCCGCGTGGAGCCCATCGAGAACGGGTGTAGTGCACACTTGTACTCCCCTTTATGCTTTCTGGGAAAGACGGACGATGTAGTAGGTATTTGAGAGATGCCAGATTAACGGGTTTTCACCCTCCATAGAATGGCAATTTCTAGGATCTAGGCTTTTTAGTCAAACAATATTAGATAGACCCCCTCAAACCGAAAAATCACCCTCCACAGCCCTGATTTCCTACAATTGCAGCAAACACCGTTAGGCTTACCTTTAGCACCACCAGCTTTTGGCTGGTTCTTTGGATCTTTACCACCATTGGTCTTGCCTTGTGCAGATGTTATCATCATGGGTTAAAGTCTGCTTCAGAGAATCCCATTCAACACTCCAAGGGAGAGATCTGATCAGAGCTTGAACTTGCTGCTCATTGGACAACTCATGTCCTGCAGCCTTAAGATGCATTTGCAGTTGTCTTCTACGAGTAACAGTGCTTCCTCCAAAGTACTGCTTGACTGCTTCCCATACTCCATTAGTAGTTTGATGGGTTTTGAAACACAACATCAAGTCACTTCTCATACTACTTAAAAGTATGACCCGGGCAGTGCGACTCTTCTTCTTCCAGACATTATAGGTTTCTAGCTTCTTATGTGCCTGGGCAGAGTGTCCCTCAGCAGATGGAGTTTCCATGACTTGTAAAGGTACATCCAAAAGTTCTTGGTCTTCCAAGACATACTGAACTTTACGACTCCACGTGTCATAATTTTGTTCAGTTAGTTTTTCACCCTTGTTAAGATTTGCTACTATACTCTTCGATACGACATCCATCTTACAAAAAATTGATGTCACTAGTTGTTGTGTGTTACATGTATACATAACACTACTCATTTATAGTATTATTAAAATATTTATCTAAGTATAAGAAACAAAATATGCTCGGCGCATACAATCAATTTCAATACTTAGACTTACAAATTATACACCATAAACACGCAACAAATGCATTTAGAATTGTAACACCCCAACTAACAACGTCACACTTAACAATAGATTGCAGCGGAAAACATTACTCATCACATAACTTAACTCACCGGTGTTACACGCCGTTAGCCACCTACGTGGCTAATAAGGCTAATACATATACATTGTATCGATCTGATGGACCAGATTCCCGAGCAACTACTACACTATAATCTCTTTCCATTACCAACATTCATTATACAATTACATTCCAACTGTATTGAGTATTGACAACTAATGCTGATAACAGTTTCGGTCTTACTACACCTACAATACATAAGTAATTAAATAACTACCCACGTACCAACTATCACCCCGTCCTACTCTCGAACGGCTTCCAGCTCCTTGTACCTGAAATGAAAGGAAAGAAAGGGTGACCCCCCAGGGGCTCAGCATCTTTGCTGGTATGGTAATCGTGCAGCCCGCATACTACCGGGCCACGCACAACTATTTGTCGTCTAAGCATGCGGTTGATTTTATTTAAATCATGCATGAACATTGAAAACACACAACACATAACATACCCACAACAATGGGGCTCAACAAATCCGTCAACACGTCAATACTCGTTAGATCACTCATTGTGTTCTTTAACCCTAGAGGGTTTCTTCTCTAATAGAGCTAATTCCTTAATAGACGACACTTACCCACTAGTCGGGTTATACTTAAATTACTCATATTATAAACTGGGATTCATATCCATGATCCATATACTTCACATAACATCACAATAAGAATTGCAGCGCAACATTAAACATAACATAACGGGAACGGCTCTCTTTAGGAGCCAACATAGTTAGTCCACGTGGAGAGCCTAGAGAATGCTACCAAACTCATGCTAAGCTCGTTACATAACTCGTTACCGTCCTATTAAATGAACGGATAACTTAACCCCAAGGAACGTTGGATATAGTGATCCAAGCACACCAAACATAGTATGCCCCTGGGCCCGACGTGAGTTAGTAAAATAGCCTTGGATAAGCTAAAGGGAGGTTGGAAACCAAAAAGGAAAACAACCATAACATACAAAGTGAATCGAACCTGAAATGATAACGACCCCCATACTCACATGCGTGGCCAGAAACGCCCGGACTCCTCACTCCCCGGTTAGCACTAGTTAGAAGTCCCATTATTGACACTTAGTACATTAATTCACCAGTAGGTGTTTAGGTCCAGTTAGGCACACACAGGGTGGTAAACATACTTTCACGCACAAACAACACACAACTAACTTACGCATAGCCGTGGTTAGAACGTTCCCATGGTTTGGGTCGTTAAATCCGAATACCGATCTCTTATATGATCCTAGAGTCGGTTAGTTAAGTTTAACACATATTTGAGGTTAAACGGTATCGGAACTAAACTCGCCACATAAACAAATTATTATAAACTCATTACATGTTTTTATCTTATAAGGTGGCAAACATTCAGAAAAACACATTGCATACAAGCCGGTGTAATCCGGTAGAACACAGGTTGCAAGAAAACCATACCTGTCACCAAGGTCCACCCTATTGTGTCCTCTTATGTTCCTCGAACAATTCCCGTATAATTGGTAACATTACAATTACTTTCATTAAGGGGTAATATGATTGTTTAACGACTAATGTGCCCATAGTTAACCCCGTCATCCCGTTGTATTTAATTTTACTCTTGTGATCTTAAGTTCACAACTCCCACATCAAACCTAACACTTGTTTACACATTCCAAGGCCTTTAATGTCACCAAACAAGGCCTAAACATCACCTAAAACCATTACCATTCCATCCCCCATCATTAGAAGTCATTAGAACACATTTTAAGCAACTTTTGCCCTGGTCCGGGACTTGGTCCGGACCCAAGGTCCCGGACCAATACTAGAATGTAGTCTCGGCTCTTTTTTTTACTTGGTCCGGGTCTTGGTCCTGGACTAAGGACCCGGACCACTTACAAACTTGTTTTTCAGCTCATTTTTAAGGGTGGTCCGGGACCTTATACAAGGGCTACGTCCCGGACCATGTTAATAAGTCATTAAAACACCATTTTCAACCCCTAATCCAACCTTAAACCTTATCTAATCATTCCATAATCTTTCCACATGTTTCCTACATGTTTAAACACCTTAAAACAAGCACTAAACCTTCCTAAATCATCACTAACTTGTTACTCAACTTCTTACAAAATTTCTAACACTTATAACATTTTTCCTTAGGATTTCTAAGTGGTGAAGCATGCCTACAATATCACTAACCAAAGTGTTGTCTCACAAACATTACCACTACTCCAAAAGCATTATTTCTCACAAACACCTCCGTTACCCAATTGCTTCTATTTTCCACAAATTTACACTTAGACCTTCACAAGGCATTATTTTTCCTTTGTTTACCAAATCTTAAACAAGACTTTACACTTCACATAACATAACCTTGGTGCGTTTAAAAACACCCATTTGACCTCTAAATCCTCCAAGACCATTCCTTGGTCATCCTAGGGCTCATGAACACCTTAATTCACTCTTTTTAACAACAAACAATTCCTAGTACCTTCTAGGTCATAAAATCTCATTACAACACATAAACTCCTTTGTTTATCAACTAAATTTTGCCATAGCTTCTCTTGTATCACCTTACACCAAACACATAGGTTTCCACTTTTACACAATCCAAGAGCACTCAATCCCATAGTACACATCCTTATACACAAACGTATGGTTTTTCATCCTTTAACCATCAAAGACATTCATCTTCTCAAGAAATGTTCTTTACACACAACTAAACCTTTAAAGTACACTACATCACAATATAGTGCATAAACTTTAATTGCTTGGCACTTAGGCCCTTAAATAACATTAAGCTTAAACACTGAATTTCCACATTTAAATGCCTTCAACCTGCAAATACACACAACAAAGCTCCCATGTCCTTTTAGTCCACCTTGTGGATAGTTTTCTAGCTCATTTCCCATTGGCACTTTAGGTTATTTATTAAGCAAATATAGCTCAATTCCCCAGTACACAAAACTACTACATTAGAGAGGTCATTTACCTCTTCTCTTCAAGCTTTTCTCACTTGTTTTCTCTTGTTCTTTCTTGATTGAAAATCAGCAAGGAGCTTTTATCACTTGTCAATCTTCTAACCAATACACATATAAGAGTAATGAGCATTAAGTTTAATACTCAAACTCATAATTAAACCCTAGATTACATAAGTGTTTTAAAACACTTAAATTGATGTTTACCTTTGGAATTTGAAAGAGAGCTCTATTAAGAAGCAAGTGAAGACTCCTCCTAGTCCTTTGAATATTGAATCAAGATAAATGAAGAGCAAGATAATGCACCATTAATAGGTGAATTTTCGGCTATATACAAAAATGAAGGGACACATGGTTCTTCTTTGATTTACCTTACCTTGAAGCAAAGGAGAACAACAAGGTGTGAAAAGGTGAGCTTTTCCCCCTTCAATGGAGATTCTTCATGGCACCAAAATGGAGTTCTTGAAGATTTGAAATGATAGGAATGAAGCGCTTACTCTAACTAAGACAAGTATGGTCTTAGATTTTGATTTAGAGCATGGAGTTGGATTTGGCAAGGAAATGAAGATGGAGAAGAGAGGTTGCTGTAGCAAATCGTTTTTGGAGAAGGGAGGAAGAGGTGAAGACGGTGGGGATGAGAGGAATGAAGAGAATGAGGTGAGAGAGTATACTTTAAGAGATATTATGTTATAAGGGTGTTTTTCTCTTTTTACTTACTTTTCCTTCTTCCCTTTAATTAATAGCACATGGTGGTGAGTCACCACATAGAAAACCGGCCCCCTTTTAGTATAATGGGATATTTATGGTATTTGTTGACCAATTAATTGACTTATGTTGACTTATAACTTAAACTAGCACTATTTGAGCACTATTCACAAATTAAGGCACATAATTGTGAAATTTTTGATTTCCCATTGATTTAGACTTCCTAATGTGATACTAAGTAGTACACATGTTGATTAAAGAGTAATGATGGTCATTTAGCCACTCAAAACTCATTTCCAAGACAATTTTTCAAAAATGTGCTTTAAGACACCTTAAAGCACATTTTGTGTTTTAACTTGTTTTCAAGCTTGGTTTTCTTTAGTAATTGATTTAAAATGTTCATTAGCATGTTAATAAGGTCTAGGAATTACCTTTAGGTGTTATACAAGGTTACACCAAGTCTAGAGCAAGTATTTGCTTAAATTGACTTTATGGTGTTTT
Source organism: Limonium bicolor (assembly GCA_023374045.1). Lineage (NCBI taxonomy): Eukaryota > Viridiplantae > Streptophyta > Magnoliopsida > Caryophyllales > Plumbaginaceae > Limonium > Limonium bicolor. Next base: position 124,871,482 of record CM041780.1, read on the forward strand.
CTTGTGTTCTCTTTGGATTAATTGTCTACCAATGTTTCTTAAGGACTTAATTAGCCTTATTAAATCACAATTTCATATTATTAAGTCTTGGTAGGCTCTTTGGGTCCTAACCAAGTTCATTCCAAGCTTAGAGCATGTTTTTGCTCAAACTATCTTAGTAGTAATTTATTGTGTTTACTATGGATTAATTTACTTAATAGCATTTCTAAGGCACTTTTTAGCCTTTATGCACCATAGTATAATAGTTAAACAACATATCAAGGTTTGGGGTATTTCAATCTACCCCCCTTAAAAGAACTTCATCCTCGAAGTTCATAGTTTCCCTTGTATCCTTCCATAGAATCCGGGTATTACTTACACGATAAAACTTCCATAACCAAACATACCTTCACATAACAAACATAACAAACATACCTTAACATACCATACTTTGCATAACAACCTCGAACTCAAAGGTCCGGGTAACATAACCAATTCAGAACTCAACCACATTAGGACTCAAGGTCAAAATAATATTTATTACACATACCACACAACATGTCTTAGCATGTATAGCAACCAAAAATACCTTTATATACACTTTTATCCCGCAGATTCCTTGGGAGATCAAAACAATCACTTAATCTTTAACATATATACTTCCCCTGTCACCGGTCCAAAGACAAAGGCTAATACGTCCTCAGCTCGTGAGCAAGTACTACAAAAATATTGTTTGTAAGGTTAAGTAGGAGGACTTTCTTTAATTAAAGTATCAACCGAAGGTTTTGAAAATACCAATTGAAAATCCTTTTGAAAACGCATACAACTCCAAGTCCAATTTATGCTCTTTGCATCTTTTCTTAGCGTGGTTATTTGTGACCACTTATAGGGAGCTTCAAGAATCATCCAACCCTGATGTGATCAGCATCAGTGTTGAACTATCCTTCCACCCCAATTTGTGTTCGGCTTCCCTTGATCACATGCAAATCAAGTTCCACCTCCCACTTCATTTTCAAGCATCAAACGATACACTCATTTCCAATTTTCTATCTTTTGTTTGTCATTCTAGTCATAATCATTACATCTCCAAAGGGATAGAACTCCGTCTATCAGTTATCTCCATTCACTTTTAGTCAAGTTACCTAGGGAATTTAATTCTCACTAGGTTCTATATCGGTTTCATACCCCTTCATAACTCACAATACTGTATATACATACTTTTATCAAAATACAATACACGGTATTACATTTAGTATTATGTGAACATATACTGTCGAGGTTTTAGTTCCCCGGGAGTTTCTTTACTCCCCTACACTCGTACTCTCACACAACAGTTAACAAAGTATACACACTTATCACAATGGTATTCGCATCTTCTGTGTGTAACCACCACAATTAACCCATGAATGAATGCGTATGTTTATGTAACGCACATACCAATCACCCAAACAAATTATTTTGTGCTATACACAACATAGTTCACGTACACTTGTACGGTAAAACGCACTAAGCGATTTGCGCTCTTACCCCCCTTAAAAGGGATTACGCCCACGTAATCAATGACTGAACATTGGTTTAAAATGTTCTGCCACCGTGAAGTGTTTTAACTCCCACGCGGTCTGTTATACAATGTGTTCTGGTTAGAGGGTCTTAACCATGTTATCGGTTTATCCCTAAACCAAGAATTCTCATTGGAGTTTGTTTAACTCATACTCGGTTTCGGTTCTGGCCTGTGAGGCTTCTAGGCGTTAATAATTAGCCATTTATTCATATTCACAATGCATATTTGGTATCTAGTTCATGGGTTCACTGGCCTTTGCTGCGCGACTCTGATAACTTTAGAGCTTAGTTTGCCCCATTCGTTATTGTTACTGTATTGTACAACTCTGATTTATCACCTTTATCTCGATAATAACGGTTTCTCAACCGATGCATGGTATTTCTTACCGTGCGCGAATTCAGTGAGTTACAAACTTTCTATCCACTTCCATGATAATTTACTGTGTATACTGCTATGTACTTCACAATGATTGACTTGATTTCTTCTGACTTACTGTCGGTTGAGTTTGAGCTACTACCTAATGTGTAGTGCTCTCTCGGTTATTTTCCACACTTGAGGTATATTCCATACCGGTATCTAGTATCACGTGTTACTGCAGTCACTTATTCCTAATCACGCCTCCACATTCGGTTCTGTACAAGTATCATTTCATTGGTGCGACCTTGCATTTCCTATGCATCGGTCATTATAGCGTTATAAGTCTCTTTCTACTTCCACCACAATTAACATTTTCCCAAATTCCTAACTATCTCACTCGATCATTACTGCGCAAGTGAAATACCAAAACACTCAGTCATACAAAGTGCAGAGGCATAAACTCTTGGCAGTAAAATCTCTCATGCGATTGTAATAGGAATGAACATCGTTTCCTTGTTGTCCGGTTTGTCTACCATCTCTATTCATCAACTCCATCTCATTGTGTGATTTATTCACATGTATTGGTTGCTTGCTGCGTACCATGTTCTCACTCATTGTACAACACTAACTTACATGGCATCCACTGTCATATTAGCTTCTGTGCATGTACTTTCATCATTCGTATTATGGTTCGCCATTCATTTGGATGACTACTAAATACACTATTTTTCGAGTCTTAATGCTCCTTGAGCATTGTTCACTCTACATTTAGCATCACATTAGCATCACACACCTATGGTGGTTGCTATTAGACTTATTACTTTTCCGGTCTCCACAACTGGTACAAACACTTCTTTTCGTAAGACGACTACTCACATCATTTTTGGGTAATGACAATATGGTCAGCCCTTAACATATTTCTTGAACTTAGTTCACATAACTACCGCTCTCGCGGTTTCACAATATCGAGAGGTATCCCCACTCTTTAAGCAATGGTCCGTTCTCCGCTCTATTCACTTGTACAACATAAACTTTCATAATCGATTAAATTTACATAACACATTTTGTTTGTGGCTTATAAGCCTTACTGCCTCGAGCTCTGCTCATTGTAGGCTGTTCAGACACATTTACTTCTCTGTACAACATTACATGGTTTAGAGGTAGTATTGGGCTCCATGACAAGGTCATTGCATCACGCTTCCCTTTCATGGGATGCCCCTTCAAGGATGTCAGACTTCCTCCTGACGACTTATGTTTAAACTGAGTGTTAGTTTCAACTCCTGTGTTTCTGTCACGTTATCTCGTTCAACCATTGTTGATTCAAGCACTCTTCAAGGACAGCTCCTGGGTGTTACTAGGTTATGCCACTACATCTGGCTTGCACTTATTGGTACGTTTAATAAACTACGCCATTTTGCGTTCTTAGAGGAATTTACTATCGTCTTCTATGAAGATCAATATTCCCTGGTAGTCTAGGTGATCATTCCGGGAGTTTCATCCCGTTCATTGCACATTAACATGTCCATATCAGGCTTCCGCCTACCATGTACAGACTGGGTTCTCGTCGTTCCAGCTATCATGTTTATCCTTGAGGATTCTTTGGACATATGCGATGTCCTTACATAACAGTCAGTGCACTTCGCACTTCCTAACTCTTGAACATTTCGTTGAAATGAATTCACTAATTCCTTTAATCCCGTTAACTTAACTAAGTTCTTTTACTCTAACCATTCGGGGTAATCAGTTGCTGTAACCCCCTACCGGTAATCACACCATTATCCTCTGACCTATCTCATATATCAACAACAACGCAGCGGTAGTTCCAACTTAACCGGGGGTGAAACAATACCGTTAGTCACCCACGTGACTAACTAAGCCAATCCAAACTCAATCACAACAACAACTACAATATCGGTCTGATGGGTCTTATACCGAGTACACTGTACAAACGACACTTCCTTTACTTAAACAATTCTCAAGTCACAACCTTTAACACCACAATATACAATACAATAACCATTCTATACTATATCGAGTATCTACAATTCCCAAGGTTATCAATGACCCTTCGGTCTTACAAATCCACAATACATAAATACAATTCCCTCAACAACTACCCATATCAATAACAACCCCATCCTACTCTCGAACGGTGTCCGGCTTAGCTGTCGGACTCTTACAGTGTTCATATTCACTTCGGGTACCTGCACACTAAAACGTTCCCCCTAGGGGGTCAGCTTACGCTGAATATGACTTCCGCATACCCCGCGTGCTAGCGAGGGTACACTGACTAATTGGTCGAGAGCATGCGGTTCATTTTATCACAACAACGTGCATACAACATACATTAAATATGTACTTTCACAATCAAGTTCAACATTGCACACAGGCACTAACACACATCAAGGGTTGGTTCAATATGTTCTTTAATTAGGCTTGAGGGTTTCTACCTCACCATGCCTTACTCAACTATTCATGTACTACCCACTCCCTAGGGTACTCTTACTCCCAAACTCAGCAAGGTCTACAACACTCAACTCAATCCCCCACTCAACTCGAATTCTCAAGTCCCACAAGTCACAACTCAATTCTCAATACTCGCATACTCGATTCCATACTCAATACTCAAGTCCCCAAAATACCCAATGCTCAAGGTACATGTTAAGTCGATCTCACGACCTCCGGGCAGGGTCATACACAAGACCCCCACCGGGCTCAAATACAAATAGGGCTATACAGTTAGCTCCTCAAATACTCAAATGTCCGGTTCACTACCGGACTACTCAAATTCCCACAACTCCTCTCTCGGAGTCAATTCACAATCTCAAGGATTAGCCTAGAAGTATCTCTCTCGATAGCATCTAATGGCTTAGGGAATTCCTCAATGTTTAGTATTCTAAGATTTAAGGTTTCAACCCACTTATTGAATACTCTTATGTTCGGGACATTGCTCATGTTAGTCGGTTCCTCTCATTGGGGTTCGACTATAATTCTAAGGGGTTTGGTGATCCCTTACCATTCATTACTTTACTCAGGGTTCGTATTTCGAACAACTTTCCAATCCTCTAGTTAGAGGTTACTTATATACTTCCCCTAATATTTATCGTGTGGGTTTAGTCATTTGGTTCTCTAACCGTTATCTGGAGGTCACTACTCCCGTATACCTTCTCACGTTCGAATGTGTTCGTAGGTTTATGTTACCGCGTATGGTTCGATAGTTGTAGTGTGTTCCACCTTTTATTAGTTCACACTCGATTCTTTCTACGAGTCTCTACTCACATGCAGAGTGGATTTATCGTGAGTTATTAGCACAGGTGAAATTGATAAAGAGAGAAATTAATACTCAAAATATCCGTCGGGCTGCAAATTAAAACCCGGTCGTAGTATAGAAGACAGAAGCGGCCGGGGTCAAACCGTGGGACTTAAAGCGAGTTAAAACAGTTCCTAAGCTTGTCACAAAAGGGGGAAGTTAATTGACTTGTTTTAGAGAAAATAAAGCAGATTAGAAAACTGAGTGCAGATGAATTAAATGGAACTCCGGTTTCAGGTTTTATATATCTGATTAATTATGCTATCTCTACCGGTTTAATATATAGTTTGGCAAAATTCCTGTTATTATCCTAAGGACTAAGTCATAGACCCTTAATAACTCGTTTCCAGAAAATGCTCGGTCTAATCAAGGTTCGAGCAATACTATGTAACGGACGTTAAATTCAAGAAATTATAATTGCATCTGTAAATACTAACTTATTAAATCATAATAAGTTTTCTCCAGATTTACGGCTTAAATAACCTGTCTATTTATCACCTGGTCTGATCAAAATAGACTTAGGAAAGCATTTTAATAAATTCATGTAATTTATTAAAATGGTGAGAGAAATCCTTTAAGCGTAACAAACTGTATTTATTAAATCGGTAGAAATATTGATTACATAATTAAACAAACCATATTTAAAACCTTGCCCGGAGCAAATCCTCCTTAGCCAGACATATTAACTGGTAATAAATCTGACAGAGGTTGGACGTAATAACAGCACGGAGACGTGATTAGTGAATGGAGAAATGGAGAGGTCGAAGAGTGAAACATGTACGTAGGCTATTATAAGTGAAGTGGGTGAATTAGAGAATTAATGGAGTGAAATGGTATACGGGAGCGATTTACTGGAAGAGAATGAGATGAGGTGAGTGTGAGTGATTTTCAGGTTTTCTCCGTGCACTCGTACAAGGCTGTAGGGAATGGGTATTTATAGAAGAAATTAAGAGGTAGTCTTCCGTAGATATTTGCTTCATTGATTGCTTCATTGATTGAAGCATTAATTGCAGGGGACGGAGGCAAATTGGAGGAGCGATTTAAGGTAGGCGTCGGAGTAGATAGATAAGATGATTCAAGTTGAAGACGACGACTGCGCGAAGAGAAACTAGCCCGGCGTTGATTTTAGTCTGTACCGCCTCTTAAGAGGCGGTTTCCTATTTTGACCGCCCCCATTATGGGCGGTTATGTGTGAGTGGTCCGCCACTTAATAGGCGGTTTGCAGCTGAGAGGACCGCCAGGCTTTGCACCTGAGACCGCCACTTAATAGGCGGTTGTGGCTGAGAGGACCCAGGAGCCAGGCGTTTGCGCCTGAGAGGACCACACTTAATAGGCGGTTGCAGTCCATTGACCGTGGCCTGTTTTCCTTCAAACTTTGACCGGCTCTAGATTCTTCGTTTGGACTCTGTTTTCTGAGCCGTTTGCGTCTACGCGTTCGTCTCTTTGTCTACTTCACTCCCGGCTTGGTTTTCCTCATGTTAAACCAATAATTTTGTGAGATAAACAATAAAACATAAACTAGAGGAAAACTAACCGAAGTGGAGAAATGAGCAAGAAAAGTGCTAATATTATACATGAAATACACCTAAATAACATGCTCATTTAGAGACACTTATCACACCCCCACACTTATCTTTTTGCTTGTCCTCAAGTAAAACCATGTACCTAAGCAAGTAGGAAATGCTCAATACTAACAAATATTATTATGAAGGGTAGGATAAAAAGTCAATAGTTTATGATCTCTAAAACTTATTGAGGAGTGTGAAAATTATCTGCTGGTGGCATAGGTGTGCTCAGGGTAAACAAAATATAGAGTTTCGGGGTATGATCTAAGGTACTTCAATGTTTTTTTTTGTTTTTTTTTTTGTTTTAGGCGACTCCGAGAGCTTTTACCATGGCCAACTTCTCTCAAGAATGGGCATTGAGGAGAAAATAAAAGGAAGAAAAGATTATGCATTTGCTTCTTCACTTTTGCATGAGGGATGAGAAAATGTAGGCATAATGCCTTTGTATTCAAGAACACTCAACTCTCTTTTGTTGGTTACCAATGGGTCTCGAAAGTCCCTTATTTTTTGTATACTTCTTCTTTTTTTTTTAACAGAGAAATACCCCTTAGCAATCCCTAAGAGAGAAGACAGAAGAAACCCTGAGCAATAAAATCCAATCATTTGCAGATTATTTGGTCACACCGCATATAAAAATGCTCCTCAAAAAGTATCAAATGTAAAATTTTTTAAAATTTGTACCCTTTTCCCACAATTCATAATAGTATTTGTTTTTAAAGAGAACAACCTACATTAGCAAGGTACATAATTCAATTTTTGAACAAATGCGAGGTAAGTAGAAGATAAGCAGAGAGATTGACAATTTAAGCATAAAATGTCCTGACAAGGCTCTTCCCCCACACTTAAGCTTAAGCAATGCCCTCATTGCGTAGAGGAAATAAAATTAATAGGGCATGCAATTAGTAAAGGAAAGAGTGTACTCCCCAGATTTCGTAGAGTGTGTAGAGCTCCCCACACTTGAGTGTTGCTGTGGAATGTCATGAATTTTAACCTGTAAAGAATATTCTACACAGCGAGAAGAACTCAAGTGAAGCCTGCATTTTATATAGCAAATAAAAGGGAAATATACAAAAAGGAAAGCATATTAAATTAAAGGAAAGATAAAGATAGATAGTGGGTTGCCTCCCACCGAGCTACCCGGTTTTTAACGTCTCTAGCTAGACGTATTTGACCAAGTTTTAGTTTGGAGAAGATTTTGAGGGCAAATTACCCCGCTGTTCTTGGACAAAATAAGTTGCAGATAGGTTAGTTGAAATATTGGAATGAGAATATACCTTTTAAGACGTGGCCCCGTTGACCTTGAAAGTTTCGCCTTGTTTGTTCTGAGTCAAGGCACCGTACGGGGTCATACTAACAATTTGAAAAGGGCCGGCCCAATGTGACTTGAGCTTCCCAGGGAAAATCCTTAATTGCGAGTTTATAAAGAGAACCCAATCACCAATTTCGAACTCCTTCTCGAGGATCATCCTGTCGTGGAACTTTTTGGTGCGCTCTTTATAGATCTTAGCATTCTGGTAAGGCCTGATCTCGCAGCTCTTCTAAGTCCGGTCAAAGTTGGAATTTCCTCTCTCTCCTGCAGAAGTCATGTCAAAGTTTAGGGCTTGATTGCCCAATACGCTTTATGCTCCATTTCTACAGGAAGGTGGCATGCTTTTCCATAGACCAGCTTAAAAGGAGACATCCCGATGGGAGTCTTGAATGCAGTGCGGTAAGCCCAAAGCGCATCATCCAGTTTAAGTGCCCAATCCTTTCTGATGAGTTAACCGTCTTCTGAAGGATCCATTTTAACTCTCGGTTGGAAACTTCTGCTTGACCGTTTGTCTGGGGGTGATAAGGTAAAGCTACCTTGTGACGTACCCCGTATTTGACCATAAGTGCTTCGAATAAACGGTTGCAGAAGTGTGTTCCTCCATCACTAATAATAATTCTGGGCACGCCGAAACGGGTAAAGATGTGCTTTTTGAGGAACCTGGTTACTGTCTTTGCATCGACATGATGACAGGGTATAGCCTCCACCCACTTTGACACATAATCAACTGCCACTAGAACATATTCGTGGCCCTGCGAGGAAGGGAACGGTCCCATGAAATCTATGCCCCAACAATCAAAGAGCTCTACTTCTAGTATCCCTTGTTGCGGCATCTCATGTCTCCTGGATGTGTTACCCATTTTCTGACAATTATCACATTGTCTGCAGAATTGGTACACATCTTTATGAAGGGTTGGCCAATAAAAACCTGAGGCCAGGATCTTAGCAGCGGTCCTCGTGGGTCCATGGTGACCTCCGGCTTCCCGAGAATGACAAAAGTGAATGACGCTCGAAACCTCTTCTTCCGGGAGACATCGTCGAATCAACCCATCAGCACTAACTCGGAACAAGTACGGGTCCTCCCAGAAATAATGCCTCGAGTCAGAAAGAAATTTCTTCTTCTGGGAGTAGGATCGATCAGGGTACTGTTCCTGAGACTAAATAATTGGCCAGGTCTGCGTACCATGGCTCCTGTACTTTGGTGATGGAGAAGACAGTCTCGTCGGGGAAGAATTCGTTGATGGGCACACTATCCGTAGGAGTCACCAACCTAGAGAGATGGTCAGCGACGACATTCAGTTTCCCGCTCTTATCTTTGACTTCGATGTCAAACTCTTGAAGTAGAAGAATCCAGCGCAATAGCGAGGCTTGGCTTCTTGTTTGTGAATAAGTATTTGAGAGCGGAGTGGTCTGTATGCACGATGACTTTGCTTCCCCATAAGTAAGATCTGAACTTATCGAGGGAGAAAACTATAGCCAAAAGTTCTTTTTCGGTGGTCGTATAGTTTTTCTGCGCGTCGTTCAGTGTTCTGCTAGCATAGCGATCACTCTCAAGATTTTCTCTTTCTTTTGGCAGAGCTGCCCCCACGGCATAGTCACTTGCGTCACACATGATCTCAAAAGGAAGAGACCAATCAGGTGGTATGACCACAGGTGCTGTCACCAATTTTTGTGTTATGTTTGGAAGGCAGCTGAACATCTTCAAAATGAAACGGGGCATCTTTCTGTAGCAGGTCGGTCAATGGTTTGCTGATTTTGGAGAAGTCCTGAATAAACCGCCGATATAAATCCTGCATGCCCTAGAAATGCTCGATATCTCGAACTGTAGTTGGTGCTGGTAACTTCTCGATAACCTCTACCTTGGCTTTATCCACCTCTATCCCTTTTGCTGATATTTTATGTCCAAGGACGATCCCGTCCTTGACCATAAAATGACACTTCTCCCAGTTTAAACGAGATTCGTATCCTCACACCGTCTCAGGATCAAATCTAGTTGTGCCAAGCATTTGTCGAAACTAGAGCCATAGACTGAGAAATCGTCCATGAAGACTTCTATGCTCTGCTCGATGAAGTCAGCAAATATTGCTTGCATACATCTCTGGAAGGTAGCAGGGGCGTTGCATAGACCGAAAGGCATTCGTCGGTATGCAAAGGTACCGTAAGGACAAGTGAAGGTTGTCTTGTCCTGGTCCTCAGGTGCGATTGGTATTTGAAAATAACCCGAGAACCCATCTAGAAAACAGTAGTACTCTTGCCCTGCAAGTCGTTCCAACATCTGGTCGATGAAGGGAGAGGGAAATGATCCTTCCTGGTGGCCAAGTTCAAACGCCGATAATCAATACACATGCGCCATCCTGTGATCTTTCTTTGAGGGATAGTCTCTCCCTTTTCATTAATAACAGCTTCGATGCCCCCCTTCTTAGGGACAACTTGAACAGGACTGACCCATGGACTGTCAGAAATTGGATAGATGATGTCTGCGTCAAGGAGTTTCAGAACCTCCTTTCGAACTACCTCCTTGAGGTTAGGGTTTAGCCGGCGTTGAGGTTGTCGGATAGGCTTGAAGTTTTCCTCCATGTAAATATGGTGCGTGCAATAGGAGGGATCAATTCCTTTGATATCAGCGATAGTCCACCCTGATTGCTGTCTTTGCTTCTTCAAACCTCAAGTACTTCATTTCCTCCCGGAATTCAGAGAAGAGGAAATAATGACAGGCAAATGGTCATTTTCAGCTAGGAAAGCATACTTGAGGTTAGAGGGTATTTCTTTAAGCTCGAGTTCAGGTGGTTGTTCTACTGATGGAATTGATTTTTGAGGTTTTCTGTCGAGTTCTTCGATTGGTGGCCGGAACGATTGATAACCAGCCCTTCCTTTTTCTACGTACGCCAGCATGGCGTTAACTTCTGGATCCTCCATCTTTTCTTCTAGAGAAGTAATAATACTGCTCTAGGGGTTCAGTTTCAGCTTCCTGGATGGAAGATGGAAAATACGTGTCCTCCTCTGTAGCAAAATCGCCTTCCTCCTCCTCGTCATCTGTGAATCCCACCGTCTTAGCATGAGGAGAAAAGTTTGAGCTTTTCTTCATCATTTTCTGCATGTCGAATTCAATCGTCTCATCTTCGTACCGAAGAGTGATTTTCCGTCATGGACGTCAATGATAGCTTTGGCGGTACTAGAAACGGTCGACCTAGAATCAGGGGAACCTCGACATCGTCATCCATTTCTAGAATGACGAAATCAGCTGGAAAGATGAAGCGAGACACTCCAACTACCAATCGGACTATGCCCATGGGCTTGATCTCTGATCTGTCTGCTAGTTGGAGTTTAAAAGGAACCGGTTGCATTTCTCCTCCTTTAACTTTCAAGAAGGTGGCGTATGGCATGATATTAATGCTGGCTCCTAGGTCGCATAGACCACTTCCACAGTCCACCCCACCTATAAAGCACGGGATCACGGGATTTCCCGGATCTGTTTGTTTGGGGGAAGTGCTCGAAGAAGGGCTGCAGAGCACTCCTCTGTCAGGTGCACTGTCTCTTTTCCAGGTTTCTTTTTCTTCTTTGTCAAGAGATCCTTGAGGAATTTTGCGTAGTTAGGCATCTCTTGCAAAGCATCGATCAGAGGTATGTCGAGGGTCAGTTTCTTGAAAATACTCAAGAACTTGGAGAATTGCTCATCAAGATGTTTCTTTTTCATTCTGTTCGGAAATGGGAGTTCATTGTTTTTATGAGTGGAGGTTGGGATGTCGATGGTAATTCGAGATGGAGGTGGAGTAACAGGAGTAGGAATTGAATTTCTGAGGGAGGTAAAGTTGGTTTGGTGGTTTCATCAACATTGATGTAGGAATCTTCAAGATTTTCTTTTTCTTTTCCTTTGCTGGTGGCAAGTTCCCTTCCACTCCTTAAAGAGACTGCACACAAGTTTGTTGATTGATGTGCCATCGTCTATAAGGACTGAATTTGCTTGTTCCTTCGGATTGGGATTAGTCTGTGAAGGGAATTGACCAGGTGGTCTTTGTTGAGTGAGTAGCTGTTGGATTGAGATTGCAAGGCTTTTTGGTCTTTGCGCAGAGCTGCGACCTCTTCTTGCGTATCTCGTGATTTACCCATCATCGCCTTAAACATCCTGCATCTGAGACATATCAGACTCAGGATTCGAAGGAGGTGGAGCTGGTCGGCTCGATGAAGCTTCATTGCCATAAGGCTGTTGTTGATATTGCCTTGGGCCTCCTTGGAAATTGGACTGAGGTCTGTAATTTTGGGATGTTTGTAGGGTATGTGGGTTTGGATATTTCCGGTGTTTGAGTAGCTAAGGTTGGATTGCATGTTACGTTGCCATGGTTGTCTGTATCCTGAATTGTTGGTGATGTAGTTTGCTTCCTCCGCTGCTTTCATTTCTTGTAGTTGGGGGCATTGATCGTAATCATGAGGCCCGCAACATTGCGTACAAGAAATTGTTGGAGATGGTTGAGATTGAGGAGCATAGCCTGGAGGGGTAGTAGGTGGTCGGGAAATCATCGACTTAGCTTGCTGAGGGAAGGAATTCATAGCCATCTGTTCGACCACTTTCTGTAGAGTGCTCACTTTTGTTGCTTGCTGAGCATTGCTTTCCATGAGTTGCTCATGGCTTTCATAATTGATCGAACTTGTTATCACTTCCCCAACATGATATAATCCTGGAGTACCGCTCCTTGATCCACCGGAGGCCCAGTCTCTAATTTCCTCACAGAGAGACTCCATGCTGTTCAGAAATTGTGCTCCCGGCTTTTTCAGAACGTCAGCCCCTAACGAAGATAACACCATTGTTCTGCACGGACCGATCAAGCCCTTGTAAAACAATTGTGATACTTGTTCCTTCGTCAGACCGTGGTGAGGACAAGTGAGTAGTAGACCTTTGAAACGGTCCCAAGTTTCACAAATATTCTCCGACCCTGGTTGCTTGAAATTATAAATTTCAGCAATCATCTCCAAAGTTCGGCTCGGAGGTAGGAATTTGTCATAGAACTTGGTGGCCATGTCGTCCCAGGTACCAATGGTACTCGGTGTTAAGCTATGATACCACTTGCTCGCGTTTCCCGTCAGGCTGTGTGGGAATAAAGACAATCTTGCATATTGAAGTACTGCGTCGGTTGCAGTAAGGCTATTGGCATGTTGTAAGAATTTTGTAACATGTAACAGGGCTTCGTCTGGACTGGTGCCATCAAACATGCCCAACTCCTTCACACATCGAATCTGATGATATGGCTTCAGCTTCTGCCACTCATCGTATTCGGATGGGCTGAGTGAGTGAGGAAGGATGATAGCAGGCTGTTGTCCTTGGTTAGACGGCCTGTTGATATTTCGAACCGTTGCTGGTGTAGCTGCCATGTTAGCTTCCGGGTCAGAATCTATCACTGTGGTGGTATTTCGTTGAGTTCGTCTCTGCCTGAGATTGCGCAGAAAGGTTCTCTCGATTTCTGGGATGTAACCAACCGTGTGATTAATATTCTCTGGGAGGCTCTGTGACCTGGTGAAAGGCATACACCACTCAAAACAGAGAAAAGAACTGGTTATACGTTAGAATAATAAAAATGTTAGGAATTAGTAGACAGAAATTTAAAGTTAGTAGTTAGTATACAATGGAAGAAATGACAATGGAACGAAATAACAATGGAACGAAATGACTGGAAATTTAAGTTAGTAGTTAGAGACAATGGAACGAAATGACAATGGAACGAAATGACAGAAATAAATGACAATAATATTAACAATTAGTAGTCAGATGTCCAAGTCAGATCAGAAGTTAGATGTCCATGTCCAAGTCAGATGTCCGAGGTTATATGTCCAAAATTGGATTAACAGTTTTTTTTTTTTTATTTTTTTAGTAGATTAACAGATTATTGTAATTAAAACAGGTGAATTAACCGGGGCTTAGGGACTAGATTAAATCAAGTCCCCGGCAACGGCGCCATTTTGCAGAGTGGATTTATCGTGAGTGATTAGAAGGTGTGATAAAGAAAGAAATTAATACTCAAAATATCCGTCGGGCTGCAAATTAAAACCCGGTCGTAGTATAGAAGACAGAAGCGGCCGGGGTCAAACCGTGGGACTTATAGCGAGCTAAAATAGTTCCTAAGCTTGTCACAAAAGGGGGGAAGTTAATTGACTTGTTTTTAGAGAAAAAAGAGCAGATTAAATTACTGAGTGCAGATGAATTAAATGGAACTCCGGGTTCAGGTTTTATATAATCTGATTAATTATGCTATCTCTACCGGTTTAATAAATTAGTTGGCAAAATTCCTGTTATTATCCTAAGGACTAAGTCATAGACCCTTAAGAACTCGTTTACCAGAAAATGCTCGGTCTAATCAAGGTTCGAGCAATACTATGTAAACGGACGTTAAATTCAAGGAATTATAATTGCATCTGTAAATACTAACTTATTAAATCATAATAAGTTTTCTCCAGATTTACGGCTTAAATAACCTGTCTATTTATCACCTGGTCTGATCAAAATAGACTTAGGAAAGCATTTTAATAAATTCATGTAATTTATTAAAATGGTGAGAGAAATCCTTTAAGCGTAACAAACTGTATTTATTAAAACCGGTAGAAATATTGATTACATAATTAAACAAACCATAATTAAAAACCTTGCCCGGAGCAAATCCTCCTTAGCCAGACATATTAACTGGTAATAAATCTGACAGAGGTTGGACGTAATAACAGCACGGAGACGTGATTAGTGAATGGAGAAATGGAGAGGTCGAAGAGTGAAACATGTACGTAGGCTATTATAAGTGAAGTGGGTGAATTAGAGAATTAATGGAGTGAAATGGTATACGGGAGCGATTTACTGGAAGAGAATGAGATGAGGTGAGTGTGAGTGATTTTCAGGTTTTCTCCGTGCACTCGTACAAGGCTGTAGGGAATGGGTATTTATAGAAGAAATGAAGAGGTAGTCTTCCGTAGATATTTGCTTCATTGATTGCTTCATTGATTGAAGCATTAATTGCAGGGGACAGGAGGAGGCAATTGAGGAGCGATTTAAGGTAGGCGTCGGAGTAGATAGATAAGATGATTCAAGTTGAAGACGACGACTGCGCGAAGAAGAGAAACTAGCCCGGCGTTGTTTTAGTCTGTACCGCCTCTTAAGAGGCGGTTTCTATTGTTGACCGCCCCATTAGGGCGGTTATGTGTGAGTGTCCGCCACTTAATAGGCGGTTGCAGCTGAGAGGACCGCAGGCGGTTGCACCTGAGGACCGCCACTTAATAGGCGGTTGGCTGAGAGGACCGCAGGCGGTTGCGCCTGAGAGGACCGCCACTAATAGGCGGTTGCAGTCCTTGACCGTGGCCTTTTTCCTTCAAACTTTGACCGGCTCTAGATTCTTCGTTTGGACTCTGTTTTCTGAGCCGTTTGCGTCTACGCGTTCGTCTCTTGTCTACTTCACTCCCGGCTTGGTTTTCCTCATGTTAAACCAATAATTTGTGAGATAAACAATAAAACATAAACTATAGGAAAACTAACCGAAGTGGAGAAATGAGCAAGAAAAGTGCTAATATTATACATGAAATACACCTAAATAACATGCTCATTTAGACACTTATCATCACACAAGACTCAACTATGAGTCGCACTACCACACACAATCACATTCAAGCAATTCATTCACATTCCACATTTCATGAATTATACAAACTTCAGTTTAATCAATAATCCAACCACAAGCAATATCATACAAACACAAGGGAGTACACACAATACGATTCGTGCATTTATCTTGTTAGGTGATCACACAATCAAACAAGCACACAAATCGGGGTAACCAAGTTAGGATACAGAGCATAAGGAAATCATACCTTTCACCGGGGTTAGCTTTACCGTGTGTCCCCTGGTTCCTCGGTTCACACTTGTTCCACTGATAATGTTTTCAACATTGTTATTAATACTATGTTCATACGATTCACAAATAATTACTACTCCCGTACTTACCCCGTTATCCCATTACTTTGGTTCACTCAATGTTCTTATACTTTCTACTTCTTAATTAATCCTCTTACTTGTTTCCCATTCACATACTCATTCCCTTACCATTAGGGTTACATTAATGGTATATTACTAAGGTCCCATATATGTTCATATCTATACATATACATACATATGATTACTAGGTTATTATTATTATTATTATTATATATATATATAATTTCATTTTTTTTCTTTTCTTTTTTTTGACTCGACCGACCCACCCTGGTGGTCGGCTGTAGAGACTTCGATTACTGAAAATTCCAGTCCGACCGACCCAGCCAGGGTTGGTCCATTGGGTCGGTCCGTTACAGAAGTATTTCCGACTAAAAATTTCTACTCGACCGACCAGGAAGGGTCGGTCCCCTGGGTCGGTTCGGATGCCGAAGCTTCCGAGTTGCAGACTTTCGGGTCGACCGACCCTGCTAGGATCGGTCCAGCCCAGTACCCATTTAATTACTTATTTGAACCCCAAACTCTACTCAATTCACACTCAATCTTTTCCTACTCATTTCCACAAGTTTTCTACAATTAAACACCTCAAACACTCCTTAAACCACTCCAAATCATTGGTTAAATCCACTACCCAATTCTTGCTCAAATTCATTAAATTCACATTCTCACATTTTGCATTTTGCACTCTTATGCATTTCTAACTTCTCCTTGCTAGTTTTTACATCTTACCAAACCTACCAAATCACATTGACCATACCAATTCATTCCTAGATATACACCATCTAAAACCCAAGTCCAACTCTCATTTCCTAAGTCTTGCACACTAATTCCTTTCCTAGTTTATTTTTTCTAAAGCATTTCAATACTTATTTGCTACAGATTTTACCTCTTCTCTACTAGTTCCAAATGCCAGTTCAAGGCTACTACTACACTCCAACAACACTACAAACCGTAGGTTATCCCATCTCATTAAACCACCTTAAAACACTTACTTTCTACCGAAATTCGCCATAGTTTCCCCATAAACCTAACATCTCCAAACCATCAATTCACATCAATTTACATTCCTAATCTAGCCACACCATAAGGGTCCTACCAGCACATCATCAATCCAAAATTTACCAAAATCCCTTCAAACCACAATATAGCTCAAACTTTAAATACAATGGCACTTAGGCCTTTAATTCCATACAATTTCACATTTCTCTCTCAAGTGCCTACCAACACATCATTTTACACAATTTGGGTTCATTGTTTAATTTGACCCATCCCAAATCCTTAAAGCATTCAAAACAAATCTTAAGGTGGATTTCTTACCTTAAGCTCCTCAAATTTCCTTTTTAATTCTCCTTCCCTCCTTCTCAACTCATCTCGGTCAAATGGGGCAATGTGATTGCAAGACTCCAACCCAATCATCAAGCAAGGGAATGAGTTTAATAAAAAACACTAAACTCACCAATTAAAAGGCTTAAGACACTAAGATTGGTCAATTACCTTGAAACCCTAGAAATGGGTTTTTGATCAACAATGAAGGAAAGGCTTCCAACCACCATTGGAGGTTTAATGAGTGCTCAAATCAAGAAGGAAAACAAGGATTAGAAGAAGCCAAAATCGGCCAAGGCATGAAAATGGGGAAAATGAGCTTTTCTCTTGAAACTTTTTACCTTGTTAGAAAGAGGAGATTCCAAGCTACAAGGTGGTGCCTTTTTCTCTTCAAATGGGAAAAACCCATGGAGGTCAACTTCATCCTTTTGAAATTTTAAAAAGAGAGAAGTGTAGAGGAGGATGAGGGGAGTTCAAATATGTAAATTGTTGTGCATTTGGAGCTTGGAGGAAGCTGGGCAAGCAAGGAAATGGCAAGAAGCCATGGGAGAAGAGGAAGAAATCGGCTGGAATGGAGGAAGAAAGAGAGAACGACAAGGAAGGAAGAAAGGAGGAAAGAGAAGGAAGAAAAGAGAAATGAGAGAGGAGAGAGAGAGTGGGGTACTTTTCTACCTTTTTACTTTTCTTTCTTTTCTTTCTTTTCTTCCTAGCTTATTAGGTGTGTTAGGGAGCTTATTAAATAGTAAAAACCGGCCCCTCAATGTATACAGCTGGAGCATTTTTTCGTCTTTTACAGTAAACGCTCGTTTATTTACCGGTTTTGGCACTATTCACTAACCGGGCCCGTTTTCCGGAAGTTTCTTGTTTCTTAATTTTAATGGCTATTAAGCTTCCTTATTGTTTACTATATTTGATGAACGATAATTTTTACGGGTTTGTTTGACCACTCGAAGTCACGTTTTCGGGTTTTCTCGAAAAACGTGCGTTTAAAGCTTATTAGCGTTTTATTACATTATTGGATCCGTTTCCTTCGAATTGTTCCCTATATTATTTAGGCTTTATAGCCTTTTAAATTCATTTAGTACGCTATTTAAGGTTGTATTTCTCCTAGGGTCACTTAACGCTCGTTTTAGCGTTTTTCGCTTTTTAGCGTTTTATTATTTCTTTGGATTTATTCTTTTTACCAAAATTCATTAGGCACTAATAGGCCCTCAATATCGTATTAGAGTAATTTAATCACCCTAATTAAGTCCGGGGTATTTCAATCTACCCCCCTTAAGAACTTTGCCCAAAGTAGTGAGTCTAAGATTGTTAGTCACCAAGGTACTCAATACTAGGGTTATACTCTCTCAACAACTGTCAGACTCAATGCTGACTGATTACAAACCACTATCCACACAAACATGTCAGCATGCATATGAAATACCCCAAATCTAAATAATATTAAATCATTATTTATTGGAATATATCCAAACATAAATCAGTTCACGTACGCATGCAAACCCATGCATGAAAACGTTACGTAAAAATAGTCATTTCACCATAAACGCTAAAACGCCTTAGAAACATGTGATCAAGCATGACCTTGTATGACCTTCTAAAACTCAAAGCCTTAGAAACATGTGATCAAGCATGACCTTGTATGACCTTCTAAAACTCAAACCAAATGGTCATACACTCATTTATGAATATATAAATATATTCCCTAAGCTATATCAGTCAAATACGCAAAACGCTCGGAGTGCTCACGCCCGCTCCTTAAAGCAAGAAAAGCTCGGAGGAGTGCCGAGGTGGCACGAACTCCTATAAAATTAATTCCTAGAGTTCCTAATATCATTATTACCATTCTAAAGATAACCCACGAAGTGGTTCATCAAAATTCAACAAAAAACCACTGGAGGATTCTTAAGCTCCTTTTTGGCCCGGGAGTGTCCCGATGGCCCGTAAATTATGTCACGGGTTGATTTAACCCCATATAACTCAATGTAACATCTTATTATATGTTTATTTACTATATAAGTGTTTACAAACACTTGGAACTCATAAAAACAATTTGTTTCCCAAAATTTCCTTAGAGCACAAAAACACACCTTCGGGTGTCACGAAAATGCGTTTTACGCAATTACCTTGTAGCTTTTGACATGCCACGAATTGGTAACTTAAAAAGGGTTAAAATGACCTTCTAAATCAGTTGGTGTGACTAGTCAACAAGGTTCTCTATAGGGGCCGATTTTAAGGGCAAAAAACTAGTATAAAATTTGCTTTAAAAATTTATAAAAGGCTAAAACATGATGACTCATCATCCCATGTGTTACATTACTTAATGCCAAAGTATGTAGGTCTCATTTGACCAGAGAGCTGTCGAAATTAGGTCATGAACAAGGCCATGTGAGCTAGATACAAAACAAATGCTAAAAGCAAAAAGTAGATTCCTTTTTCTTTTGCCTTTTGATTTCTTAAGCAAGTAACCTTCCTTGCTTCTTCCTTGGCTCTTCATGGCCGGTTTTGAACCCCATTCAGACCTCCATTTCGTGACTCCACATGAAGAAGAAGACAAGCCAAGTAGCATTGAAAAATCAAAGGAATATACTCACCTTTTTTTACCTTGTCTTCTAGCCAAAATAATTGTCTTTCCAACTCTTGCTTAGTCACACCACATGGCCGGTTTTCATGCTGGAAAGGAGGCATTTATGAGCCAATAATCAAGGTAATAAACTAAGGAAAAAGAATTGTCAATGACATTAAAAATTGACAAAACAAATCAAATTCCAATTTGCTTCTTTCATTACGTGAGCTAGGTCTCATTTCCCTCCTTGCACATTTCCTCCACGGTTTGGTAAGGCTCCCTCCTCTCTCTTCTAGCTTCATCTTCTTCCTTTGAAGCTCTTAAGTCCATTAATGGAGTTTTAACTTCTATCTTCATCTTAAGGTAATTTCCTAGCATTTCTTGGCAAGTCTTGAAGCAAAACTCTTCCTAGCATAACAAGGTGTGTTCGGCTTCATTTAGTTCTCCAAGGAGATTGTCCAAACCAACATTAAACCAAGGAGCATCTCAAGGTAGGTTTTTAAAGCTTGAAAATCCTTAAAGCCATTTTTATGTGTAACCAAGTTCTACCTCTTCTAAGTCTCTTTCTTCTTCATTTGTGATGAAGGGAAAAACTTGTTCTTCACCTACCTTAGGAGTGCCGAAATTATAAGGAGCAAAGTCTAAGGTAAAGTCTTATAAAACTACTTCCAAATCTACTTAAGATCTTATTCAAGATATAACTCCTAAACACCTCACCTCTTGCATAAACCGAAGAGGAGCATCAAGTTTACCTAGGAGGAAGCTTGGAGATTCAAGAAGAAGTTCAAGCACTTAACCACCTTTGTTAAGAAGTAAGTTTACTAAGAATCCTTATATTATAAGCTTTTAAGCTTCTAAAAATTGTACAAAAATTATGTAACCTCTTAGGTATATTAATACCGAAACTATATGGTTTTATATGCCAAAAATATAATCTATAACATATAGAAAATATTACCTTGAGACACATTTTTGTGTCACAAAATTTATTTATGTTACAAATTAATTAAGGCCGAAATGTCTTGGGCAAAAATGCTTATTTTTGAGCTAAGAATAAATATAAGACATTACAATAATTTATACATGAGTTATATGACTCATATGAATTTATGTACTTATTATGACATATAATCCACTTTTATATACTATATGGTCACTAAATAAATATGGCCGGATTAACCTAGTGTTAAATAGGTATTAATGACCTACTTAGGTATATAAACTTTTATACATAGTTTTGTGAGTTAAAAATACTTTATTAGAGCTTAAATGGCTAATTAATTAAGTTATGTGGCTTAAGTATAATTTTTACAAAGTTTAGTGGGTTTAGTTAAAAAACCGAGAGCTAAAGGGCTATTTGGTGTAATTATAATATAAATAAGGTTAGGAATTAAGTTTAAGAATTTTAGATAATCTAAACAAGCTTTAAAATAACTTTTATAAAGTTTTGGGCTATTATGTAATTTATAAAAGTTGTTATGAAAGTTTAGAATATAAAATGGGGCGCATTCATAATTAAGGAAATATATTAGGTTCGCTTTTGAATTTTAGAAGAAATTAAATACTTAACTATAGTTTATAAGTTATTAAATATCTATTATAAGTTTTGGGGTGAAAATGTAATTAATGGAAAGTTCAATGACAAAGCCGAATTGTTTTGGGGATTAGTTTGGTAATTAAGAATTTATATATTATATTCAGCATTTATGGAGAATAAAATTAAAACTATAGTTTATAAGACTTAGGTAAAGATTATAAGATTTTGTGGTTAGATTGCAATATAAGAAAGTATATATATACATGCCGAGATTTTGAGGGGCTAAGATGTAATTTCCGAAAAATAATATTTATAAGTTATGTCCAAAATATTAGAGGTAGTTTTGTAATTTAATTGAATAAGGAATTAAAATTATGTTATAAAAAGAGATTAGAATTTAAATGTAAAGTTTGAGAATTAATGTGGTGTTTTGTAAATAACGAAAAAAATAAGCTTAAGAATTTAGATTTTAAATAAATATAGGTCCTATATGGATATTTGGAGGATTTAGAGAAAGAATTTTGATTAAAAGAATTATGGAATTAGAACTATGGCTTATATAGTTATAAGGAATCTAAAGGTAACCAATAAATATTTATTTATGGTTAAAAGAGAGAATAATAGAAACTATAACAATTAATGTCCATGTGTGACTAAAAAAAAATAGCAGAAATTACAAGTTGTTATGTCACCTAGACAATTGAAATAAACAACAAATATAGTACATGAATATATAAATACAATAAGTACAATAAAGGGTTTATAAATAAATCAAAAAGAAATACAATTAAGTGACATTAAATCATGAGGTAATTAGAGAATAAACCTCACATGAATAACAAATACGAGATTTGTTAAAAGTTCTATAGAATTATTATATAAGGGTAACATAAATTAACCCTCTCAGTTAATCCTATTCTAGACTTTGTTGACCAGACGTTGACCGGAATTAAATCAGTACAGTCTACGGTGTAACGGTATGGGATTCTTGCAACTGTTTTCTAACGGATTACACGGTGTGCTATCTGTTGTTTGAAATAACGACCAAGATAATTATGTAAACTGTTGTTTTACTCTTGAACACTGGGTATTATTTATGTGCGTGAATGTTGCTGACACATCGTGTATGTCCCCACGCACTACAAACACTACTATACCAGTGGATTAAATAACTGCGTTTCAGTATACCGAGGACTTGTACTCAAGTCTCTCACTAACTTCAGTTTATAACAACGTCATTATCTAAACGTGATAATTGACAATACACATTGTGTTCTTGTTTAACGTCTTTATATGACACTTAACAATTATATACTTCAAGATTGAGGAGCCCAGTTGGATCTGGCCATGCATGCTACGGGAGTTGTACCTGTCTCAGGTCGTCTCCTACTACGTCGCGACGGAACATTCAGTTGGGAGGAAGACTTTATTCCTTCCGGGATTCAAATGCCCTTCAGTTCGAGGAAGACTTTATTCCTCTAGTGGGTTCTATTTCCCACGCCATTCAGTTCAGGGTTTAACTACGTTATCTCCTGGGGTTTTTATACCCAACCTTTCTCTATAACGAGGTCACTATACCTCCACTAATTCAGATATTCAGTTATAACGGTCAGTCCCATTGTGTGGACCGACTATCAGTAAAGAATTTCAGTTCAGCTAACTCGACCTTCTGTGTCTTGTTTTATGTGACATTATTGTCCTTGTATGGATACTTGTTATTATCAAACTATGCTTGTTTACAGCTTTATAAAAATGAACTGCATGTGTTCGACAAAGTATGGTGTGGCCCGGTAGACGATGGGCTGCACGTTTTCCATACCAGCATTTTTGCTGAGCCCCTTTGGGGGCACCCCCATTTTTCAGGTACCTGAAGTTAAGCAGATTACCACACCGAGTGTAGGTGGGGTAGATTCAAGCTATGGGAGTCTTCTTCTAGACATTTATTTTACTTAAGTATTGTACATTAGAGTTTGATTCCTAGTATCTCGGGTTGTATCTGTATTTCAGACCGTGACATTTGAGGACTGTATTTGGACTTAGCCTTGTTGGTCACAAGGGTGGCCAACGGCATTGTAATACCGCCCGGTTGTTGTATTTATTTCCGCTGCAGTTGTATTTATTTGGGAGTGATCGCCGTTCAGTTTATTGGATTTCGGGTTGGGGTATTACAGCATAGCAACCAAAATATCTTTTTCCCAAATCTCTCAATGGGGGTCCATCCGCAGACAATTAGGCACTAAGTCCTCCCTTAAATCGAGTGATCCCTCAAGTACCGGTCACGTTTGAACACTTACGCTCTCTGGTTCACGACCGTCATGACATTGAGCACTTACTCTTCTGGCTCTACGGTCCTTGGTTATGATCAAAATTCATTTGCACCTCTAGAGAATCCTCAGGCTCCAAAGTGGGTGCTCTTCCCTGACCGGACTACTCATATCCGGCGGCCCTTGGACAAATATAAAACACACACTACAAGCGTCCTACAGGTCACTTAGTACCCTTGCTCGTCCGTTGTAGTGGTTTCAAAACTATTCAACACCTCCACCGACTCACAACTAGCTTCACCTCCATGATTCAACCTGATACCCGTGCCTAGCCATGAAGGATCCACTAGCGCCTGTGGAAGTGGTTTCAAAACCAATCCTCATTCTCAAGTTTGAAGAAAATCATTTGCCAAAATCATTTTGGAAATTCATTTTGAAAACTTCCATGCAACTCCAAGTTCCAATTTATGTTAGTTTCACTATTACTAGTGTGATTACTTGTGGCCACTTATACGGAGCTTCAAGAGTCATTCAACCCCAATGTGATCAGCATTGGTGTTGAACTATCCATCCACCCCACTTTGGTGTTCGGCTTCCCTTGATCACTAGCAAACCAAGTTCCACCTCCCACCCCAATTCACACAATCAAATAGCCAAACATTAATTTCATTTTCTATCTTCACAGTCTTTCTAGTCATAATCATACAATCATACATTTACCCCTTTCTAGAATTCATTTACTCATTTACTACTCATCTCCTCAATTGTTACTCAATCCTATCTTCAACTACTATGCCCAAGAATTCCAAAAGTTAGTATTTCAATTAGTTTCTCTATCCGCAAATAGTTCACAAGTCGAATCAGTTTCTATCCTCAAATTATACACAAATACAACCAACTCAAATTCCCTTGGGGACTCACTTCCCAATAGGTTCAACATCGGTTTCATACCGATTTATACTCCTCAAATCTCCCAACATACTCATCGATCTCCTCAAACATACTCATTTCCCAAATTATTATCAACCGGGGTCCTCATTCCCTATGGAGTTCCTCTACTCCATTCACCTCAAATTTCTCACAATCAATACTCCTTTCCACTCAAGTCTCACAATCAACCACAATTACAATATGAGTGGTATACATATGTTTATGTAACATAAGTATCAATCATCACAACAAATACTTTTGCGCTATGCGCATTGTAGTTTACGCCATATCACGTCAAACGTACATTTTGCGGTTTTCGCCCTACCCCCCTTAAAAAGGGATTACGCCCATGTAATCTACCATGTGTCCACATTGGACATAGGTCGAAGGCATTCAGCCGTCATGGAGTGGTTCAACTTCCATGCGGTCTATTATACAATGGTCTTTGGTCAAAGGGTCTTAACCCTGTTATTGGTTAGTCCCTGCACCAAGAATTCTCATCGGAGTGGTTTAACTCTTAACCGGGTTCGGTTCTAGCCAAAAAGGCTTCAAGGCATTGATAATTAGCCATGCATTCGCTAGGTGTATTAAACCTTAGAACTCTGGGCCCACTAGCTTCTGTTGCGCGACCCTGATAACTTAGGGTGTATTTGCCCTTCTCATTATTCTAAATGTGTTATACATTTCCTTTTATCCCTTCTTATCTTGGGAATAAGGTTTATCAATCAAGCGTGGTATTCTTTTACCGCACGCGAATTCAATGAGCTTCCCTATCCAGCTCTTTAGGAATCTATATACATACTATTGTATATTTCCGTGGTTATTCACTTGATTCCTCCCACTTATTGTCTGATGAGGTTAAGCTACTACTTAATTGTAGTGCTTCCTCTATTACCAGTGGCTTCTGAACTATGCCCACCTACTGGTTCCTTGCAAGTGTTCTTTACTTCACAAATTTTCCTCTATTCTTACCACACTTGCCACCTTCCCAACTTCCTAGCTATCCCACTCGATCATTACTGCACAAATGCAATACCAAAACACTCAGTCCTACAGAGTGCAGAGGCGTAAACCCCTGGGCAGTAAATCTCTTATGAGATTGTAATAGGAATGAATATTATTTCCTTATTTCTCGGTCTGTCTACCATCTTTACTCACCAATTCCATAACCTTATGATTTATTCACATATATTGGTCGCTTTCTGCACACCATCTTCGTGTTTGTTTACGACCTTGGTTTCCATGGCATCCGCTATCTCATTAGCTTCCGCTCATGTATCCCTACCATTAGACAATGGCTTGCCATTTACTTGGCTGATTATAGTACCTGACATTCTTTTATATTTCTGAGCTCCTTGAGCGTTATTGGTTTTTACACTTTAGGTTCATACTCCACATATTACCTCTTAACCGATTACTCCTCGGTTTCTTCCAATAGGTATCAAAGCTTTCTTTGGCTTATTTCTTACGATTTTCGCTTGGCAATGGCTTGATGCTCAAGCTCCACTACATTAGTAGTTCTGAAAGGGATGTATTACCAGATATTCACTGATGGTATTCCCTTCTTGGAATCTATGTGTTTACCGCTCTTGCGGTCTCACATTAACGAGGGGTATCCCTACTCATTGGTTATTAAACAATCTTACTGGTGCCGTTCCTAGCAACTCTTCCTATGATTCACAATGGTTTTGAAACTGTTGAATTTGTATTGTAATAGGTTCATGGCGTACTAGCCACGTTGCCTAGAGTTCTGCTCATTATAGGCGGCTCACAGATATTCGCATTACTCCGTATGCTGTCAAATGGCTTGGAGGTATTACTGGGCTCCATGGTAAGGTTATTGCATCACGCTTCCATTTATTGGAGGCCCCTTCAAGTATTTCGGTATTGATTGGTACCATTTATTAGTCTAGGGTATCCCCTTTCAAGTGGGATCCCTTCGGTGTTCTAACCGAATGTTCGTTCCATTTGTGGTGTTTTTATCACGACATTTCGTTCAACCGTGTTGACTTGATACCCTTTTATGGATTGCTCCTGGGTATTACTGATTATGCGGTAGCAACTGGCTGACATTTATGAGTATGTCCACTTGTTATTCCTACCTTGTGGTTTTGGATCTGAATCTGTCCCGCTTGGGGTTATAACGTCTCCCGCTCTTAGGGTAGACTATGGATACTTCTCCCTATGCTTGTAATTGGTTTGGTATTCTTTTCGGTGGTGAATGGTATCCTCCGGTACCTTGGATGATCACTCTGGGTATTCTACTTTGTTCATTGAACGTTGATGTGTTCTCGTTAGGCATTTGCCTTATTGTGTTTAAACTGGATTTCCATTCCAGCTAATATGTTCCGTTACAATATCCTTGAGACATTGCTCATTTACTAGTGCTTCTCGCACTCCTCAACCCTTAATTATCCTCCTAAGGTGAGTTTTTAGCTCCTTTGGCTTGTAAGCTCGTCTGGGTTCTTCGATCATTTGAGGTATTCAATTGTTGCGGTTTGCATTTACCTTATGGTCCGTAGAACGGAATCGACTACTTCCCGTGTCTCGTACACTACATGTATACATACGTGGGGTACCTTATTGGTACGTTACCACCTACCTGACCAACTCACAAAAGGGTCTGTCAGGCCCGCAAGCTCCTTCGGAGTGCGGTTGTCCCACATCCCGTAATTGGGTACACTCGTAGTGCTCGTCACATGCCTAGGTGCAGTATTCTATTGTCAACTCCTCTTGTATCGTTCTATGATACTCACCGTGATTCTCTGGTTTGGTTTTAAAAAAAATCTGAGGTTTAAAAGAAAAGTTTGTAGTTTTTGAAAGAAAGGTTTGGTGTTTGAAATAAAATCCAGGGTTTTGAGAAGAAATCTTCATGGCGCTGCCATGTTTGAGGTCTTGACCAAGTCTAGCTCAATGCTGACTGGTTTGTTTGATAATATACTGTTCGGGCCGTTAGGCCTTTCCAAGGTTGATTCTTCAAGTTCTTAGGATTGGCAATCCTATGATTGCTTCCATCCCCATGGTGGTACCTTTAGTAAGTACTTGTTAGTCGTTAAAAGGCTTCCAATTGCCTTGTAGTTGCTGCACTTGCCCTGGGCAAGTGCGCGGGTATGTCGGTTTTCAGGTTATCTTATACCGTTTACGGTATTGTTTTCATCCATATTTGGTGTTTATTTTGGATCTTCCTTTGATCCTTTGATCTTAGTGGTCAATCTCCTGAGTACTTCACAGTGCTCTTGACAAAATTGTTAATAATTCGGGTGCTTTCCCGATCCTTGTGGTACTCCATGTACCTTGCTCCATAGCTCGTTCCCACACTTGGCGGTGGTTACCGAGGTTTACGGATCATTAGGAACTACATGGTAGTCCTGTTAGTGTTGTAGGTTTAGAGTTGCTCAACCTTGACTAACTCCTTAGTCGGTTGCATACCGTTATTGGTATTTCAAGCATTGTAGTCCGTAGACTCTCTTGTCTCGGTTTGTTACTCTGTCCTTTCGCTTCTTTGCGTAGTTATGCTTCCCTTCTTGTTGGCTGCGCATGGTTCTCGCGACTGCGAAGCATGTCGCCCCATGGTGCCACAAATTTTGTTATCCAATGGTTGGGATCTTCAATCTTCTGCCGTTTTGTATAGTTATTATCGTCGAAACGGGAACCGTCTTTGAGATATCCAGTTCTTGGAATCTACCGTATGACAGGTTCTTTCTCTATGCAAGGTTTATTTGCGACTGCCAGATCGGGTTAACCCGAGTATGAGAGGTCTTTCCATCTCCCTGGAGTTCTTCCCCCAACTTATAACGGGGTTGCGGAGGGCGGGATTGGTTATGTAGGTATCCAGATCACACTGGAAGTTCCTAACTAGCGTACCTCACACGCTAACACTCAACCCTTAGTCCTAAGTCTCTAATTCCTAACTCGGTATTTTCCTAAACTCGGTATTGAGACCATCAGAGCGATACTTCACTCTGATACCACTTTTTGTAACACCCCTACCGGTAATCACACCATTATCCTCTGACCTATCTCATATATCAACAACAACGCAGCGGTAGTTCCAACTCAACCGGGGGTGAAACAATGCCGTTAGTCACCCACGTGACTAACTAAGCCAATCCAAACTCAATCACAACAACAACTACAATATCGGTCTGATGGGTCTTATACCGAGTACACTGTACAAACGACACTTCCTTTACTTAAACAATTCTCAAGTCAATACAACCTTTAACACCACAATATACAATACAATAACCATTCTATACTATACCGAGTATCTACAATTCCCAAGGTTATCAATGACCCTTCGGTCTTACAAATCCACAATACATAAATACAATTCCCTCAACAACTACCCATATCAATAACAACCCCGTCCTACTCTCGAACGGTGTCCGGCTTAGCTGTCGGACTCTTACAGTGTTCATATTCACTTCGGGTACCTGCACACTAAAAACGTTCCCCCTAGGGGGTCAGCTTACGCTGAATATGACTTCCGCATACCCCGCGTGCTAGCGAGGGTACGCCGACTAATTGGTCGAGAGCATGCGGTTCATTTTATCACAACAACGTGCATACAACATACATTAAATATGTACTTTCACAATCAAGTTCAACATTGCACACAGGCACTAACACACATCAAGGGTTGGTTCAATATGTTCTTTAATTAGGCTTGAGGGTTTCTACCTCACCATGCCTTACTCAACTATTCATGTACTACCCACTCCCTAGGGTACTCTTACTCCCAAACTCAGCAAGGTCTACAACACTCAACTCAATCCCCCACTCAACTCGAATTCTCAAGTCCCACAAGTCACAACTCAATTCTCAATACTCGCATACTCGATTCCATACTCAATACTCAAGTCCCCAAAATACCCAATGCTCAAGGTACATGTTAAGTCGATCTCACGACCTCCGGGCAGGGTCATACACAAGACCCACCACCGGGCTCAAATACAAATAGGGCTATACAGTTAGCTCCTCAAATACTCAAATGTCCGGTTCACTACCGGACTACTCAAATTCCCACAACTCCTCTCTCGGAGTCAATTCACAATCTCAAGGATTAGCCTAGAAGTATCTCTCTCGATAGCATCTAATGGCTTAGGGAATTCCTCAATGTTTAGTATTCTAAGATTTAAGGTTTCAACCCACTTATTGAATACTCTCATGTTCGGGACATTGCTCAAGTTAGTCGGTTCCTCTCATTGGGGTTCGACTATAATTCTAAGGGGTTTGGTGATCCCTTACCATTCATTACTTTACTCAGGGTTCGTATTTCGAACAACTTTTCAATCCTCTAGTTAGAGGTTACTTATATACTTCCCCTAATATTTATCGTGTGGGTTTAGTCATTTCGGTTCTCTAACCGTTATCGGGAGGTCACTACTCCCGTATACCTTCTCACGTTCGAATGTGTTCGTAGGTTTATGTTACCGCGTATGGTTTCAATAGTTGTAGTGTGTTCCACCTTTTATTAGTTGGCACTTGACTCTTTCTACGAGTCTCTACTCACACAAGACTCAACTATGAGTCGCACTACCACACACAATCACATTCAAGCAATTCATTCACATTCCACATTTCATGAATTATACAAACTTCAGTTTAATCAATAATCCAACCACAAGCAATATCATACAAACACAAGGGAGTACACACAATCCGATTCGTGCATTTATCTTGTTAGGTGATCACACAATCAAACAAGCACACAAATCGGGGTAACCAAGTTAGGATACAGAGCATGAGGAAATCATACCTTTCACCGGGGTTAGCTTTACCGTGTGTCCCCTGGTTCCTCGGTTCACACTTGTTCCACTGATAATGTTTCCAACATTGTTATTAATACTATGTTCATACGATACACAAATAATTACTACTCCCGTACTTACCCCGTTATCCCATTACTTCGGTTCACTCAATAATCTTATACTTTCTACTTTCTTAATTAATCCTCTTACTTGTTTCCCATTCACATACTCATTCCCTTACCATTAGGGTTACATTAATGGTGTATTACTAAGGTCCCATATATATGTTCATATCTATACATATATACATACATATGATTACTAGGTTATTATTATTATATATATTAATATAATTTCATTTTTTTCTTTTTTTTTGACTCGACCGACCCACCCTGGATCGGACCCATGGGTCGGTCGGCTGCAGAGACTTCGATTACTGAAAATTCCAGTCCGACCGACCCAGCCAGGGTCGGTCCATTGGGTCGGTCCGTTACAGAAAGATTTCCGACTAAAAATTTCTACTCGACCGACCCAGGAAGGGTTGGTCCCCTGGGTCGGTCGGATGCAGAAGCTTCCGAGATTGCAGACTTTCGGGCCGACCGACCCTGCTAGGATCGGTCCTAGGGTCGGTCCAGCCCAGTACCCATTTTAATTACTTATTTTGAACCCCAAACTCTACTCAATTCACACTCAATCTTTTCCTACTCATTTCCACAAGTTTTCTACATAATTAAACACCTCAAAACACTCCTTAAACCACTCCAAATCATTGGTTAAATCCACTACCCAATTCTTGCTCAAATTCATTAAATTCACATTCTCACATTTTGCATTTTGCACTCTTATGCATTTCTAACTTCTCCTTGCTAGTTTTTACATCTTACCAAACCTACCAAATCACTTATTGACCATACCAATTCATTCCTAGATATACACCATTCTAAAACCCAAGTCCAACTCTCATTTCCTAAGTCTTGCACACTAATTCCTTTCCTAGTTTTTTTTTTCTAAAGCATTTCAATACTTATTTGCTACAGATTTTTACCTCTTCTCTACTAGTTCTCCAAATGCCATTTCAAGGCTACTACTACACTCCAAACAACACTACAAACACCTAGGTTATCCCATCTCATTAAACCACCTTAAAACACTTACTTTCTACCGAAATTTCGCCATAGTTTCCCCATAAACCTAACATCTCCCAAACCATCAATTCACATCAATTTACATTCCTAATCTAGCCACACCCATAAGGGTCCTACCAGCACATCATATCAATCCAAAATTTACCAAAATCCCTTCAAACCACAATATAGCTCAAACTTTAAATACAATCGCACTTAGGCCTTTAATTCCATACAATTTCACATTTCTCTCTCAAGTGCCTACCAACACATCATTTTACACAATTTGGGTTCATTGTTTAATTTGACCCATCCCAAATCCTTAAAGCATTCAAAACAAATCTTAAGGTGGATTTCTTACCTTAAGCTCCTCAAATTTCCTTTTTAATTCTCCTTCCCTCATTCTCTTCTCATCTCGGTCAAATGGGGCAATGTGATTTGCAAGACTCCAACCCAATCATCAAGCAAGGGAATGAGTTTAATCAAAAACACTAAACTCACCAATTAAAAGGCTTAAGACACTAAGATTGGTCAATTACCTTGAAACCCTAGAAATGGGTTTTTGATCAACAATGAAGGAAAGGCTTCCAACCACCATTTGAGGTTTAATGAGTGCTCAAATCAAGAAGGAAAACAAGGTATTAGAAGAAGCCAAAATCGGCCAAGGCATGAAAATGGGGAAAATGAGCTTTTCTCTTGAAACTTTTTACCTTGTTAGAAAGAGGAGATTCCAAGCTACAAGGTGGTGCCTTTTTCTCTTCAAATGGGGAAAACCCATGGAGGTCAACTTCATCCTTTTGAAATTTTAAAAAGAGAGACGTGTAGAGGAGGATGAGGGGAGTTCAAATATGTAATTTGTTTTGCATTTGGAGCTTGGAGGAAGCTTGGGCAAGCAAGGAAATGGCAAGAAGCCATGGGAGAAGAGGAAGAAATCGGCTGGAATGGAGGAAGAAAGATAGAACGACAAGGAAGGAAGAAAGGAGGAAAGAAAAGGAAGAAAAGAGAAATGAGAGAGGAGAGAGAGAGTGGGGTACTTTTCTACCTTTTTGCTTTTCTTTCTTTTCTTCCTAGCTTATTAGGTGTGTGAGGGAGCTTATTAAATATTAAAAACCGGCCCCTCTAATGTATACCAGCTGGAGCGTTTTTCGTCTTTTACAGTAAACGCTCGTTTATTTACCCGGTTTTGGCATTATTCACTAACCGGGCCCGTTTTTCGGAAGTTTCTTGTTTCTTTAATTTTAATGGCTATTAAGCTTCCCTCATTGTTTATTTATATTTATTTGATGAACGATAATTTTTATGGGTTCGTTTGACCACTCGAAGTCACGTTTTCGGGTTTTCTTGAAAAACGTGCGTTAAAGCTTTATTAGCGTTTTATTACATTATTTGGATCCGTTTCCTTCGGGAATTGTTCCCATATATTATTTAGGCATTATTAAGCCTTTTAAATTCATTTAGTACCCTATTTAAGGTTGTATTTCTCCTAGGGTCACTTAACGCTCGTTTTAGCGTTTTTCACTTTTTAAGCGTTTTTATTATTTCTTTTGGATTTATTCTTTTTACCAAAATTCATTAGGCACTAATAGGCCCTCAATATCGTATTAGAGTAATTTAATCACCCTAATTAAGTCCGGGTATTTTAGTTGCTCTTGTTTAACTTTTACACTGACCGTAGTATGGAGTCGACTACTTCCCGTGTTCCGGACTCTACTCGTATACATACATGGGGTACCCTACTGATACATTGCTACTTACCCGACTAACCCATATAGTAGGTCTGTCAGGCCCACAAGCTCCTATTGGAGTGCGGTCGTCCCACATTTCATTTTTGCAAACTCGTAGTGTCCGTCACACGCCTAGGTGAAGTATTCTGTTGTCAACTCCCTTATATCATCCTGTGATAATATGCATTCCGTGCTTCCCGAACTTAATCAAGGGAAGGTCTATCCACTGTTGTATTTGGTATGAACTCAATCCATTCCCTCGGGTTGCTACCCTCGGGTTACCAGATTTCCATCCAGTTGTTTCAAAAGCGAACTGGGTGCAATTTACCTACCATATGGCGCTGAGCTGGTGTAGGTTCTCTGATTTGGTTTAAAAGAAGGTTAGAAATAGTATAGGTTTGAAAGAAAGTTTGGTTTTGAAAAGAAAAGAGTTTGGAATAAATCTGGGTTTGAAAGAAAAATTCTCGTGGTTTCACAGCGTCTTCTTGCGTTAACCAAGTCTAGCTTCTCGCTGACTGGTGTTGAAATACCCCAAACTTAAATATAGGGATTAAAATTTCTCTAATACGTATTTAAGGGCCTAATGGTACCTAATTAATACTAGTAAGGAAAAATAAATCCAAAAGAATAAATAAACTCTTAAAAAGCGGAAAACGCTAAATAAGCGTTAAATAACCATAGGAGGTATGAGACCTCGGTTAGAGTATTATATGCATTCTAAAGGTTTAATAAGACCTAAATAATATATGGGAACAACTCCCGAAGAAAACGGATCCAAATAATGTATTAAAACGCTAATAGAGCTTTAACACACGTTTTTCGAGAAAACCCGAAGACGTGATTTTAAGTGGTCAAACGAACCCGTAAAAATTATAAGTCATTAAATAAATATTATTAAGCATTTATGAAATCTTAATAACCAATAAAAATAAAGAAACGAGGAAATTCTGGAAAACGGGCCCGGTTAGTGAACAGTACCTAAACCGGGTAAAATAACGAGCGTTTTCTGTAAAAGACGAAAAACGCTCCAGCTAATATAACTGTAGGGGGGCCGGTTTTTATTAGTCAAATAATCCCTCACACACACATGTAACTAGCTAACTAATAAGAGAGCCAAAAAGCAAAAAGCAATAAAGTAAAAACTACTTTATTTCCCTTCCCTCTCACCTCACTCTCACATTTTCACTCACCTCTCTCTTTCCTCTTCCCCCTCCATCGTACTCTCCCTCTTCCTCCTCCCTTGGGCTGCGATTTTGTTGCTCCCCCAACAACAACAATGGCAACTCCCACTTCTCTCCCATGCTCTACCTCCATGCGAGCTCCAATCACAAAAATAATTACATATTTGTAATCCCCTCATCATCCTCTACACTTCTCTCTTTTCAAAATCCAAAAATAAGGAAGTTCATCTCCATGGGTTTTCCCCATTCAAAGAGAAAATGGCACCAATGTAAAGCTTGGAGTCTCCTCTCTCCATTAAGGTAAACATCTATATGAAAAACTCATGTTTTCTCCACCTTACTCCATAACCGATTTTTGCCTCTTTGTAATGCCTTGTTTTCTCTCTCTCCTTTGAGCAAAATATCAACCTAGCAATGGTGGTGGATTCACCTTCTGGAACCAAGGGCTAAAACCCCTTTTAAAACTCTCCAATGGTAAACCCTAGAAATTTCATTTCAAACACTTCAATGAATTGACATTAATTTAAGGGTTAGTATATTAATTGTAGTGTTTTGTGTTCATTGGGTGATGGGAATGGAGTTTGGCAACTCCATTCCCCACATGGCCGATTTGGGCAAGAAAGGAAGAAGGAGGAGAAATGAGAAAGAATGAAGGAATTAAAAGCTCAAGGTAAGAGCTCCTTTCTAGTGTTAAGTTCTAATTGCACTAGAGTAATGGGAATGGGTGAACTAATTAAGGAACCCAAAATAATGTATTAGTAATGTCATTTTGGGAAGTTTGAGTATTTGTGAACTAGTATGTGAATTGTGGGCCTTAGAGCCAAGTGTATTGTGTATGTGCATTAGTAATGTGGATTGAGGAAGTAATGGTGTACTAAGATTTTGTATGTGAGCTGGTAGAACCCTTGTGGTTTGGCTAGATTTGGAATGAGTTTGATGAGAAAACACATATGTGGAAGTAAGAAATGTAGAGGAACTATGGCAAAATTTTGGTAGGAATATGTATATGTATGGATGACTTGGTGAATGGGAAAACCAAGGTGTGTATTGGAGTTAGTAGAGATGTTTAATGACTATGGAGTAGTAGTTGTGGTAAGAGAATGAAAGGATATAAAATCTGTAGCAAGAATTGTTGAATGGCATTGGAGAAACTAGGAGGATTTATGTACTTGACCTTGGGAGTGAGTGTTGGACTTGAAGAGGAGAGGCAATGCATTGTAGGCATTGGAAATGGCATTAGGAGAGGAAATTATGTATGGAGGAGGTGGGAACCAAAATCTGTAGCAAGGAGGTATTAAATTGCATTGTAGAACTAAGAAGAAATAGTGTGCAAGATTTGGTAAGAGGAGAGTTGGACTTGGGTATAGGTAATGTAATGGCTTGGAAATGTATTTGGGATGCTAGTAATGTTATTGGGAGTAGAAGTATTGGATATGAGCATTGAGCTTTAAAATCTGTAGCATAAGTGTAACAAAAACTGTTACAAGTGTTGGAAGAGAAGTGAGGGAATTGTGTAAGTTGTTTGATGGATTTAGTAATGGATTTGGTGGATGAATTAAGGTGATTTAGAATGTTTAAATAGTACTAAAACATGTTAGGATGTATGTAGGAAGATTGGGGAAGCAATGGGTGAAATTGGGAAAAGAAAATAAGGGCTGTAGCAAGGTTCTGCTACCGTCCGACCCAGAGTCTGGGTCGGACCGTGGGTCGGACGGGGCTTAGGCAACGGCAATAAATCTTTCTGGAAAGGTCCGACCCCGGGCCGTGAGTCGGACGTGGGTCGGACAGGCAAAAAAAATCGAGGACGGAGTTACTGACTTCGTCCGACCCAGAGTCTGGGTCGGACAGTGGGTCGGACGGAGTCTGGACAATAGAACCGAAACTTACTGGAACGGTCCGACCCATAGGTTGGGTCGGACGGTGGGTTGGACGGCCCCAACTTATAAAAAAAACAAATAATAATAATAATAATAATAATAGTAACATAGTAATCATACGTATGTATATATATATAGATATGTACATATATATGGGACTTAGTAATACACCATTAATGTAACACTAATGGTAAAAAATAAGTATGTAAAAGGGAAACAAGTAAGAGGATTAGTTAAGAAGTGGGAAGTATAAGAACGTTGAGTTAACCAAAGCAATGGGATAACAGGAGTAGTAGCTATGAATGTATTGTAATGCTTAGAATTGATTGAACCATTTGGCATGTAGTCATTGGTTCGAGACTAAGACTCGAGGAACAAAAAAGGAACGATGGAGCAAGGGAACACACGATAAAGTAAACCAACGGTGAAAGGTATGATTTCTTCATGCCCTGTATCCTAATCTGGTTACCCCGATTTGTGTGCTTATTTGATCACCTAAATAAGATAAATGCATGAATCGGACTATATTGCACTTACCTGTGCTTGACTTATGTTGTTCTTGATATTTATTGTCTTGAACACTAGTTTGTATAATTCATGAAATACATGAATGATGATGAATGGTATGCGAATCTTGTATTGTACTTAAGTGTTGTATTGTATTTTGTATAAATGAGTATTGAGCATTGTAATTGTGTATGTGGCTTGCATGAATGACTTCTGCTAATTCCTAACTACCTAACTCCTAAATTAAGTGAGTAAACTTGAATGAGTAGAAGTCCGATATAGCTTCGGCCACGCGTGAGGATGAGGAGACACAAGAGGTTGGATCCGATTCCTGACTCTTAAACTGGTCCGCGGCCCAAATCCCTTGAATGAATAGCATCCCGGATTGGTGAGTCAAGTAAATCCCGGTGGTGGGACGGAGTAGTCCCCGGGCTGGAGGTCCCGACGACTTAGCATGAGTAAGAGTAAGTAAGTATGGATCCGTAAGTATGTATGAGTATGAGTATGTATGCGTATGTATGAAGTAACGAGTAAAAGAGTAATCTCCACCCGATTAACCCGGGTGGACCAATGAAGCTAACAAGTACTGTATATTGTGAATGTAATGGTATGTGTAATTCGGAAGAAGGTAAGTATGTATTGGATGGTTTATATTGTATTCCTTGTATGTAATGAAGTGTATGTATGTATTCCTTGCGCCATGTATTGTAATATTATGTATAAGAGCATGTATGCATGTATGTTTGAATGAAATCAATCGCATGTATACGACCAAGTGGTCGGCGTACCCTCACTAGTACGCGGGGTATGCGGTTATCATGCGCAGCGAAAGCTGACCCCCTAGGGGGAACGTTTTTAGTGTGCAGGTACCCGAAGCGAATATGGTCAAGGTATGAGACCGGAGCACACCCTTGTATTTAGAAGCAAGTAGCTTGTGAGGAACGGGTAGTAAGTAGTCTCTTAGTGAGTACGGATGAACTTGGAAGAGGTATCATACTTGTATAAGGATCTTAGTAAACTCGGTATGTGGATTATATTGTATTGTACCTGAAGTACTGTATCGAATGGAAGATTGTAGCATTTATTGGTATACGAAGTATGTATGGTAGATATGTAACACTCGGGATTTCGGTCCATCAGACCGATGCTGTATGTAGAAGTAGTAGCCTTGTTAGTCACGTGGGTGACTAACGGCATTGTATCACCCACTGTATGTAAGTATGTATCCGCTGCGTGTATCTGATGTGTAAGGAGATTGGACGGTAAGCATTGTATTAATGGTAGGGGTGTTACAAAAAGTGGTATCAGAGCGAAGTATCGCTCTGATGACTGGAAATACCGAGTTTAGGAAATACCGAGTTAGGAATTAGAAGCTTAGGGCTAAGGGCTGAGTGTTAGCATTAGAGAGATGCTAGTTAGGAACTACCGGTGAGTACCGGATACCTACAATACCAGACCCGCCCACCGCATCCCCACTGTATAACTTGGGAAGGAACGCCAGAGAGAAGGGAAGTCCTCTCATACTCGGGAGAACCCGATCTGGCAGTTGTGAAACTACCGTATAGTAAACAAGAACCTGATATGTAGTAGATTCCAAGAAATGGAAGTCCCGGAGGTGGTTCCGGTTGAACAACAATACCCGCACTTAAAGTGGTGGAATGAGTACCTCAACCCCAAGGAGGCTATAACTTACAACAGCATGGGGCGACGTGCTTAGCAGTCGCGAAACCTAGCTAGTCAACCAACAGCAGGAAAGAAGCACTAACCGTGCAACGGAATGAAAAAAGGGAGCAGTAACGGAACCCGAGACACAAGTCTACGGGATAGTAATACTTGAATAATACCACCAACGGTACGCTAGCTGACGAAGGACATAGTCGGAAGCGGTTAACTCCAAAACTACGACGCCATTAAGGTTGCGATACCTAGCCAATATAGCTCAGACGACTACAAGAACAACCATGAGATATAATCCAATAGGAGTACAAGAGTAGTGCCTAAACAGGGAAGGCTTAGTAACCACCACAGATGTGTGGGAACGAGCCACAAGGAACGACACTAACCAAATAGAACGGGAATCTCCAAGGAGAGGAGAAGTATCCAGATTTACGACAGCCATGTCTAGACCACCAAGAAGCTACCTAAGGGATCGAGTATCCCAATCATGAATCAATAAGATCCAGGGAAGAGTCAACAAGACTATTAAATACAAGCAGAAACCATACCAAGATTGGTATAGGATTATCCAAAAACCACCGATACCACGCACTTGCCAAGGCAAGTGCAGTAGACAGAGATATGTAAAGGAACACTAACACGTCACAAGTACATAGTAATGTACGGTGACCGTAATGAAACAACCACAGGATCACACATCCTAACAACCAGACGTATGAAACCTTGGAAAGGCCTAACGGCCCGACCACAGTATTTAGAACATACCAGTCAGCGAGAAGCTAGACTTGGTCAAGACCTCAAGCATGGCTATGCCATGAGAGACTTCTTTTAACACCGAACCACAATTTTAAAACTCAAAATTTTTCTCTCAAAACCACAACCTTTCTTTTAAACCTTGGATTTTAAAACCAAACCAGCAGAATTACGGTGAGTATCATGGAATGATACAAGAGGAGTTGACAGTAGAATACTTCACCTAGGCGTGTGACGAACACTACGAGTGTACCCAATTACGGGATGTGGGACAACCGCACTCCGAAGGAGCTTGCGGGCCTGACATATAGTTGGGTAAGTGGTAACGTATCAACAAGGTACCCCACGTATGTATACATGTAGTGTGCGACACACGGAAGTAGTCAACTCCGTTCTACGGACCATGAGAGAGTTCAAATCAGAACAACTGGACACCTCAGACGATCAAGTATAAAGGAACTCAGAGAATCCATCTGAAGATGAGGAATAAGGACTAGGAAGTGCAAAAGGGCACATACTAGCAAGTATAGACTTTGGATATGTCTCAAATAATCCAAGCAACTACCTGACAGCTGGATGGAATACCCGCCTAAACACATTAAGGCGAATGCCTAACGTGAACCTAACAATGCTCAACAAACGGGGCAAATTCCCAAGAGCAACCCCAAGATTACCACAGGTATACCCCATCATTGAAGGGGATATCAAACCTAGTCTTAGGCACTAGGAGCAAGTGTAAACAGTCTACCCAAGAACGGGAGACGTTATAACCCAAAAAAGGGACGACTCAAGTACGATGCCACCAGACGGTACAGTGGACAACATATCATAAACGTTAGCCGGATGTAACGCATGATTCAACAGCACTCAGGAGCAATCCTTGAAGGGTGTCTGAGATAACAACAATTGAACAAGCTTCATGATAAAAGCACATGAGCTAGAACAAACATAAGGCTTGGATACCGAAGGGATTTCACTTAACAGGAAATACCCTAAATTACCGGAAGGCACTGATCAGCACCAGATTACCTAAGAGTCTCCTATGAACGGAAGCGTGATGCCACGACTTACCATGGAGCCCAATAATATCTCCAACCTATGACGGTATACATGGAGTGGAAACATGTATAAGCAGCTTGCAAGGAGCATAGCTCGTAGCAATACGGCTCAGAAGCCGTAAGCCAAATAAGTTATA
Source organism: Limonium bicolor (assembly GCA_023374045.1). Classification (NCBI taxonomy): domain Eukaryota; kingdom Viridiplantae; phylum Streptophyta; class Magnoliopsida; order Caryophyllales; family Plumbaginaceae; genus Limonium; species Limonium bicolor. The sequence continues at coordinate 124,911,931 of CM041780.1, forward strand.
TAACCTTAAACGGTTGCAGACCCACACCGTTACTAACAAGACTTGCAAGAAATGTTGTCTCATACGACAAGAAATCAACAACTGGACCATCAATTCAAACCCAACTTTATGAGTGGATGGGACTGATAGTTACCTCAATGTCACTGACGCTAGAGCATCACCCTAGTATACAGTAGACAAACTCTTAATTCTCCTTCATGCCTTCTGTAGCAATGGTAGCACAGGGGCATAAGAATGATGATGATGCCAAAATTGGCCTAGTCCACACTTGGACACTACGAGAAACCCAACGTTAGCCAACCACCAATGTGGAAGATGTGAACCCTTAAAATGTAATTGTCAAGGGGCGATGGAATAAGGAAATGAGATTTCAAACCATTACGACTTAAGGAGTAAGCATACTCCATATGCACTCAAGCATGTGGTGAACCATTGTATAAACACCAACATGGTAAACCTGGTCATGAGACCTATGAGTGGAGATAACCCCTCAACAAGAACCTTCACTTACCAGTGATGAAATACCCTTCAATTGAAGAACGGGACCAGAAAACCCTCGAAGTTTCTTGGGATGTCCCGGTGATGTACATACGAGTAGAACTACACAGCTAGAGCCTATAACCAATGCTCAGCACTATGGAGACAGTAACTGTCAAAAACAATCAATGTGGGTGCACACACACCATGAATGACCAACGCTCAAGAGAGCTTGTAACCCGATAAACCAAGTTATTTGGCAAACTATATCATGAATGAGGAAGTAATGTGAGGTAAGCTAACCTGCACATGAAACCTAAATGGAAATAAAACATCCCCACAAGGGGAAGATAATAGGATTGCGGTATACCACGACAACCGTCATACATATGAACTAGGAACCTCCTAGTGTATGTGCACCATAAGGAAATGGTGCCAATGATAATGGCAATAAGTAAAGAGGAGCTACCACAGTAACATAAACAGTAAAAACAATGTTGTACAATGAGTAAGAATACGGCGCACAACAGGTGACCGCTATGAGGAAATAACAGATAATAACACGGAGTATAAGCATGGGATGACAGGCAGAAATATTCCTTCATATCACATAAGTGACTTACTGTCAAGCGTTTACGCCTCTGCACTCTGTATGACTGAGTGTTTTGGCATTGCACTTGTTCAACTAATGATCTAATGAGATGGCTAGGGATATGGAGAATGTAAACCGTAGTAAATCTTTCCTTTCACCACAACATGGCATAAGCCAGTCAAGCAAGCTTATCAACATACAGTGCGGCCTAAGGCCAAAGAAGCACGAAGAGTGTACAACACACTAGTAATCACAAGATGTGAATTCCATTGGAATATAAGGTGAAAGGAGATACAAGAAAGTCACTAGGACCGACGCATAGAAAATGCAAGGTCATACAAGTAAAGAACACTTGTACTGAACCAGAAGAACTGGTATAATTCAGAAGCTATTGACAATAGAGGAAGCACTACAACTGAGTAGTGACTTAACCTCGCCCGACAATAAGTCGGAGGAACTTAATGAATAATCGTGGAAGCATAAATAGCATGTACAGTAGATTATCAGAGAGCTGGTTATAAATCTTAAACTCGTTGAGTTCAAACATGGTAAAAGAATACCGCAATTGTTTAGTAAACCTTATTTCCATAATCGACGGAGTAGAAGGTGATGTATAGCACATTAAGGATAACAAGAAGGGTCAATAACCCGAGTTATCAGGGTCGCGCAGCAGAAGCTAGTGGGCCCTAGCTAGGAGATTAATGTACCTAGTGAGTATAATACAATGGCTAGTAATGCCTTGAAGCCTAATAGGCTGGAACCGAATTAATTTTCAGTTAAATAAACTCATATAGGAATCCTTGGTGCAAAGACTAAACCATTGTTATGATTAAGACCCTTTGACAAGGGTATATTTTGTAATAAACCGGAAAGAAGCTAAAACGCTTCAGAGTGCCCGAAATAAATAACCAATGTTCAATAATAACATATGGTAAATTACGTGGGTGTAATCCCTTTTAAGGGGGTTAGAGCGAAAACCGCTTAATGTAAGTTTTGTGAATAAAACACATAAACCATAATGTGCATGGCACAAATGAGAACCAAATTGATGATTGATACTATGTTAAATAAACATAAGTACTCATTCATATTGTAATTATAGTAACTAGGCATTAGACATGCAAATACCATAGGAGGAATATACCCATCTTGTAACACCAATGTAAGAGTATTAATAAAAGAAAAGTAATGAGTAGTGGACGGAGCTCCACAAGTATTGTAGCCTTTGAAGAAGTAGTACGAAATGAATGAGGATAGTAGATGAATGAAGGTTATGAGTAGTGGAATCGTAAGTAAAAATATTTGAAGCAATTGAAGTCAACTAAATCTTATAAGTATAGTATTCCTTAGTTAGAATATTGGAGATGATGGTGAGTAATTGATGGAAGTAGTGAAGGTCGATGAAATGAGCATTTAGGTATCGAATCATGGAGTAAAGCATTTGGGGAAGTAGAGTGAGGATGATTGATGGACTGATTCCATCTTTTGGAGATGTATGAATTCGTAATCACGACTAGAAGAGTAAAAAGATAGAAAATGGAAACACCCAAATTATTTGCTTGTTGAAACTGACGTGGGAAGTCGAACTTGATCCTGATCAGATCGAAGGAAACCGAACACAAATTGGGGTGGAAAGATAATTCAACACTGATGCTGATCACATCAGGGTCGAATGATTCTTGAAGCTCCCCTCAAGTGGTCACAAGAATCACACATAGGATAGAAGTGATGGATATAAATTGGAATTCGGAGTTGTGTGTTTTAGGAACTTCTAATTAGTAGTATTGAAAAGATAGTCTTAGACATGAGAATAAAGATTTGTTAGAAGCTTATACCGGAGAAGATAGTGGTGTAGCAGGTTGTATTATTCCAAGGGCAGCGGGACATAGAGGAGTCCTGTGTCTAGATGACCTGAGTGCCTGCGGGATTGTAATGTGTATTGCATTGCTTTGGGGATAGCTTTGCACTGTATGTATGTATAAATTTTGTAATAAGGAACCGGATGGTTGGTAGTAATGCGGATTGGAGTAATTATAGTACATTGGTATGGTATGGTATGTAGAGACCCTGAGTAATGGATTTGGGAATTTTAAGGAGGAAGAAGGTATGGCTTTGGTATTAGACACGTAAGAATGAGTAAGCATTGTAAACCTATAACCTCGAACAACTTTGAGGACAAAGTTCTTAAGGGGGGTAGATTGAAATACCCCGAACTTAAATATAGGGATTAAAATTTCTCTAATACGTATTTAAGGGCCTAATGGTACCTAATTAATACTAGTAAGGAAAAATAAATCCAAAAGAATAAATAAACTCTTAAAAAGCGGAAAACGCTAAATAAGCGTTAAATAACCATAGGAGGTATGAGACCTCGGTTAGAGTATTATATGGATTCTAAAGGTTTAATAAGACCTAAATAATATATGGGAACAACTCTCGAAGAAAACGGATCCAAATAATGTATTAAAACGCTAATAGAGCTTTAACGCACGTTTTTCAAGAAAACCCGAAGACGTGATTTTAAGTGGTCAAACGAACCCGTAAAAATTATAAGTCATTAAATAAATATTATTAAGCATTTATGAAAGCTTAATAACCAATAAAAATAAAGAAACGAGGAAATTCCGGAAAACGGGCCCGGTTAGTGAACAGTACCTAAACCGGGTAAAATAACGAGCGTTTTCTGTAAAAGACGAAAAACGCTCCAGCTAATATAACTGTAGGGGGGCCGGTTTTTATCAGTCAAATAACTCCCTCACCCACACATGTAACTAGCTAACTAATAAGAGAGCCAAAAACCAAAAAGCAATAAAGTAAAAACTACTTTATTTCCCTTCCCTCTCACCTCACTCTCACATTTTCACTCACCTCTCTCTTTCCTCTTCCCCCTCCATCGTACTCTCCCTCTTCCTCCTCCCTTGGGCTGTGATTTTGGAGCTCCCCAACAACAACAATGGCAACTCCCACTTCTCTCCCATGCTCTACCTCCATGTGAGCTCCAATCACAAAAATAATTACATATTTGTAATCCCCTCATCATCCTCTACACTTCTCTCTTTTCAAAATCCAAAAATGAGGAAGTTCATCTCCATGGGTTTTCCCCATTCAAAGAGAAAATGGCACCAATGTAAAGCTTGGAGTCTCCTCTCTCCATTAAGGTAAAAATCTATATGAAAAACTCATGTTTTCTCCACCTTACTCCATAACCGATTTTTGCCTCTTTGTAATGCCTTGTTTTCTCTCTCTCCTTTGAGCAAAATATCAACCTAGCAATGGTGGTGGATTCACCTTCTGGAACCAAGGGCTAAAACCCCTTCTAAAACTCTCCAAAGGTAAACCCTAGAAATTTCATTTCAAACACTTCAATGAATTGGCATTAATTTAAGGGTTAGTATATTAATTGTAGTGTTTTGTGTTCATTGGGTGATGGGAATGGAGTTTGGCAACTCCATTCCCCACATGGCCGATTTGGGCAAGAAAGGAAGAAGGAGGAGAAATGAGAAAGAAGGAATTAAAAGCTCAAGGTAAGAGCTCCTTCCTAATGTTAAGTTCTAATTGCACTAGAGTAATGGGAATGGGTGAACTAATTAAGGAACCCAAAATAATGTATTAGTAATGTCATTTTGGGAAGTTTGAGTATTTGTGAACTAGTATGTGAATTGTGGGCCTTAGAGCCAAGTGTATTGTGTATGTGCATTAGTAATGTGGATTGAGGAAGTAATGGTGTACTAAGATTTTGTATGTGTGCTGGTAGAACCCTTGTGGTTTGGCTAGATTAGGAATGAGTTTGATGAGAAAACATATGTGGAGAAGTAAGAAATGTAGAGGAACTATGGCAAAATTTTGGTAGGAATATGTATATGTATGGATGACTTGGTGAATGGGAAAACAAAGGTGTGTATTGGAGTTAGTAGAGATGTTTAATGACTATGGAGTAGTAGTTGTGGTAAGAGAATGAAAGGATATAAAATCTGTAGCAAGAATTGTTGAATGGCATTGGAGAAACTAGGAGGATTTATGTACTTGACCTTGGGAGTGAGTGTTGGACTTGAAGAGGAGAGGCAATGCATTGTAGGCATTGGAAATGGCATTAGGAGAGGAAATTATGTATGGAGGAGGTGGGAACCAAAATCTGTAGCAAGGAGGTATTAAATTGCATTGTAGAACTAAGAAGAAATAGTGTGCAAGATTTGGTAAGAGGAGAGTTGGACTTGGGTATAGGTAATGTAATGGCTTGGAAATGTATTTGGGATGCTAGTAATGGTATTGGTAGTAGAAGTATTGGATATGAGCATTGAGCTTTAAAATCTGTAGCATAAGTGTAACAAAAACTGTTACAAGTGTTGGAAGAGAAGTGAGGGAATTGTGTAAGTTGTTTGATGGATTTAGTAATGGATTTGGTGGATGAATTAAGGTGATTTAGAATGTTTAAATAGTACTAAAACATGTTAGGATGTATGTAGGAAGATTGGGGAAGCAATGGGTGAAATTGGGAAAAGAAAATAAGGGATGTAGCAAGGTTCTGCTACCGTCCGACCCAGAGTCTGGGTCGGACCGTGGGTCGGACGGGGCTTAGGCAACGGCAATAAATCTTTCTGGAAAGGTCCGACCCAGGGCCGTGAGTCGGACGTGGGTCGGACAGGCAAAAAAAAATCGAGGACGGAGTTACTGACTTCGTCCGACCCAGAGTCTGGGTCGGACAGTGGGTCGGACGGAGTCTGGACAACAGAACCGAAACTTACTGGAACGGTCCGACCCATAGGTTGGGTCGGACGGTGGGTTGGACGGCCCCAACTTATAAAAAAAAATAATAATAATAATAATAATAATAATAGTAACATAGTAATCATACGTATGTATATATATATAGATATGTACATATATATGGGACTTAGTAATACACCATTAATGTAACACTAATGGTAAAAAAATAAGTATGTAAAAGGGAAACAAGTAAGAGGATTAGTTAAGAAGTGGGAAGTATAAGAACGTTGAGTTAACCAAAGCAATGGGATAACGGGAGTAGTAGCTATGAATGTATTGTAATGCTTAGAATTGATTGAACCATTTGGCATGTAGTCATTGGTTCGAGACTAAGACTCGAGGAACAAATAAGGAACTATGGAGCAAGGGAACACACGATAAAGTAAACCAACGGTGAAAGGTATGATTTCTTCATGCCCTGTATCCTAATCTGGTTACCCCGATTTGTGTGCTTATTTGATCACCTAAATAAGATAAATGCATGAATCGGACTATATTGCACTTACCTGTGCTTGACTTATGTTGTTCTTGATATTTATTGTCTTGAACACTAGTTTGTATAATTCATGAAATACATGAATGATGATGAATGGTATGCGAATCTTGTATTGTACTTAAGTGTTGTATTGTATTTTGTATAAATGAGTATTGAGCATTGTAATTGTGTATGTGGCTTGCATGAATGACTTCTGCTAATTCCTAACTACCTAACTCCTAAATTAAGTGAGTAAACTTGAATGAGTAGAAGTCCGATATAGCTTCGGCCACGCGTGAGGATGAGGAGACACAAGAGGTTGGATCCGATTCCTGACTCTTAAACTGGTCCGCGGCCCAAATCCCTTAAATGAATAGCATCCCGGATTGGTGAGTCAAGTAAATCCCGGTGGTGGGACGGAGTAGTCCCCGGGCCGGAGGTCCCGACGACTTAGCATGAGTAAGAGTAAGAGTAAGTAAGTATGGATCCGTAAGTATGTATGAGTATGAGTATGTATGCGTATGTATGAAGTAACGAGTAAAAGAGTAATCTCCACCCGATTAACCCGGGTGGACCAATGAAGCTAACAAGTACTGTATATTGTGAATGTAATGGTATGTGTAATTCGGAAGAAGGTAAGTATGTATTGGATGGTTTATATTGTATTCCTTGTATGTAATGAAGTGTATGTATGTATTCCTTGCGCCATGTATTGTAATATTATGTATAAGAGCATGTATGCATGTATGTTTGAATGAAATCAATCGCATGTATACGACCAAGTGGTCGGCGTACCCTCACTAGTACGCGGGGTATGCGGTTATCATGCGCAGCGAAAGCTGACCCCCTAGGGGGAACGTTTTTAGTGTGCAGGTACCCGAAGCGAATATGGTCAAGGTAAGAGACCGGAGGCACACCCTTGTATTTAGAAGCAAGTAGCTTGTGAGGAACGGGTAGTAAGTAGTCTCTTAGTGAGTACGGATGAACTTGGAAGAGGTATCATACTTGTATAAGGATCTTAGTAAACTCGGTATGTGGATTATATTGTATTGTACCTGAAGTATTGTATCGAATGGAAGATTGTAGCATTTATTGGTATACGGAGTATGTATGGTAGATATGTAACACTCGGGATTCCGGTCCATCAGACCGATGCTGTATGTAGAAGTAGTAGCCTTGTTAGTCACGTGGGTGACTAACGGCATTGTATCACCCACTGTATGTAAGTATGTATCCGCTGCGTGTATCTGATGTGTAAGGAGATTGGACGGTAAGCATTGTATTAATGGTAGGGGTGTTACAAAAAGTGGTATCAGAGCGAAGTATCGCTCTGATGACTGGAAATACCGAGTTAGGAATTAGAAGCTTAGGGCTAAGGGCTGAGTGTTAGCATTAGAGTGATGCTAGTTAGGAACTACCGGTGAGTACCGGATACCTACAATACCAGACCCGCCCACCGCATCCCCACTGTATAACTTGGGAAGGAACGCCAGAGAGAAGGGAAGTCCTCACATACTCGGGAGAACCCGATCTGGCAGTTGTGAAACTACCGTATAGTAAACAAGAACCTGATATGTAGTAGATTCCAAGAAATGGAAGTCCCGGAGGTGGTTCCGGTTGAACAACAATACCGCACTTAAAAGTGGTGGAATGAGTACCTCAACCCCAAGGAGGCTATAACTTACAACAGCATGGGGCGACGTGCTTAGCAGTCGCGAAACCTAGCTAGTCAACCAACAGCAGGAAAGAAGCACTAACCGTGCAACGGAATGAAAAAGGGAGCAGTAACGGAACCCGAGACACAAGTCTACGGGATAGTAATACTTGAATAATACCACCAACGGTACGCTAGCTGACGAAGGACATAGTCGGAAGCGGTTAACTCCAAAACTACGACGCCATTAAGGTTGCGATACCTAGCCAATATAGCTCAGACGACTACAAGAACAACCATGAGATATAATCCAATAGGAGTACAAGAGTAGTGCCTAAACAGGGAAGGCTCAGTAACCACCACAGATGTGTGGGAACGAGCCACAAGGAACGACACTAACCAAATAGAACGGGAATCTCCAAGGAGAGGAGAAGTATCCAGATTTAAGACAGCCATGTCTAGACCACCAAGAAGCTACCTAAGGGATCGAGTATCCCAATCATGAATCAATAAGATCCAGGGAAGAGTCAACAAGACTATTAAATACAAGCAGAAACCATACCAAGATTGGTATAGGATTATCCAAAAACCACCGATACCACGCACTTGCCAAGGCAAGTGCAGTAAAGACAGAGATATGTAAAGGAACACTAACACATCACAAGTACATAGTAATGTACGGTGACCGTAATGAAACAACCACAGGATCACACATCCTAACAACCAGACGTATGAAACCTTGGAAAGGCCTAACGGCCCGACCACAGTATTTAGAACATACCAGTCAGCGAGAAGCTAGACTTGGTCAAGACCTCAAGCATGGCTATGCCATGAGAGACTTCTTTTAACACCGAACCACAATTTTAAAACTCAAAATTTTTCTCTCAAAACCACAACCTTTCTTTTAAACCTTGGATTTTAAAACCAAACCAGCAGAATTACGGTGAGTATCATGGAATGATACAAGAGGAGTTGACAATAGAATACTTCACCTAGGCGTGTGACGAACACTACGAGTGTACCCAATTACGGGATGTGGGACAACCGCACTCCGAAGGAGCTTGCGGGCCTGACATATAGTTGGGTAAGTGGTAACGTATCAACAAGGTACCCCACGTATGTATACATGTAGTGTGCGACACACGGGAAGTAGTCAACTCCGTTCTACGGACCATGAGAGAGTTCAAATCAGAACAACTGGACACCTCAGACGATCAAGTATAAAGGAACTCAGAGAATCCATCTGAAGATGAGGAATAAGGACTAGGAAGTGCAAAAGGGCACATACTAGCAAGTATAGACTTTGGATATGTCTCAAATAATCCAAGCAACTACCTGACAGCTGGATGGAATACCCAGCCTAAACACATTAAGGCGAATGCCTAACGTGAACCTAACAATGCTCAACAAACGGGGCAGAATTCCCAAGAGCAACCCCAAGATTACCACAGGTATACCCCATCATTGAAGGGGATATCAAACCTAGTCTTAGGCACTAGGAGCAAGTGTAAACAGTCTACCCAAGAACGGGAGACGTTATAACCCAAAAAAGGGACGACTCAAGTACGATGCCACCAGACGGTACAGTGGACAACATATCATAAACGTTAGCCGGATGTAACGACATGATTCAACAGCACTCAGGAGCAATCCTTGAAGGGTGTCTGAGATAACAACAATTGAACAAGCGTCATGATAAAAGCACACGAGCTAGAACAACATTCGGCTTGGATACCGAAGGATTTCACTTAACAGGAAATACCCTAAATTACCGGAAGGCACTGATCAGCACCAGATTACCTAAGAGTCTCCTATGAACGGAAGCGTGATGCCACGACTTACCATGGAGCCCAATAATATCTCCAACCTATGACGGTATACATGGAGTGGAAACATGTATAAGCAGCTTGCAAGGAGCATAGCTCGTAGCAATACGGCTCAGAAGCCGTAAGCCAAATAAGTTATATAACCTTAAACGGTTGCAGACCCACACCGTTACTAACAAGACTTGCAAGAAATGTTGTCTCATACGACAAGAAATCAACAACTGGACCATCAATTCAAACCCAACTTTATGAGTGGATGGGACTGATAGTTACCTCAATGTCACTGACGCTAGAGCATCACCCTAGTATACAGTAGACAAACTCTTAATTCTCCTTCATGCCTTCTGTAGCAATGGTAGCACAGGGGCATAAGAATGATGATGATGCCAAAATTGGCCTAGTCCACACTTGGACACTACGAGAAACCCAAGGGAAGGTACCCCTCGTTAGCCAAAGACCACCAATGTGGTGAAGATGTGAACCCTTTGAAAGGCTTCCATCTATTATAACAGTAAGCCTACGCTTATGAATATTGTCAAGGGGCGATGGAATAAGGAAATGAGATTTCCAAACCATTACGACTTAAGGAGTAAGCATACTCCATATGCACTCAAGCATGTGGTGAACCATTGTATAAACACCAACATGGTAAACCTGGTCATGAGACCTATGAGTGGAGATAACCCCTCAACAAGAACCTTCACTTACCAGTGATGAAATACCCTTCAATTGAAGAACGGGACCAGAAAACCCTCGAAGTTTCTTGGGATGTCCCGGTGATGTACATACGAGTAGAACTACACAGCTAGAGCCTATAACCAATGCTCAGCACTATGGAGACAGTAACTGTCAAAAACAATCAATGTGGGTGCACACTACACACCATGAATGACCAACGCTCAAGAGAGCTTGTAACCCGATAAACCAAGTTATTTGGCAAACTATATCATGAA